>JAPDEQ010000009.1:0-600000 GCA_027569205.1 Aspergillus kassunensis | reverse complement strand
CGGTTGATGTTATTGTGAGCTGGGGGAAGAAAGGTCTGGAACTCGCTTGCCCAGAGCTCTAGTGAGCTACTCCGTATGGTTGGATGAATTGCTGAGCGTGTGCACTTGTGTAAAGTGCAGAGTAAGAGACAATGTTATTGACTGGGGTTATGCTTGGGGTTACAGTGCCACCCACGGAGGTTAGGTGTGTTTGTTTGTTTGTTTGTTGTTGTTTTGTGCTTACATACTGTATGGAAGACGCATAGGTGGAATCTGGATGCTATGAAGTCATGACACTGGACAGATGTAGCCTAGTAGTATTTTGAACATGCAAGATGATTGCAAGTTGAAGATAAAACTGAGAGGTGGACTGAGAATGTGAGTGAAACAATGGGGATCCAGAGCTCTTTTGATGTACTACGGTAGACTAGTGTGATGGCATGTTTGTACGTGGGCAGATATGCAATGACTGTTTCTGTGCTACATGGTGATATCCATACAAATCTGCCTTGAGTACGGAGTAGTCAGAGTGTCTGCAATGCAGTCAGTCAGTGCATCGAAGATTCTGGATCCTCATTGCGGATATCCTCCGTCTGTCGAGTATCCGTTTATCTTCAATGCAGTCGACTTTGTAATCGTGTTATCTTGTGGTATTGACATTGGCATCAATGTCATATCTGAGTTTTGACCGGAATAGCCCGGTACGCCCCATCAGATTAGACAAGACGGGTGCCTCTTTGCTGTTGACTTGACAACCGACAAGCCTTGCGTTAGAGTTGATGACATGTCGTCTCGACTCACGAACCTCGTTGCCTGAGCAGTGAGCGGAGTACCCCCTAGTCAAGAACTCAAGGTACGGAGTAGGCAGACCGGTGGCGAATTCCTGGCTCTCATGCATAAGTAAGAATGACCAGGCTGTCTGCCGCTCGTTGAAAAGGGAACTGGGGGTTGAAATGCATGAACCCGACCGGCATGGAATATGGACGGGCCATTGCATTGCAGACTGGCATGACCATCTAATTCTGATCTGCTACAGATACTTCGCAGGTACTCCGTAGGGGAAGGAGTACATCATCTGATGTACCCCATACATACTGTACTCCGGAGTACATGCCCAGGTGGTATGCGGATAACTGCCGAAGAGGCAACTGAGTGACGAGCCTGCCAAAAGAAAAGATGGAATGAGGAGGTCGGCCGACAATCGTGCGGGATTTTCTGGATCTTCGCAATTGAAACGCAAGCTGTTTATCAACCTGGGGTTAAGTTGATCTACCTACCGAGGACTCCATTCCTCGGATTGGTGATCAGGAGGGGGGTTCCGAAGAATGTCAATGTCATAGTATGGACTCTGGGGTTTCTAGTCAATTCCAGAATCCATCCTCAAGTTTGAGGGGTCAATGGTAGAGATGAACCCAAAAATTCGATAGTGTATCATGTGGCCCGAAATCCGGGGAATAACTTCAATTGTGATCTCCCGCCACCATTGGGAATGCTGCCAGCCTGTCTCATATCAAATCTAACCAAGGGTTGTGAAGATCGTGCGGGGTAAGAGAAATAGGACGATGTTGTGATCTGTTCGTTCGATAGTCTCTGTACGGAGTACAACTAGTGTGTCTTTGTGAACCGATTCGGGATTAGTTTCCTCTAAGGGAGAGCACTGAATCAATAGCACTGGCTGCAACGCGGAGATTTTACCCTCCGAAGTGCTGTAAGCACCTTACCAACACCACCAGGTGACCGTTTCGATAGTAGCGAGACTGAGCAGTGAGAGGTGTCCTGACGATCTGGTCCGTGATAGTGCTTATGAAAGGTGGTGTGGTAGTCTGGTCGACAAGTGGCATCACACGATGCCGGCAGACGAACTCAGCATTTCAGCGATTCAGAAATTCAGACAGCTGAATGCAAAATCTGATCTGATTTGAGACACGCAAGACTCCAAGAGTAGCTCCAGACATGAACCTTACAACCACACAACGAAGCGGTCAACTTGACACTAACGCAACCTCTTCATTGTCAGTCCTCACCGCCGAGTTTCAACTGGCTCATCTTCAGGTTTTGGGTAGGAAGAAACATGCAACTCATGATGCGGTCCGGAAAGAAAACGCCCAGCCAAGCTGCAAGTCCAGACTCGGGCCTGTGCTCGAGGGCTCCTTTTGCCGCTGTTGGGAGCATTTCCTGGTCCGAAGCTCACCTTCCATGGCTGTAATTCCTCAGAGCTTGAGGACATCCATGGTTCGGCGTTCGCTCGTTTCTATCTTTACGATAACTGGGCCGTGATAACGACATCCTTGATAATTGATCGGAGATATTATTGATAGCAGCGATCGGCCAGACCACCAGGATTTAGAAACATTAATCTGAGACTCGCAATTCGCAATTCGCAAATCCAACGCCTTTTGCTGGCGTCATCTCCATATCATTGGCTTGAAGCCTGAGGCCCACCGCAGCGCCTGTGCAGCAATCCAAAAGAGGACTAGCACTAGCTTACGTCTTGTAATTTCTGTAAGTCTTGTAAATCGATTACCTGGTAAGTATTCGTTGCTCCGCCATCCACCGGAATGCAGTTGCTCAGGCACCAGAGGTTCATCGCAAATGCAGTCCGCTATCATCATCCGGTTTCACAAGGTGGGGTTCTTCAGTGTAATCATTGATGGAGGGGCAGGCTGGAATTGGAAACAGTACTCCGTATCAGTTGATAAAAGCGTCTGAACTTGATTGATGGACCTCTTTGGACCTGCAGCAGCTTGACCTTAGTCGAATCCTGGGGACAACGTTGCTCTGTGCCCAGGCTTAGATCCCTGTCTGCAAACAGATAACTGGTTCCTTCAGCATGTCTTCTGCAGCGTTGTTTGTTTCTTTGTGCCGCTGTATCAGATGGATATCAGATATCTCAGTAGGATTCGGGTATCTCTGAACGGTTGTCGCGGTATCGCTATCAAGATATGTAGACTATCATATCTCGACGCCTCAAGTCAATCAAAGTCAAACACTGCATCCATCTACTGTGCCAAACTGCTAATTGTCCCGCTAACAATTGATAGTCCTGTTATGATGCACTGACCAAGGAGAGACCATTGTAACCTGGGGATCAGGAGAAACAACAGTCGTCATGACTGTAATAATGCTTTGAAACACAGGATATTGTCTGTTTGAGACTAGATTATCAATGAATTTAGGCATCACCCCATTCTTTACACAATACGTACTTCGTATCTACGTAGTCAATGATCATGATATATCCACAGATGGAGATGAGCCAGAAGCCACCGTGGACAGTCTGTCTCATACGGAGTACTTTCAGCTGATGACGATGGTGAATTCTTCCGAGTTCCATCGCGATTACTTAAACTCATTCAGGGGGTGTGGGGCAGTGCCCGAAAGCAGTGATAGCGCCCTGTTATCAACCAATGGGAAAGACAAGTTTGGTGGGGTCACCTGGAGATCACACGTACAATTGGAAGTGCAGTCATTCTGTGGATTCCAGGGTGTGTAATATTACCGGCATTTACCACAAGGAACCAAGCGCCTTTTCCATATTGGCTTTCAAGAGCGGTAAATGACAGTACGCAGGGTTCTGGCTTGTTCCTCTCATTGCTCAACCGTTCTTCCGTCTTCTTCCACTTTGCCCCCTCAACTTAACTGCCTATCATCTTCTCGCCCCAGACTACAAGTCACTCCTTATCCTCCCTATCGCTCTTCAAGTTCCTCTCCCCCCTGCAACCTATTCTACAACAACATCAGGCCAACTTCCTCCTTCTCGCTTTCTTCTTCCCCCCTCACCGACCACTCTTTCCCATCTTCTCTCACTTCCGCCTCTCTTGACTCTCTCGCTCTCCGTTGCGCCTTCCTCTTTCTCCACCACTCCATCGCCTCCGACCTCCGTTACCTTAAAGCTCTCGATACCATATCATCAGCTTTCTTCGCCACCGATCAAGAGTACTCTTGCAACTCCGACAAGATCAGATCCTCTTCTGTTCTACATATCTCGTGTACTGCTGGTCTAATTCTCCCTACCTATCAATTGCCGCCGGAGCGTGTCCCGTTTATTCGAGTCTTCGAACACCTTCCGTGACTCATACAGGCCCACCACCAAAGCCAGCTTTGGGACCCACGATCTGTTGTCAACTCCTTTGGAACCGTGCAAGGTCTCTTGGAACTGAATAAAAGTGGGCTTTGTTCTTCCCGAAGTCGAATCTGCTGAGTTGTCTATTTGACCGTCCGCAACCTCGGCTGGCAGCTGGTACTTGGTTCTTCATATCGCCTCAACTGGGCTTCGAAGACCGTTTACCAGTCGTCCAGAGCCTCGGATCGACTATATAACATCTGCAACTTTTCGACTTTTGGGGCTTTCTATGACTGTCTAGTGCCCCCCTCTGCTCTGAGTCATCACCAATTTCGACCTTCAACCCGGTGTTCGAAGGCCCATTTATAACGACACTTTTCTGTTTTATACATCTTAAATTGCAATCACGATATTACGCAGCGTTTTTTGTTCCCCGTCTCATCTCGTTCACTCAACAATCCGTGCTCTACTCACGGCAATCGTCATCTCGTTGCAGACACACTCTTTCGTCAAACTCCCTATCATTACATCGGATTTCCGCTGTCAACACTGAAACGATATACCAATGAAACTATAAACAGTCTCTACACTTTTCCTTGCGTCTTTTCACCCCCAGGGGCTTCTTTGACCCGCGCCTCGCGCTGTCTCGTCAAACAATTCCTTTCTCTTCATCGAATCTCCTCGCTCTACTATTTATATGAGACAATCATCCCGGTGTTTTGTGTTTTCTTAATATCATCTCTCTCACCATCCTCTCCCTTTTGGTTCATCGGCGGTGAAATTCCTTTGGAATTGCAGGCCGGCATTTTTGCTCATCTCGTTTCTATCTTTGCATCGGCATTGTCAGAAGTCTTCCTGCATCCCAGCGCGCTTTTCTATAGAGCCATTTTCCTACTTGCTGGTCCTGCCATTCCCTCGATCTCGCCGTTTAACCATATCTCATCGGACTACGACCGTTATATCTCTGGAAGAATACGTCCTTGTTCGATTATTTGCCAGTCATGGAGTTTCTTAAGAACAGTTTCATCCCAGGACAATTGCTGGATGGCCGGTTTCGCACTGTGGCCCCTCTCAACCATGGATCGTTTGGCATGGTCTTCCTCGCAACAGACATCAGGACCGGCCGCGAAGTTGCAATCAAGTGCATGATGAAGTCGTCACCGAATGAGTCATGGGATTCTTCTTCTAGCAATGGTCGCTTCGAGGAGCTTGATTGTCACCAACGTCTCGCATACCACCCTAACATCGTCAATTTTGTACATCATTTCGAAACCGCGACTCACTTGTTTCTTGTTCTGGAGTACTGCGCAAATGGTGATCTTTACGAAGCCATCAGACTCAATCGTGGCCCTCTCGAGACGGAGCATGTCCGTGAGTTCATGCTGGAAATGGTGAGTGCTGTGGAGTTCATGCATGCCCATGGTTTGTATCATCGGGACATCAAGCCAGAGAACATTTTCCTCACGCACGATGGATCCATGAAACTCGGCGACTTGGGTCTGGCAACTCGTGAGAGCTGGTGCTACGAGGCTTGTGTCGGAAGCGACCGTTACATGGCCCCTGAACAGTACGATCCGGCCAACAATGGCTATTCTCCCGCGAAAGCGGACATCTGGGCAGTTGGTATCTGTTTGCTTAATGTCCTCTTCGCCAGAAACCCATTTGCCACGCCTACCGAATCCGACATACTGTTTGCGGACTACGCCAGAGACCGACAGTCTCTTTTCGACATCTTCCCCAACATGTCTCAGGATACCTTTGAAATCTTGAGAATCGCTCTAGCCGTTGACCCTGAAAAGCGGTCGCTCTCTGGCATCCGTGATGGGATCCAGCGGGCTGTATCTTTCACTACCGATGATGAAGCCCTGGATGAGTTTTGCACCGACGACCGTGAGGTGGTTCCTGCAAGTGCCAATCGCGAGCCCCTCCGGACTCCCTCCATTCAGAGTCCGCATATCAACCAGGGCGACTCGTTTCCATGGGCGAAAGCTCTCCATTGCAGCCCTCCACAGGCTATTCGGCAGTTATCTGCAATCCCCGACAACGAGAGTTACTCGGAAGATCTTTTCCCTGCCTCAGAGACGGCTGGCACCTCGTGGTTCTCCGTCCATCAGACACCATCCATGGCATCAGTCTTGGACTCTGCTCTCGGAGATTCGTACCGCCCAACAGCTGCACGCTTTCCGCCTCCTGCTGATCCTGTGCCCATCACCGGATCTTTGCCCAGTCAGGCAGCTAAACCTATCCCGTCTCTGTCGATGGTGTTTGGGCGCAACAACAAGAGCGATCAGATCTCGAAGAGCTGGAGCGATCTCTGGGAAGAGGAAGAGTCTGAGGGTGAAGACACTGCTTTACAGCTGCGACACGAGCAGAACTCTCGTAGCTGGAGCTATGAGAGCAACTCTCCTGTCGAGAGCAGTTCCCTGACGACTGGATTGCGGGAAGTTCACAACTCTTCCATCCTCAACGCCCGGTCTCAACCCTTGCCATCGCCTCTATCCATGAGTTGTGGGCCACTTGAGAAGCCAGCAGATAGCGTGACCACTGCTATCGCCCCGAAGGTGACATCTTTGACTACCAGACCTTCCTCGAAGAGCTCCACGGTTGATAAGTGGGCGGTCTTGGGCGATAAGAGACGCAATTGCAAGCCCTCAGCTACTTCCCTGGAGTCAAAACGTTTCCCGAAGAACATGACTTGGAGGAAGGATTGGGGTTTAGGCTCCTCTGGGTTTGACTACGGAATGTGGGCCAAGAAGGATAGTCTTGCTACGCAAGACCGCCACCGCCGGCCATTCCTTCGTAAGGAGTGGCGCCGCGATTCTCTGGAGGGAACAAAGCCTGTCAACATCAAGCCTGACAACCCTCGCGATTATCATGGTAGTCTCGATGAAGACCTCGATCTCGTGGGTGGTTGGCATGATCTCCACCTATAAGCGACTATCGATCGCGAACCCTGTCTCGCCTGTCGCAGCTCATCCCATGCAATGTTTTTGTTCCATGCGTTTAAACGGCAACCTGCCTACCTTTTTCGCATTTTTGTTACTCCATTATCTTCTCCATACAATTTGCCCTGACAGCCCGGTGTCTCATCACTCTATATCTTTTTTCTTCTTTTTCTCATCAAACCTTATAGATCATATCTTGTGCAGCAGCCAAGCGCGTGTTCAGTGTTACTTTCCCACTCCTGTATAATAACGTGTTCTTCGAACAAACAATCGGTGGCGCGAAACTGTCAAAAGTGATATCTGCAGGGGAAGGTTTTCTGAGATTGAGACTTTTCCTTCTTCAAGGCAGCAATCAATCTGACCTTTCTATTTTCACTCACACATACCTTATCAATACGAATCCGGCATCACGGGCTGGCGGACGACTACGAGACGGGCGCGACGCGATGTCATCGTTGCACTCTCACCTCAACAGCAATAAAGAAAGAAAGCTACGGGAAGAGCGATTCTACCCAGAAGGACATGGTCCTGGACTGGCATTGGACTGGTTTCTGTGTACTTTAGTTACTAGGACAGTTGGATGGGTAGCACGGAGGATATAATCCAAAAGTGATTCTCGTACACTTCTCTCAATCATAGTAGTAGTAATCTTGCCTCGTAGCTTTGCAATTTGAGGCCCGTTTCCATCTGCACCGAGCGGTGAGGAGAGTCGGATGAGGATACTTGACGCAGCATACTTAGCGCCATGGAGGGTTGCTTGTCCTCATTTCGGCCTCTGCCTTACTTGATTATTTTTATTATTCGCTACATCATTGTATGAAATTTCTTTGTTATCAACAATATTTAACTTTGCTTCCACAAAAGTCAAGTAACGCTGACTGTGGATGAGTCGTGGAGTCGACTCTAGAAAACCCCGGCCCAGTTCTAACGGTAAGTTTAGTCAATCCCCACAGAAGCCGATAAGCGCTTGTCACCCCCAATTTCTCTCGCCTTTTCCGTCTCATTTCGGTGGGCTAGATAGAGGCCAAGTACTCATTTGATGTCACAGACGATGCCTGCGCAATGATTTGACTCAATCTGACCTACTCCGCGTTAAACGATGTTGACACCCCGATGGCTCACGACATGGCATCTCTGGGCGATTTGTGCGTCGGCTTCAAACCAGGGAACCAGTGGTGAGGGTCAACATCCCATATGCCTTGCCAGGAACTGGAGAGAAGTCGAAGCTGCGTCCCTCCAATGGCCGACCTGCTTTGAAACACGATGGGACACAAAGCCGAACAATGACCAGACCTCGCCATCCCAGGGTGCGAAATCCGTCACCAGCGAGCCGAGCCTTTCGGTGTCCGTCATAGTAGAAGGTCCTTCAGCGTCATCATCACCGAGCCAAGAAGCGGACCACGAACTAGACACCGACTCGCCGCTCGACAACGCGAACTTCCTCTCCTTTGAAGACTGGAAGAAGCAGAACCTTGCCAAGGCAGGGCAATCGGCGGAGAATCTCGGTGGGAATAGGCGGGGTGGAACAGCAGAGAAGGACCGGCGAAGGCCTACGGGGATAAATAATGCGCTTGACGCGCTGGGGGATGATGGGGAAATTGAGCTTGACTTTGGCGGTTTTGGAGCCGATGCTTCGGAGGCAGCGAAGACCGCTGCATCTTGGGGAACACAGCAAACCCCGGGTGGAGGAGAGGGAGAGCAAGCTTCCTTAGACAAGGGTTCTGATGAAGCTACTGATACCTTTGGGCAGGGTGTTCCTCAAGCAGGGGGGCCGCGTTCGAAGGATGCGGGCACCACGTGTAAAGAGCGGTTCAATTATGCTTCTTTTGATTGTGCTGCGACGGTACTCAAGACAAATCCCCAAGCGAAGGGATCCTCCGCTGTATTGATCGAGAACCGAGATAGCTACATGCTGAACGAGTGCCAAGCACAGAACAAGTTCTTGATCCTCGAGCTGTGTGACGATATTCTGGTGGACACGGTTGTGCTTGGGAATTATGAGTTCTTCAGCTCGATATTTCATACTTTCCGGGTCAGCGTTACGGATCGCTATCCCGCGAAGCCTGATCAGTGGAAAGGGCTGGGAATATACGAAGCGAGAAATACGCGGGAGATTCAAGCCTTTCCGGTCGAGAATCCGCTCATCTGGGCCCGGTATCTTCGAATCGAGTTCCTGACGCATTATGGTAACGAGTTCTTCTGCCCTTTGAGCCTTATTCGAGTTCACGGGACAACTATGTTGGAGGAGTATAAACATGATGGGGATATCAGCCGGACTGAGGAGGAGGAGGTTGTTGAAGAAGTGCCTGAGCCTCTGGAGGCAAAGAACGCGACGGAGACCGTGACGGAAACCGACGACCTGCCGCCAGCGAACTCGCCCGACAACCATATTCTCAACGTGGAAAAAGCCTCTTTGATCCCGGAGACTTCTCCTAATACTGGAACAGCGATTGAATGGGTTCTACTAGGTTTAGGAGATTCGCATATGTGTGGCGTTCAGGACGCCCCCGTAGAACCTCCATCTGATGAGATAGGGTCCTCAGGGCCTGGTCAGGCCTCACCGAGTGCAGCGACCCTCTCTACCGGCGAAACTGGCGTTTCTGGGGAAAGCACTCCCCCATCACCGGAGGCTGGAGGCCACAAGGATTCAGCTCCCGTTGGTACAAACACTCATCCGCCTGGAGATAGTGCCGCGGTTGCACCTGACACAACCCCTGAAAACGAGTCAGACACTCGCTCTAGTAATATACCTAAAGATGAGCAAAGTGCTGAGCCTATACGAGCAACAACAACGCAGCCACCCAGCGCAAACCCAACGACACAAGAGTCGTTCTTCAAGTCGGTTAACAAACGGCTGCAAATGCTAGAGTCAAACTCAAGTCTATCTCTACAGTACATTGAAGAACAGTCGCGGATCCTGCGCGACGCATTTAGCAAGGTCGAGAAAAGACAGCTATCAAAAACATCTACGTTCCTGGAGAACTTGAATGTGACGGTTGTCAATGAATTGAAGCAGTCTCGCGATCAGTACGATCAAGTGTGGAGGAGTGTGGCGATGGAATTTGAACATCAACGAATTCAATACCACCAAGAGATCCACTCATTGAGCACGCAGCTGGGAGTGCTGGCGGACGAAATAGTGTTTCAGAAGCGAATAGCGGTGATCCAGAGCATCGTCGTCCTCTTCTGTTTTGGCCTTGTGCTGTTCACTCGCGGCTCTGCTAGCAACTACGTCGACCTCCGCAGCGTTCAAAATATGGTCTCTCATTCACATAGTCTACGATCCTCATCGCCTATATTCGGGTCGCCACCGGGAAGTCCAGGAAGCCCGGAGTCCACGCGACCGGTATCATCCTATCGCAGCCCGGACGGTCATCGACGGCAGATTTCAGACGACTCGCAGGGCGGGTCCCTAAGCCCGGCTGCTGCATATGCGCCTCCGACTCCCACTTCCGATGACTCAGGGTTGGGACGGGACATGCGAGGGGCTACTCCGTCCGCGTCGGGAGAACCTCGATCGGCTCCAGAGCTTGCCCCTCCGTTACTCAGGTCAAATAGTAGCCCAGCAAATCTTAATGGGGAGAATGAAGGGGGCCTGGGAGATTTAGGGTCTGAGTCGGAATGTTCTGACTCTGATGAGCGATGACAGATATAGGGCATGATGGGACGAGTGTATAGTACGCTACATATACCAGATTTATTGTAGACTGGGGATTGACGAGACCACGAATCAGACGAATATCACGAAACATGCCATCATCGTAAGCAAGCACATCGTAATGATTGGGCGATTAACGACTTGTTCATTGTCGGGTATGAAGGTGAAAGTCTGACAGTGAAGTGGTTGCCATGACAACAATCGTCGGGTTCATTTTTCCTCTTTTCTGACGTTGACCGTGTTATATTTCCTCCTCACCACGTCTCCATTGCTTTCGATTTCTCAAGTATCTGAACAAACCTTTCTCCCTCCAAAAACCATAAAACCTACAGTCAGAACCATGGACTCTACACCACTTGCTGCCCGCTCTCCCAACACCCATCTCGCTGCTTCTCACGAGCAGGACCCCGCCGACCTCAAGTCCGCAACAAACAAACCTAGCTCTATGGATTACCATCGCCAGATCTTGCAGGGTAAAATAGACAGCCAGGACAAGTATGTGCTCTCTTTCTCTCCGTTCTTCCTAGCAAACTTGAAGCCATCAGTCAAAGATAGAAGCTAATACGAAACAGAAACCAAGCAAGCTATGTCTCCCCATCAGACGACATTATGAGCCCCTGCTCCAAAAAATTGAGCAACATCAAGGGCAAGCGCTTCAAGAAGTACGTGATTATCGATTTACTTACATCTATAATCAAATATATAACCGACTACATGCTAACGTTCATGGCTGGTACAGTGCCGGAAAACCTCAATCACTATTCGCCAAACTGGGCAAAAAGAACTTTGAGCAGTCGTCCACCGAACAGACCCGCAACGGCTCAGAGAACAACGAGAATTCTGTCTGAAGAAATTGCCAGTTGACGATCTGTTTTTTTGACTTTGGATATCAGGTTGGCGCAGGTCGCGGGAGTTGAGTTCAGTCGTTCTTGTGATACGTATTTCTGGGATTGGATTGGATGGGACGGACGGATTGAATTGGGGTTGTTTTCTTCTTCTATGTTTGTCCTAGATTTTGGACATCGTTGTTTTTGCTTAAGTTGGCTCACATCGGGCTTCGGCCGATCATCTGTGACCACTTAATTTAGTCTACGTTATGCTTTAACGACACTCGAAACCACAGAGTTAATGAAACCAACGATTAGGTACTACATGAATTATGGCATGATCCATTATCCTTGTCAGAATCTAACCGGGAGTTAGAATGGCGTTGTGCAGAACGTGTGTATTCTTGTGTAGCAGCCGAGATGGACCTCGGCTTCTCCGCAACTTCTCATCTCCAGCTCGGCCTGGACAACTCCAAAGCTCTCTTTTTATTCTCATTGTCCCCTCTTGCTTTTGGTTTCTCCCCTCCTCCACTTTCCAACTATCTTATCATCAAATATAGAGTCTGGTCATCATGTCTGCCTCCACCAGAATCCCCCCTATCGCCCAACCCTTCGTCAGCGATCGAGCCAAGAAGACTCTTGACCTGGTACGTCTTACCCCGTCGCTTACCCCGGGTTTTGCTATCCATTTAATCAACACATTTCTGATCCGAACGCAATGATAGGTTGAAGACTTCGTTGAGAAGGAATGTATCCCCGCCGAAGCCCTCTTCTCCGCACAGCTCGGAAAGGGCGAGCAACGATGGAAGACAAACCCCGCTATCATGGAAGAGCTCAAGGAGAAAGCTCGCAAGCTGGGCTTGTGGAACATGTTCTTGGCCAAGGCCCATTTCTCGCAGGGTGCTGGGTTCACGAATCTCGAGTATGGCCTTATGGCCGAGTATCTGGGAAAGAGTAAGGTTGCTTCAGAGGTCTGTTTACTTTGGTCCTGTTTTATACTTGCGACGAATGCTGATGTATGATGCTACGATAGGCTACAAACAATGCTGCGCCCGACACTGGCAACATGGAAGTTCTAGCCAAGTATGCCAATGAGCAGCAGAAGGCACAGTGGCTGACGCCCCTTCTCGAGGGGAAGATCCGGTCTGCGTTCCTCATGACAGAGCCTGAGATTGCGTCTAGTGATGCGACCAACATCCAGCTTGATATCCGTCGTGAGGGTAATGAATATGTTCTGAACGGATCTGTATGTCTTATTCATGTCTATATAGATGACGGAAAGCTAATGGAGTATAGAAATGGTGGTCCTCCGGTGCCGGTGACCCCCGTTGCCAAATCTACCTTGTAATGGGCAAGACAGACGCCCGCAACCCAGACCCCTACCGGCAACAGTCCGTTCTGCTTGTCCCAGCCTCTACTCCGGGCGTTACAATTGAACGCATGCTCAGCGTCTATGGCTACGACGACGCCCCTCACGGCCACGGCCACATCACTTTCACCAACGTCCGCGTCCCCGTCTCTTCCATGGTCCTCGGCGAAGGCCGCGGCTTCGAAATCATCCAAGGCCGTCTAGGCCCAGGACGCATCCATCACGCCATGCGCACCATCGGCGCGGCCGAACGCGCCGTTGACTGGATGATCGCCCGCATCAACGACGACCGCAAGAAGCCCTTCGGCCAACAGCTCTCCTCCCACGGCGTCATCCTCGAGTGGCTCGCCAAGTCCCGCATAGAGATCGACTCCGCCCGCCTCATCGTCCTCAACGCTGCCATCAAGATCGACCAAGGCAGCGCCAAGGCTGCCCTCAAGGAAATCGCCCAAGCGAAGGTCCTTGTCCCGCAGGCTGCACTGACAGTCATCGATCGCGCCGTGCAGGCGTACGGAGCTGCGGGCGTGAGTCAGGATACACCACTTGCTAATTTGTGGGCTATGATTCGGACGCTGCGGATTGCAGATGGGCCTGATGAGGTGCATTTGCAGCAGCTGGGTAAGCGGGAGAATAAGTCGCGGAAGGAGGAGGTTATGCGGCGGTTGGCGTGGCAGAGCGAGGCCAGTGGGAAGATCTTGACGGCGAATGGCTTTCCCAAGGAGCAGTTGAAGAGTGTTCTTTGATTTCACGAGTCTTGCCTTGTCATGTCGTAAAGTTTTGGGTCATCTAGGTTGAAAAGGCAGATCTAGATTGATTGATATCATGTCTAACTTTATATATCCCATTGAATAACAGTCACCTGAGTCAATCGATCAATCAATCATGGAGGTATATTGTATCGTTTAAACGAAACTAAACAAATTTTCCAATAAACGCCATCTAGCCCCGCCGTTATCATATCGACATCGACATGTATGCATCAAGTAACAAGAGACATCAAAAATATAAGATATAGACGTGTAGTAGTGTGGTTGCTTTTCCGTACCACTCGCCAGCGAGCCATGCCCATTCCATCATGCGTTACCTTGCAGGACTCATCAAAGCTCATAATCAATAATCATCATTTCCACCAGCTTCCTTCCTCCCCTTCTTCGCATTCTTATGCTTCATCTTGAAGTGCTTCTTCGCGCCCCCTCGGACCTCGGAAACATCAACGCCACGCTCCATAGCTATCATAATCCGTTCCTTTCTCCCGGTAAGGTTCTGCCGGATCTGCTGGCCTTGCTCTGTATATTTGGCATTGAATGGCATAGTTAATTTGCCGCCGCCAGCCTCAGCACCATTGCTGAAGAAACCCTTGTCAACGTTCTTGGATTTGGAGCCCTGTTGAGGCGTCTTGGTGGCTGCGGAAAGCTGTTGCTGGGCGAGCATTGCCTGTCGGCGCGGGGGTAGATGGGCCCAGTCGTAGAGGTCTTTGTTGAACTCGTCTGCGTCGATGGGGTCTTGGTCTTCGGAGAGGGGTGGCGGTGGGTGGCAGTAGAGGAGCTTGCCGTTGACGTAGTCCTTTAGAACGTAGCGAGCGGCGCGGGATTCGTCGGGCTGACCTTGTCCTGTGGTTGCAAAACCGCGGGCGCGGGCGTAGGCGCGGAGAACGTCGTGGGCTGTAGGGACCCCTGTGCCGCCTTCTTCGATCGGACGGGTCTGGATTTTGATGCCGTAGACGTCATCCATGAACTGTTTTGGAATGCGTTGGGCGACTAGGCCTGCGGGACCGGTGAACTCGCGTTGTTGGTCGATTGGGAGAACACCGTTGACGACGAGCTCGGCCTTTGTGGAGGCGAAGTTGGGGAAGACGAGGCCGGGGCAATCGCAGAGCATAATCTCGGGGGAGAGGAAGAGAGTTTGGAAGTGCTTGGTTTTACCGGGGGTTGAGGAGACGGAGACCTTCTTGGCTCCGAGAAGGGCGTTGATTGTGCTGGACTTTCCGACGTTGGGGTAGCCGACTAGACCGATTGTTGTCTTTCTTTGCTTGGGAGTCCCATCTCCCTCAGTTTCATCCTCTCCTGTGGCTTCTGGAGCGTTGGAAAGGAAGAGTTCTTCGAGTTCATCCACGTCTAGAATGTGTGTCCACTTGGAGCTTTCTGTGTCGCTGCTGGAGAGCCCTACGTCTCCGTCGGCTTCCTTTTCGCGGTCTTGAAGACCTAGAGCTTCGGTATCCTCTGCTAAAGTCTCGGACTTCTGATCTTCATCTTCATCATCATCGTCCCCGCTCTCGCTCTCGCCCTCAAGGGCCTCGTTGCGTTCTTTAGCCATCTGTGCGGAGAAGAAACGGAATTCGATGTTATTCTTCACAAAATACTCCGCCCACGTCTCGCGCTGATGATCCGTCAACATGTCGGCCTTGTTGACTAGCAACAAGTTTCGCTTTGCCGGATTAAGTTCTTTTACGTAGTATTCGAGGTCCTCAGAACGGAAGAGAAGGGGGTTTCGCGCGTCGACAATCTGCACAATAATATCGGATCGCTCGACCACACGCCACAATTGACGCCAAACCTCAAGGTTTCGTTCGAATGGAGTCATCAGAAGGTCGTTGCTCTCCTGCAGTTCAGCCAGCCCTCGACGCCAGTCCATGAAACTCTCACGCTCCAGAGAATCTAGCTCGTTGCGGGTGGTATTCTGGTCCCACTGTGGACGACGCGGCACGGTCAAACGGCTCTTATTCTTCTTGTGTTTCTTAATGGTGGATTGCTCCTCAGCAGCAGAAAGCAGATACGGGTTCTTCTGGTCGGTATGGATAATCTGGACGTTGTTCATCTTCTCGGCTGTGAAATCGGTCCCGGCGAGCTCGGCGGTGTTCAAGAACTCGTCCAACGCGGCTTGTTCCGTAATACTGCGCATCTTGACCCAGGAAGCCTCCTGCGCGGAATTGGTGATGTAGGTTTCGCCGTTCATATCCTTGCGGGCAACAGCATTGTGTGAAGACTTCTTCATGTTCGAAGACTTGCCTTTGCCAAAACGATCGTTCATGAGGCTCTGGCCGAGCCCCACGGAGTTTTTGGATTTCGCCACCATCTTGAATCAATATGTACGATGAGTGTGCGAGATGGAGTTATTGAAAAGTTGAATTTCTAATGGATTTTTGGACCTTGTAGAAAAAAAACCCCGCGGGCGGATGACTCAGCATGAATTTTGCCTTCCCTTGACACTAGCACTGAGATTCTAAGGAAAATAATTGTTAAATGATGTGTATTCGGTCGGTCTGATTCATATATTAACGCCATGTTTCCAAGTATTCTTTCCATTCCCATTATTTGTTCAATTTTGTGTCGCCCATCAAAGGAGGGGTTTAACGCACGTGACCCACCACCGCCCGCAATTTTTTTGGATAGCGTCAATCTTTTTATCTCGAACTTCGTCATTTTTTAACGATAAAACCAGTAATCCGAGACGGCTGCTGTTCAAAATGCCTCCCCGAAAGCAGTGGATGTATGTTCAACTCCTGCCAATTTAGCTTTTGATCATAACTAACATGTCTCTAGCGATAAGAAAAATGCCACCACTTATCAGCTCTTTCATCGATCCCAAAATGACCCCCTCATCCACAACCCCGAAGCCGAAGATCGTGTCTTGCATGCCGTCCGTGGACCGCCTCAGGGTGCCCCGAGTACATCCACAGCAACGCGTTCCAAAAATCTGACTGACCTCTCCGGCGAGTTTGGATCCGCCGCTGTTCGAACTAACGAGGGCGAGGCAGCCAACCATGGCGTCTACTACGATGATTCGAAATATGATTACATGCAGCATCTGCGTGAATTGGGTACCGGGGGTGGAGATGCGTACTTCGTCGAAGCCAACAGCAAGGATAAGGGTAAAGGCAAGTCTATGAGGCTCGAAGACGCACTTGCCCAGACTTCGCTGAACGATGACACAAGAAGCAACTGGGACGGTCATAGTACAATGGGCTCTGCATATGGAGCTTACTCTACTGCGTCCACATATTCCCGGAAACCGACCTACCAGGACCAGCAGAACGTTCCGGATGCGATTGCGGGTTTCCAGCCGGACATGGATCCCCGACTTCGGGAGGCGCTCGAGGCGCTTGAAGATGAGGAATACGTCGACCAGGATGAGGAAGGCGACTTCTTTGGAGAATTGACTTCTACTGGCGAGGAGATGGACCCCGGCGATTGGGAAGACACCATATTCGATCACGCTGAAGAAGAAGACGACGACGGATGGGAATCAGATGCCACAGAGAGAGCGCCCGTTCAACCAAGTACCTCAGCCGCCCCAAAAGAGTCAATGGCAGATGCAGAACCCATCGCCGCAGGAGAACTCCCTAGCCACGACGCCCCCGCCCCAGACATGCACCCTGAGGACCAAAGCTGGATGCGCGAATTCACGAAATTCAAGAAAGACGGCAAGTCACCCGTGGCTCCTGCAGCGGCCGCCAGCGTTGTCCCCTCCGAGCAACGCAGCACCATCGCTTCAACAGCCTTCACAGTTGGCGGAACGCCCATCCGTCGCAAGAAGCGCAAGGGCGCCCTCACAAATCCCTCTGCTTACTCCATGACCTCCTCCGCCATAGCCCGCACAGAAGGTCACCGTCTTCTTGACGACCGCTTCGACCGAGTGGAAGCTATGTACGCTCTCGAAGAAGAGGACGAATACGACGATACCATGTCCATGGCCAGCGGCATGACAGGCATGACCGATTTCTCAACCGCCTCCTCCCAAGCACCAAGTCTCATTGACGCAAATGGCAACTCTGTCGCCCCGCGCCATGATTTCAATAACATCATGGATGACTTCCTGTCCGGATGGGATGGCAAGACTAGTGCGCAGGCGAAGCGGAACGGTGCGAAGGCCAAACGCGGCAAGAACGGTAACGAGGCCATCGGTATCCGGATGCTGGATGAGGTGAGGCAGGGTCTTGGGCCCGCGAGGGTTCCGGGGCGTGCTCCCGCGCATGTTCCTGGTAGGGCTTGAGATTCGATCAGGAAGAAAGTTTGTTGATGATTGCAACGACATTCCCCCCTATTGCATTTAGGCTACGTGTATGGGCTAGGCGTTTATATGAGGGTATACCATTAGATAGATTAGGTTTGCATCTTTGAAAAAGTTCATTGTTCATCTTGCCCTGAAGAAATTCATGGTATCCTACTCAAGTTACGTACAGCTTCAGATTACATATCCATGATTCCATGTTCGTGGAGGCTTCTAAAGCTTAGGTATCTTATCTATCGTACAAGTACACAACTATCTATCTATATATACAGAGGTACATCCCCGTCTAATAACACCATCATAAAGCACCCCCAACCTTCTCAACAATCCACATTGCAAGCCTAACATTCCACCCAGCCCTCCTCTCAGTCCTTCTTAAATCATCCCTCGAGATCGCTTTTGCATCTGTCTGTAACCACTCGGTCTCAGCCCCCAATCTCCTCTTTAACTCTTCATCCCCGGTAACGACCAACGCTCCGACCTCGAGGTCTAAGCTATAGCTGCGCTTCGTGTAGTTGCTGCTCCCGACGAATGTCAGACTCGGGTGTTCTTCTTTGGGAAGTGTAACCCAGAGGCCCTTCGCGTGGTATGTCCAGCCCTCCGGTTCGCCAACTGTGCCGCGGCGCCATTCTTTGAGCTGGATGGAGTTTGTGCGCTGGGCAGTGGCAACACGGTCGAGAAATCGGGCAGATAGGTGGGTGTATGCTGCTGGGAGCATGCCGGAGATACCGGAGGAGCCATAGAAGCCGTTAGCCCAAGGGGAGGCGGTTAGGACGGTGCCTCGTGTTGTTGATGTGGAATGGGAGGTCGAGGTGCTGGAGATTAGAAGGGAGGAGAGAGCGGGGTGAATGTTAAAGTAGCCGGCTGTGAAAAGCCAACGGGCGCCAGAGAATGCGGCGGATTCAGATAAGAGGCGTAGGATTGTTGTGACGGCAGGGAATTCGGTTGAAGTATCGGGTTTCAGTAGGGGGGTGAACTGGGCCACAGGGTAGACAAATGTTTGAGTTGGGGATTTAGATTCAAGTGCGGTATTGCCGGCCGCTGGCTGAATAAGCGGTTTCAACACTATTGATGAGTACGAGATGAAGTCCTCAGGGTCATCTAGAGGAGATGGGGCACCGTTGGCACTGGGCCAGTCTAGGAGATACCCAGCCGCATTATGAGGGTCGGCGAGGACTTGAAAACTAAGCCCACAGATTGCATTGTGTATCCGCGCATAGTAGTCTGCCAGCTCCTTTGATTGGAAGACATGGTACCGATCTAGACGGTTTGTAAAATAATCGTCAGAGAGATTCGCCCTGCGCCAGGTCAGCCAATGCCTTTCTTCTCTTCAGGCAGATCAGTCTTACCCTGACAAAATAATCTCATCGTCAATACCGTAGAGCTTCATATGCTGAAGACCCCAACCCTCATTTATCCGCCGAGGAATCCATTTCTTCCGCAAACCAGTCAAGTTCGGCGTGTGATACATGCGGATATCTACTCTATCCGGTCCATGTTCGGCCACAAGTGATGCCAAGAGAGAAGCGCAAGATGCCTTCGGTGTCTCTCGAGTCCCTCTCAAAGCATCGGTCAAGATCGACACCCGCAGCTTAGGGTTGTCGCGAAGCGCTTGGTTCACAGTCTCGATCAATTCATATTCCGTCTTGCCGATGTACAATGTCGACAGGTAGATACGTTCTCGGGCGTTCCGTATTTTATGCTAGATTAATGAAGCATCCGCGAGTTAATCCTCAGCCTCAAGACCACCGGAATAATAGATTCACACCTTGAGGGTACTGTAGAAACTCCCGGGCGAGTCCAATATGGATATCCGGGATGCCGGGACCTCGAAACATGGCGCAATCCGGTCCAGCTCAGTCGTGATACTTCCTAAGGGCGACGCACTTGACGAAACACCTGTACTCGTAGGATTTGGTGTATATGTCGAGAAACTGCGCTCCCAGAATTTCCGTCGCACGATAGGGCTGCGCGCAGCATAGCGAAGAGTATGACCACCGACACGTCCAAACATTGTGCGCGCAACAAGAGCAGATCAAGAGCTCCGTCAGTCGACAAGAAATGGACCACGAGAACAATCTCGTAATAGAACCAGGCCTTGGAACTTTATTAGTATGTCCTCCGCGGCGGAATATAGAAAAGGTAAACAAACAATGCAAACATACTGCTTCCGCTAAGCCCCATTGGGACGATACAACTTTCGAGCGGAAAGACCGACGACACATGCAAGCGACGACTTTCTTTGCTCTAGATTAGCGAAACAAAGTTCCCAGACGGCACTCCGTTGAAGATGTCGACTATTCTCCGAACATTGCGAAACCTGAGAAGGATTGGCCTCAAGGTTGGCACCGCAATCAAAAACATATACCAGCTGTTGCCGCATGATCGCTAACGTCTACTCTTTCGCCGTTTAGGACTATGGCCACCAAATGCAGGTATGCCTCCCGCATCATTGCGACAATTGAACCGACTACATCGGCTGCTGGACTCTGGATACTGATCATGGGCGTTGCAATACATAGTATATGGGTATGACATCCTTACCCCTCCGCACCGCACCGCTCGATACACGGACGCATTGACTGACGCAACCCTGATTCTAGGTGATACCAAGGCCGGTACCCTAATTGGGACAGACCGATTCGGCAACAAGTTCTTTGAGAACGTGGAAGAGGAACTTCCGCGTTAGTCGGACCCGACCCGAGTATTAGCAACATCGAGACGCTAACCGTGATGAAGTCCGGACCCGTTGGGTTGATTACAGGGAGCAAGAATATGACCCCTCGCAGATTGAGCCTGGCTGGTGAGCTTCTGTTCTCTTATCCGCATCTGAAAAGAAATATCTGTACTAAGTTGCTGCAGGCACGCCTGGATCTCCTACATGGTTGACACCCCTCCCACTGGCGACAAGCTCATGCAGACCGGTCTTCGTTCTTGGGAATTACAGGAGCATAGGCCTACTCTAACTCTTAGCCGTGCCGCTTATAAAACCTATTCGACGTGAGTGTGCCGTTCTCTAAACCATTTTTGATATGGGAACTAATTGCATGTCTGTATAGCGTCAAGCCCAAGTACTCAGCTTGGACCCCCATTGCTGCTCCCCGGTAATCTGATCGAGGCTGTCACCTGCTTTGGATTCTTTTAGACTGCCGGATGTCGGTGTATTCGCAGGCAATGTGTAAATAAAGGTGTTCTTATTGCTTTCAATTGATCCATATTTACAAATTATTACACCTGTACAATAAGTAGTCTTCAATATCTTCGATGCAAGATATTGACAAGATATCATATTGATAAACGGCAGATGGCAGAAGATGCATCGTTTCGAGAAGACCTTGGACCAAAAGCGTCCCAACAGAAATATCAAACAAAACCAAGAAGAAATTGGGCATAGGCTTGTTGAGCTACAGAACATACACACCAGAACCGATGTTGGACCAATGACGGATCGGTCGACGATCTTCAAGCTCAATGCACCACCATAGGACCTCTTTCAGCTTCTGCGTTTGTCCTACAGCTTCATACGCTCGAGAGAGGGCGAACCAAGCTTCAGAATTATCCCAGGAAGTTCCACGTTTTGTCAACGCGGACAGCAGGCAGTAAGCTCTCTCCCGGGCGGCGATCCGATTGATGAGCTTGGGTTCTTCGTCGACGGTAGAGGATGATTTTTGAGCTTTCGGCCTGGCTACGCCTGACCTACTCAAGCGTCCAGTTTCGTTTGACTTCTCCTTGGTTGGTGGCGGGGCCATCGTTGACAGACCCGGTTCCAAACTCGGCTCTGGAGGTTGTAATGGGAGCTTCTGATCCCAGATATCGAGTAAAAGGTTCGCCAAGCTGATGGTGGCCTTTGGATGATCAGAATTGTAAAGTAAAGCCTCTTCGAAATGCTCTAAGGCATCATGAGGACGAGACTGGACCTTCAAGAGAAGACCACGCTCGGCGTATATGTCAGCCCAAAGTTCGTCGGAGCTCTTCGGATTTGCCCATCCACGCTCGCGAAATGACCGGGCGGATGCGTCTTGTGCTGCTGTAAGGGTTTCTATACGTTTCAGATGCTTGGCAGCTTCCTCACACGCCTCGGCAGCATCTTCAAAGGAGGAGGACCGCCGATATAGTCCGGCGATGAGGAGCCAGATCTTGACAAGGACACATAAAGCATGCTTTTGGGCTTGGGCGTGCGGGAACTTAGTCAACACTCCTGTAGGTGATTCAAACCCGTACGAAGTGGGTAGCCGGGTATCCTGCTGCATCGGCTGCTTGTCATGACCGGCGGGTGCATCCAAATGCGTATGCTTGAAATTGTGGGCGACAGGGGGCAACATTTGCTTGGCGCCCTGTGGCTGATTTGCGGCCGCGTCCGGGCTAGATCCCTCATGCTGTCTGTTCGACTCGCCAATCTCATAGCCGTGGCGGCTACTGCCATCGCCATTAAGATGACTCAAACTATGATCTGGGGTGGTGTCCGTTTTCTTGACAGTGCTACTGCGCTTACGCAGTTTCCGCGAGTCCGATCTCCCAACAGGATGGTGTGTGCCATTAGAATTCAGTTTCTCCTCGTCAATCACTTGTATAGTAGGCGTTCCACTGTGTTGGGAGGCCGAGTGATTCGGAGAGTCATACTTGAGCTCGCCGCCTAGATTAGTCTGGTCTGGAGTGCGGGAGGCTTTGTGCCGCCCAAAAATGCTACCTCGGAAGCTCCTCACAGTGCCAGAGGAGCTTTTCGGTCGAAGAGATTGGTCTGTCTTTGCGCTGACCTCCTCCTCTGACTCAAGGTCTAGGACGTGGAACAGTGTAGCAAACAGACCGAGAAGTTGTTCACTATGGTTGAGTGCAGCCTCGGGGCCTTCCAAAACTTCCACAAAAGCTAATTGTGTCATCCGAGTCTCAATTATGCGCTCCTTTTCTCGATTCCGTAACCGGTCAATGAGCGCACGCTTCAGTTTCGGCGGTTCTTGCGTATTTGCATGGTTTTTTTGAGGTCTTCTGTCACTGTGGGCCAGCGACGTAACAGCGGCGGGAAATTGCTCAAATGCAGCCTCACAGGAGCGCTCCGCAATATCAAACTCTTGCTTTGCACTTAGAAGCAGTGCTAGGAGATGCCATAATGAAATGAGATCTCGCTCACGGTTGAAACTGGTCGATTTGGTTTCGGGATGTTTATTTGACGCCAACGCCGACTTAACGTAGTCAATCGCAGCATCAAGATCACGACTCTCCGCCAGGAGCAGAGCTAACGTATAGAGAGACGAATAGTTGAACTGGTCTCCAAGCTCCGGGGCGATGCTTCGTTCTAGACACTCAATAGCCTCCGTCCGAATGTCATCTCGATCCTCATTAACTGGTGTCCAGTTGGCCCAATTTGCGAGTCCAATACCAATAGCCCGGTAGGTAGCGCTGATATTGGCGAGTGAGACAGTCTGGGAATCGACGACCATTCTCCTCTCCTGTCCCTCATCACGGTCTTCGATGTAATTGCCGACGAACTTTTGTAAAATGATGAGGAGATCTCGCGCCTTTTCTGCTTCTTTCGCTGAGCCAAAGCAACATAATATGGTGACACCCTCTGAAAGGGTTCGCATAAAAACACCATCATCCTCTAACTCTTCATTAGGTACAGCCTTCTCTGCTCTCGCTTTGGCGCCCGTGACGATTTCTATGTACGAGTCTAGGGCCTTGAAAGCAAGTTCGAATTCCGCCAATGCCGAGTGAACGTGGAACAGACGCCTGAGGATGAGAAACGAATGGTATGTCAGGGTAGCAGCACGGTAGATGATCTAACTCAGATAGTCAGTTTATCGATTGTCCGGCCATAAGCTCAGGTGGCACGTACCTCGAGAACATTCTTCCCGATGCCATTCTGACCACCATCTCCAAGTTCCTCGTCGTGCCACTCTGGTCCACAAAGTTCCTGCCAATTTTGAACGACTTGTTCCACCCAAGCCTCGACGTTTTTATTGTCTGAATTGGCTTTGGGGAATTTAACATCCTGAAGCAGGTACGCCTCATATATCGCCTCTACGCGCCGTAGTTCGCTAGCAAGTTGTGGCCTTTCAGGGCCATCCGTGGGAGCAATATATGGTAAGTGACTTTGGAGGATGGCGGACAGTAGGTCGTAATAAGATTTCCAAAAGGACGATTTTGGCGCTGAGCCCGATGCGGTTTCAAGTTGTGGACCATGAACAGCTGGCCTTGGTTGAGCGGCTGGATGAGAGGACCACGCCCGGAACAGTTTAAGAGCCGTCGTCACGAGTCCATCACTCGCGCCAGCGATATTATTGCAAACTTCATTGGCCGCAAGTAGTGCGCCATCTGCTAGCATTTTCTCAGACCAATAGAGGAACTGACTCGATAAGGATGCGTAACTTTGACTGCCCAGCCACGGCGCCAGGGAATTAAACGTTTGCAGCGCATCCTGAGAGCCAGAGACCGCATGTTGTGCAGCACCCTTGAGGTAGCAGCCTTTAACTAGGCAGACCTTGGTCCATGGGGAAAGCTCATCCCCAATTGCTAGCAGGATATTCAATTCCTCCTCAAAGTCCCTTGGTAGGCGAGCTGCGGCTAACCCAGGCTCATTGAGCGTGGAATGAACCCATCCTAAGCACACCTGCGCTTGGAACACTTCTTGCTTCGACCCATCCGCTTTATCAACTGTAGAAAGGAGCGACGGAATCAATTCAGGCAAGCCGCCGGGGGAGGAGGATGGGGGACGTGTGGCTGACGACGTTTTATGGAAATGGGTGATGATCCGGTGCTCTGCGCTAGCTACATCTAGGAAACCTATACTCGGGATTAGGTTGGGTCTCGAATATCAAAGAAGAAAGGAACAATTTACATTTCTTTTGAGGGGCGTGTTTAGTGACCTTTCGAATCAATTCAGGAACCTCGTCCCATTTGTTCTGAGATCGAGCATTGTCCAGGGCAACGATGTAGCGATGCCCCTTTTCAGATTCTCGGGCCTGAGACATATGTTAATGAGAAGACTAGGCAAATCTGCGTCGTCGCGGGGCTGGAAAGACACAGGGGAGCATGTTATAGTCGGGAGACACTTACGGTCATGGTGACTCGGAGGGATGATCGGAGATGGGGACAGCGTCAGCGGCAGAATCTGGGGGAGGGCAATTAAGAAACCGGTGTCCATCACGAGCGCCCACCCCTAGGCTCGAACTTGCAGATTAGCTGGAAGAGTAAGGTTGACGTCGTCAGGCCCTTGCGCCTCCAAGAAGATCGTTATTAGTTGGCGTCGCAGGCTTGGGACAGCCAGGGGAACCGACGGATTATGTATTGAGATTACCGTATTGTACCATCCCGAGGCTTCATGTGGTCCGAGCTTATTTTTATTTTTTTTGACTACGCTCAGGCAAAGTCTTCCTGATATCGCAAGGCTTAAAACCAATTTTTCACTGTCCACAACCGCTAGCAGCATCAATAGCTGGATAGTCATAATGGCACACATGTTAATGTCGTTGCGCGCCGTCAATCATCGGTTGACCACTCTACCAGTCGAACAGCTCCCTGTCATTGCTGCTTCACTCGCAGCATCCATCGCAGAATGCGGGGAGCTCCTCTCCACCTCTCAATCCCAGAAGACAGGCAAGACGGATTCAGATCATTCGGTCCAGGTGCATAAGCTGGTGACTCGACTTTCAAGTTTGTTGCAGGATAGAACATGTGAAGGCCGGTGGACTGCGGTCGTCCTTGTCAAGGCGCTGGTGGAAGCTGGTCAATGGGAGATTTTGCGCGGAACTGAACCTTTTGTTCGCGGCCTCTTAGGAATCTTGAATGTGAGCATATCGAATCTTATGCTGGCGCGATCCAATGACTGATAGCTAGCTTTCAACAGAAAAATGATCCCGCTTCAACAAAGATCATGTCCGTGATCACCTTGAATCGAATCTTCCACCTTACCTACCAATATCCGACCCTTGTTCGCGAGATTACCACGCCGTCGCTACCAGGATATGTCACATCTACTCTAAACCTCGTGTCGCTCAAACAGCCCTCTGACCCGACCCGGAGACTGAAAGCCAATACCCCGTTTTTGGAGGTTGTTCTTCATGCATATGCGGAGCTCATAGCCAGACATCCCACTATCTTCCGACCTTTTTCGACACAAATTCACAGCGTCCTCCAGGCAATTGTCGGCTCGACATCGGCATCATACTCTCAATCGTTGGTGGACGTGGCGGAACAACTGTTTGTTGCTCTCCATCAATGTGCGCCGAAGAACACGGGTGGGGAGGAGTGGAAGAACGCTTGTCGGATGACGATTACTTCAATCCATACGACTTCAGATCACGTCTTGAGGGCCATTGTAGAGCAGTGGGAATCTGTTGATCCGTCTTTGCGACACCGGCTGGGACGCTCCATTGACTACGTTCAAGAGGTAGGTGGCCAGGCTGACGCTCTTGGATTGTCCGGCTGGCAGGGGCTGGACATGGGAGTCAAGAGACTTCACTCTCTGCTTCAAATGCTTTCCACTTTTTTGAAAACTGCCACTTCTTCCACTATCTCCATCCCTGTCGGTGCTATACTTGATGTGACTGCCCGATTGATGTCCGTGACTGTTCCATCCGCGACAGGTGGCGTGCAAGCCAACGCTCAAATAAGTCGAACGGAAAGAGAAACCCTTTTCGCGGAACTTCCTGGCATCCACGCAGCCTGCATGAAGGTGCTCCGTACCCTGATCAACACAATGGAGACCGCCGCTCTTCCAGTGGCCCAGACTATCTTAGAGCAGACACTCTGGGTTTTCCGTGCGGAAAGGTCCAACAGGAGAATCAGAACTTCAGTGTATGGTCTGGTCGACTCCCTACTCAAGTGCATGGGACCTTCAATGAACAAGAAGAACGTATCGACCTTGACCGACATCATTAGGGCCAGCTGCTCCGACATACTTCCCCCAATCAACGAAAAGGAGCTTTCATCAGACGCAAAGGGCAAATCTAAGAATAACACAGCTGCCGTCAACGCAGACTTTTTCCTAAACCCCAACCTGAAACAAAATCGACACACAAACTCCTCTTCGAGATTCCCAAGACTCACACAAGCGGCCTCAAACCTCCTTTCTACCACCCTCACCAACGTCCCAACAGAGTTCATCGCACCCCCCATCCGTGCCGAAATCGACCGCACAATCATCATGACCTCCGACAAAAACGCCATGTACGCGAGCGTCCTCAACCCCTTCCCAGCCATCAAGGGTCGCGGGGCAAACATCAGCATCATGCCCTTCCTTGCTAGAAGCTACGCGTCAGAAATGGACGTGGAAGCCCTCATCCGACCACGGATGCCAGTCCTGACAAACTCAAGCAGCCTGGGCCAATACGTCGATAATGAAGACGAGGAGGAAGACGAGCTTGAGCTTGCAGTTGAAACTGAGCAGGAGTCTGCTTCTTTCTCCGCGCCTGAGGATATCGGATTCCTGAACCAATACAACACGCCGAATCTGCAAGACCTAGTCGATTCCACGACTTCCACGACTTCCACGACCCCCTCTTCTAATAAGCGCACGTACGCAGAAGACTCTATAACCCAGAGTTCCACTCATCCAAGGCTCTCAGAAACAGCAAAGGAGGTCCAAATGAAAAAGGCAAGGTTCGAGCCGGGTCAACCAGCTCTCGTTTCTACGACGTCCACGAAAACTGCCACAACCTCTATTCCCCCAGCCTTAACCTCTCTCCAGACCAGCTCCATTAAGGAGGACGCGTCTATGTTTGATGATGGCGTCTCTGGGGCAGCACCTGCTATTGTGGAGCAGTCACAGTCATCTACTGTCTCTCGGTTTCAGCTTGGTGCTACGGCATCAGCAGAGGATGATGATAGCGATGATGACATGCCGACGTTGAATATTGAGTCGGATACCGATGATGATGATGAGTGATCCTGTTGGTGTAGAAATATATAACTGGGATACCTTGTGAAATTGAGATTTATTTCTTGTAAAGCGAGGATGTGTGAATTCCTCTTTGCGGTTAGTTTTATCGTTTTGGGGATAGCCGCCCGATACACTGTCTCCGTTTTCATCGCCTCTACTTCTAGATTTGACACGCTTGCTGCTTATCTTGATGGTTAGTTTGCGGTCAATAAACCGTGTGGTCAAGCGGACGTTTTCCCTCCACGCCAAACCAGTCCAATTCCCCAGCACGAACTTATTGATGAAGAGGCCTGCTGCCCGGCTTACGACTCCAAGTAATTTTACCCAGCTAAGCCAAGAGAGATACTTGCCAATCACTATCAATTATTGGTGAAGGTTGGCTGGGGAACACGTTCAACCACATGGCTAGCGAAAGATATAAAGAGGTAGCCACTGTCCCTCATGCCCTTACAATTACAGTCAACCGACTAACAGACGGATATTTATTTTAGATATATATGGCAGCCCGAACGTTTTGTAGCACTGGAAATAATAAATAACCGCAGTTCTCTCGAGGCTTACCATGAGCGCGACATCGAGGAGCACATTTCATGACAAAGCCCAATACACCGTGGCCGTGGGATCGTCCGGACCTGCCTTGATAGCTTCGAAGTAACTAGTCCAGATAGGAGCCATTTGTGTCTAGCATATGAACCAATGCGTGAACCGCTTTGGATACTCCAGAAACGTTTTGTTGATCAAAGGCTCCCTCTCCCGATTACAAAGGCATACCTTCTTATTCTTCTTGCGGGCCTTGACTATCCCCACTCAGAATACAGGCTTGTTCATCCTAGCAAGTAACTTATTTTCAGTTACTCTCTTGACCTCATCACCCACTTTCTAAGTGCACTACTGATACCTCTTTACTGCTAGACTTGAAGCTCGACAATATCTTGATAACGTTCGAGAACGAAGATATTCTCCCTAACTTTACCAAAGAACAGATCACCAACCTGCCTATGCAGTACAAAACTGATACAACGAGCGGGCGTACCATCTACCGTTGTCACAACGATTTCGGGCCCCTGGATTGGAGGGAACTTCGGAAAATGTAGCCTAAAATTATTGATTTTGGGTTAGCGACTCGCCTCAAAAGTGATAGCCAGGGGTACGTCGGGAACGAAACAGTTGGTTTTCATCCGATACAGCCAGACCATTACCGTGCGCCGGAGGTCATTCTTGGCTGCCCGTGGAGTTTTAGCACGGATATATGGAATATTGGCGTCTTGGTATGAATCCCTGCTTCCAGGTTCCCTCCCAGCACTTTTATTAGGCTTCAGTACGGGGATCTTAGCGGATACATCTCAGCCTCCTTTCTTTACTTTCAGGGCGTCTATATATTTAGCCACGACTGACTTATCGTATTGGGACAGGCGTGGAATATAATTGAGCACACTGAACTATTCCTCCAGGTGCATGACAGTCAAGGCCATTATAATCCTAAGACACATTTAGCGGAAATGATTGCACTGCTCGGCCCGCCCCCTAAGGAGTTATTAGCCAAGTCGGATGCTATGGCAGAGTTTAGTTGGTCTAAACCTATCATGAATGAGTCAGGCAGGCTCTGCAGGAACGGGCGGGAGTATTTCAACGGGCCTTCTTTTTTCGATGAGAATGGTAAGCGAATGCATCCACGGATATCTTTGCTTTTTCCTACTAACTTTTTCGTTCTGGCAGGCTAGTTTCTTCATGATGATCTAATACCTGCGCGGAAACTTGAAGATACGATTCCATCCTTGGAGGAGAAGGAAAGACAAGCCTTCTTGTCCTTTGTTACTCTTATGCTTGCCTAGCATCCGGAAGATAGGCGAACGGCTGGCGAGTTGATGGAACACCCGTTCCTGAATGACTAAAGTGAAGGGGAGCCCTCTACTTCAGCGCTGAAGCGGTCTGCAGATTAAAAAGGACTAATCTAACCATATTTACTTCTCATTCTCTAGCCGAAGAGCCCTGCTTAGTTCACATTCTATATGTAATCCAATGTATTTATCGAAATTAGAATCTTGCTCTGCCTTCAAACCTTAACATCATGTAACTGAGTTGATTAAATATACTATATATCGATTTATCTATCTATCTATTTGAAGCTCTCTAGTTGATTGATCTAAGACCACAACATCCCAATACGCCCCCAATGCAAATATATATAAAAAAAGCTGAATGGAGACAAAAGTCTATAAGATACGTACTCCCATCCCCCAATATGTCCCATCATCGTAATGCGCAAACCACGGCGTCCGCCAACAAAGCCAACCTTGCCCCATAAATCCCCTGACGAAACTGAAGGGCAACGGCTCCGTCAACCATAGCCCGCCATTGGCAAAATCATCTGCGATGCCGTTTCCCGCGAATATAAGCCAGCTGATCACAAATGCTACGTTGCCGATCCGGCGTAGCCAGCGTGGGGGGCGGAGGCCTTGGTGCGTAAGTGGCGTAACCACACAACGAGAGAAAATGTCTTGAATGAAGACTCCCACGGCCTGAAGGATGAAGAATCGAAAGGTTGAGGGAGGATGGGTATTGCCAATCTGGGTGTAGCTTCCAGCACTGTGTAAGAGGCCGCTAATTCCGAAGGCAATGAATGCTGTGAATATCTGTCTGATTGTGCGGTGGGAGGAAAGGGTAGTTGGGAGGAGCAAAATGGTGTATTTAGCCGTTGAAATGAAACCGAATCGAAAGAGTTGATGCCACCAGCTGCTCCAGGCGCCTGCTAGACCATCGTCAAGGATGGCGGTAATCGGGCCAAATTGATCGGCATACAGCCAGGGAGCATCAAGCGGCGATGCGGTTATTGTGCGGGATGCATTGGGAAATGCTGATGAAAGGCCAAGAAAAAAAAGCGGATTCAGGGATGTCACATATAGCACAGCAAAGTAGACAGCTGTCCCGGAGACAAAACAATGGTAGATTCTGACAAGGCCCGGAATGGCTAGAAAGTTATCAAAAGGAAATGGTGGTGGCGAGGATGGAGCACCCAAGAAGTAGGGGTCCCAGATCATAATTAGCTTGAGGATATCTATAGCCACGTAGGCAGTAAAGAAGCGTAGAAAAGCCGTACGCAGGCGCGTTTTGGCACTAGGACACGCAGGCCTCCTGGTCGTGTCATCATGATTCGGATCAAGGCAAGATGGTAGCGGGTCCAAAGAGGATATTCTGAAGCTGAAATCGGGCCCTCTCATGGTCAACACTAAAGCCAAAACCCAGCCCAGACGGCGACGGAATGATTGAGGATATGGCTGCCAGACCAACCGCTCTGCATCTGTCCGTAATTCATGCGATTTATGCTCACTGTTGCTTGCATGGGCATTCTGTTGTCCAATTTTGTGTCCATCTTTGGTGGACCGTGTTCGCTCAATTCGTCGAAAGTCTCGCTCGGCATCGTTGAAGAAAATGAGCGTCGAGCTCCATATAACGCACCAAGTCATAATCAACCCAATCATATATCCATTTGCTCCCAGTAGAACCCGCCTGTATAGGATGATCTCGACGCTTATACTGAGCGTCATGAGAAAGAGAGTCGGCCGAATGAACGAACCCTCCGTTCGACGAGGAGTCAGAAGGGCAATGATAGGTAATAGCATGGGCAGAAACGCGTGCCATAGCAACAGGGGTTTCGCCTCTCCTTGCTGTACAAGTAATCCAAGCCGGTCTTGAGTGTCGAGAATTATGCGCTCGTAGCGCTGAAACGCAAAGTCTGCCGCCATAAGCAATCGAGGGGTAGAGAACCAGCAACGAGTAAAAAGTGGCTTGACTGTATAGCAAAAGAGACTAGATTGAAATGATGAAGAATTTCAGGGCCGGGAACCTTGGTGCCTTACATAGCCATTGCCTCGCCACCTGTCAAAAATACGTATAAGAGGGAAAGAGGAGAAAAGAAAAAGAAAACAAAGTCATAGGAGGAAGTAACCAGGGGCAAGCTCTCTCCTCCCACCTACTCCGGCCTTTTATTTTTCTTATCATCATGTCCAAGAATAAAGCAGTCAATATGATATGGACTTCGCTTCAATGAAAGACTTCTTGAAGTTATCTGAGTGATCAGCCCTCACCGTGGTCATTGGTTGCCCGTTCGAAGTTGCATAGACCGTGCGGCAAAATAGCTCTTACCGCCTTTTTCGATAAGGCGATAAGATGTGCTAGTCTATGATAGGAATGGCTTCAGCCACTAGCTCCGAGCTAATCCCGAAACGCGGTGACTCGCTCCGATTCTAGAATATAGACTCACAGCAACAGCCAGCCTTTGACGTGTAAAAGCCTACAGCCTTGACGTTGATAGCAATCATGAGCTTCCCATCGCATAAGAGACCTAGAAACGCCTATGTCGATCTCAGTCTTGATGAAGTACGAGAAGTCGACACGTCAAGGCCCTACAAGATATCACGTATATCTGGGCAGCGCTTTGGCCAAGATACAGCATTTGTTCCTCTTAGTCAGGCATCACAAGTCTCTTTAATAGACGACGACAATGATGAAGGAGTCGCAGACCTGGTGCAAGGGAGCCAAGAAAGCGACGACTCCTCAGATACAACACAATTGCATTACGGAGATCTGGCAACCAAAATTGTGGGCGTCCGCTACTACCAGGGACAGGCCTCCCTAGGGGAACACGTTGTCTTGAAACGAGACCCGCACAATAAATTTGATCGAAACGCGATTCGTGTTGACAATGTTATGGGGGCCCAGATTGGCCATATCCCCCGGCACACGGCTGCGAGACTGGTCAGTTATATGGTAGGTTCGCCTCTAGGAGAGAAGCGTAAAGTCGGGATTGCTAAACAACCCTGCATATTTCAGGATAACAGAACATTGGTCGTTGAGGGTATCTTGAATGGGGTTAAAGGGATGTACGACTGCCCAATTGTCCTTAAATTGTATGGGACAAGCGACCCTGAGGGAAGAGAGGCCCTGAAACGCCAAATGGAATCAGATAAACTACCACTAAGCCATCTCAAAAAAACCGAACGCGAGGAAGAGAAGAAGCAGAAGGAGCGCGAGAAGGCTATAAAGGACGCCGCCAAAAAAGCTCGCACTGGGCAACTATTGGGAGCTGCAAACAACCTGGGTTACTCTAGTCTCTCGCAACCTTTTGGGGAGGAAGCTCTCGGCCAAGAGAGTCTGGAGGAAATTATCAGCCAAAGTAGTACTTTCAACCCGCGCGAAATCGGCCAGGTCGCTGAAAGCTTCGGCATGAAGGAGTCGGACCTGGAGAGTATGCCTATGGTCGACAGCCCCCCGTCTCTATCTACCACTCTCCTTCCTTACCAACGTCAAGGCCTGGCATGGATGATCAGCAAGGAGAGCCCGCAATTACCCGGTCCAGGTGCCAACGACGTGGTACAACTCTGGAAGAGAGAAGGCAATAAATTCACCAATATTGCGACAAGTTTCTCTACTTTCTCACCACCACCTCTTGCAAGCGGGGGTATCTTGGCTGATGACATGGGTCTGGGTAAGACGATTCAAATCATTTCACTCATAGTGGCAAATTCCGAACCCAAGACGAAGGAATCATCCAGGGCTACATTGATCGTGTCCCCCGTTGGTGTAATGAGCAACTGGAGAAACCAGATTCAAGAACACACCAAATCGGAACAAGCCCCTCGCGTCTTGATCTACCACGGCACTGGAAAGAAAGAGGCTGCTAAGCTAGACCAATATGATGTCGTGGTAACAAGTTACGGCGCCCTTGCCATGGAGTACAAGCCAGAATCCAAGACAAAGCCGGCGAAGGGCCTGTTTTCTCTTCAATGGCGTCGTGTCGTTCTCGATGAAGGCCACACAATCCGTAACCCCCGGTCCAAAGGTGCTCTAGCAGCTTGTTCTATCTGGGCTGACTCTCGCTGGACCTTGACCGGAACACCTATTATCAATACCCTTAAAGATCTTTACTCTCAGATCCGCTTTTTGAAACTTACCGGAGGCCTTGAGGACCTCGCCATGTTCAATAGCGTCTTGATTCGACCTCTGATGGCTGACGAACCGGATTCCCGTTTGCTACTCCAGGCGCTGATGAGCACCATCTGTCTACGCCGTCGAAAAGACATGTCTTTCGTGAACTTGCGCTTGCCATCTATCACTTCCCACGTCCTGCGTATCAAGTTCCACCCCCACGAGCAGGAGAAATACGAAATGTTCCAGTACGTATCACCCACGCAACTGACCCTGACTAAACCTACGATACTAACAACTCCACAGAGCCGAAGCCAAAGGCATGCTTATGGACATGAAAAATAAGGATAAAACCAGCACAACCTACTCCCATCTCCTTGAGGTTATCCTCCGCCTGCGTCAAGTCTGCAACCACTGGGCCCTGGCCAAGAATCGCCTGGACAAACTCGCCGCCATCCTCGACAAACACCAAGTGGTCCCCTTAACTCCCGAAAACATCAAAGCCCTCCAGGACCTGCTCCAAATCCGAATTGAAAGCCAAGAATCCTGCCCCATCTGTCTCGATGTCCTCGAAACGCCCGTCATAACCGCCTGCGCACACGCCTTCTGTCGCGGCTGCATCGAGCAGGTAATCGACCGCCAACACAAATGCCCCATGTGCCGCGCCGAAATCAAAGACAATACCTCACTCGTCTCCCCTGCCGCCGAAATGGGCGAGAACGCAGACGACATCCAGGCGGACCCGGACAACCCCAGTAGTAAAATCGAAGCACTCGTCAAGATCCTCACAGCCAAGGGCCAAGCGCAGGGTACAAAGACCGTCGTCTTCAGCCAGTGGACATCCTTCCTGAATCTCGTTGAACCACATCTCCAACGCGCAGGGATCCAATTCGCCCGCATAGACGGCAAAATGACCTCGCTTGCCCGCGACAACTCAACGCATCGCTTCTCTACCGATCCAGACTGCACAGTCCTCCTCGCCAGTTTAAGTGTCTGCAGCGTTGGGCTGAACCTTGTGGCTGCTAACCAGGCTATTCTGGCTGATAGCTGGTGGGCCCCTGCGATCGAAGATCAGGCCGTTGACCGTGTCTACCGGCTCGGTCAGATGCGGGAGACGACTGTCTGGCGGCTTGTTATGGAAGATAGTATTGAGGACCGCGTGCTGGCTATCCAGGAGCAGAAGCGGAAGTTGATGCTTGCTGCATTCAGGGAGAAGGCGAGTAAGAAGGTTGATGATCGGGCGACGAGGGTGGCGGATCTGGAGAAACTCCTTACCTAATCCTTTCTTGTTTTTTCCCTAGAGCTGCTATCTTTCCTTTCTTCTATGTCTCTTTGTCTCCTTCACCCCTTACATGTTGTGTATAGATCTTGTTTACCCTGCCATGGTGTTCTTTTTCTGCACGTACACGGTTCTTCCGTCAAAGACCCATCTAATACCTTCGGAAGCCTTGCGCTTCTGAACTTCCGACTAAATTGCAGGATATTGCGGATAACACCGAGTTTATGCATGACAATAATACATTACAATTTAAGGCAATAATGATGATATGTACACAGACATGGAGTGGAACCAAAGTAAAGTGAGTGCATGACGTCCGCTTTTTCTTTCTTATCGCATCGTATTGGGTATCTTGCCATATCAAAGAGGGAAAACGCCAGCTCCATCAAGAAAATGCTAAGAAGTACCATGGGTAAACGAACTGATTGAATCCTCGCTAGAACGAGCAGAAGAGAAACAGTGTGACCTATTACCAGCATAAGGTATGCTCGCATGAGATAACATAAAAAAATAAGGAAAGAATACAAAATAAGTTTCAAGTGGAATAATTTGCAGCTTCGGCCCGCGGTGATACATTATCACTGATTCCTGCAGCCGCTCTTTGGGTCTTTATCGCCTGTTGGCGATGAAGGGATTGAATATCCACCGGTAGGTTCAGAGCCATGCCTAGGAGCTTCAACAACAGGAGTTTCTGGATGAACCGGCGCTGACTGGCCTCTGGGTGAGGTTGTGTGGGATTCAGTGGTCTCCTGTCTTGGATCATCTGCGCTGGTAGATTTGGGCTTGAACAGCTCTGATGAGGCCTTTCCTTGTGAGTTTTGATTTGAAACAGAACTCTTTACTCGAAAGGTTCCAATATTTGGAGTCCGCGCCGGCGCAGGAGGATTTTTGATCACAGCGGGTAGTTGTTGCTGCTGTGAAAAGGCCAAACCGAGAGAATTGTTCGATAATGTGCGTGGGTCCACTGTCTTGTTGGATGGTATCTGAGGGGAATTGTGCGGGGGATGAACCAGTGGGTTTGCACCTAGGATAGATATTGCGTTCGGATTCGTGTCTGAATTCGCAGGTCGGTACATAATCATGTCAGGTGCTAAAGCAGGTGGCAGAACGTTATGTGCGCTGTATGGAATTGAGAAAGGTGGATTGACCTGGCTACTTGAGATTGGGAATGGCGCATTTGATTGTGTAGCTCGTTGCTGTTGCACCTGGCGCATGTACCTCTCATTCATCCTCTTAGAATAGGCTTCGGGGTCATTGCGTTTTAGATGCTCGTCATCGATCTCCTCCTGCACAGTCCTCTTTTCTTCCTCCGTCAGTTTATCGTTGTCTTCCCTCTCAAAGGTCTCAGTGAGTCTGATGTCAAGAATCGATTTGTTTTCCTTTGTCTGGTCTTCGACAAGTATTTTGTCTAGAACTAGTGGGTCCTTGCCGATATACTTCGTGATATCCTTTTGAGTAATAGGTTTCACAGGGAAAAGATAATCACCTGGCTTTTTCTGCGCATGGCGAGTGGTAGACTTCTTGTCAACAACGCGGACAGAAAGATGAGTCTTGAAAAGTGCTTTCTGGTGGACAATATCTTGATATGTTCCACCGGAAACGAATCGATAGACAAAAACAGGTTTCTTTTGACCTATACGATATGCCCGCCCAACAGCCTGCTCCTCCCAAACCGGAGAGAAATGGAAGTCAAAAATGATGACGCGGTTCGCCCCCGGGATGTTCAGACCAAGTCCACCTGCTCGAGTTGATATGAGGTAAACCTGTTTTTCGACGCCGGAATTGAATTGTTTCGTTGCCTTTTGTCTGTCGGCAATGGGTGTCTGCCCGTCCAACCGCGAGTATTTCCAGTGGGAGATCTTCAAGACATACTCAATGTAGTCCAACGTTGGTATACTATGAGAGAATATTAAAACCTTGTCACCGGCTCGGACTGACTCATCAACTATCCTCTTGAGAATCTCTACTCGGGCTGATAGCTCGACAGATTTTATGTCGTCAAGAAGGGCGAAATTCCGTTTCTGCTCAGCAACAAGCATGGTCAGATTTGGGATCCCAATCTCTGTGATAGGCTCATCTCCTGGGACTGAAATTTGTTCGGGGTCGTCCATGTTTTTGGCAGTGTCATTTGCTCGACCCGACAGTTTTTCCATGAAGCATGAGGGGTGATTACAGCATAGCCCTAGAATAGCAAGCCACGACCATAGATCAGTCTGCCCGACTTCCTCCGTCCTTCCCTCTAGCACAAATGCCGCATATGCGTTGTAGGCAACTTTCTGTACTTCAGTCAAGGGTACCGTCAGGACAAATTCAACCTTGGGCGGCAAACTTCCTTCCAGCACACTAATATCGGCACGATTGATTTTGGGCTCCAGAATTTGCTTGAGGACTTCGAGTCTCTGGAGCGACTTTCGCTGTTCACGATGGGTACTTTCAAGATAGAGACCTTCTTCGATAGGCTCTACGTAGTTTGCTTTAAACTCTTGCAATGTTCCCAGGTAGTCCTTAGCAATCCAGTTGACCATGGTGTAGTAATCAATGAGATTATTTGCAAGAGGTGAGCCAGTCAGGGCAATGCGGCTCATAGAACCTAGCAGCATTGCTGCCACAGTGGTTTTCGATTTTGGATTTTTCATCTTGTGAGCCTCGTCAGCGATGATGATGCTAGGCCCTTCCAGCAGCCATTTTTTGACATTCTGATGATTTGTCTCCGTCAAAGGATGGTCTCCTTTCTTGTTTTTCCCGTTGAGAATCCATCTTCTGAATATATCATAACTGATCAGGAGGACTCCGCCATCCATATACCAATCAGACACCTCTCGGAGCCGTGCGTTTGGTGGATCACTGGACAAAACCCGCCTAATCTGGCCGATGGGTGAAAATGGCGGAGTCCACTTTCCGAATTCATCAAGCCAGTTCTCGATCAAAGCTGACGGACAGAGAATCAGAGTTCGAGACTCATGGAATGCTGGTGGGATTTGCTCCTTGATTTTGGGGTTACCAGAGACAGCAGCCGCGGATATAGTCGTGAGTAGTGATATCCTTTAGGAAGTTAGCAACCTAACAGACATGTAGACTTGCGAGTTATCTTACACCTGCATTGTTTTGCCTAGCCCCATGGTGTGAGCCAAGAGACAACCCTGCTGGCTTTTGTCTTCTATCAACTCTCGCCACAAGAACCGGATACCGTCCAGCTGATGGGGCTTCACACGATGACCAATGTATGAATCCAGGTAGATAACCGGTTCTTCAAAAGTAATAGCGTGTTGACTGGTGTCAATGCTCTTGCCATGGCTTTCCCACTTTTTCTCAAGCTTTTTTCGCTGGGTTTCTTGCTGCGCGACACGGAGCTGCGCGTTTGCTTGGTTCTGTTTGGCTGCTTGGCTCTCTTTGACTTCCCTCTTTCGCTTTTTATGTGGCGTGCCACTTGGATTTAGATTGTCCTTTCGCTGCCATGTCTTGCAAAATCTCAACCGCTTCGTGAGTTCATCGTAGAAGTTGCCAAAACTTTTACCTTTTGACTCTTGTAGGTCCTTTTGAGCGTGAGAGACATATTTTTTCGGAATGCCATGAGTAAGATGAACACAGTTCAACCACGAGACATAGAACGATGTAGTTCTCATAATAAGGCTGCTCTCAGAAGCTTCCAGTCCGGAAACCTCGGCTGAGCCGTTGCTTAAACACCTCATGGCTCTTTGGACAAGGTGTTTGAGCTTAGAGAACTGGTATTCCGGGATTTTTTCCGCCAGAACTCTCCATTCATCGTCAGCAAGACACCCAATCAGCTTTGCTAATAGCCTGCGACGATCCTGGCGCTCCTCGAGTAGCTCCCAGTCTACCAAAACGATTTGATCCATATCATTGATATCAGGTAGTGACCCCTTTTCTACTTTAACCTGAATATCCGGGGTTTCAAGACTCGGTAAGGGGGACATTGAAGCATTACTTCTTGGTGAAGTACCGACAGAAACGTTGTTGGATTTGGTTGCCTCCACGGGATTCAGGGGCGGTGTCTCGATCATAAGGTCATCATCGGGTTCGGGTGACTCCATGGTAAGATCGATTACATCCGGTTTTCTGTCGAAGGTTTGGATGGAGCGAGGGGGGGAAGGACTGCTGCTAGATGCAAAAACACGGGGAGGTAGGCCCCTCGTCCTTCGCCTTGTACCGGATACGCTGATAACATCATCGTCGCCATCAGAGGAGGAAGGACTCGCAGAACGAGCTTGCGGGATATCAATGTCGTCAATAATGAAATCATCAAGTGAACCAGTTGATATAATGTCTATATCAGAGTCTGAGTCAAGCGACTCTTCATCTTGATGATTCGGCGAAACAGGCTTTTTGAGGCGTTTTGGAGGTGCCGCAACTTTTGGAGGGCAAGCTTCTTTCTCCAAAATCGAGACTCGAAATTTTTGCCTTTGAATAGCAAAGATAGTATGTTCCATGCATTGGCACTGTGTACACAGCTCCGATCGAGAGGCGTATTCAGACTTGCGAACCTCATCTTGCAATTTTTGTAGACGAGCAGTCAAATGACCGATGTCCTTGGTATAATCTTTGATATCCTGATTAGCCCGATTCCCTCTTCTAGCAGTCCGCCAAAGTCCCCACGCTTTATACTGCTCCATTGGTTGATGAGTTGCACGCCACTTATTTTCATAGTCAGAGACACAGTCTTTGATGATAGCATCAATCTCCATGGGCCTGAGGTTTGTCTGTTTCTGTAGCAGGGGAAGGCTGGGCCCGCTTTGTTCGTCGTCTATTTCTTGCCAAGTCTCGTTGTCAAACTCTCCTTCAGACCCAGAATCTCCGTATAACGGGTAAGAATCACCAGAGTCTTCCTGAACAGGGTATTTCTGAAGCAGATATGCAAAGGGATCTGCAGGCTTCAGAGATACATCCGAGATTTGGTGCCCATGACTCGCTTTTTGCTGCGGGGTTAACTGCGGCCAGTGATCAATTTTTTCTTTGCTGACGTACACTTCGCCCTGTTTTGAAGTGAAGAGGGTAAAGCATCTATCACTTCTCGCCTCGATCTCTGAGGATTTGTAGGGGATCACGGCCCACTGTGAGCTGCCTTTTGAGTTCAATTGAATTGGTGATTTTCTAAAGAAGTAGCTGAGGCGCTTATTCACAAACGAGCGTTGGGCCGTCGGCAGAATGGACGACGTCATGGTGAACGTCTGATCATCTTCACTTTCGTTGAGATCTCGAGGGAAAAATATCTCATCTGGAGTCAAGGCACCGGGACCCATGTACCAATCCTCGATTGATACACCAGGATCTGTGGCCTTTACCAGATTATCGCTCTGTGCTTTGACAGAAGAATTCAGATCAAGTCTTCGCCTCTTTTTGCCATGATTGTCAATCACAAACTGTTCTTGATAACGTGCAGGCGGGGTCTTTGAGATGTTGTCTTGAGTTGGCGCTTGTAAATCCTTTAATGATGCGGCCAGAGCTGTACTACCAGTATTATCTGCAGTGTTCCCTAGATTGACGGTCTCGGAAATGGGAGCCATGGGAAGAGGCCTGTTTTGCAACGGGGTACTAGGAGCCGCCATAGAGAGGGATGCTCCGAAGCTATTTGAAAGCGCAGAGCTTGCACTGTGGACAGGAGAAGATCGTGGTGTATTATGTTCAAGGATCGATGTTGATATCAGAGATGGTGACTGTAAGCTTGCGAAGGGTGCGGGATTGGAGGCGTAAGTTTGTTGGAATTTCTGAGAGCGTTGTTGGAGATATCGAATAGCTTGCATGATTGAGCTACGATGCCCAAGAGCTCTGAGACCCAGTTCATTTTGTAAGATTAACTTGTCCACCTCCGTTAAGAGAACCTCTCCATTAATTAGTTGATCACGAAGCGCCGCCTCGAACAACGCCGGGTCCGGACGCGGGAGACGCGAGGCTGACAGCGACCATGGTGTTTGGGTATCATGACATAAAAACTTCACTACCTCGTCAATCGTCCAGTCTAGTGGATCTCCACTGAGAGCTTGCATGACGGCAACTTCATACGACAAAGCCTCATAGTAAATAGAAGGTCTAAGGGAACAAGATAGATGCACTACTTCGACTTAAAAATGAATATCGTCGACGAAGGCGCTAAACCGAATTTGGATGAGCAGAAAGTTAAGGGAAGGACGCGCGGAGTCTGAGCGTATTTCGAACCTCAAGGCGAAAAAAAAGGAGTTGAATCAGAAAGTTAGATCAGAGATCGATCGAAGGTTAGCATAGAAATCAAGGGGAAGAAATATGCATCTCGAGGGCGGCCGAAGGCATCAGGAAAGGTGCATGAAAGCGCCGAGGACGCGCCGAGAACGCGCCCGCGACTTTCGACGAGTCTTTCTGCCAGAGTAAAGGGCGGTATTCTAGGCGGTGTTAATAATGATAACAAGCTTCATTACTAATCAACGAACCGCCCCTCCAAAAGTTGGGGTTGGTAATCATAGAACTTAGAAGCACCAACATGGTGATATTCTTTCTTACTTATTTACCTTCAGTTGAACCCTCAGTGCACTTGATATAAGTATATACCTACTCAAAATATACGATTTACGCGAATTGAGGTCATCAGAATGACAGATTCAGTCTACGAGGATTATCCCCCCACCTTGAACCCCGCACAGAAAGAGTTCCTGGTGAGGACAGTAAAGGATTGGGCCACACAAAATGGTCTGATGGTGAGACCTGCGGCTACTTTTATCTCGGAGGATTCCAACCCGCACGGAGTGCTCGCGACAAACGCCCCGGTGACTCTGTTTCCTAGTCCTTTTCCGAAGTCCTGTTTTGAAAAAGCCAAGGCACTGCAGACCGTGTACAATAAGCTCTATGCTGTGATAACGTGTAACGAAGAATGGATTGGGAAAATTATGGAAGAGTAAGATTGAATTCGCAAACTTCTAAAAATTTGAACTAAGAATGGCATCTCTGTAGTCTCATCGACGTGGACGACTTTATCTCGAACCTCTGGAAAGTCCATCTTGAGGTCAAGAAAGAAGGTTACGCTCAAACGCTCTCGCTCGGTCTCTTCCGGTCTGACTACATGGCACACGTCGCGTCCACCTCGACCGCTCCACAATTAAAACAGGTCGAGTTCAACACGATATCTTCCTCCTTTGGCGGCTTGTCCTCGCTCGTGACATCCTTGCATTCCGAACTTCTAGATTCTCCTCCGGGGCATCCTATCGCATACCCACCGCACCCTTTGCTCATCTCAGGCGCAATCCCGGAGAATACTGCGGTGGAAACCTTGTCTACAGGCCTAGCAACGGCACATACCGCTTACGGGGTCTCTAAGTCAAGCCCTCAGCTTCCGACATGCGTCCTGTTTGTCGTGCAAGAAAACGAAAGAAACATCTTCGACCAATTGGCCCTTTCGAGGGAACTGACCAAGGTCCATAAAATCCCCGTTTTCCGCCTCCAAAGCTCTGAAGTCCTAGACCACACGTCTATCCCCGCCTCCAACACTTCTCGCCCACTCCTCTACCATCCACCACACTCCTCAGACGGCATAACCTTCGAAGTCTCAACCGTCTACCTCCGCTCCTTCTACGCACCAACAGACTACAAATCCCCCCGCGACTGGCAAGCTCGAACCCACCTCGAGCGTTCCGCAGCAATCAAATGCCCCACAGTCCTTAACCAACTCTCTGGCTCGAAAATCGTCCAACAGGTCCTCGCAACACCTACTGGGCCAGATCACCTCGCATCTTTCCTTTCCGACATTGACAAAACAACGATATCAAATCTCCGTTCCACATTCGCCCCCCAGTACGACCTCTCCATCTCCGGCCAGGGCCGAGAGTTCGCCCTCAATCCCTTAACAGCAATTGGCCACGTTCTTAAGCCTCAACGCGAAGGTGGCGGTAATAACATCTACAAAACCGCCATCCCGGACTTCCTGGACTCCATCCCTGAAAATGAATGGAAAAGCTGGATCCTCATGGAACTGATTACCCCGCCCACAGCCGCAAAGAATGTCGCCCTCCGCAGCGACGGCCAAGTTCTTGACGGTGGCGTCATCGGGGAACTCGGTATCTACGGCACCATACTCTGGGACCAAGCAGGTGGGAAAATTCACCATAATGAGCAGGGTGGATGGTTGATGAGGACCAAGGCAGAGGGTGTCAATGAGGGCGGTGTTGCGACAGGCTTCTCCAGTCTGGATAGTGTCCTTTTGTTTTAGGTTTTGTGTTGCATTTTTTTTAGGCCAACTCCATCGCTCAATAGATGTATATTTCTTTAGAATATAACCCTTCTTTATTTTACATTACCTTCTTTTCAGAGCCTGACATATTCTGTAGTCTGTTGTCGGAAGATAGAACCTGAAGAAAACGGGTCGTTCAAATTAAGTTATCGCCAAGATCCCGGTGCCACATTGATAGTCAGCGAATTGATAGCGGACTAAGAACTTAGGGCTAACATCCATGGAGCTATTCTGAGAATGTTCCGGGTAACATCATAACGAACTGTAAATTCTCGAGGTCAACTGCAGACTCTCGTGATATCATTGTTAACTAGCAAAAATACGAGAACAGGAAAATAGAAACAAGAAATAAGAAATAAAGACTAGGCCGTCCACCCATCGAACGCCGCCACCTGAGTATGTACAGAAAGAGTACATATTTTGGAGTAGGCAGGTATCTAGGTAAAGTGAAGGGCTGAAACTCCAAACCATACCGTAGCCTAACCGTAGTGAAACATGAGGGTCGAACAGGAACATCGAAGGGGAGGATAAAAAAAAAAAAAAAACGAAGATAGGCGATAAAAAAAGGCAACGAAAAGTGAAAAAAGGAGGAAGAAAAGACAATCAAAAAAGAACAAGAAAGAATGACCGAGCCGGAATCGGGCCAAATCCAGAGCAGAGCAGAACCTATTGTAGAGCAAGACAAAATGTAACTCGACGCCAATGCCAACAACAGTAACCTGAGCAAGACGTCGGGAAGAGGGTATAGACAGAAATGCCGAGTGGTATCATTGTGTGCAGATGGTGAAGAAGAAAAGAAAGAAACGAACAACAATCAAGGCAGAAAAGAGGAAAGGAAGAAATTCAAGAGATGGCGAAAGATGGTGAAAGATGGTGAGTTAGCACACGGCCACTTAGACCAGCCCCGATTTGGAAAAGGTTAGGACCCGGTCGAGATTGCTGGTGGCATCGTTGTTTTGTAGGAGAAGACTTTGTTCGTTGGCCAGATGAAGCAAGCAGATGAAGCCATAGGATGTGCTAATATCACGCAGTGTTTCTGGTGCGTAGACCATTTTGACAGAGTTCATAATTTCTGTGAAGCGTAATGTCCCAGCACTATGGGCAGCTAGAACATATGGAGCTCGGTATAATCATTCAGGATCCAATTGATCCAGTCCTGTTGATCGTGATCAGGGACATTGTTGAGCGGTAGTGGATCTTCAATCGGAAAGAGACCCGCGGTTGGCGTTTGGGGCTTGTTGAAGATCATGTTATTGAAGGGATTATCCACAGGATCAAGGTGATCCATTGGAAGCTCGGGAAAACAGGGTGAGATGCAGAATGATCTTGAAGAGATGACTGAGCTCGTTGTCCAGTGTGGAGCCCGGTATGCGATTTGGTTAGGGTTCATGAATAAGGGCATGGCATCGTCGTCTTGTTTGACTTTCGGTTCGGGCTGTCGGATTCCCTCGAGTAAGTTAAGGTCTCGCAAGCGCACAGTGGTTGGAAGCTCATCGTCTGGGGTAACACCCCGAATGATAGGGAGAGAGCCGTTGGGTTGGTCATTTTCCTCATCGAAGTGCACATATTCGGGGGAAAAGTCAATCATTTCGATTTCTTGATCACTTATCGCCGGTTCTTCAAGCGACATTGCTCGCTCAAAGGGGAAAGCTACTGCGTCCAAAGGCAATTCTTCAATATCCGTGGGCAAATCTTCCTCGGCGGCTGAGGGTTCCTCGATAAGCGGGGCCTCAGGTTGGATGGGCAGAGCACCTAGCTCGACAGGCAAAGCTTCCACTTTACTTTGCACAGTTTCCACCTGAATGGTTAGTGAAGGCCTAATTTTCTGTGTTTTAAGGCGGATACCAAGCTTGGCACCCCAGCCTCGGGGAAGAGGCACGCGTCCACCGGCCTCGCCTTGCTTAGGATTGATGAGCCCTGGAGTAATTCCTCTCGTAGAGTTTGAGCTGGTATCTAGCCCGAGCTCTTCCATTCTTGCCAGCAGATCTGCCTCGAGAAGGCGGCTACGCTTGTTACCCGAACCCCATGCAATCATGTCGAAAGCCTGTCGAAAGCGTACGCCTCTCTGCTGCAGTGCGTTTTGATTGATACGAAAGTCTGGGTGCATGCGGTCTGTGATGTCCTTGAGGTAGATACGGTTATCCATTCGCATCCATGCCTCAACACGGAACTCCTCAACAGCTGACGAGATATTGTCTGGGAGAATCTCGAACTGCCGAAGGTATTTTCCGTGGATGGGGTACTCCATTATCGAATAATCTCCAGCTCGCTTGTTGGAGCCTTCAGGCTTGAGTTGGTAGATAATGTCTGGTAAGGATGTCACTGACCATTCGGCCTGATCAGGATGGTAAGATGTTCTGTTTCGTGGGTCGTTCACGCTGGGACTATCCTGTCGAGGAACGGCTTTCCCTTGAGGTTGTCAGTCTCAGTGTCTTGGTTTCAGAAGAGCAAGTCAACTTACTCAAATAGCCTATCCTAGCGTTCAGCTTTGAGCTCTTCGAGGCTGACTTGGTAACCCTGTATTTTCTCATGTTGGTGGGCATCGTTCTCAACTGGTAGTCCGAATTAGCACCTCATCTAACTTGCAGAGCTGAACCGTATAAGAGAGCGAGAAAGACATACCTTCAGATTGTCTCTCTACAGTTCTCAGTGAGTACTTGCTGCAGTGAATGGTCACTTCAATATCACAGAATGTACAATCAAATTCAAGGAATGTCCGAAAGAGAGAGAGAAAGCGAAGTAGAGAGAGTATGTGTGACAGAACAAGCAAAGAACGAGGAGAGGAATGAGAACTTCAAAGAAGAGAAAGACAAGGGAGAGAGAAGGCAATATTAGAACTTCCATCTTTCTAATTCAAAGTCACAGAATAGAATCCTATTGTCTCTTGGTTGCGTGGTTTAAACAATTGGAGGGGTTGGAAGAGGTCTGAACCAGGCGAAGTGAACTGCAAGCTCGAGGAAACCCGGAACGGTTGAGCAAATATTCCCTCACTTTTGATAGCGGGGTTTGCCCTGCAACTTTTGAGCAATATCAAGAGATAAGCATCTCTTTCTTTCCATGTCAGATACAGCTCCCTCTCCTCTTCAAAAAGAGTCTGATCAAGACTATATTGCCTGTACTCTTCGCAGTCTGAGATGGCTTTCTCGCATGGGCACACAATATCTTTTACCAAGTCAGCAGCCAGGCCATGTTTCAAGATAGCAAGACCAGCCACATGGCCGGAAAATGACATGCATGAACCGGTTCATCAAGTCACACGTGGGCTTATTGTGCGCCACCAATATCTCATGCCAAGGCCTCTGAATAGAACTTTGCAAGACTATGAATAGTCACTAGTAAGCCAATGGTAAAGAGACATGACATAGTTAGTTGTCACAATAGGATCCATACGTATGGTGTGGTGGGGCTTGTTTAAATGCCCAGGTGGCTTTCAGAGCCTTTCCCTGCTGAGGGATAATAGGCTGCTTAAATTATACGAACTGAGAAGACAATGCCTTCTTCGTTTGTCGACGATTTTGTGTCCGATCCCCAGGGTCACGTCACTGAAACTTGACTTCAATTATGAAGCGCATTGCAATCTCTATTCTCTATAATCTATTTCGTACAGTCTAATCACACAAGGCAATAAAATGAATATGTCCTTCTCCGCTTCTCATCAATATCAACAACTCCATCTCACCATGACCAGAATCAACACGAACGCTCACCAAGTCTTAAAAAGTAAGACAAGCAGACTGATGCCTTGAGAATAATTTTATAGAAGATAGCCAACTTTAGGCCCAGTCTCTAATGGATTCTATGTAGTTCGTGGCGACCAATTCGTACCGTCAGTCATACGGACGTGGTGGACTTGTCACTTGTCACCATGAGGCTGTACTACAGCCCTCATGGTTTCCGCACCGAGAGTAAATGTAATCATCATAGGAGATTTGACTAGTCTCAAGTTACTCCTCTAATGTCATTGTCTCGTGGACGTCCTCAGACATTTCGCGAAACTCCCGCACGGGTGGTCCACTGTAATCAGCCAGCTCACATTGTTCAACAAGCGGGGCACAGGAAATATCGTAAGGCTCGAACGTTTTTGACTTGACAGTGTGACTCTGTCTATTAAAACGGGAAATTAGATTGAAACAACTTCAAACACAGAGAGGACATACCTCGCAGTAACCCTGAAGGCAACCTTTTGAGCGGACTGAGGAGCCATCACTTTAGAGTGAGGTCTACGACTAGTCCGAGTGGGAGTTGTTGCCTGTGTTTGACGGCGACGAGTGCTCTGAGAATAATCAATTGTCTTAGCCTGAGCCACGGGGGTGTTTTGTTTGGTGATTGCTTGAGGTCTTGCCTGAGATTGAAAAACAGATGGATTCGTTCCAAGATAAAGTTGAGGCTGAGGCATGTGGGCAAAGGCATGAGCATCGAGAGGCTCACTCGGAGGGCTCAATAAGCCTCGGCTTTCAGCCGTAGCTTGAACGTATTCCCACCTGCCTTTTTCGTCGACTAACCAGGTCCCTTCTTCGGTTGAATACGCCCAATGACCTGAAGATAGGAGGATTACTTGGGGCCCAATAATTGCAGTGGGGGCAATCCGACAGTCAAAGTCTTGTGGAATATGGACGCGGTCACCCTCCACCCATTTTCCTGGGTTGATCAAACCAGGGGTCAGACCTCGCGTACTGTTATTCCGAGGATCAATGCCTTCCACTGCCAGAGCACGACATAGTCGCGCAACAGTGCTTTCAAACCCCGTGTCCCAGCACGACACCTTGAAGGAGTATCCGAATTTCCTACGCCGACGGAATATCTCTTGTGGCGTGAAGTTCATCCGATAATTGGGATGGACCCGGTCGATGATATCCTGTGCGGTAATACGACGATCAAGGCGCAGCCATGCTTCGAGGCGCCATCCTTCTACCTCAGAAGAGATACGGTATGGAAGAACGGTGAAATCGTTGACCTGTTTCCCAAAGACCTGGTGTTTGGTCTTTCGGACAGGTACTAACAATCCGGTGTCGTCAATCCGAGAACGTACGCAGTACAAGATTTCAGGCAGGTTATGTAGGCTCCATTTCAATTGCGCTCCCCCAATCACCGTATAATCTTCGGTCGTCGCAGGTGTGTATACTAGATAGCAATCGTTGGGAAACTCAGTTATCTTGGGTATCAAATGTTGACTGGCGAGCTCCGTGGGAATGTCCAAGGTAGGGCCAGATGCCTGGAAGTGCCAATCCTGTATTGGCCGCAGCGTGAGCGGCATTTCCCTCTCAGAATAGATACCAAGTTACTTACCGGCTCAACTGATCGTTTGGGCAGTCTTGACATTGATTGAGGGGTCGCTGGTCCACATGCGAGGAGTGTCTCTGACGAGAAATAATCAAGCCTCTGTGTTCCTCCTGCATAGGTCCTTGTTGGGGAATGTATAGGCCTTGGCGGCGTAACTGGGGTTTGAGGATATTCCATCGCACACGGATAGAGGAGAGACCTGAGAGATCCGGAGTCAGAGTTGAAGCGATGTAAGTGGACGCAATATTACCAGAAAGTTGCCAGCATTGACAAAGACGCATAAGATTAGGGAGTAAAGATCAATAGAATATAGCATAAGAGAGTAAAGGAGGGAGAGATGAAAGGGCAAGATAAAGATAAAGGGACTTGCATAGGCAGTGGATCTCATGGCAGATGTCAAATATTGCGTCGCCATTGTGCTTGATTCCAGATTGGGGGATCCAGTGAGTGTAGTTTAGCACTTGTTATAAGAATTGCTTAGACAAGCTGCATGTAAGAGCACAAACTTGACGCCAGATAAGTTTCTCAAGAAATCTAGAGATGTACACAAAGCCAAGACTACATACAAAGCGTTTGATCCAAACCAAATTCAACCTGCGAAGTCAACACAAACATCTACTGTTACTATGCTTCGCCTCATTCGAGCAGCCCCTGTAGCCTCCCGGAAAAATCAAATACTTCCCAATCGCTATACCCTACGGATATCCTGCAGAGTAAAGCCAAACACTTCGGGAGATCGAGAAGGTATTGTCACAGTAGGAGCAGAGAAGGTGGACGTGTGCGTAGCTGCGGTCCCAAGGAACGGCGAAGCAAACGCAGCTGTGTCTCGTGTTTTTGCTCAGGTAATCTTCATCCTTGACTCAATGTACTGGATGACCATAAACTAAAGGGATGGATAGGTCTTCAATGTCGCGAAATCCGACGTCAGTGTCATCCACGGGCTGAAATCGCGTGACAAGGTGCTCTGTGTCGCTGGTTTGATCATTGGATCGCACAACGAGGAGGATTTCCTACAGAAAGCTCATCAACAGTTGGAGGATGCTGTGATCAAGAAATAAGTTCAAATCTTCCTGGTTTGATGAAAGACGCCGCTGTTAACGATTGCTTTGCTCCTAATGCGGAACGCTCCGTGACATCACGGAAATATCCCCAACTTTTTTTCTCCCTCTTCAACATTCCCACGACACGACGCGACGCGACGCTCTACGACAGCATACATCTTTCAAGACAGCCCGACTCAATAAAAAAACCCCAAGTATCGTCAACATGACTACCGTAAAACGAAAAGCCGGCACCAACACCAACACCAAAGTCCTTACCTTCAATGCGCGAAACCCACCATGGACATACCTAAAACTTCAACTGTATACACACAACCTTCTCACCTGTTTCTTCCCCTGTCTTAAATTAGACATCTTTACTAACTCACGTTCTCTATAACATTGCAGTGTCCACCAACCAAACACCTCAACCTCCATAAGATCATCTCCACTCGACCCCCTAACAGCCCGCAAACACCTCACAACTGCCCTTTCCCAATTTCTCGGTTTATCAGGGACAGTAATACCCATTGATATCCTTAAACTCTCGTCCGAACCAACACAATCGCAGTCACAGTCACAATCACCAGAGAAAACCATCTGGATCCGTGTGCCCCGGCAGGATGGACCCGCTGTTGTCGCGGCGCTGAGTTCTTGGATTGGAGGTGGTGACCAGGTCGATACAGATACCGAGGCTGGGGGTGTATCGTGGAGAATATGCGCCAAGGGGAATTTTCTGGGGGCATTGGTTACTGCGGATGGGAGCGATTTGTTTGGTGTATAGGGGAGTAGCGCGTTATTTCGAGACATTGCTACTTCCAACTTTGGTATCCCACAGGGCGGGGCGGATATGATATGATGGTAATGGCATCTCTTTTGACTCTCCCAAAAGCCTTGTGAGCCAGTTACATCGACCCGCTGAGGGATTGAAAAGCTGCACTGGATGCCTGTTACATTTTGCCCAGGGAATTACTACGGACTTCCCTTGGTAAGTCAAATCTCCAACTCACAGTTCAGCTACCTGAATGCTAACTATCAGCAAGGACTAGGCCTACAGCCACGTAGAGAAGAACTCCCTGTTTCAGAGATGCGTCGCCATCTTCCAGGTGGGCTCTACTGTTTGTGGTGCTACTGATAACAAAGGAGTGTTGAACATGATTTCTGCATTGGCAAGCGAGGCACAGCATTCATCGTATAGTTAGTTATGAGACTGGCTGAGTCAACATAGCACACCGACACCATTCTCGGTTGCTCAACTGGAGGGGGACACATGGAGATGAAGCATATCAGGATGGGCTTGATCACACAATATCCCGGGAGAAAGTGATCGTTGAGCTACATAATTACGCCTGAGTGGAATCGCAGAAGTCGGTTAGCGATTCTCGCAGCTTTCCATAGAATCCATCAAAAAAACAAGTCGATTCCGAGTTTCACAAGAATCTGGGAAGCACCTTCCCCTCCTTCTCTCCCTGCTTGCCTCTCATCGAGACAGTTCCCTCCCGCAGTTATGTGTACCCTTCGAGTGAAAAGGTTTGAGTTTGACGATTTGTTGGATCCCTCCGCAAATGCACACTTGGTCACGGTCCAAATGAGAGGTGTCGATGCCCATATAACAGAATACAAATGTACATGGAGATTTATGCAAAAAACGGTCGCTCGAGAACCACCTCAAGTTGCAAAAAGCCATTAGTACCGGCTCAATTTTGCCATCTCACAGCTTGGTATCAGCATGAAGGATGATTCGACTAAAGGTCATCCGGCTGGTCGAGATACCACGTTGAGTCTTCACTCCCCAGCTCTTTTGTAGAGAACCCATTGCCAAGGTACGCAAACCGATTGACCTTCCCACTGTCATGAACATACTCAAAGTCCTCACCACGAAACCGCTCCAGCATGTGGAAAAATGGATTCGACTGCCTGGATGTAAAGCTGTGACTGGTCCGTCAGCCGAAGCATTCTTGTACCACGATCGACAGCTCCCCGTATGCAGTGCCGAGCATGAATGCTTGAATATGCTTATTGAATCCTGATTCCCCTGATTCGCTCAGTCTGACACTACTGGATAATTCGTGTTATGTATTTTGCGATGTGCTCTGTGAAGGGTAATCCAGGACGGAAAGAAACGTCAAGGCCCATGGCGCAGATGATTGTGTCGACATTGATGGTCTCTCCGGTTTCCAATTCAATACCTTGTGGAAGGATTCGTTTAATGCGTTCTGTCACTGTACGGACATTGGCCTTGGTCAGTGCTGGAAGATAGCCCACTCCAGGGGTCAGCCTCCGGCAACCGACAAGGAAATCAGGTCTAAGAGCGTCACGCAGCCTCTTGTTGTTGTTTAATGCCTTCTCGATGTTTCCTCGTAACACCTCAACGGCTGCGGTAGCAATATGGCTACCATTGACGGTTGTATTTAGTATGATAGTTAGTGAGGGATGGTGACTACATAGGGAATAATACATGCTAATATATGAAGGATCTAATATATACCGGCTGCCGGAGCAGTTCGGTAGTCCGGGTACGTACACTCTGTCACTTCACTGAATACCGAAAATCTATAGACAGATGACCACTCGTTTGAAATCACCAGTCATCTCGCTCAACCTCATCAGGAAATTCATTCATCTACCTAACACAATGCCTTACGACAAACCCCCTATCACTTTCTTTTCCACCGGCACCGTGAAAATGCCTCAGCAGATGCGCTCACAGCCTGCCGAATCGCACATGCTTCTTCGTCGCCTCCGATCTCTGCTAGACTGGACCTGGACCGAATCACTCCCGATCGGAGTCTTCCTGATCAACCACCCCAACGGCCCCATTCTCTTTGACACAGGCCAATCCCCTCGCTGCAATGAACCTGGTTACTTCCCCCGATGGAATGTTCTAGGCAACTCGCTCGTCAAGTATGCCGTACCCGACAATGAAAGCATATTGTCCCTGCTCTGTACACACGGGATCAATCCAGGAGATCTCCAAATGATTGTGCTCAGTCACCTACACAATGACCACACCGGTGGGTTGAAGGAGCTCCACGAAGCTGCTCCCCACGTGCCGATATACGTCAGCCCTGATCAGTGGGATGTTCTCGGAAAACATCCCCTCTACGCCACTTTCGAAGGCTGTGTGCCGTCACAGTGGCCACGAGACTTCTCGCCGACGATTCTTGAGCCAACAGACCAGGTTCTTGGACCCTGGAAAAATTGTTATCCCTTGACGAGTGATGGGAAGGTTGTGGCCGTTGACACACCCGGCCATGTTCCGGGGCATATATCATTGGTTGTATATGAGGATAGTGTACATGATGGTTCGAGGATTACATATTTTCTGACAGGTGATGCGGTTTATGGAATCGATGTTTTGGATAAAGGGCAGCCAGATGGCATCAACTCTGATCCGAAAACGGCGCTGAGAAGCTTGGAGCTTATAAAGGAATTCGCTACCCAGACTGATGTGGTGGTGTTGCCGAGTCACGATGTGAATACACCGCAGATACTGGCTGATAGGTCTGTCTATAAACCAAATCAAATCGGTCGTTGAGGTATTAATTCCAATTATGCTAATTGGTATGTGTTTATTGTATGACTCCATTCGTGTATACTACAAATGAAATGAGATATCGGAAGTCCAGATACTTGAAGCATCAATCTGGTACACTATCAACTAATGCTGATGATCCTTTTCACATGTGGTTCTTGGCCTAACGGAAACTGTACAAGTATCGTCAAGAAGCTTTATAGATGTTGCCTTCCATTGCGAACTCCCTTCCCATACAATATCAAGGTTAAAATCGCATCGGCAAATGATGAGACACATTGCCTATCCCTTCAGTCCGCCCAACCCCACCCTAAATCCGGGATGATTTTTTCTCCCAATCTCGATTTTTTCGGCGTGGCTAGTGACTACCCCTCAGAATTGAGCGGACTTTATCTCAACCAGATGCTAATGTATTTGATATGCTGGCCTTTGAAAGCTCATTGTTTGACTGGTCTTTGGTGGGTTTTCTGGATTTCAGCCTGTACCCTAGCTGCGGTTTATTTTTTCCAGGCGACTAGATTTGACTAAAGGAGTGGATGGACTGCTGAAGTTTTGTTGGTACGAGTGGCTCGGCTCAGGCCTGGAGAGACAAATCTAGGTGATAGACAAGCAGAGAAGAGAGCATATGGTTCTACTATCCCTAGTAACACGTAGTAACCAAATACAGTACTTTTATATATCATTGTAGGCTTCACTTACTAGATTTATGTCAGATTATATATATACATATCCCATTATTTTAAACCATAGTTTAGCCAGACATCCGCCCAATATAGATCATCTCAAAAACGTCCCATAAATCATGATACATTAAAGGCATAGATAAAGAAAGTAAAGAAAGGAGAGAAAAGAGAGACAAGAAAGAAAGAAAGTATAGCCACAGTCCCGGATTTGAGTAGTAGACAGCGAGTCTACACCGATTCATTCTCCCGACTCGGAGGAAGACCCCCAACATCACCCTTACTACCCGTCCGCAACGGCGGTGACAATGATCTCTCGCTGCTTGAGGATTCCTCGCCCTCACTAACACTAGTGAGACGGATCTGATCGGGATGTTTCGGCGCATGCACATGCGCATGCGAATGAGGCTCGTTTGTGGAAACCGCAAAGCCGTTCCCGATTTGCTGGGATGAGCGGTTCTCGGCGTGTGTCTTCATCTCAATGGATCGGAACACTCCTAGTCGTTCGGTGGGAAGCTCGCCGTGGGTGCTGTAGCGGCGGGAGTTTCTGGATTTCTTTGATGTGTTTGGGTTTGAGGAGAATCCTAGCTTCCAGGATTGTTTGGGGGTGCGGCTTTCGTGGTCGCTGCCGTAGCGGTAGCCGGAGCCGAGGAGACGGGGGAGGAAGAAGGTAAGAAGAGGGCGTAGGGCAGGGGCTGAGGCGCAGATCTAAGGAGGAGAGAAGGTTAGTATGGGGCTTTGTTATTTGTGGTGGGCATGGTATGGGTTCACGTACCAAGCCGAGATTTATCTCGATTGTTGCTGCTAGTAGGATTGGCCACCCTTCCCAGGTTGTGTCGTATGAGGCGATCATACTCTTCCAGACGTAGACGGTTCGGAGGGCACCAGCGACGTCGACGAAGATGCCTAAACCGAATATGGATATCACGGCGATACGTTGGCGTGTGGGCATTCGCAAGCTCCAGATTAACGGCATGGGCAGAATGGTCGTTAGGACGTCAGTGAAGATGTTGATGACACTAGCCGAGAACACTATTGCTCCGTCGTTGAGACAGCGATGAGGGTACTGAGGTTCGAGGTCCCAATACGCATGTATTGGGCTTGTAAAGTCAGGGGCTGTGGTTTTCGATGGGGCAGACAAAGACTCACAGGCACTGGAAGATACTGATCAGTATGAAAAGGGCGCTAGAGAGGAACACGACGACCATTCCCACTATCATGGAGATGTTGTAGAACGAATATGTACCCGTGTTGAACAGGCGCCTGCAGAACCATAAGAGGGAAAGTTTGGTGACGGAGCAAGATAGAGAAAAGAAAATCTGGAAGGAGAGATTCATTTTGGAGACAGCTGGTAGCCAATCCAGTGGCACGTCCCAGATATGTCGATTCCAGCCATGCTGCTCAGTTGCCAGAGAGACGACAGCAGCCATGCCGATTGCAAAGACCTAGATGTAGGTAATGAGTATCAATATATTAGCCAGGTTTGAAGGGAACGTACAAGACCGAAGACGATCAAAACATCATCCAGCCCGGCGGTACGTGTTATCCTCAGGCGAGTATATAAACGCAGACCCGTTATGATGGTAGAAAAAACCAAGCATATAATGCTCACGACGAGCACGGCAGCCCCACGCGTTGGAGGGTTGGTGTAGTTTGGCGTGGGCCATGTTAAGAGCACCTCCTTTGGGGGGAGACGCATTTTAGTAATCCGACAAAGTCTGTGTGCGAAGGCCGTCTAAGGATGGATGGCGAATGATTCTTGTCCGTATGTTATTGTCGGCCGGGCTCAAGCATGAACAATCCAGGACGAGTCAGGATCGCGATCATATCAGCGCATAGTCGGTGAACATCGGAGGTAGGTAGTGTTGCTGCAGGGTCACCAACTTGAGGGGCCAAGAGGACACAGAGAGATGATATCTTTATAATCTGGGCGTTCCCGGCATGTCCATACGGCAATACGTCGTGGATTGTCTGGGTCAGGGCCAGGAATTGGAAGAAGTCTGAAATTCAATAGTGTATCAAGGATCTATGGATGACCCTGTGAATTGGACACTTGCGCTTATTCTTTTCTGTAGCCCTGGCTAGGTGTTCGATCAGCCAATAATGGCAGCTTCTGGCTGCAATTATCAGATGATGAGCCAACATTTCCAGTGTAGTTCCTCCAATAAGCGCATCGTCCGTACTTCGTAGTGCGGCTGCCAAAGCAGTAATTATCGTGATTATCACTGTTGCTGCAACTTCAACGGGTCTTGCGATACGCAGATCGGCCGACCCGGCGTTCACGACAGCCCCCACTGTGAGTCTGTTCTAGAGTCCATATGGCCCTATAAATCGGATTTTTTCCATTCGAAATTATCATGTGCAACAGGGCTTTTGGTGTGAATTTTCCGGATTCATTCAACCGAAAATATTCGGCGAGGCAAAGGGTTCTGATTCGATCGAGCTTGAGAACCAGAGGGAAAGGTTCGTATCGTCCATGGTTTCAGCCCCTGATAAGGTGGACTCAATCGAGGTAGCCTTTTACCGAGACAGGAAATTGCTGCGAGGCAATTGCAGGAGAATTGCGGGAGAATTGAAATCAAGACCTTTGACCGTGTGAGGGAGTGAGAGACTGGAAGACGGTCAGTGTGGTGGGTTGACAAACGAATTACCCCGCATCGCCCTCTTCCTTCTCACGAAGACTAGAATGCGAACTCCGGAGACACCAAGACTTTAGCTGCTTTTTGACACATGCCATGCATAATACCTCGCCACGGAGTACTAACGCAGTCCAGGCAGTTTTCCGAGTCAACCTTGATGCCGAAGCCCAACACCAGGGCCCTGAATCATGGTTTCTTGATAATTGGATACCTGCGAAAGTATCCATGGAACAAGCTTAAAGCTGAATATTGGATCCAGCCAGACTATCTATACAAGGTATATAGATTTTCTCAAAATATAGATCTTTTGAACCATATTCACCATCTCGCGGATCTTGAAGACATCCTCTACCTATCACCGTGCCGAATTGTCGCCAAGGTACCTAGTCATCATCATTAACTAAGTTACTAGGTACCGAACTATCGAGAATTTTCCGGGGTTTTTTCCAACATTTCGTTGCTCCTTCAAGTTCCTTTCGCCCTTGATTCGACTGAAGGAGACTCTCAATTGTTAGGCCTCTTGTCTCCTATCGATGACCGCAACACATGATTCTGATGGCTTAATTCTGATCTCCGTTACCTTATCATGCTTGGAATCCTAGTTGCCATGATCTGACTTGCCCGGTCTTCGGGGCGAAGGGAAGGAATTGAACTAATATTGCACACCATGGTTTTATCTGTGTGATACAGGGCAACCAAAGCTGTGTATCGGATAGCATCAGTTACTGGGGATTCACCATCCAAGTTCGTTCCATTCGAATGTGAGCAGTGATCGCCAACGACGATGCAGAGATGTTACTACGTCAGACATTGGTTCTCGATTTCTTTTGACCTCGATGCTTTGAATTCCGGGCAACTGCTTTTATCTCCATTTTTCCTAAGGCAGTTCTCTGCTTCCAGCCCTCTACCACATTCCCTTTGCACCCATTCATCCCCATGTCCCAATAACTAACTCAAACCAATCAATCAACATCAGTACTCAAAGCAATATCCCTACTCCCCTCCAAGTCGCCCCTTAACTGCGCAATCTTATCCTCCAACGCAACCATGCAATCGCTCCCCAACAGCATCCTCAAGAACTCACTCATACCCCGTCGTCGTAACCTCAACAATATCCCGTCCCGCTTTATCAGGATTTCCCCAAAAGAAGGCAGGAATCCCCGTCAACTGCCGACATGCAGTCACCATCTGCTCAACCGGCGTGCCCCTAAATCCCTCACTAAACCCACCCTCAAACCGCGAGGGCGTCAAAATCTGGCTCCCGGAGGGCGTGCGGAAGGCACCGAGCTCTACTATGAGGACTTTAATCCCGAGGGGCTTGACCTCGTGCGAGAGGGACTCGTGCATTGCTTCGATACCTAATTCACTGGCAGAGTACTCCGTATGTACCGCGGCCGGGACGGGCTATGAAGCTGGTGTCGGTTCCGTCTTGTTAAGATCTGGTTGGGTCGAGGTAGGGAATCATAGGATAGGTAGACTTACCCAGCTCCGCTACTTATCAGTATGATGTGTCCGGACCCTCGCGCGCGCATAATAGGGAGACAAGCCTTAACAGCCCGAAGAGGTCCACGGAAATTGACTTCCATTTGGTCGCGGACATCCGTCTCACTGCGTAAACACATCAAGAACATTCTTATCATCAATCCGTGCTGTACCTCATAGCACGATGTATATGTATTCGGAACCAAACCTACCTCGTATCCTCGACCTCTCCAATAAAAGCATTATTCACCAAAACATCCACATCGTATTCCTGAGCGCACTCAGCGAATTGATTATAGGCGTCCTTCTGAGCAGGATCCATATTGATCCAGATTCCTCCCTTGGATGAGAATTCAGGAAAACCGGTCTTCGCTTTTTCGACGTCGCGGGTTGTTCCGATGGCTTTGACTTTAGGGCTTCTAGGGCGATGGATTTGCCGAGGCCTGAGGAGGCTCCGGTTATTAGCCAGGTTTGGGATTTGGATTTTATCTTTTCGGATTGGGGTTTGTGGACTGTTGATTGTGTATGCAGGGCTGAAAGGGGAACCTCTTGTTATATAATGGTGTTTATGTATGCAAGTGGTTACTACTGTATATTTATTGATTGGAGTACGGAGTACGTAGCTGCCGACGGAATTAAACACTTATTACCTTGCTCAAGTTTTAAATAATGTAGACCATTGGGGCCAACTCCTGCCAGTTCCCTTCAATTAAATATAGAATAACGAATTGTGAGCACGCTATAAAAGTATATTATAGTCAAGGATTTATGGTGTCAAGATGGCTCATTGGCGCGGACTCGGAGATCGGACATTAGGTTATGATGGTGCACGCTTAGAGTAATCGAGTGTAAGCACCCTGTAACATCCGATAAAGCTTGAGCTTTTGAGGTATGACAGAATGTGTACTTAGACAGGTTTAATATAGATTTCCACAGAGAAAAGTCACGGCGTGATCCTGAGCGGCCTCTCTTCGCAGTGACCTACGACTTAGGTATACTGGTCCATATTTCCGGACTTTCCCACATAACCACCTTGAGTCATCAAAGAGTATGTAGAAAGCCGGTAATAGACTTGGGCTTTGAAAAAGAATACATCGTGAGAGAGGCTGAACATTTGCCCCGAACTCACTCGCTAGACTGTTGGCCTCATCACGACGGGTACGTTCTCTGGTTCCAGACGAAAGCCGTCGCTCCTGCGGCGAAACAGGCGTGCGATTAAATTGAAGAGTAATCCGCCAAAATGGAGGATAGCATCTCAAGCACCCACTAGGAAGCCAGGGACGTCCAAAGTAGCCGCGGCGTTGGAGGTTTGCGAAAATAAGATTCGATGCTTAGAGTCGGGTACTCAACAGTCTGTCGCCAATGTCGACCGGTCTCCTAATAGTCGTCGAGCATTTTTCTATCCTTCTTAGACGTTAACTATCAGCACCTATTGGATGGTATGATCACCGAGGCTATGATCTGGGTAGCTCGGACGATTTGTGGCAGCATGAGACATCGCCTTGACCTATAGGACGGTAGGGTCGCGGGGTGTAACTTCTTGAGTCGAGAGGGTTTCGTCAATGGTATCTAGGTCAATGGGGTGGCTTCGGTGAAGTTATAGAGATATTTAAGAACTCGAAAATTTCGGAAATTGTGACCGTAGCGGCTGGGAGTCGATAGTAGATGAGAGATGAGATGCTTAATTCCAAGCGAGTAAGCAAGTTTGCATAAGTATCTTGTGGCAGTCCTGTACTGCGTGATCTGTATACAATGACAGTGCCAATAGGCTCACGCTAATCCCAAAACAGTGATTTGATGTCAACGCTGAGCCTGGACTTGCGTTTCTCCAAGCCCAGCCCTAATCCGTAGTCACAGGAGACATCTGTGCTACTCCGTACTGTTTGATTGTATGAAGGTGAATCTTGGAGCCGCATGTGCTGAGTCTTGGATCATGGACGGGGGAGGACTGGCTCAAGTAAGCAATTAAACGCATGATCATGCATACTTCAATCATGGACAATCAGGGTCAATCGCCTGGACTGTGGACAATGATAATCGTCATTTACTCCGTAGGTTGGGGAATTCTCGATCGATCAAGCTAATCCATCGATCAGAGCACCCGTGACTCGATATATTTATCGATCATCGCGAAGTTCGGACATTCGTGGTTACTCAGAGGCTCACGGACTTGAGGGTAAGCCGGCTGCCGGCGAATTTTGAATTAAACATGTGTAACATGCAATTTGCATCGATCAATTTGCCGGCCAGAGTCGTGAGAACGACTCACGGGTCAGGCTTACCCCTGAGGAAGGCCAAGGAATCTGTGCGCTGTTCCTGGGTGAAACAGACCTATCCCGTCTTTTTTTGCTGTTCGAACTCCATCATCTCTCATCTTATACCTGTCGATGTGGAAATGAGGCTTTTGCTGCGAGAAAGGAGCACAAAAAACAAGAATAGATCTTCCATTCTTGGATCTTCATATCCACGGACTATCGAGTGGATCGTGCACTCAAGGGGTGCTTGACTCTCAATTTCGCAGAGTCAAACTCCAAGGATACTTTCGAGTCCATGCAGCCGAACTCCTTCGAAATCCCGTAAAAAACTCGACATCCAGTAGGAGCACAGTGTACTACCTCCACATTCGAGGATGAGTTGTCGTTTCATCAGCAGCCTCGCAAGGTCTGGACTGTTTGGATGATTGAGAATTGGCCAATGATGAACGTGAAATAGATGTAAGCGGATCCTCCCGTCTGACGCTGGCTTTTCTGTGGCGCAGCATCGCCGTTGCGGGACATCAAAGTGAAACAGGGGTCTAAAGTTGGGCTAAAGTTAGGTCTGCGTCGGCCTTTGCCGTGTTGTCCCAAGGTTCCTTTCGCTGTTGACGAAGCCTAAAACAGACCGGACAAAGGACGAGAGAATTTTCTAGGGATAATAATAATGGCCTAGAAGGGCTGAATCGACGCGTTGAATTTTATCGTTCTATCTGCAGAACCAATACTGACTAAGTGGCGTTCGTACGCCGGAATAGATCTAAAATTGTACTGAGGTCACTGACTTGGCTGTGATGGAGTCACCAATGTTCAGCCGTAGATCCTTTGTCTCTTTTGTTTTCTTCTTTTTCTTCGCCCCCAGATCTCTTCTCACTTCTTACACTCCTTCTCTTGTCCATTGTTGCTTATGAATTGACCTAAATACTTTCGCTGCTCCCGCTCCACTTTACTTTGTTCTGTACCCCATCTAGGACGTTCTCTGGCTAGACTGTCCTATTTTATTCTTTCTCTCAACTTCAACCGCAAAAACACCTAATAATGGACGGAGGCGGACACGCAGGACCGGCCGACGCAGGAGCAGCTCATGCTCATGCTGCTGATGGCCCGGCACCAGTGGTATCCGATGCCCGCCATGCCAACCACAACGCCCAGGCAAACGGCCCTCACCACAACGAGAAGTCCACCAGCCAGGAGCGTCTCACACCGCGGCCTACCTTTCTAGACAACCTTGCCAACTCCCGAGATTCCCAATTTATGCTCAGTCGACAGGACACCGACGATTTGGACCGTTACTTTGTATGTTAGCAGAAACTCGAGATGGGGACTCACTAACGGCTTCACCTTGCTAGCACGGCCCGAGGGACCTCGACAAACATTCAAAATGGCCCATCATGCTCCGTATTCACGGCAGTATCTCGCCGAAACTGATTCTTCCCATGGCCTTCGTCGCTGGCTGGTCGACTCTTATAACATTGCTTTCGCGTTTTGTCCATGACCGTGAGTTCTATACTCGAAACAAGGCAAACCTGATGGCTGACCTGGTGGTTTAGTCTCCGTTGATAATATTCTCCTTACTGTGCTAGGTTTCGTCGTCGGCTTGGCACTTTCATTCCGAAGCTCTACTGCCTATGAAAGGTATGGACCATCCAAGATCCGTCCAACTCGCACTTACTGACTTTTGAAGATGGGCGGACGGCCGCAAGTACTGGTCACTTCTCATTCAAACGTCTCGAAATCTGTCTCGCACCATTTGGGTCAACACGTCAGAGCGCGAAGGGGAAGCAGGAAAGGAAGATTTGCTGAGAAAGCTGTATGAATACCGCACCTCGTGAAATAGTGAACTTGATGTTAACCATCTCAGAACGGCCATCAACCTTATTCTGGCTTTTGCTGTAGCCTTGAAGCACAAGCTACGATTCGAACCCGATGTCGGATATGATGATCTAGCGGGCCTAGTTGGATATCTCGACACTTTTGCCAAGGACGCCCACGACCGCCAAGTTATCGCGCCACGCAGGAGGACGATCTGGAAGGCAGCGGGTGAATACCTAGGTGTATCCTTCGCCGAATCGAACCCCCGTAAGCTTATCAAGCGCTCCAAGAAGCCTCTGGGACACTTGCCTCTGGAAATTCTCAACCACATTTCGGCATACGTTGACTCGACAATTCGAAACGACACTCTCAACATCAGTCTTCACCAGTCACAAGCTAGTATGTGGTGTACAGAAGACTTGATTAGTTCTCATCATGCTAACTCGTCATAGTCACTTATATCGCTCAATTTAACGAGGTCGTCACCGGCACCGAGCGTGTTCTTGACACCCCACTCCCAGCCGCCTACAGCATCGCAATCGCCCAAATCGCCTGGATTTACGTCCTCGTACTCCCCTTCCAGCTCTATGCCTCCCTGGGGTGGGTCACTATCCCCGGAGCTATCGGTAAGCTTACCCCTACTACCTCTACTACCTCGGAAAACATGTTCTAACAAGATAACAGTCGCCGCATACATCATCCTCGGTCTAGCAACTATCGGCAGCGAAATCGAGAACCCCTTCGGCCACGACGTCAACGATCTCCCCCTAGACACCTACTGCCGCCAGATCGCTCTTGAACTTGACATCGTTACAGCCACCCCCGCACCAAAGGTCGACGACTTCTGCTCCCGCGAAGACAACTACGTCCTCTACCCACTCAGCACATCTGGCGAGCCAGTCTGGAAGGACCGCAGCGTCGAGGACATCCGTTCGGCTCTACGTGCGAAGGTAATCGCGAACAGCTCGCCAAATTCCGCATCTAATGCGTCAACAATGGTAGAGGAGGTGAACGCGAGGCTTAACAAACAGTCATCTGTATAGCAACCGTCCCTCTGCCCTCAAAACGGAAGAAAAATGGAAAAAGCATAACATTCGGAAGAAAACCGAAACCGGTCTTTAATCGCGTCGCGAACATGGGAATTTGGCGTCTTGAGATTGAGCAATGTGAGGGTCGGCCTGGTGTTTTCTTCACATTCACCTCAAGTGTCTTTGTTGATTGATTGCGTGCTGTGAATAGTTTCTTGGGATTTTGGTTTGGTTTGTTCTTGAACATTTTTATATAAAAATTGTCTATTTACTCATGTACATTTGTCTTGAGTCATTTGACCATGACATGGTTTTCGGATCAGAATTGAAATTGTCAGTGTCCGGTCCCGCATTGGATAATCAAGCCCTACCTAGGTATCGAATCTGCGAATACTTGATACACCACAGCTCTTCACGCGGCAATGGACTCATTACGCTTACATCTCCTACTCTTTTCATTCTCCTGCCGCGCAGCTGCATGTTCAATAGTCTACCACTTTGCCCATCTATTAGGGCTAGAGCTAGTGCCGTATGCTATAAGTTAGTAGGACAATGAGAGGTTAGTGGGTACCCCATATCTATCTGCTTGTGAACTGGCTGTGAATTTTACAAGGGTATGCCACTTTGCAACATTGCGGATTGAAGCCTGCAACACGGAGTTGCAGCTTTAGGCATCTGTTTCCGATCAAGGCCACAAACTCGGGACAACAACAGCACGGGAGCTATAGACAAGCTGTCCTACCTAGATTAGGTACTCCAACGTACTCCGCACCGTGGACTTGTAGGTAAAGGCTCGGCGATTCACCACCTGAACCGTCAACAAGAAGGAGAGTTCCAATGATACCGTCGCCGGGGGTGGATCCGACAAACCCGAGAGGGAAAGAAGATTCGAAGTTGTTATCAATCGCAACTGTCTCTTCTTTGCTTTTGGAGATTCTGGATGACGCTCGGTGAAGTGGTGGGCCCTGATTGGCTTATTTCGCCGAAGCATCCAGGGAGCTTCCATTGTCGGCTGTGATCTCAACAGTGTATCCCACTCTTTATAAGGCCCTTTCTCTTGCTGTCCTTGTCTACATTCAACTTGATTGCAAGTCTATATTCATCTTCTGTACTTCAATTAGGTCTTTGATCTCTTTTCGTGACTCTCCGCTCCTAGCTAAGTTATCTCGGAGCTATAACTAGCTCTTATCTTCAATCTCCGCTCTTATCGGAGTCCCTCACCAAGGGCCCTCCCACCTTCATCCCAAGTTGCTTCGTGTCACAGTCGCTTTTCACTCTCAATTTCTTTCAATCCGCACAATGGCATCTATGTTCCGATCTAGCCTGAAGCTACGAGCTTCGGCGCGTCTCCCTGCTGTCCGCACAATCACCACCACGCCGCACCTCCGAGCTGCGGAGAAGCCTTTCTTCTCCCATGAGCCTGCTGCCCCGAAGCTGGTCACGGCCGTCCCTGGCCCAAAGAACAAGGCGGCCGCCGCAGAGCTTGATGAAGTCTTTGATGTCCGCAGTTTGAACATGCTCGCGGATTACACCAAGTCCACTGGAAACTAGTAGGTTAACCTACCCCGCGCACAGCAGTAGGGACACTAACAGCCAGTTAGCATCGCCGACCTTGACGGAAACATGCTTCTCGATGTGTAAGTGATCGATTGCTCTTAGACTCATAGTACTCTCAATTGTCAGAACTGACCCGAACATAGCTACGCTCAAATTGCCTCTATTCCTGTCGGCTACAACAACCCCCACCTCCAAAAAGTGGCCGCTTCCCCCGAGATGGTCAACGCCTTGATCAACAGACCAGCTCTCGGAAACTTCCCCTCCGCCGACTGGTCTCACATTCTTAAGACCGGTATTCTCAGGGCTGCGCCCAAGGGCTTGGACCAGGTGTTTACCGCCATGGCGGGCTCTGACGCCAACGAGACTGCTTACAAGGCTGCTTTCATGTACTACCGTCAATTGCAGCGCGGTGGCCCCGAGAAGGAGTTCACTGAGGAGGAACTGGAGTCTACCATGGTAAACCAGTCTCCTGGCTCTCCTCAATTGTCCATCATGTCTTTCAAGGCTGGTTTCCATGGCCGTCTCTTCGGTAGTTTGTCTACTACCCGCAGCAAGCCCATCCACAAGCTCGATATCCCTGCCTTTGACTGGCCCCAGGCTCCGTTTCCCTCTTTGAAGTATCCTCTCGAAGAACATGTCCGGGAGAACGCCGAGGAGGAACAGCGCTGCCTGCAGGAAACCGAGCGCCTCCTCAAGGAATGGCACAACCCTGTCGCAGCTATCGTTGTTGAGCCTATCCAGTCCGAGGGCGGCGACAACCACGCGTCTCCCGCTTTCTTCCGTGGTCTCCGTGAAGTCACCAAGCGCAACAAGGTCCTCTTCATCGTCGATGAAGTCCAGACTGGTGTTGGTGCTACTGGTAAGTTCTGGGCTCATGACCACTGGAACCTCGAAACCCCCCCCGACATGGTCACCTTCTCCAAGAAGGCTCAGACCGCCGGTTACTATTTCGGTAACCCCGCCTTGCGTCCCAACAAGCCCTACCGTCAATTCAACACCTGGATGGGTGACCCCGCTCGCGCTCTCATCTTCCGCGGAATTATTGAGGAGATCGAGCGCCTGTCCCTCGTTGAACACACTGCCGTGACTGGTGACTATCTGTTTGCTGGCCTTGAGGGCCTTGCGAAGAAGTACCCCGAGCACTTACAGAACCTGCGTGGTAAGAACCAGGGAACATTCATTGCCTGGGATACTCCCAAGCGTGATGAGTTCCTTGCCAAGGGCAAGACTGTCGGTATCAACATTGGTGGAAGCGGACCCAGCGCTGTTCGCCTAAGGCCCATGCTGATCTTCCAGAAGCACCACGGTAAGCTTTCCTCAATTATGTCCAATTTTGAACGTCAGACTAACTTGGTACAGCTGATATCCTCCTTGAGAGTGTCGAGAAGATCATCAAGGCTCTGTAAGAGCTGTCACGTACGATTCTGCATTATCCATACATCGTTTTTAGGTATTTTGTGGCGTTCAAAGGGAAACAGGCGCGTGTTTTATGGCTATTTACATGTTTTACGACAGTTATATATCAATTTTCGAGATTTCGAGGATTTACTATAATAGAGACACAGGCTATCAAAAGCTGATTGATTTTTCTTTCGAGATTGAAGTCATCCAATTCTTTGAAAGTTGTCTACTCGAGAGAAATAGAAATAGTAGAACTCCCGCACTTAAACCTATATCACAATCCCATACTATCAAATAAAAACGGCCTTGAACTCCAATACCGTACATACAGCAGAGACAGAGAAAAAAGGGTATCTCTTGCATCCTCTGTTCCTGGAACCAACAAAAACAATCTCAAAACCATGACTGCAATCAACTATGCCTCGCTTTTCAATGCTCATTCCTTTCCTTTCCCGATCAAAATCCAAAATCCCCTCCGTCCTACCCTATTCAACCAACTCACCCCTCCTCTTCAACCGTGCTCCCATCCCTAGGGATATACTTAATCCCAGCATCTTCCAAATGCCCAATAACCTCGTCGGGTAACGACCCTGTAACCTTGACCGCGTACGTGCCGGCGACATAGCTGTTCAGTCGTTGCCAGCGGGCAACCCAGCTTGTGGTTGGGTCGTTGACGGAGAGTAGGCCTTCGAAAACTTGCGAGGTGCATTCTTGGATGTTGTCGTTGTTGCCGCGGAGGCCGAGGACGTTGTCGCAGTTGGGGCAGCCTTCGCGCATGAATTTCTGGAGAAGAGGAGATTTGTTAATTTGGTTCTGCTTGCAGAGAGTTAGGTAAGAACCGTATGGGACTCACGCTGTGAAGCTGGACGAGGGAGCAGACCATGCAGGCGCGGAGGGTGCGCTGCTGGCTGGGTGCGACGTAGAAGGACATCGGAGGTTGATGTCTTGTGCAATTGGAAGGAGGGAGAAAGAGCGTGGTGCAGATGGTCTAATGCCTTCAACCGGATACAACTAGCAACTGATAGAAACCCGGTCAAAATCGTGCGTCGTGAGATAGGAAGACGGAGATGGAAGTGTTGCTTTGTTGAATGGCCGATGCTTCTCGAACCTGTTCCGATGCGGCAAAACGCCAAGACCGGAGGATTTGCCCGTCAGAAACAGACGAGAGGGTTCAATTCAGACATTCAACTAACTCAGTGTTAGGGTATACTCCGTACTGTGTCGAGGAACGCTGATCGAGTTTCTCTTCATTTCTTTTTCCCTTTCCTTATTATTTTTCCGATACCCTTTGTTACGAATTTGTGCCTCTGGCTTCTACCTCACCTCCGTCTTCGCTCTCGTGCCCTCTTACCTACCGAAAGCCCTCCAGCCCACTTGTTCAGGACCTTCGTCGATCGGTTATCACCATGGCCTCGTCCGACATTGAGGCAGCCACTGCGCTGAAAACGCAGGGAAACAAAGCCTTCAGCTCACAACAGTGGCCCACTGCGATTGATTTCTACTCCAAAGCGATCGAGAAGTACGATATGGAACCGTCGTTTTTCTGTAACCGCGCTCAGGTACGTCGGCGATCTACAACTAGTCGGAGCTCGACCAGGGTGAGCGAAACATGCTGACCCATGGTCTTTTTTATAGGCACACATCAAACTCGAATCATACGGATATGCCATCGCGGACGCCACAAAGGCGCTTGAGCTAGACGCTACTTACATCAAGGCCTACTGGCGACGAGCTCTAGCAAACAGTGCGATCCTGAACTACCGCGAAGCCGCTAAAGATCTGAAGGCCGTCTTGAAGAGGGAGCCTGGCAACCGCGATGCTAAGTTAAAACTGACAGAATGTGAGAAGTTGGTGCGGCGGATGGAGTTTGAGAAAGCTATTGAGGTCGCAGACCCGCCATCTGCCTTTGAGAGTTTGGATATCGAATCTATGCCTGTGGATGATGGGTATGATGGGGTGCGATTGGGGAATGAAATGACGCAAGAGTTTGTCGACGATATGATTGAGAGGTTTAAGAACGGGAAGAAAATTCATCGGAAGTATGCCTTCCAGATTGTCAAGGCTGTGAGGGACATCGTCTACGCCGAGCCGACTATGGTTGAGATCGGGATAAAGGAGGGGAATAAGTTGACTGTTTGTGGTGATACTCATGGTTTGTTTGTTCTGCCTTTTTTGGTTGAGTGGGTGGCTAACGCCTTGATAGGCCAATATTTCGATCTTCTTGAAATCTTCAGACTGAATGGGCTTCCTACCGACAAGCACGCATACTTGTTCAATGGCGACTTTGTGGATCGTGGGTCGTGGTCTACTGAAATTGCCCTTCTGCTGTACGCTTACAAGTGGCTGCGACCAAACGGTATTTACCTAAACCGCGGCAACCACGAAACAGACGACATGAACAAGGTATACGGCTTCGAAGGAGAATGCAAGGCCAAATACAGCGAGACATTGTTCAAAGTCTTCTCCGAATCGTTCTCTGCTCTACCTCTAGCAACCCTGATTGGCAGCAAGTACCTTGTGCTACACGGTGGTCTATTCTCCGACGATAAGACGTCGCTGAACGATATCCGGAAATTGAACCGCCACAACCAGAAACAACCCGGGCAGCAGGGATTGATGATGGAGATGCTCTGGACAGACCCCCAGACAGAGCCAGGTCGGGGACCCAGCAAGCGCGGTGTCGGTCTTCAGTTTGGTCCCGATATCACCAAGCGTTTCTGCGAGAACAACGGGCTGGAAGCTATCATCCGCTCGCACGAGGTTCGCATGGGCGGGTACGAGATTGAGCACGATGGACGGTGTATTACTGTCTTCTCCGCTCCCAAGTACTGTGATGCGACAGAAAATAAGGGTGCTTTCATCAAATTTGGACCGGATCTTAAGCCTGAATACCAGGTCTTCGAGGCCGTGCCTCATCCAAACATCAGGCCGATGGTGAGCTTTTATTTTTCCTTCTTCACATCATACATTCTAGAATACTTACACGAACTTCTAGGCTTATGCTCAAAGCTCGCTGATGTCTATGATGTGAGCGACTGTATCTCTGTTGAGCCAGGGTTAGGCGTTGTTGGAACTCACCCTTAACGCTGCAATAACAACCACACGCCATTAGGGTGGATTTCTCGGTATACGAATTTACTCGCAACGTTGATTTACGATTTTTCCAATTTTTGCATAGCGGAACAATCTACCATATCTAGGAGCATCTCCATTTCCTTCCATTTTACGGAGTCTACAGCACGTACAGGGATAAGGATATATTGTGGAAAGGCTTAGCATGCTGAACCTGGAGGTGCAATTGGTCTGTTCTATTATAGGAAGACAGAATAATTCTAGGTCAGGAATACGTACAAATTGAATATCCATGTGGGCAATGTGCACTGCTACTACTATTATTATCGAAATCTGGAAGTCTGGAAGTATTTCATCATACTCCATACAATGATGCCCCGCCGACCCCGCCATCGTAGCTTTTAATTGCTGGCCAGTTCTTGTCCCATGACATAAGAACATGTTCATGCGTACTTTAATCTCTTCCATCCCCCTTTCAATAATACTCGCCATTGCACTTTCTATTCAGGCACGAATATACACTCCCACCCATATACATACACAAGATGGAGTTCGACCCTAAAACCCGTAAGTGAGGTCATTTTCAACTATTCCATCGGACTAACCCCGCGCCCGTCACAGCCGTATACCTCACCTCCGACAAGAAAAGCTTTGCTCACAAGTCCGTTAACGAGCGATGGCCTGTGATCCTTGTGCGTATACCCAGCGAAAGAACACATCGTGAATAGATTGCTAAGGCTGAATACCACTAGACCGGCGCAATTGACGACCTCCACAAGGCCGTCGGCGACGTCACTGAGGAGGAAAAGCGCGCTGAAGGAAAGGGCATCATTGAGGCGCTGGCTGGCCTTAAATATGAGGTCCTACATAACAGGAAATTAGCGTGAGTGGCCTTCTGTTTGTCATTATTGTTTTCTCGGAAGGTATCTGCTAATTGTTTCTCGTTTTTGATAGACCTCTTGATGACCGCGATCCCGAGGTCGAGGAGTACAACGATGAATTAGAAGCGAGAGGACATCCCCACTGGCATGATGCATCGTGGCTCTTCGCTGAGTCTTATTTGTGTGCGTTGTACCCAATTTGGATTGGTTGTTGTGTATAAGAGCTGACCAGGATTGAATGGTACAGACAGGCGTATGGGCACATTGTTTGGCCTATCAAAGCACTGGAAGAAATACGATGTGTTCGCCCGTCAAAAGATGTCAACATTCAAGTCCTCTCGGCCCGCCGTGCTTGAATTGACCAAGAGATACAAGGAGCTGACTGAAGAGGCAAAGCGAGTAAAGGTCACGGAGGAAGCTGATCGTCTCCTCTTCACCGAGATGTGCGAATGCTGCCTCTGGGGAAACGCTACTGATCTCTCCCTCTTAACCGATCTCACATACGAAGATATCCAGAAGCTACAAGGCTCGTCAGCACGCAAGGCAGCTGAGGAGAACATCCTCGTCAACGACATCGGCGCTGCATTCGATGCCCTCAAATTAGCCCAAAAAGAGGGACACGGCGAACGTCGCCTAGATATCATCCTCGACAATGCTGGCTTCGAGCTTTTCGTCGACCTGGTTCTAGCCGCTTACCTTCTCACATCTGGGCTTGCAACAACAATCGTCCTCCACCCCAAGAACATCCCCTGGTTTGTCTCGGACGTAACACCTCAGGACTTCGCAGACCTCATCCAGGCCCTTGCAGACCCGCAGGGCTTCTATGCCCCCGCTGCTAATGAGTCCATCCCAAATTACACTCCGCTGTCAGATCAGGAAGTCGGTGATATCAAATTCTTCTTTGACCAATTGACCCACTTCCACACGGAGGGGCAACTGATCCTGCGTCCTCACAAGTTCTGGACGGAAGGCGGTTCCTTCTGGCGTCTGCCACACCTTGCTCCGGATCTCTTCGAAGACTTGAAATCGTCCGAACTCGTCCTATTCAAGGGTGACCTGAACTACAGAAAACTAGTCAACGACGTATGCCCCCTTTCCCTTATTACCAAGTTTCCCCAACAGAATAACGCTCTGACAATATTCCTAGGCCGCATGGGACCCCACAACCCCCTTCTCAAAAGCAATCGGCCCGCTAGGCCCTCACTCCGGTGTCCGCGTTTTGACCTTCCGAACCTGCAAGGCCGATACAGTTGTCGCTCTTCCTCCCGGTAAAGACGAGGAGTTGACCAAGACTTTCGGCTCTAAGAGTGGCGGTAGGGAGTGGGCGTGGAGTGGGAAATGGGCTGTTGTCTCTTTCTGTGATGGGAAGGTCTAGATTGATACCTCGATTCATAGACCAAGGCGTCTGTCCTGCCCGACCCCAGCAAAGCTAGGGTAGGGTATGGTGTTTGGTTAAAATTAGAGGTAATATCTAGATGCTGTATAGTTAGATTTGCGAGACATATATGGAAAAGAGACGTAAATGGATACATGATTGATGGTTTACTATGAGACTCGACGGGGTCATCATTTCAAAGTGCTAAACGGGGTCGGTATCTCGATTCATCCGAATACGTTGGGAGCCTGAAATACAGTATATTCTTTTCAGACGAGGGAGGGTATAATGAATCTTGAAATATCAAACTCGAAAAGCAAACCAGTATCCGCCAATGTAACGCCAAAGCATTGTAAAGAGGAAACGCGCAATCCAACAACTGGCCCCAGAGACAATTTAGGTAGCTTAACTCCTGCAATACCCCACGGTAATGTCCAAGATATAAGAGCACACAAGAAAGTAAAAGAAGCACGAGGATTAAGTCCTCGCAGCTGCCCGCAAGTTCTCCTTGCCATCCTCTCTGCCCTTGCGGGTGTCGTCTTTCCGCTTCAGACGGGCCTGGGCGGCTATCTTCCGGTCTACCGATAAAGGCTCTCGTTGGGTAGGAGCGGCAATACTTTGTCTTTTCAACGCGCGGTCCAGCAGATATTTATCCGGTAAAGTAGACAAGGCATCGAGGCTGTAGGCCGTAGCTGATCGTCGGGATCGCTGACGCTCCGTGCGGACTTTTTGACTATCGTCTAGATGAAGTCGACGGCCAGGGAGAGATGCAGTTGCGTGGGAAGGCATATATGAGAGACGGTTGTTGTGGTTGCGTCGAGTGTTTGCCCCGGACCACGTACCGGCCGCAACAGTTGGAACCTCTGGAGGCGAAGACGGTGGGATGATATCAGTCTCCTCTTGATAACGAGGGGCCTTGTATTTTTTGAGAGGGGAAATGCCAAGGTTATTGAACTTCTCATCGATATCCTCGATTCCCATCTCTTTCATGGCTCTCCTTAGATCTTGGTCTGTGAGGTCATTATTTATTCCATACGTACGCTGCTCCTTGCCCCGCGGACTCGGACTGGGTGGCTGCTCAGTCTCCCCAGTTTCATCGAAAGATTCTTTCTGAGGACTGCTGTGGCCAAAGTCGTATACTTGGACTCCATGATAATCTTTGCGGCTTTCTGGACGCGTGCGAGTTCTGATCTCGTTTGCGCTCTCAAAGGCTCGTAGCTTTGTCTTCAACAAATCTATCTGTTCTTGCATGTGTTTGCGCTCCTCGTCAAAGGTGGCTTTCAGGTTTTCCTCCTGCTCTCGATGCTGCTGGGTGGTCGATTTTAGACGATCACGGTATTCTTGAATTCGCGTCTCCAACTTGGCCTCTCGCTGCTTTAGCCTGGCTTCCCTCTCCTTGCGCCGCTCCTCGTACTTTGAAGTTTCCTTCTTGACTCGAGCGAGTGTATGCTTGAGCGTAGCATTGTCTTTCTCTAAGACTGAGGCTTTTTGTTCGGATCTTAGCGCGAGGCTTTTGAGACTCTCAAAGTCCGGATCTTGCTGGTTCATTTCTTCAATCCTGACGTTTGCCTGCGCCAACGCCTGCTGGGTTTTCCGCAGTGCCTCAGATGCGTCCTTAGGAGTGAGGTTGGCAGCCGACTGCCCGTCGGCTTCGCTGCCAACCACACCATGCTTCTCTAGGGTCTTGCGCAGTGAGCTGACCTTGTGTTTGTACTCTAGCGCCAGAGCCGTCTGCTTTGTAAGATCCTGGATTAGTTGCTCCTTATCCGCGCGCGTGTTTTCTGCGACCATCGTGGAGGCAAGTTGCGTTACATGACGCTCCATCTCTTCGACCTTTAGCTCTTCTTCCTTCAATTTGGCGGCTAAGCGGTAGGCCTCATCATCCTTTTTCTTGGCATATGTTTTTGCAGCTGAGCGATACTGTATCAACCTCTTAATCTCCAATGCCGTCCTAGTCCTGTAGCTATCGAATTCGGCCTTCCAGTACTTGCCGGATCGAGAGCGTGGTTCGCTCATGTTGACCGTATCCTCATTGTCCTGCCCTTGTGGGGGCGCAACTACCGGCTGGGGATCGACTATTGACGCGCGATAGGCAACGGGATTTTTGGCTGACTTCTCAGAGGACTGGGAGGGCTTTTCGCGTGAGTTCATTAGGGTTTGAGTGAGTTTGCTTCGTTTCCCTTCGGATGAGCCCGATGTCCATTGGCTGCTGATATTTCCCGACATGGTAACCGGGGTCGTTGTGGATTTGTTCGAGATCTCGTCGCGCTGGCGCTCATTGTCAACCACGCCGTCTCCAAAGGAAACGGTCTTGCGCCGGTTTGACGCGGTGCCGGGAGTCATAAGGATGCTTTTTGTTGGAGACGCCATTGCCGTTACAGCTAAATCAACGTCCGCCTGGGTGGATGAATGATCGCCTTTTTGATCTGTGGTTCGTTGAGAGGCATTGGATTTACTCGCTTGGCGATCATGAGACTGTTCTTTCGGTTCCAGGTGTATCCTAGTATTATCCTCGTCATCGGCCTTTGGCGTTCCCCATAAAGCGCTCTGAAATGCGCGGAGTGCGAACATGGGCGCGGGGGTTTCGGGCGGCTCCATTACCTTGGAATCACCTAGAGGAAAGAGAGACGAATGAATCAGCGCGTGATTGTTTGTAGATGATATGAATCCCCATTGTTTGACCTGGACTGGTGCTTATGGGGAAAACAGTATAGACACGCACCTGCGGCCTGGCCATTCTGGCCACCAGCCCATGCCAACATCGTGCCTGCAGAGCAAAATTTATTCAAACATCTAAAAACGTCACGTATGCATCAAACTAGGGCCACCATTGGCGATAGAAGCGGAGAAGTTGGATATTGGGTTGACGTGGAAGGACGTGCTTTGTTTACTCTCCGCTGAAGCGCTCCGCTTGTGCTGTATATTGCCGGGCGGTGTAGTGGAATAACAATCGACCGAGAAAGCTTTCGACTGATTGGCGTGGCAGATCATCGACCGCTCTTTTCCAAGGTTCTCTTCCCCTCTTCAATCATGCCCAATTGGTGCTGAAAGTACGCTTTCTCGCCCAGTTTTTACTCGATCTTGTTTGTCTCTTAAGCTTAGATATGTCCATCCCTGAGCTGTAGAGGGTTGCAGCTTCGGCTGCATCTTTGTCACTATTTCTTGTGACAAAGACTATCAAATCAACCGGTGTTTATTAGAGCTCCTACCTCACCGCCCAACGCCCCACTATGCCTCACCATCACAATAAGACTGCTAGCAATGCCCCGAAGAATGCCTCTCCCCGGGCGGAGAAGAAACATGTTTTCCCAGAATCTGAAGCGCTTCCTTTGCCGGTAGTGGCCCCGACGAATTATCAGGAAATACACCAGAACGAAGTCGAGGCCCTTCGCTCAATCTATGGCGACGACTTTGAAGATGTACAACAGAGGCGTTCTGCATGGCAGGTAAATAGGTTTCCGGTGCCGATATAGTCTTTGGCTCTCTAACACTTGAGCAGAAATCATCGCAAGTTTCGTTCAGACTTTATTTGCGAGCTTCTTCCAATCCCGATGTTCGACTAAGCCTACTCGTTGCGTTACCCACAACTTATCCCAAGACATGCCCGAATATTACTGTGGAGCGCTTGGAAGACCTTCGTCGGGGCGCACAGTCAAAAATCCGGGACATCCTACGCAGTAAACCCAAAACGCTCTTGGGTTCGGAAATGATATATGAACTTGCGGTCTCAATTCAGGATGTCCTTGAAGATGCAGCAGAATCTCAGGCTCATGATCAGGACCTGCCCAGCTTAGAAGAAGAACGGATGGTGCAGGAAGCGGCGGCGAACAAACGAGCGGAGCGTGCCAAAGAGGAAGAGCTCCGGAAGCAACAAGCGGCCACAGCAAAGGAGGAACTGGAGCTTCAGCAATTGGTGCAGTATACACTCAAAGAGCGCACCAGAGCTCGGTTATCACGGCGGAAGAGCAGAACGTCTGGGCTTGAAACAGCCGGTGACGTCGAGGACACTGTTAATGTTCCGGGAGCAATCACATTTGACCCGCCGTTAGTCATGACCGATGCAGACGAGGGGCCGTTAGTTTTTCGAGCAGTCTATGGAAAGACCCTATTGAAAAGTGCCCATGGAGTGGCTACATTCATGGTCAGACCGGTGGTTCCAGAAAACCGACCATGTGCCCCTCTACTGGTTCTGAAGGAGCTCTCGATTAACGAGAAGGATGCCGATACTTTGGCTTTTCGCGAGCAAATGCGTTCCAGCGAGGATAAGCTCGAGGGTCTGAGGAAACTCCGACATCAAAATCTAGTTGACTTTGTTGGCTTCAAGATTTCTAGACCATTATACTCTGGCGACCTTAAAGACAAGACTTGGACTGTGTTCACCCTTGTCGAATACGCAAACAAGGGTTCCCTTTCTGAATTCTTGGATCTGATTGGAACAACACCAGTTGAATTGCTTCGTAGCTGGACCATCCAGCTCCTCGAAGCGCTTGAGTATTATCACCGTAACGGCTTTGTTCACGGAGATATCCAGTCCGGGTGTATCCTGTTGTTCCGGAATCCTACAGGTGGAACCATAGTGAAGTTATTGTCTAGCATCGACGATGCCTTACCAGTCTCGAATGAGAGCAAACGACCCCTGACTACGTCCAAATCTCTATTCTGGGTTCCACCGGAGTTAACACAGGAGCGCTCGTCTCCAACCATGAAAACCGATGTTTGGGATCTAGGAATAGTTTTCCTTCAGATGGGGTTTGGAAAAGATGTGCTGCAACGATACACGTCTGCTAATGCGTTGATGGATGCTCTTGATTTGTCGCCCTCCTTGCATGACCTACTACAAGAGTTCTTCAGACCAAACCCGAAGAGAAGGCCTACAGCTTTTCAGCTACAGCCATCCGAGTTCTTCCGCGTCGACAGTCCTTTAGTCGTGCGTACGAGCGATTCAAACTCCATGTCGCTTCCGAGACGCCCGCGCTTTGAATCCGTCAGCGGCGGCTTTCCTTCATTTTCGCGGTATATCCAGGATTTCGATGAGGCCGGGCGCCTGGGCAAAGGTGGATTCGGCGAGGTTGTAAAAGCACGGAACAAATTAGACGCTCGTTTCTATGCCATCAAGAAGATCTCACATAAATCTGCTACTGCATTGAAAGATACACTGTCAGAGATCATGCTTTTGTCACGACTGAATCATCCATATGTCGTGCGTTATTATACTGCGTGGCTTGAGGAAGACTATGTCCAGGGCAATGAAGAAGCTCTCTCATTTACGGACCGAAACTCCTTTCCTAGTACGCATTCCAAAGATTTTGAATATAGCACCACAGGCGGGCTTGACTTCATTAGTTCAAGCGGTTACCCCAACATAGAATTTGCCACGGATAGTGATGAAGAGGACGCCGGGACGGTATCTACCAAGGAGAAGAGGGAGACGCCAGAGACCTTCGGAACCGAGAGTGGCACTGGAAAGGAACTTAGTCGAGTAAGATCAGGTTCGCAAGGTAGGCCGGTTCTTACTTCACTGTACATTCAAATGGAATACTGCGAGAAGCATGTGAGTCCGCGACTAGCCTGTGTCTTTTATGTAATAGTTTACATACTGATCCTTGACAGACGCTTCGAGATCTGATTAAGAACGGTCTATACGATGATGTTGATAGGTCGTGGCGTTTGTTCCGTCAGATCTTGGATGGGTTAGCCCATATCCATGGACATGGCATCATTCACCGCGATCTCAAACCTGACAACGTCTTTATTGATGCAGCTAACAATCCTCGAATTGGAGACTTTGGTTTAGCCACTAGTGGCCAGTTCACCACGGCAGTTCGCTCTTCTGCAGCTGTGGATTTCGAAGGCAATCTCACTCGAAGTCTTGGTACTACCTACTATGTAGCACCAGAAATGAAATCAGGGCTCGCATCGCACTACAATGACAAAGTCGATGTAAGTATAGGATGTTATCTTATTCAGGCAAATCTTAATTGTTGACTAATGCAGATGTATTCACTGGGTGTGATTTTCTTTGAAATGTGTCATGCTTTGCCCACCGGCATGGAGCGGGATCAGACTTTGCGGGCCATTAGGGAAGAGCATCCTCGACTTCCTGACACTTTCCAGGACTCCGAGAAGGTGGTACAGGGCAAGATAATCGAACTGCTCCTAAGTCACAGTCCAGCCGAACGGCCTTCGGCCTCGGAATTACTCCATAGTGGCCAAATCCCACTTCAAGTCGAGGAAGAGACCTTCAGACGGGCAATCATGCATTTACTCTCCGACCCTAGCTCTCCCGACTACAAGAAGATTCTCTCAGCGATATTTTCCCAGTCTCCGAAGAAATTCGAAGACATTGCCTGGGACATGGATTCGCGTGGAACCCCAGCAGCAAATGAGCTTTTGGTTCACGGCCTGGTCAAGGAGAAGCTTACGTCTATATTCCGCAGGCACGGGGCGGTTGAGACCACAAGACAAATGCTGTTTCCCAAGTCTCAACACTACCGTAGTGGCGCTGCTAGGCTCCTCGACTCTTCTGGGAACATGCTTCAATTACCATTCGACCTAACGCTTCCGAACGCACGTGCAGTTCTCCGACAGGATCCTTCGTTAGAAAAGACTTTTACCTTTGGTACTGTTTACAGAGATACGCCGCATGGAGGGGAGCCTAAAACCCACAAAGAGGTCGATTTTGATATTGTATCACGTAACACCTTGGACTTGGCTTTGAAAGAAGCAGAGGTAATCAAGGTGCTTGACGAAATCATCGAAGAGTTTCCACCATTGAGAGCCAGTCAGATGTGTTTCTTAATAAACCATTCAGACTTGCTACAGCTCATCATGGACTTTTGCCGCATAACCCCTTCCCAAGTCCCGTTAGTGAAAGAGGTGATTAGCAGGCTTAATGTCGGCAAGTCTTCCATGCATAAAATCAGAAGCGAGCTTCGCTCTTCTGCAGTCGGGGTCTCCTCGACATCTCTAGATGATCTTGCCAGATTTGATTTTAGAGGTAAGCCGCGAACGTCTTATCTATAAAAATTTTCATACTAATATGTCATAGACACGCCGAAACAGACACTCAAGCGACTGCGAACCATCATGGAAGGCACTGAGTTCACCGAGCGACTAGCCCCGATATTTGCCAGAATCAATTCAGTGGTATCGTATCTGCAGGGTTTCGAGGTGAAACGGAAGGTTTACGTGAACCCTCTGAGCAGCCTCAATGACAAGTTCTTTCGAGGCAGCATCCTTTTTCAGTGCATATTCGACACCAAGCGACGTGGTGTCTTCGCGGCTGGCGGTCGATATGACTCTTTAGTCCAGGAGTTTCGCCCTAGCGTTATGACAAACCGCATTCAAACCCATGCCGTGGGCTTTAATCTAAGTTGGGACACACTTAGTTCGGTCATGATTGACTACCTTGGGGCTCCTACTAGAGCTTCCATAAAACACCCCGAAGCCGAAGTTGGCGCTTTTTGGAAGACGAGAAGGGTAAGTTGAATCTATCCATAGTAACATGACTCTGACTAAGAGACTTTCAGTGTGATGTACTTGTCGCTAGCTTCGATCCGACTGTCTTGCGCGAGATGGGTGTGAAATTAGTCCAGGATCTGTGGTCTAACGATGTCAGTGCGGAGTTGGCAGTGGATGCATCCTCGCTTGAAGAACTTCTTGCCAAGTACAAAGAGCATAACCATAGCTGGATTGTCATTGCAAAGCAGGATAGCAAAGAGCGAGGTTTCAAGGTTAGGTGTCTTGTACCGAAGGAAGAATTCGACATACGGAATACCGAACTTATACCCTGGCTTCGACACGAGATACGCGCGCGCAACATACGCGAGGGCGCCCCAGAAAACCTGCGAACCCATCGGATGCCCAGCCAGTCAGAATCCAATACGGCTGCCAACGACCGGGCAAATGATGTGCGTATCCTTGTTTCTCAGCATAGAAGCAAGAAGACGAATCGCAGAAATGTAGTCGAATCTGGTAAGTTTCAATTCGACCCCACTGGGGCTCTCCGGCTGACGCAGATAGCTCTTCTCCGCTCTCGAGAAGTAGCCGAAAAGGCACTGAAGGGCCCAATCGCCGCCATCGACACTCGCGATGATGTGCTTGAAGCAATAAGAGATACCCGCCTGTCTGACCCTGACAGCTGGCGCACTGTCATACAGAACGCTCCTCTCACCGAGCGGAAATATCTTAACCAAGTCCACGAAATGCTCGAGGACCTTGCGAATGGACGCCGAGGGGAGGGTGCGGACTCTGGCAATGCTTTCATATACAATTTCCGAACAGGGTCATGCGTGTACTATGATCTGGGTAGTGGAAATGACCGATAAGACAAATAAACGACCGACGATGATGACCGTGTGGTATGTGGTATGTGGTATGTGGTATGCGATATGTGTGATGTGTTGCAATGTTTATAGATACAGCGCGAAGTGCGCCTTCAGCATCTCCCCTCAGCGAATGAACGAATTATGCCTAAACCCTCGATGACTTGGTCCTGCCTAACTTGGATTGCCAAATGGCTCTGTCCTCATTTGCCTGTTGATTCGACTCACTGGAAAGAATATGACCAAAAAAAGTCAGGTATCACTAATATTATACATAGCAAGAACCATGAGAACTGTAGGTACTAGACTAGTCACTATCATCGTCACTCCCATATGCCACGAGAGGGCCAGATGCCTGTGGCGCCGATTTCGTCGTCACATTACCTCCCGTCATCCCTCTCAGCGTAGCAATAGTCGAGCTCGAGAAGATCCCGCCACTCGCCTCTCCATCTTGCGCAGACGTATTTTCAATCATAAGCGGTTGATCCGGAGCCTCTAACTCCCCGCCTCTCCGCGCACCCTCCAACTCCTTCGACCTCGCAAACCACACCTCATCCGGCGGCTCATACCCCTGTAACCCATAAGTCCCTTCGATCTTCTTCCTCTTCCTCGAATCCGGATCCCGTCCTTCAAGCTCTGCCACAAACTCCTCCGGCAACGCCCTCCTAACAGCCTCAGCAGCCTGCTCCTCCAACCGCCTCGCCTCACGCTTCTGTGCCAACGGATTGGGATCAACAGTCGCCCATCGCACATTCAGTATCTCATTATGGTCAAGACTTTGATGGGCCATAGCCTCTTTCGCGAATTGCGCATTCGCCTCATTCGTATACGTGACGAAAGCGACACCTCGGGATGTAAGCACGCGGGTCCGGTCAACCTGGCCCCATTCTGCAAAATGCCGGGCCACAACTTCTTCGATGTCGTCTGTGACGTGGATGCGGCCGACGTAGAGGGTGCGGTTTTGGCGCGTGAAGGATCCAACACCGCCCATGTCATCTCGATAGTCGCTGAATTTGTCTCTGTTGAAGCAGTCCACGTTTGGGTTGAAGAGGTCGTGTAGAGTTGGAAGGCGGTGGAGATATTCGCATTCGTGGCCTTTGGGGCAGACCTGTATATTCATTAGCTGTCCATCCTTTCCATAGACTAAAGAGAAAAAGATACATACCCCCCTAGCAAAGAATAAACAAAAGTATGATCCCACTACTTTATCCGCGCGCGTATAACCACTATCCTCCGCGATATTGCATCGCGACGTCGCCGCATGTTTTGAGAGGTACTTGTCCTCGCGATCGCCGCCGGACCACTTGTTGTACCAGATGTTAAAGACCGTTCCTGTCTGCGGCGGCGGCTCGGATTTTAGTGTCGCGGGATCAACCTGCGGTCGTGCGGGTCTTCGTTTCCGTCTTATAATCTTCTTTGTTTTCTTCTGCCCATCGGCGTCGGCTGTTGTCACCGCGGTCTCTGAGGATTGTTGGACGAGGGCGTTGTCGTCATTTGGTGCTGTCTCGGTGTCTGGCTCGTCATCATGGATGGTTTCTGTGGGCGCCTGGCCCGGTGGGGTTTCTAGTTCTGCCGTGTCTGCCATGGCTATGATTGTCTGTGGTGGATGGGTGTTTGGAGGAATTATTTCGAGGTTGAATGAATGGGAGATGGAAGTTTCAATAAGTGAGATTACATAAGCTCTCACGAGTCTTGGCATCGCAACGATTTTGAAGCTGCGGAGATTCCGCCCACGAGTTTGAAGTGTATTGAACTTGAGGGTCCCTTTTTTTTTTCTATTTTCAGCATAGTCTCAGTCACATAGTCCTCATCTACTTCCTGAGGCCCCTCGTCATCCCGTAGTCTGCGTCTGGAGATCTTTTAGTATCAATATCAGAGTCCGCGGGGCTCTCTAAACGGCAAGATGGTGAACATCACAGAAAAAATCAAGGAGTATGTATTAAAATTGAGCTATACTTGTTTTCGTTAAAGGGAGCATGGATCTCACATCTGCTTTTTACTCACAGGATCGAAGATGAGATGCGCAGGACGCAAAGTAAGCATTTTCTTATCCATACTCTAATTCTATAAACCCCGCAACTAACTTTAGAACAGAGAACAAGAACACAGGTACGGAACTCAATTGCTAAGAACTTCAATGCATGGCGTACAAAGTCTCTAACTAACTTCTTACAGAATACCATTTGGGTCTTCTGAAAGGGTACGCATCCCCTCAACTCTTCTACGAACTCAGCTAATATAGTACAGAAAACTCGCCCGATTGAGAGCCCAACTACTCGAGCCTGTTGGCGCCTCTGGTGGTGGCGGCGCAGGCTTCGACGTTAGCAAGAGTGGTGACGCCCGTGTAGCCCTAGTCGGGTTCCCGTCCGTCGGTAAATCGACGTTCTTGAGCAAGATCACTAAGACCAGGAGTGAGGCTGCAGCTTACTCGTTCACCACTCTTACTGCTATTCCCGGTGTGTTGGAGTATGGGGGTGCTGAGATTCAAATCCTTGATTTGCCAGGTATCATTGAGGGTGCGTCTGAGGGCAAGGGGAGAGGAAGACAGGTTATCTCTGCTGCTAAGGTTTGTTTTTTCAGTGTTGTGCGGCGTTGTTTCTGTGGTGTGTGAGACTAATATGCTATGGTGCTGTGCTAGACAAGTGACTTGGTCCTGATGATTCTGGACGCTACAAAGAAAGCAGAGCAGCGAGCTCTGCTCGAAGCGGAGTTGGATGCTGTTGGTATCAGACTTAACAAGCAACCTCCGTGAGCATACTCGGCCCTTAACCAGTCGGGAAAGCTGAAGACTAACAACTGAGTCCCTAGAAACATCTACCTAAAACAAAAGAAGGCGGGCGGAGTGAAAATCACCTTCCAAACGCCACCCAAATACCTCGACGATAGAATAATCTACAACGTCCTTAAAGACTACAAGATGCTCAACTGCGAAGTCCTAGTTCGCGATGAATATGGTACATTCCCATCCTTCATTTCCCCAATCAACTCGTCTATTCCACAAATAATAACTCCAGTCCCTTGATTGCAGCTACAATCGACGACTTCATCGACGTAATCATGAAAGACCACAGAAAGTATATCCCTTGGTAAGCGTCCTTCCTCAATCCACCCAGTTACATAGACCAAAAAGCAAGCTAATAAATACCCAGCCTCTACGTCTACAACAAAGTCGACAGCGTCAGCATCGAATTCCTCGACCAGCTCGCCCGCGAACCACACACTGCCGTAATGAGTTGCGAGCTCGATCTCGCCGTGACAGATGTCGTGGAACGAATTTGGAAGGAATTGCGTTTGATGCGGGTTTACACAAAACGGTACGTCTCTCTGCCTTTTCCCCCTTATATAGGGCTTGGACCGGTTTGAGCTGTATCATGCTAATACCTCCACAGAAAAGGCATTGAGCCCGATTTCAGCGAGGCGTTGATTGTGCGGAATAACTCGACAATTGAGGATGTTTGTGATCAGGTGCATCGGACGCTAAAAGAGACTTTCAAGTATGCGTTGGTTTGGGGCGCGAGTGCGAGACATGTGCCGCAGCGGGTGGGGTTGGGTCATTATGTTGCTGATGAGGATGTGGTATCGATTGTGGCCAAATGAATGTTCTTTTGTTTTTACGAAGGTTGAGAATCGAGTTGTGAAAACAGCTACAGTTTACATCTAGACTACGGCTGGTATCCAAAAGGAGTGAATGTAAAAACGAATTATGTTCAATTCATGTGTAGTATGTAGACCGAAACTATAACAATAATCCAAACTTGAAAGACCCAGGCAGTGACCAAACTCCAGCAAACAGTTCCAAAAATTCTTACGCGGCAGCGGCGGCAGCAGCAGCAGCAGCGACGTTCTGCATACCAATGGTAGGAGAAACATCAACGCGCTCCTTGGGCAGCAAGTCAACCAATAGAGGGCTGGGGATGCTGTCGCGGCTGGGGTGGAAAGCCAGCTGGCTGTTCTTGTACTTCTTGACACTGTCGAGGTAGATGTCGAAGAGGTAAGAAGAGTCGAGGGGACCACCCTTGGCTTCGGGGTGGAACTGAGTGCTGAAGATGGGGCGAGACTTGTGGATCATACCCTCGTTGCTCGAGTCGTTCAAGTTCACAAAGTAAGGCTTCCAGTCTGAAGGGAGGGTGGAAGCGTCCACGGCGTAACCGTGGTTCTGGCTGGTGATGTGGCAGCGACCAGTGGTCAAGTCGAGAGCAGGGATGTTGTGAGCACGGTTACCGTACTTCAACTTGATGGTGCGAGCGCCAGTGGCAAGGGCCAAAAGCTGGTGGCCCAAGCAAATGCCGAAAATGGGGACCTGGGAGGTCTCCATCAGACGACGAAGGTGGTAGGTGGTGTCCTGGCAGTGGGTAGGGTCACCGGGGCCGTTGGAGATAAAAACACCGTCGAAGTGGTGAGCGACCTTGTGGATGGGGTAGTCGAAGGGGAAAACAGTAACGCTAGCCCCCCGGCTAACAAGGCTGCGCAGAATGTTCTCCTTCACGCCGCAGTCGATGACAGCAACGTGGCACTGAGGGTCGGGTGCGCTCACGTGGAAAGGAGACTTGGTGCTAACCTGGCGGACAAGGTGAATCTGCTCAGGGTCGGTAAACGCCTCATCCTGATCAGCATCGTACTCCTCACCAACGGTGATACGAGCTAGGGAAGAACCCCGCTCACGAAGGAATGTCACGATAGCGCGGGTATCGACGCCAGAGATGGCAGGGACGCCCTCGCGAGAGCACCATTCACCAAGACTCTCAACAGCAGTCCAGTGAGAGTACTGTTCTGCAACGTCGGCCACAACCACACCAGCTGCCTGGAGGTTGGGCGATTCGAAGTACTTGTGGAGACCGTGTTGGTCCCTCACAGCTGATGGAACACCGTAGTTACCAATCAAAGGCTGGGTGAAGACCAGGATCTGACCGCGATAAGAGGGATCAGTCAAGGATTCGGGGTAGCCGACCAGAGAGGTGGTGAAGACGGCCTCTCCGGAGATGTTGGTGGGGGCTCCGAAGGACTTTCCGTGGAAAATAGGACCGTCACGGATCGTGAAAGTTGCCCGTTCAACTGGCTTCCGGTTGCGGACCGTGGCCATGAAGCGAGCCTGGAAAGTAGAGCTCATGGGGGATAAGACGGGAGCCCTGGCGGGCATCGCCTTGCAGAATCGGGTGAACATCATTTTGGTGGTGGTTTAAATAGATAGTAGAAGGTAGGTTATTCAATTGAGCTGGGGTCGTTTCAAAAATTGCCGGAGGCTTTCCAGAGGTGATCCGAGATGTAGTCCTAGTCATCATCAGTACGATTGCCTCGCTATTCTAACCTCTAGGCGTCTTGAGAGCATACCTGAGAAGTGAAGGTGGAAGGTGCCAAACGCATGAACGCGATTATCTGCTACCAGTTGATTAAACTGATATGGAAGGTTGTTTGTAAAAAGGTTGTTTTAAAAAGACATGAGTTATATTGTGGCTTGACCGTAGTTCAAAGATGGGGATAGAAGTGAGTCAAGAGGGGACGAGCGGACAGACTCCGATTTAAAGGTTGAAAATTTGCGGTGCGAGTCACGGGCCGATCAGCAGTCACGTGCCCACCCCACACCGACTTCTACAGGAGCGGCCAATGACAGCTCTCATATTTCGTCTTTTATGGACGCGTTATCGGAGCCTGCAAATTGGTTTCTCTCCTTTTCTTTGTTGAAATCGGCGCTTGGTGGGGTCTCTATCTTTGTTGAGCATGAAGTAAGTCATAAGAATAGATCAAGCATCTTATCTTCACAAAGACACTCGGACTGATTGTTGATTAAGGTACACGGTACGGAGTACTCCGTACTGGAATTGTGACATCACTGAGCACGTTTTATGGCTTCACAGCAAGTCCATCTGTTATCTTTGTTTATTGTAGTACGATATCCTCGTTTTGCCGTAATTCCAATGAGTAACGGTCGTACCGATTTAGGTATCGCGATCAACCCAATAAACCAGCTGGGATGGGATATTCTCACCGACTATTGTCCCCCCCCAGACGCCTGAACTGGGAATAGTAATATCGCCGTACTTCGCCGCGATCGCCGTGTTTATGCTCGCAGGCGGCGCAGACAGCGCTACAGCACGGAATATTTTATCCAGGCTGGCTTGGAATCAACGTTGAGCATTGGAATCTGACCCTGCTAGTTCGCAAAAAATTCGAGCTCGCAATTCACAACCCAGCTTGTGCAGTCGAATTACGCTGTGCGAATACATTCTTTGCCGAAATGGGGGTCGAGATCAGCCCTGACATTCGAAAATACTTTAAACGATTCAGCAATCAACTCCTAACCAGCTATGGCAAGGGGGTGGCAATACCGACGCATCAGTGCGAAGCACACCTCCTGTGCCTCTCTCATCAATAACCAGAGTAATGCCGTGGAGCATATGATCAAGAGTATTGTCAGGTATTGTTAAGCGTGGGAATCCCCTAGGCAAAGGATAGCCAATGCCCTCCAGCACTGGCTTCACGTTGATGTTTGTTATGACTGTGAATTTGGGCAGGCCAAGTCTCCCGATGGGTGTTTTCGTAAATTCGGCCATATCGGGTCTGCTAATCAGGCTCATAATGTGACCGAGTGATCTGTGCTCACGAGGTAGGTAGGCGATGAAGGACCAAGGGGAGCCAGGACCGCCGACGTACGGAAGGCATACTGCCGTGAAATCCCGGCGGCAGTCCACGAGGAAGTGCATGCTATGAAGGACCATCATGTCAACACGTCGAGGCTCTGGGTTGGATGTTTTGAAAGGGTAGAATGGGACTGTGATCGCCGGGTCGAATGGATACTGCCATTGCCCTTTGAAGCTTGCTGCGATAACTTGAGCGACAGTCGAGCCAGCCAGGTCTCGTTCATCCAGCATGTTCGGGACCAGCTCGTCAGTCCAGGCTGAAATCCATTCACTGATTTCGGCGCCTTCTGATAGTGAGAAGAAGCATACTAGCAGTCCGACATCGGGGATCCCTCCACGGTCGATCCCTGATTTGGTCTTCGACAGGCCTTTTGTGTTCTCAATAGTAGTGGGTAGTATAGGTGTAAATATCTTTGCGGGGGTGTTCTCAACTCATGTTTGAGGTATAGGTTTTGTTCCAGAATAGTTTGCATTAGGGCTATGTAGATATGGATATAAATTATTTTACCCAAATGATGGCCACCGTCTCCGAGTCGGTCCTATTTTCTGTTTAAGGCTATTTATGTAGAGCAATAGAGCTGACCGATTCTGTCAGAAAGTTGAACATTTATAAATTAAATATTAGTTCTGCTAAGCTTTTCGGCAAAAGGTTATGAGGTCACATTTGGGGGACACAGGAGGTGGCAATCCGACCATTGAGAAGTCAAAGCAGCGGAAAAATGCACCGACCATCTACCTATCAGTGGTACTAACTACCATGATTCCCCTCCTTCGGGGTTTCTATCCTAACTGTCAGCACTACCTGAAGCTGGTTGTGGCGCGACATTGTCGGCGTCAAGAGACTCGTCAACGCCGATACCTAGTTGAGGACACTGGAATTACAACATCCCTGACAAGAAGATCCATCCAATGCGCCAGAATCTGGGGCGAACTCATCGGATTCGATGGGCTTTTATTCATAATCTTACAGTCAATGAGCTCTTTCTTCGAGACTGTGATCAGACATCGCCGCGCTCTCGTAAGGGCAACATTAGCTCTGTTGTTCATTGATGTAAACCCCAGACAATCGCCATCGTTCACCACCCAGTCCAGGATTACTATGTCCGCTTGATGGCCCTGCATTCCGTCGATGGTGCAAATGTGAGGGCAATCCTCCCACGAAAGGGTTAGCTTGTCACAGAGCCTCAACATCTCTTCCACGTAATTCTTTCTCTGATCGGCGTATGAGGTTATTATTGTCGTAGTAAGACCAGCTAGTGCATGCGAACTAAGCAGATGCTCTACCAAATCCATAACCACAGCGACATGTTGCGCATTCGACCTGGAGGCAGTACGATCATTGGTCTGAAAAATGCTGTCGCGAACATCGAGGCCGATCAAATGATAGCCTTCTTCAAAACGCTGAAGACGTGGGGACTTGTTCTGGAGCCATGTAAAGAGCTGTTCCGAGAAGGCTGGGGGCAATTGGAGTTGCTGGACAGAGGGGTCGTTGGTCATTCGCCCTCCATACGTAAAGACTGAAGGAAACTTAGACAGCCGGGGATGCATGCGATGTTGGCGAGAGATTACGGTAACGGGGAAGAGACCATTGCGAAGACGCTCGAAAAGGGACCTTTCCACCTGCTTGCCGAACTCGTTGTATGCAGTTAGACTCTCATCCGCGGTGACTGCGAGTGGAGGGAGTTGGTACCGATCGCCTCCCCTGATGGTACCCATGACGCTGGCAGCATTATCGAGCGAGACAAGGGGTATCAAAGCATCTGATTCTTTTGCCTGACCATCTTCATCCGCAATAACAATCGTTTTCGTGGCGTTTTTCGCGAAGTTCCTGCGTACGATGTCACAACCAGCAAGGTTGTTTGTGCAAGCGAGGATTTGGGATTCCTTGACGACGCGCTCGGAAACCGCCTCATAGGCCCTTTTGAAGATTCGCTCCCTCTCATACCACGCTTCCTGTTCATTTTCAAAATTGTCACTTGATGCTTTGGGGCGTGGGACCTTGGCCTCGTTAAGGTAACCTTGGACAATCGCGAAAGCGTCACGCAAATCCTCCGGTGCGGAGTCACCTTCCTTGGAGCCCAGGGGTTTGCTTCCAAATGTCGGCACATCTTTGGCCACGTCGATCATGAAGGTCTCTTTGGCCTCGATTGATCGATCACATAGTCGCTGGACATGGCTGAGGATGCTGTAGTGCGGGTTGCCCTCGACTTTGTGGGTCAACGATTGCTTCATTGCTTGAAGAAGACCGATCAGTGTACTATGCCTCTGGACCTCGTCTACTGTATCCTGATGAGCCTCTTCCCTCGGATTGCTAGCCGCTATTGATCTTTTCTCGACTTCTGCCCGGCGAGCACGAACGTAATCAATTTTCGAGTCCAGCTCAATCAGGCCCTCGGTCAAGGCTGTAACGGCTGCGTTGCTGGGACCGACGAGAAGGACCTGAATCCGCATCGAGCAAGAAATATGGCAATGCCTGCGAGGACGATTGTTTTGCCACAGCCTGGATATCCTTCAATAAGAGCGCACCCGGCCTTGGTCACGCGTAGTGACGCAAAGGCAGCTAGTTGCTGATCGGTCCACCGTCTTAGTTCATGAAATTCCCTCGTCGCTTCGTCAACCAAATGTGGTTCGATTCCGTCTAACAGATCCAACTCGGGTAGCTGGGTACACTCATGATTGAGAAGCAGCGGCACCCACCTGGCTACACCAGCGGGGCCCTCATTCTGCGACCAGCTCTGGGAGATTTTGTTGATGGCGTTGATCTCCCTTCTCACTGATGATTTCGTTGATAGTGAATTGGACGGTTCCAGGGTGAGTAATACAATATTCTCATCAAGGGTCTCGAACAGTTTCCGCAAACGGTTGCCGTAAAGGGCGACACAGATCTCTTCGCGGCTGCTATTCTGTACATAATCTGAAACAGTGAACCCCTTGGCCTTCCACTCTTCTTCGGGTCCAGACACCTGAGGAACGCGGATGAGAATCTGAACGTCGGTAAAATCCGGTAAAGAGACATCTGACCCCTTCATCTCGTCGGGTAGATGACTATCATTGAGCCTTTTGCGGTTAAAACGAACATGTGCAACGATGGTAGGGCCCACGAGCCGCAGAGAGATATTGGCCGATGTTCCGTCAACCCTTCTGACCTTGAGCAGAGAACGTCTCCATTCAATGTCAGTACCGTAGACCATCGAAGTGACGTAGTGGTCAAAATCATAGAAGTGATCCACAGCGCGAAATCTTACCATACCCTGTCCCCATCCATCGCGAACGATAAGGCGAGGAGTCATCTGATTGAAGGCGGATCTAATATCGCCATTGCGTGAACGGTACGGACCAAAGGCTTTGCCCGAAGGGAGGGAGTCAGCGAGATGGCGGAGAGCATCGTGGAACCTTTCAATTGACTTGACCTTCTTTGGGCCAACGTCGAAACGGAGCTTCAGTGTGCGGGGGTGTGTGTACATGTCTCGAGTGAAGCCTCTGAGGTACTGGAATAGAGCTAGTGTTGATTCATCGAACTCCAAATTTTGCTGGAGCAGTCGATGAGACACGCCTCCCGTTGTCTGAAACTCAACCTCAATGTAACAAGGGGACATGTATTCGAGCTCCTCGCCAGCTTCGGAAGTTTGCTTCTTCAAAGTAAAGTGCTTGTTGACACGAAAGTCCTTAATGCAGCGAGAAAGCGAGCCGGAAGGCTGGTGGAGATCAAATTCCAGGCAAGCTGAATGCAAAATGTTGATGGGGTGTAATACGTGCAACGCCTCGTCGTTTGCTCGACTTACATAGATTTCAAAAATCAACTTCGACGCCACAGGTCGGTCACCGATTCGGACGGAAACTGCCGTGTCCCCATGCCTAAACGAGGATTTTGCTGGCAAGTACTGCACTTCGCTATTGGATGAATCTGAGATCTCAAACCGAACCCATTGTTGATACGGTCCATGGAAATGCAGCCAGTCAGGAGTACCCCTGTACTCAAGCGCGATGAGGTTGTTCTGGGTCGGGTCAGTGTTGTCTTCCCTGATGGAAGTCTATAAGAAAGTTACCCGTTAGCACATGTCCATCACACACTTGGCTTCTTTCGCATGAAAGGGTAAGGTCTGACCTCGTTAGCCGTGTTTTCAGCATCCCCCGATGCGTCCTGAATCCTAGTGTCATCAAATTCTTCTCCAACGGCGGGATCGGTCCATTCCCCAGTGTTGACAGGTTCTTCTGCGCCGGAAGGATTATTCCAGTTGTCATCGGTGCTATTGCCACGTATAGGCTCTTCTTCGAAAGACTCCGCCGAGTCGTCCGGATCACCGTTGCTGGACTGCAAAATTCAAGTTAGAACAGATATTTCACCAGACGGTGTTCCCATTGACTTACCTGGATTCCTCCCCACAATGCGGCAGCAGCATCAAAGTATCTTATGGCGGGTTCCTCGCGGTGTTCATCGGTTCCCACTCCACCGGGGACAAAGTTAGGCGCATTTGGATTGAGTTTCATCTTTGCAGATTTTTTGAATTAGCGTTCAAAGAAACCGGACCTAACTTTTGCGCACCATAGCACTCACCTGGTTCAAGCTGAGCTTACGTGAACGAGCAACACAGGAAACAAAGTATGTGAAAACTTCAGGCGATGGGCTTGTGAAAATAGGAAGATAAAAGTACAGATTCTTGTGGAAAAAGAAGTCAGTAGTTGCAGGTGCCAAATATGACTTGGGAAAATGGGCTGAGGGGGGAGTTCTGGTGTTTGTGTTCTGTTCCTGTCAATCTGATATCTGAAGATTCGGATCACGATGAAGGGAGCGGAAGGGAGATGGAGGTTAGGATAGGAAGATGGAGGTACAAAGTTCTGTGGAAACAGACGTCAGAAGTTGCAGTTGTCGGTAGGAGGAATATCGCTGGGAAAAGTGGGCTGAAGAAGAGAAATTCTCGTGCTTGTGTTCTGTTCCTACCAGTGTGATGTGTGAAGATTCGAATGATGATCAAGCGGACGGAAGGAAAGAAGAGAAATGAGATATGGAAATGGATTTTCAGGGAATTGAACGAACAAGAGATGGTAGAGGTGAAGGTAAAGGACATGTGTGTTTTTTCTGGTCTTTGGTGAGTTTTTGGCTTGGAACTCGGTCTGAGAGCTTGGGCAGCTTGGGAGAGAGAAGAAGAAAAGAACTAAGGAGAATGGGAAAGTCGTCCTTTTTTCACGCCTTGTGGCTTGACATGTGTGCTCCTTAAGATGCGCTGATTGACTCTACATATGTATCCCGGTGGCCCGCAAACAGGGATTCAAATGCTAACCTTTCTCCTTTTCTCAGGTTTCCAGCCTCGGCCACCTCCATCTGCAATCTATAATCGGCCTCCGCCAGCGAACAACGCTCACGGATGCGAGGATAAGTACCGCTGAATAAACCCGATAAGTACCTGCAGCATCACCTCCCGTAACAGCTGCCTTATACCATGAAGCGCCTTGGTAACAGGGATAGACGGCTTCGCATACCACAAGAGGTCATATTTGAACAATTTGAAGAAGACAAGGGTTATAAACTGTGTAGGTTGTGTTTCAAATGCCAGGAGTAACGTATTGAGACACAAGGCAGCAATGGAGTGCACAATGCTATGAGCGGACAAGACACCTTTGAGTCACTCAAGTAGGGCGGAAAGCGAGGGCTTCCGTGTTCCAGAGTAAGGGAAAGCTTAATCGCAGGATACACTGGAAGGAACCGCAATGCTGCCGTTGTATTTGACGCTTGCCTTGACCTTACTGCTCACTTCGTCTGCATGCTAGATATTGGGGAATTCAGGAACACGTCCACTGAAAGGCGAAAGCTTTGTCTGGGGATAATGGATCAATCCATTCGCAAAGTGTATGAAGGAATGATTACTGGATACCTAAGCCATCACATAACCGCATCAACATCAAGCTGCAAAGAGGATTCGACATAAGCAACGTTACCCAAATCGACCAGTTTATGATTAAACTGACAAAGGATTCATTCGAGCTCCTCCAATGTGGGATGTGGATCGAACACTTGCAACCTCCAATCATGCTCTCCTGGCTGTGGCAGATACTCAGAACCAGCAATTCCTGGCTGTGCCCCAACGAACCGAGGAATCCAAGTCGTATAACTATAAATCTTCGGGAGAGCGTGGGGGCTGTGGAGAAATATCCGCCTCTAGGGCTGAATCAGAACTAGATCTATTCAGAACATATTCCTGGGATCATTCAACAGTTCCAACCATATCTCTGTTTTCGCGGGATTAGAGCACGCAGGATTAACAGGCTATTAACAGGCTATTAAGTCGATCTTGTCCGAGATGCGTGGGTGTATATAAAACGATCTTCCTCTGCTGTGTATGCGAGTATACATCCACATCAGCAGCGCCTATGCAAACAGTCAAAATACTGTAGCGTATAGACCCACAGACGGTTATAGACAGTGCTTTGATCAATCATTTGCTATATTCTGCCAGAACAGCTCGAAAAAGTGGTATAAGATGCAGATTGACCTCGAAACAGATTAGGTAATCCGATCTGGGACAAAGGGACAAGGCTTAAGCGCCTGCACTCGTCAGCAACTTCAACATTCCACGTTTGTTGATGAATTCTCTGAGAATCCGTACTTACGATGGCTGCTGAGTTCATTGTGACTTGAAGTGGCAGTGCCAGCTGACCTTGACAGAACCCCAGACATCTGAATCCGACCCAAAGCCCCGCCGCGTTATGGTCAGGATCTCCGAGAGGAACGAGCATTGGGAACAGCCGCTTCAGAGGAAGTAGTTCCGCTCGCTCTCCAGGTCCTCAGAGACAGTTCACTACTTGATTCCTCGTATCCGGAATCTCCTCTAACGCGCATCCTCGCGGAACATCGATATTCAACCTGTACATTTCTCGTCTTCGATATCTGCCATACCTCTTACGACCCCGCATTAGGACTTGATAGAGCATAACAGACTACCGGTTTCAATTGTGAATCTAGGTAGAAAAACGATCGCTTATCCTGCACATGGACCAATAAAAAACAAAATTAACACAGATGTCGCCGACAAGCACAACTGTAACGGTATCGGTAACGTCCCGCCCTTCTTCGTCGACTACACCATCGGCCCGCCATGTTACACAAACATCCGGGATATCGCCTTGCTCGATGATTATCGCTCGGAGCGTAGGGAAGGATGGCTGGTTGAGTCTTACGGAGATCTCGGACTTGGATAGCTGCATGTGTCGTAGGTACCGGACTGAGGTACGACGGTGCTGTTCGGATCTTGGACGGAGTGAATGGTCCCGCGGCAGGCGTCGATTCGCCTGGAACGGTAGGGGCTGTTGCATACTCTGCAATTATACACTATCCAGGTGCACATCTAATTTTCTTGTTAGTTATGATTCCGTGATGGCGGTGGGCAGTCATCTTACTCTGAAGATAGGAGGGCTAGCTGTGTTTGTGAAATCGAGATGTTTGAACGTTCAGTTGTATTTGTAGGATTGAATTCGAGATTTGAATGATGATCAAATAGCTAGACCTGGACTGGTTTAAATATTGCTGGCAAGAGAAGACTCTTTCTACGCCGCGGAGGCATTGATCAAGGCATCTTCCAACACACGAGATGCCTGACGTCTTCGTTTTTGTCAAGCCCTCCCACTCAGCCTCTTCGACTTGCGGCCAATGACAGTGAAAGAATAAGTTGGAAGATAAATGTGCCGCAGGATGTGCAAGTCACTCGACCATTTGCCTAGAGCCCTCTACCTACCAAGGCACACTGGGATTCCGCCTCATAGTGACTCAAAAGACCAGATAGCCGATTAATGAAGCCTGTGCGAAAGATATCAACCTTCAGTATTTAGGGCACAGTATAGAGCGGTCTTTGACTGGCTATGGACAAATGTTGGGTAGAGACGTTAAAGCAACAACCAATGCCGCTGTATATCAGCACACAGCCACGATGGTCCGGATTTGCTTGTCATCTACCTACCTCGCTAGCGCCAGTACTCCAGGGAGAAGGAGAACCAATCAATTCAAATTCACAGGCAGAAATGTGGCTGTCATGACCAGACGCGTAGTTAGGTTGGGCTTCCAAGTCCAAGTTCATTCATCTTACCCTGGCACCTACTGTGGCAATCAAAAGCAGAAGTAACGTGGTACTCGCCTTGCAATATTGCGTCGACATCAGGGCCGCACATGAGACAAATGTGGCTCAGCAAAGAGACCTTGCATTCTTTAAGATGACGGCATAGTAAGATGCGCAAAAAGTGCAGAAGCGGATTATTATCCAACTCGGTTTTCAAATGCTTCGCTTTCCGCTCCAAATTCCTATTCCGCAATTTTTCTGGAGTGACTGATTTATCGGTACATTCTAGATTTCGACAATCCGTGGACCCTTGATTTAAATTTGAACTCATTTACCTATTGCGTTGGTGCAATTTCAGAACCCGCTCCTGGAGCGCTTCTCAACCTTCTGATATCAAGCGAGTCCAACCCTGAATCCTCGCTAATTCTAGGGTTGACAAGTGTGAGAACTGCTATATGCTAGCAGTCTTCATACTAGACATCTAATCGGTGGCGATGCGAAATCGGAGCAAGTCTTTCTCTAGGATTTCATCGAACCTGGCCTCCAGCTGCGAGATATCCCATTTACACGACAAGAACCGCCCATTCAAGACCTCCCGTTTTCTCTTCGCGTTGGTGGTCTCTGACAACCAGGCACAAAACGCTCCGACAAGATCTGGACTGTCATTTAGATCTGCAAACAACCTAGTCAGCCTCTGGAGAACAGACTGATCTGCCAAAGATGAACTTACGTGGCACGAGCCAGTCCGGTGCGTCCTTGATAAGGTCGCTCTGCAAGCCTCCAGGATGTATACTAGCACAGAAAAGTCCTGTGGAAGCATATTGCTCATTGATCATCTCGATCAACCTGACTTGGGCTGCCTTGCTAACGCAATAGTGAGCATGCCCAGCCGGACCATTGACCATCGGCGCAGCCATCGAACTGATACCGAGGAAACTCATGACAGGGGAGTTTGTTGCCAGAAGCAAGGGCAACAGGTAATGAGCGGCAAAGAATGGACCGACAGTGTTCACATTCACAGCAGTTTGAAAATCACTCGGGGATTCGCGAACAACGTCTGGAATCAATGGCCCCGAGAAGCCAGAGTTCACCACGACAACATCCAGACGCCCATCGAATTCAAACGTCAGAATTCCGACCAGCGACTCCACGTCGGAGTTTACGGTAATATCGCACTTTGCAGTGACGACTTTGGTTTCAGGATTGATCGAGCGGACTTCGTTGGCTGTTTCTTCGAGCGCAGAGGGAGTGCGAGCCGCGAGGACGAGGCCCGATGCTCCTGCGTTCGCGTATGCACGAGCTATGCCACCTCCTGCGGCGCCTCGGCCGCCGATGATGCATGCGACGAAGGATGGTGGTAGACTCATCGACGATGGGTCAATAGCCGCATACGGCGTTGTGTGCAGGTTTGGGATGAATTCGCGACATTCCTGCGCGTTGAGTTGACTCTTCGTTGGAGACATTTTGGAAGATTTTCACCAGAATCTCATAGAGTACTTGGATTTTTGAATGGAAAAAGTGTTCGGCCTCCTTATACTCCAGTTCGCGACGGATTTATCGGATTTAGTTCTGGCTTCGATGACGGGATTTGGGAAGGTGGCTGACAGATTTTAAAGATGAATCCTACGATGGATTACAGGTTAATTTATATTTAGAAATATTCAAAGCAAAGGTGTGGAAATGTATCAACCGGTTGTATTGTTAAGGAGCAAGCGTAGCATTTTGTGTCTGATAGTTCAGTCAGTTGCATATGAACCGGATATTATCGCTGCTCTTCTAGAAATGATTGAAGATTATTTTGGAAGCTACGATACATAAAGATGCCAGAATAGCTCACGTTATTGCAGTTCGACGCTTCCCAAAATACATCCCTGCCGCCTGGTCTTTAGAGCATATAATTTCAAAAATTCCGCGGTCCTCGCTTCTCTTCCACTCTTTCCTGACAGCCTGACATGTTTTCCAGCTTCCTCCCGGCACCCCAAAACGGCCATTTCCACTGCTTCCTCTCCAGGTTGACCATTTCCTATCGGCGGATCCGAAGCGCAAAAGGACAAATCAGCACATCTACTACTATACCTAGTAGCCTGATAAGGGTGTTTTTTTTCTGTCACCCCACCCCACCCCCAACTCCCCGGTATGTTGAAACTTTATGCCTCATGGTCAATAACCATCTATGTCTAACGTTTTCGAGGTGTCACAATGTGCTCTTTGCACTTTAAACTCTATACCTGTGGGTGCAAAAAAGAATCGGAGTTCGTCCAGTGCCTCGAGTGTCAAGGAACCAATGTGAAGTGCAATCCTATCACGAAATGCCCAGCCACACTTTCCGCGAACTTTTGCAAAGATCATCTTGTCTACCCTGAGGCACCCGTTACTTTTCGGAAAATGATCCGGTTCATTGAATAGCCTGGTTCAGAATATGAATCTCTTCGGAGCTCAACTACGCTGAGCTTGAGACCTTTGGTTTTCGGCAATAAATTGTCATGGGATCAGTGTACCTAAGTAACGGGTGTGTATGAATGTTTCTTTCAGCAGAGAAGAAGTAGGAAAGACAAGAAAGACATTCTGTCCGAGTTTATTAGCCTAGAGACGCTTCAACCAGGAAATTATGATGGCCGTTGATTGTGTTTCCAGAAAGGAGCTGAGCCTCGGCAAGGACTCCAAGGCACGTGACCCGCTTGTAGGTAAGCCAGGCACAGTTGATGGATTTCTCCGATTGACAATGCATTTCTCTTAGAGAGTTACGTACAATGTCCGAGCAGAGCAGGAAGCGGTCCAGGATTGCTTGTACCTCATGTCAGTCGCGTAAGCGCAAATGCTCCGGCGATCAGCCCTGTACAACCTGCGCGCAGCTTGGGGCCGACTGCCACTACGACCTGATCTCGCGCAAGAAGAAAGACATTCGACACTTTCAGTCACAGTCGGCGAGCTCTTTATTAAGCTCAGCGACGGTACAAAATGACCTTGCTTCCAAGCGGCAACAAGACCAACAGACAAATCCAGCCACGCTTGCTGGACTGTTACTGAAATCTCTCGAGGCGAACTCCGGCGCTGCTTTTGCGAGACGCCTAAATCCCAAGAACGATGTTGCTGGTGCCCCGAAACTGCATCTTTTTGGATGGAATGTCGGTGAACGCTACCCAATCCCAGAATGGACGCAGACACTGGCAGCTGTGAAGCCACGCCCTGTGGTGGAAATCATCTGCCAGGACGAAATGCGGTCGTTGGCCGGCATTTTCTTCGATCGTGTTGACCCATGCTATCCCTTTGTCGACCGGGATACTCTCCTGCGCCAGGTGAGCAAACGATGGCTACCGGCGACCACTGAGTCCCTGGGCTTCGGGCCCTACGATGCAGTACTCTGCGGCGTTGCTGCTTTTGGGTACCTCTTCTCCTGCCGAAAGGCAACCTCAACTGAGCTGCAACTTGTGGAGTCCGCTCGTTCAATCCTCGAGCAGAGCCTACAATCCGAACCGCTCTCTCCCGCAGAGACGCTGACTGGCTGGGTGTTGCGAGTTGCGTACCTGCGTATGACAACAACCGCACACTCAGCCTGGATGGCCAGCTGTTCCCTAATGCACCTCATCGAGGCAACCGGCATGCACATCGAGCCCTCATCAAACATCGCCCTCGATCGTACCCCAACAACCGATTCTTGTAACCCCGAAACCCGCCGGCGCCTCTTCGCCATGGCCCGCCACCTCAACGTCTGGATCTCCTTCGAACAAGGCCGCTCCCGCGTCGTCCTCCAAGGCGCAACCTCCCTCCCACCAAGCCCCCGCCCAACCACAACCAACTTCCCAATCCCAGCACCCCAAACGACCGATATTTTCAACCTCCTCCCCATATCCGAAAGCCTAGACCCAAACGAAGCGCAGGACATGTCAGACCTCGAGATCGCACTCACAGATGTCCTCGACATAATCTATTTCCAACCCCACCTCATCCTCGTTCAGTGCAACCTAATGCTCTGCATCTACCGGCGCCTCCGTGCCCTCAACTCGGTCATCTCCGGCGACCTGCTAGACCGCGTCCTCGCCCTCTCCGCGAAGGGCCTCAAAGCCGTCTCGGAGCTCGTCTCCCTCAGCTCACCATGGCATCAGATCGCCAACGTTCCGTTCCAGGTCGTATGCACATTGCTTGCAATCGACAATCGCGCTTCTCTAGCTATGCTCCGTGACACCATGCGCACATTGCACGATGTAGCTTCTGCGTATGATACAGAGGTTATGCGCGAAGCATACACCACAGCCTACCTAATGATCGTCATGCATCAGCGCCGAAAGGAGGAAGATATGCAGACACTTAGGGATGTATTGCAGTTCAATCCGGCAGTATCAATCCCCGCCGAGACGCAGTTTACAGAGTCGGTGGTGCAATCCGACCACACGCTTATGGATTACCCGGGGTTTTCTTGGCTCAGTGACATCTTGGTTGATATTCCAAGCTTGCGTGATTTTGATATGGAGGGGCCGTAAGTGGCGGTTCGAACATTATTCAAATGTTACGTTGTTGATCCTTAGGCTAAATCGACACTGAAGATCGTCAAGGTACGTGATATGACGTCTATCCAAAGTCTACATAAACAAACGCTAATTCACACAGGGTATATATGCAGCCTACTCGGCCTTATCCCGCTTATCGATCTTCCGCTGAGGCTTGATTCCAGAGGACCGGGCTACCAAGCCCAGCTTCCACAACACCCACAAAAAGCCGAGGGTAATGACAGCAACGGTACCTAGCTCAATAGTCCGGCCCCCGAAGATACCATCTTCTTTCAGCGCGAGAACAGGCACATCCAGCTTCTCTACAAGGGAACCCCCCTGGGCAGGAGAAGGATGTAGTTGGTAGAACATAGTCCTCGGACCAAACAACCCGTCCCACCCTAGATTCACCCGGTCAAATGGGTTCATACTCATCTTTGTGCCTTCTTCCGCGGTACATGCCCAGAAAACAACGGGCCAGGGTATCGATGCGGTGCGGTACCCTGATTCCGACGGGTTCAGATAGCGCAGATGTAGCGGGATTGTGACGTTCCACTCGTCTGAAACCGGGTCGGACTCAGTCGGGCTGGCTAGCTCGAGTAGCCAGTTTGAACCCCAGCGAGGTACGAACCAGTCTGGTGCTTCGAGATCTGTCTCGCCGGCCACTGCTCTAAGAGCAACTAGGTTGTTGGACTTGAGAAACAGCGGGTCCGTGGTGGAGAGCTGGTACTTGTCGCCGAAGACCGATGATGGTAGGGTTAGATAGGTGTGAAGGGCACAGGCAGCGTCGGGCCGGCCCGGGGGTTGTTCGAGGGCCGACCGAGCCATTGAAATAGTCATAGTAGGATGTAATCCTGCCGGCGAAGAAATTGAAACCGAGTACCCGGCATCCCCAGGGAGAGGATGATGCCGTGCTGGGAACGAGAACATAGTAGGTTCTGAACAACGTCAACCAATCAGCATTTCTCAATCAGTAACCAAGTACACCAGTATGAAAGCGAAAGGTGGACAACATACTCAACTCCTCATCGCTCCCGACAACAACCAACAGCCCACCCATCTTGATATCCTCCGGGTCACTCGCCTTGTCAGCGCCCATAAGCGCAACCTCTACCTTATCCGTACCGGAAGCATGTTTCCCAATCGTCTCCGTCCACCCTTCCTCTCCTGGGGGACTTGACCAAAACCCGGAGATCGTCAACGCATGTGATATACTATCATAGTTTATATCGAGAGAATCGGCGGACAGAATCAAGCCCGCGCGACGTGAACATTCCCCGTCTCCCCGCCCACATATCTTCTGCTGGATATACGTAACCAGGTTCTCGAGCGACGGGAGGCATTCGTAGAATTGATATGCGGCCGTCGAAGCAAAGCGCGTAGAGAGGATCGGCGGTATGATGAACGATTTCTACTCCATTCCAAGCATACCCATCATCAGCATTCGAGCCACAAGAACAGGATAGAAGGAAAAGAATATACAGACCTCCACACTTTCACACCCTAACCTCTCATCAAAAGCCTCTTTCAACAACCCACAAACCGCCTCAGACTCCCTGAAGCATATCCGCAGTCAGCATTCTGTAATTGCATCCGTATCTTTGTCCAACCGCTCTCTGCAACTTCAACTCCTCATAATGAAATCGACAAATGTATGAATGACATCGAAAGATAAACTCACGCTCCACCCATCCCCTCCCCAGGCGTCACAGATACATGTAGACCAGCACTAACCCGACTCACAATCGGCGAAGCACTCTCGAACCCCTTCTCACTCGCCCACCGGATATGGATCTCGTGGATGTTTCGGAGGACGTTCCGGAGCTGTTCACATCACAAACTCAATTAGCACGGCATTCATTTACTTCATATCTCCCAGCCAAAGGAGGAGACGAACCTCATTAGAGACCTCATCAACCCCGACAGTCAAACGTTCCTCGCGCGCGGCATCGAGATTCAGGATTTGGAGGGACTCGGGAGTAAGTGTTGTCTGCGTGGGCGAGAACGGCGCGTGGGGTTTTTGGATGTAGGTTATTCTTTGGCGCATTGTGACCGTAGCTTTAGAAGTTTGTCCGTCGTTTGGGGTTCGGGAGTCGAGTCGAGTTGGAGCTTGGACTTGGAGGTGATTTAGGTTCTCCGCATCGTGATGCGATTTGCGGATCCACGAGTCGAGAGCTGGTGTTCTCTTTTGGGCTTAGCGGTTGTGTGCTGATAAGATAAGGTTTTTATACGCAGATGAGGATGAGAGCTGGCTCGGAATTACTGGGAGATGCAAATGTATACTTATTACTCTGAAAGAAGGAAGCATGGCTCGATCGCACTTATGGATTCGCTCCGATGGAGGAAGTATCTACAATCAGCCATTAAACGGGGGAAATCTGTGTGTACGGCGTATGCCTCTACAGAGTATACATATCTAGAGGAGAATATCTACCATTACCCTACAATAGAAGCTTATTAGACTGTGGTGCCAAGTTAAAGGCCGAGAGTAGACACATTCAAGCTAAGCTACAGGTTCAATCAGTATCAGAAGATCTGCAGTTTGCCTACATAATGACCCCCAGAAATATACACACAAAACAAACAGATGACATTCCATTCCAGTCATTACCATCACGAAAAACAACCCAATAATATAGAATCAACCGCAAAGTGCAATCGCAAAACCCTCAATCAAGTGCATTGCGCTGTTCTGCTTTGCATGCCTATACACCTCAACGCCAATAATGCCAAATACCTATACCAGTCAAGAGAAGGTTGTTCAAGGAAGAACTGTCTTCAGCGTCTCCTTCGCACTAGCCGACAACGTCTCGGGGAACTTCACATTCACCCGTACAACCAGGTTTCCTCTTTCAGTCGGCTTCTTGGAAACCGTCATTCCCAAATTGGGGAATTTCTCTTCGTACCCGGGTTGCGTTACGGCCTTGCGGCCTCGAACGCGGATACTCCGGCCGTCGATGGTACGGACGATGCGCTCCCAGTCCGTGAGGGCTTCTTTGAGAGTGATTTCGACGGTTGCGATTAAGTCGTCGCCGTGGCGTTTGAAGGCAGGGTGTTCTTTCTGTTGAAGTTAAAGTGGTTAGTATAAGGTCAATGGCCCCGAGGGGTGAATAGGACAAAATAGGACGAGAGGCCTACCTCAGTAACAATAAGATGAACATCCTGCCGCCCGCCCTCTTCCTGATCCCCCACACCGCGATACTTAATCTTCGAGCCCGTCCTCAACCCAGGCTTTATATTCGCTTCCAGCGTCACATCCTGCACCGTGCGTTTCCCACTCGCGTCAAACGTCTTACTCTTCACCGTGACTTTCTTCACACACCCACTCATAAGCTCCTCCAGCGTCAACGGCAACTGCTTCTCGATAACCGTCGGCTCCGGCGCCGGCTGCGTCCGTTGTGATTGTGATTGCGATGGGAATCCACCACCACCACCGCCGCCACTAGGCCCGCGACTACTACGGAACCGCGCCCCCCGACCACCGCTAAACATTGAAGAAAGGATATCGTCGTCGTCTCCGAATCCACCCATCCCGCTAGCCTTTGTGAAATCCCGGAATATATCGTCCGCAGCGCTGAATTTGAAACCGCCACCGCCGCCGCCGGGACGCGTGGAGTAGTGGAATGAGCGCGTCCCGCCAGGCATGTTTCCAAATGAGAAGCCACCAGGCATTCCGCCTGTTTCGAAGGGGTTCGGTCCGCCGCCGCCGCCGCCCGGTGTTGGTGCGGGGCCACCGCGGAGGAGATATTCCAGGCCGAATTGGTCGTAGACTTTTCGTTTTTCGGGGTCGGAGAGGACTTCGTATGCTTGTGAGACCTCTATTACGCCATGTTAGCATTGGCTAAAGATATGGATAGAGGGGGGAAAGAGACGAACCTTGAAATTTCGCGTGGGCTTTTGGGTCGTCTTTATTCTTATCCGGGTGATATTTCATCGCAGCCTTTCGGTACGCCTTCTTGATGTCATCTTGTGAGGCATCAGGCTTGATGCTCAGTTCATCATATAATTTTGTTTCAGCGACCATTGTGTTCGGTTCCGGTTCGTATGAGGTAGAGGTTGGAGTTAAGATTGAGTTCAAGTGTTCCGCAGCGAGAAATCTGAATTGCAATTTCGCATGCGAGGCTGAAGGTTCAAATAAGTAACCCCTAAACAAAGAGAATAATTAGTATAATGAAGATAGAACCGCAAAAGAAAGAGCCGCCCGTCAAATATAATCCGCACCCTTACCAACCTTTCAAGTTCGAGTTCTCTTTATTCCCTCGAAACTCGAATGACGTAGAAGGTTCGGCAGGGCTGCGGGGAACTATAATAGGTACAACAAGCCAACTTACAGCAAAATCAGCCCACACTGATTGAATGTCTAATGATAGCGATAGCAGCAAGGTAGGAGAGATGCAAGTATGATTGAAGGTCCCGTTTTAGGCTTCAGGTGACACCCAGGTCGATCTGACAGAGCCCCAAAAGCTCAGGTGTGACGTGTGACGTTTTGACGTAGCGGGAGCCAGTAATACTACCTAGTAGAAGGTTCGAGAAGCTTCCGTTGCCTAGACCAAGTCAACTTTTTCTGTATGTTGATTATTTGAGGAAAGAAATATAATTATTGGGGTAGGCAGAGAACGTAGTTAAAAAAAAACTACTCCATGGTCCCTCAATCGTCGGTGAGTATTGGGCGCTTTTGGGAACGGTTTCGAATTGGGCCTGAAAAGCAGCGGGCCATGGCCAGATCCACTCTTCTTCTCGTCTTCATTATCTCAGATATCCATTGTAGATACTTGTTGTAGATATCCATTGTGTACCTACTCTTTCTATCCAGAAAATCCCTTATACAAGAAAGCTTAGTTGTATACAGGTATATAACAATCTACTCACCAAGAGTCCCATCAACCACAATATAATCCTTAACCAACGCAGTCCCATTAACCACACTCTCAACCTGCTCATCTGTACAATAAGCCGCAAGCGAAAGAATATAGCAAGTTGGCGCCGGACTATCCGGCACCTCATTGGTGATATCAAACGTCGAAGACGGTCCTGTGGTCGTATAAGTACCATTCTCACCACCCACAGTCGGAATCTTCCCAGTCGCTATATCGCGGTTGAACATGGCGCGGTGGAAGATCTCGTACGCAGTCTGCGGCTGGTACGCGGGGATCTCGTGCCCAGCTTCGAAGACGCGGGTGAAGGAGAAATTTCCATGCTGGCGGACGCTGCCGCCGACGTACGAGGCGTTTGTGTGTAGCGGTGTGTACCCGGCTGCGCGGAACTTCTCGGCGGCGCTGTAGTCTACTTGCAGACTTACTTCTTCGCCACCGTTCCAGGGGCATGCGTAGTCTCTGTCGCCGTAGACGAGGGCGACTTTGATGCCGGAGTCAAGGACGTAGGCTATGTCTTCTAGGTAGCCTCGGACGTCGGAGCGCGGGTAGTCGCCGGTACTTGAGAAACCGGTGTATACGCTCTCAATGGACTCGGTGAAGTTGATCGGGACGCCGAGGGCGTTCTGGACCCAATGTTGGTTTAGGAAGCCTAGGTAGTATGGCGGAGGGAATGGGTCTGGGTCGAAGTGGGAGATATCGTAGAAACTTCGTCCGGAGTACAGTGGGTATGCGCCTTCCACGGTGTTTCCGCAGTAGCTGTCTGCTTCTTGACAGGCATTGTTCACCGTCTTGTTGTTGCCGTACATTTGAGGGTCGCCCTCGGAAGCAAGGTGGCGGCATCTGGTGATCATATCTTTGCAGCCACCCGGCTTGCTCCAAGCATGCATTGCCTCGTTATACACAGTTTCATTGATCGCCTCGATTCCGTAGGTGTTGTTGTAGGCCATATTGGGATACGACGGAGCCTGCACGAGCAAGTCGACACAGCCATTGATGATGCCAAGGGTGTCAAGGTGGATATAGTGTGTTTCCCCGGGCGTCGTGAGTGAGCCGTCGGTAATCTTTTCATTCTGCTCCTGGAAGAACGCGGTAAAAGCCGGTCCGTATCGACCCCCATAAGACTCTGTCCAGATACTAACCCTGTCATCGTGCGGTTTGTACGCCGGAAATTCCGAGAACCAAGTCTGGGCAAAGTGCCATAACGCACGGGCAGCATTTTCCGTGGTGTTCGCCGAGGACGAGGCATTTATACTCGGGAACGTCCCAACGTAGAACGTATTGTTCTGCTCCGGAGCCGTCGAGAGACCCGAGACATTACGGATGCCCGAGAGCTGATCGTACGTCCCATTAGTGGGCACATCATAGCTGAAACCAACCTGGCTCGGCTGGTCGATGTAAAGCATATTGACATAATTGTTCCACGACCATGGATTGATCTCCGTGGAGTTAGAGTCGATGTTCACCCGGCACGGTCCGTTCTCCTGCATAAGGCCGATCATAGATGAACTTCCCGGACCGCCATTCATCCATATCGACAGTGGCGCATTCCTGGGGTCATTGCGGGACTCGAAAAACCAGAAGAAGGTATTGATTGGATGCTCCTGATCTAACCCGAGATCATTGAGTGTGCCAGGAGGGAGATGGACATAACCGGAGTACGACTTCACGCCGGGGGTCGTCTCGCAGATTTCAGGCTACGGGAGCGTCAGCATACCGCGTATCTGATATCCGCACTGGAAGTAACGGGTGGGCGGAGAATGTGTATACTTCTTTGTAAGATATAGTAACCCCCTTATGATGCTTCGAATGAATCACCTTGACATCTTCAGGGGTGGGAGGAAAATACTGGCCAGACACAATGCTGGCCAGACCGGCAGAGACACCAATCCAAGACGAGAGAGACGGCATGGAGAGAGAAGACCACGCCTGAGTAGCCCAGCTGACAAGCAAAGTGAACAAGGTGTTGAAATCGAAACCGAAATCGGAATCATCCAGGGGGGCCATTTCTTTATCTAACTGACCCCGTAGGATTCGGCAGGGGTCGGTTACCTGTTCCGTGGGGACAAAGAGTCGAAATCGCAATCGGGGAGGATTGGCGGGGCTGTCGATCAATGTAACAATCGCCGGGGTACCAAGTTGAACCCACTAAGCATCTTTTAGCGCCCTGACCATGTTGTCCCGTCGCGACAAAGCAAACTTTCGTGATAAGCAATCGTCAAGCATGTTTCAAACGAGATAGCGTGGGTGACCTAGCTCGGAGTAACACCTGAAGTCGGTTAGGCGATTTGCCCTGACACGGAGTACTACACTGCGATGCGAGAGGACCAAACGAAAAAGCAAAGAAGCACAGAATAACAAAATCTAACGGATTCTAGACTCAACATGAGTAATAGGGACCTATATAATACAACACTCCGGTGTTATCACCAATGGGGAGTTCGCTATCTAAACGCCCTGCAATGTCCCAAGCACACCAACGCCTGAAACGCTGCAAACAAACAAAATATACCAACGCTGCCCCTAAGATGGGGTATGATTAACAACGAAATAATGCAGTACGCTTGGAATTCCTCATCACCCAACAGTCACCAAATGCGCATGCGGCGGGGATCCATAGTAATATGTGTAAGTCGTATCCACAAAAGTATATATATAGAGCGAAAGAGAGAAGTATGAAAAGGCCGGGGTATCGAGAAGAGTCGGGAGGGACATAGATTAGAATTATAGATATAGTTGAAAGAATTCAAGCGTGGACTGTCGTTGTTGACATTCAATCTTGAGCGGATGCCTTCGGGCTGACTTGTTCCTCATCGAGTCCAGGGTGCTGAACCTTGGAGTCGGAAACCTCATCTTGGGCATCGGCACCCTTTTCAGGCATTGAGTCCGATGTTCGAACACTTGATACTGAATGGAAATCGTCATCCTTGCTCAAAGAAGCTTTGTTTGACTCAATTATCTCGTTGACGGAAGATGCACCTGCGGTTGAGTCTTTTTTGGTATCCTCGGCAGATGCGACAAATCCATTGAGGGAAGCCCGCGTAGAAACCGAAGTTACAGAGCGGTTATCGTCTGACGAAGCGTAATGAGCAGGAGAACCAGGAGTCGAAGTCGAGGCCGACGCTCGATGAGGATTTCGTGGAGGAAGTGAGGGGGGTTGCCGTTTGGGGATTGTGACGAGACGAGCACGGGTGAAAGTGGGAGACTGGGGTTTAGCCTCGACCGGCGATGGTGCTTGCTCCTCTATGGGCACAGCAGAAGCGGAGGTGACAAGACTGTCTCGCCCAGAGACTCTGGCGCTGCTGACTTCGTTCACTTCAAGGTCCCCGTCATTAATCACACTCTCTTGCACACCACGGTCTATACTGTGGGCTTGAGTTTCATTGTGTTCGGGGATAACGGTGTCCCAGCGAGTCTCCTCGTTATCCCAATAGTTTGTATCCTTCACTTCATGGAAGTCCCTATTGCTCCGTGAAGATGCACGGCTGATCGTCGTAGGCGCGGTTGGTGCCTCGCCAGCGGTTTGAGTACCTCTATCTGTACTTACATAACTCTGGACACTGGTCCGCCAGCTGTTACGCCGCGAACTCTCTAGACTGCGCCGGAAAGTCGAATAGATAGGACTCCCTGGGTTCGGTTTGAACTCAAAGGTATCGTGACTTGGACGGGATTTGGACGCGGCTTCACGAATGAACATGCCCTCGGCTTCCAGGGCTTTGACCCCGAACGGGTCAGGATCCTCTGGGTCTGGAACGCCAAACACAGCAGGCTGCTGCAGGTCCATGTCCCCAGGTGTTTCTCCGGGTGAAGGGAGCAAGTCCTCATTCACGTCTTGATCACCTTGTGCGGCCTTGATTGTCTGGATGAGAGGCTCGATGGAGGCAGGTACGTACTTCGCTTTACCCGCAAGAATATCGCTCACGGAGATTCGTTCACCGTAAAACCGTTCGTTCTCGTCAGTGCGTTCGATGATAATTGTGCCGTCCACTTGGACACCAGCATACAGCCCTCGACTCTTCATGTAAGTCCAGATTGGAGCCTGCCTCTTGTGGACTTCCGATTCGAGCACGCCTCCCATCCCAACTGGTCCAGCAGATGCACTGACTTCCCCTCCTAATGTACAACGAACTTTCTTGAAAGCCTCCAAAGCCTCGTATGTGTTGATAATGACCACGCAGTCGTAGATGTCGATACCAGCGAGAAACCCAATACCCGCAGTGTGCAGCATAATACCAGACGGCGGACTCCATTCACCTGTCTCGGGAATTCGAGCTAGTAGCACACCACTGCCACCTGAGCCACTCAGCCATAGACCTGTGCGCATGGTTGTGAAGATTGCTATCCCCTTGGCTTCCTGGACGACCTTGGTGGGAATCTTCTTCAACACCCGCTGCTTGCCCTTGGGTTTATCAATCTTGCCAGTTTCCTTGTTCAAGTGACTGTCTGCGCTCTGTCGGTCAGTCTCCTCGTCGGCGTAGAATCCATCCTTGCAGAAGCTGCGCAAGATTCGGGCTGCCTTGTCGCTTTCTTTATCGATGGTCATGGGCCAGAAAGCCTCGGCTCCGACACGATTCGACAGTCGATTAACGGGGTCTCCTAGTTTGTCGAGGGCGTGCCATGCTTTGTCGAACCCCTTCTTAGAGGTCCCTTTTGTTTTTTCCCATAAGGAGGGAGCCATTGCGAGGGTTGAGACGGCTCCCGCTTGGGACGAGACGTATAGAGAAATCTAACTCGCAATTATCGACAGCAATGGAAGGTCGAGCGCTATTTAGGCAGATGCTGAAGGTTGAGCAACTCGGATGCGCCGGAAACAGCGACCATGTATGACAACCTCCAGTCAGCTTGTTGATGCGCTGAATGACGATAAGCGGAGACTGAGTAGCAGCCTTGCTGACACCAGGAATGCACGCCTTCTCAGAGAATGCGAAGATAGTAATCAGATCGGCAGGCTGTGTCAACGAAACTGACTTTGGCTAGAGAACAACAGAAATCAGCTGAGTGACATTTCCGAAGTCGTCATCAGATGCGAGTGGCAACAGACGGATCCAGTGGTAGAGACAGCAGGAGGGGAACCACTGACCGGCAGCACGGAGCAGAGCTTACCTCAACCTGCAAGTTAAACGACCGGGGAAGAACCACCAGGAAACAAGATTATAAATGTAAGACGGAGCGGAAGAGCCGGCAGCAAAATAAAAAATAAAACAATTCCAAGTGAGGTATCTTGGTCATTAATGATGATGATGCGTCGCCAAGATTAAAGTACTGTATGTACCTAGTTCAGTGCATTTTAGCCAGGAAATGGCAGAGGAAAAAGAAAGAAAGACGGGATTCGATGAGGATCGAGGAAGGGACAAGCTATAAGTAATAATCAGGCGCAGCAGGCTGCCAGCTGGAGGCATGACCCAACTTGTAAGCCAGGAACCATTGGAATCCATAACGGCTCGATCGGAAGCAGGGTTGGAACAGCAAGAACAGTGGCTGGACTGAGATTTCCATTGGAACCGACAAGAAATGGAGCTTGACTACTGGTCCTGGGAGGCTGAGCAAGGAGGGGAAGAAACTAGTAGGCTAGAAGTATGAAATAGTGACTATGACGGAATTGAGGGCTGACAAAATACTCAATTCTTAGCAGAATACTGTAACTTAACGAAAAAATTAATGTCGCAAGACCATCTACTTCGTCATAGACTACGTTATCTCTACATCTCTACGAAGTACGAGTACGGAGTACCCGACGGGCATTTACCAAGAAAAAACATTAAAACTCTTCACCTTGAACCAGAGAAAGATGATTGACTGCTCCAAGGGGCATTCAGCCTTCAATCTACCTATATGTAGCGCTATCAGCCCCAAGATATGACAGCTCATCTACATTTTGAATTCAGCCAGCCTCATTCAATGATTCATCCTATACCATTCATTTGCACGATCTCCGCCCTGGTGAAAACTCCACCTTTCTAGATCTCGATCGACGGCTATTTCTTCTTTTCGATTTTTTTCATCTGATACATCCACAATATCCTACATCATTTCGGATCCTCCGAACGGTACTGACAACGGAGTAGTTTCTGACTTACTGACAGCAATCCTATAGATTACTTATTACTGGCCAACATGGGTTTTCCATGTCTGACTACAAACTATTGCTTGCCAATGTTATTGAGTGTCCATCACAATACGAGATCTGTAGACCTGTAAGCCAGGTCACTGAGTCATGCGTTGCCGGACATATCATATGCAATAGTTTATGGAACGCCTCTGTTCACGTGGATGCCAGGATGGCCCTGGAACTTCCCGACCCTCAGCTGTGAACTCCTTTCCAGAGCAGTCAGGTACAAAGGGCATAAGTCGGTCTCAGCCATGTGGAAAGTATGATCAACGTTCTAGAACAAATCGCGAGATCGGTGCTAAGACAGAAACGGACCATCCACTTTTTACTTCCTCATGAGATCAGTATTCAAGGCAGGCCACTTCGCATCAATACAATAGTACTGGTCGCAAATTCCTCGCTTCATATGACACAACAGAGGGAAAAGCAAAGGCAACCCGCCACCGAAGTAACTACTACCCGATGACTTTTCCTACACCATGACCTAGCAACTCACAGCCGCTGCAACCGACAAGAACACCGTCCGGTGTCATTCTCTAGGGAAGACACCCCATATATACTAATCCTATCTGCAACAATCCAAGGAAGCTTGTAAACCAACCTCGAGAGTCACGCGAACAACATGCATTGTTCCTGGAGAGAAGGTTTATTCCCACGAGAGATGCTGTCAGCGCCACCACGCATTAGTCTTCTAAGTTGTGGTCCACGGAACTGAGATCCTGATCTTCCGATAGTCATCAGTGCAAAAAGTGACATGTCGTGTTAAGCGTCCATGGACTGTCTGATTCGAGTTGATCCAAGAAGAGGCCTAGTATGTAGATACGCCTCTGTCTCCGTAACATGGAAGCAAATGAGATATCAGCAGGTTAGGGCTGGCGTCGAACTTCTGAGTGTATACACTGATTTCTTCCATGTTTATCTTCTTTAATCCTACCGTTTATTCATTTAGTTCTTTTTCTGAGTCCAGTGCCCTTGTTTCTGTAAGTGTAGATCAACCTACTAGAAATATTAAGTTTTAAAGCAAGCTGCATCTCCTCAGGTGTGTTCTATCCGGGATTTAACACCAGCCATCTGCCAAAAAGCCTGCAGAAAAGATACGTCTTCTATCACACATTGGAAGAAGAGCTGCGCATCTTTTTCGGGCCAAGAATAAGCCATGCACGGTTGACTTCTGTAATCCATTTACAAACTGCATCCAAGCCTTGCCGAACTCAACAAAATTCTCTTTGTTTCCTGACAGGGTCTAGGAGTACATGGCGAAGTGCCCATACCAGACTGTCGAATTTGGCGAGTCGCATTGCGTCCAATGTCCATACACTTTTACGTGGTTGCCAGTCATAGTAAACCATCAATATATCCTATAATACGTTGTAGTTGGAAGTCATCACAGATCTTGTCACATTCTGGCGGGTTGAGGAAAATGCTTGATTTGGAAGCACGGATGTTAGCTGGCCAGCTAGCAAAATGGGAAGTAAGGCATGGTCAATCATGGCAAGCGTTACTTACCTTTCGTCACCTGGAGAATCCATTACTAGAAGCAGAAGACTTACAAAGGTTTGTGTATTGTAGTGCGAGATTGAGAAATGATATGAGTGAGGATTCAACAACCGACAGGGTAAACCGAGGACGAGCGATGGTAGAGATGGGACTTCAATGCAGAATGTTAAGTTAACTTTTTTTGCGAGCCAGACACACTAAGAAGTCCTAAGTCAATAATAAGTAGCAAACTCCAAAAGGCTACGCTAATATTTCGAGCTGTAAGTTACTCTTAAAGTATCCTAGAGATGAACAAATAAATACCCTTGTCTAACTAAACATAAAATAAACACTCACTATCATATACATCACAGAGCACCAAGCTCCTTCAGTTTCGAGATCAAGCCATCCACATCCTCGACCTTACCACCACCCTGTCGGGCCGGGGGTTCTAGAATAAAGTTAGCAACCCACGCAAAGAACTCAATAAAACCAGGGCATAAACTCACCAGTAACCTTCAACGTCTTCAACCGCCTCTTATCCTCAACCCCAAAGTCCGCCAACGTCTTCTTCTCCAACGGCTTCTTCTTCGCTTTCATAATATTTGGCAGACTCGCATACCGCGGCTCATTCAACCTCAAATCCGTCGTAATAACCATCGGCAAAGTAGCCCTCAACGTCTCAACACCCCCATCAACCTCATGCGTCACTTCAACTGTCCCCGCCTCATCCTTCACATCAACCTTACTCGCCTGCGTCGCCTGCGGCCACCCCAAAAGTCCCGCCAGCATCTGCCCCGTCTGCCCTTGGTCCCCATCAATCGCCTGCTTCCCCAACAGCACCAGGTTGATATTCTCCTTCTCCACAACCGCACGGAGCATCTTCGCAACGGTGAGCGGCTCGATCCCGCCGTCGCCGCTATCAGGCGTGTCGATGTGGAAGGCGCGGTCAGCGCCCATGGCCATGGCGGTGCGTAGCGTGTCGGCGCATTTGGGACCGCCGGCGGAGAGGGCGAGGATGTTTTCGACCTTCAGGGGTCCCTTGCGTTCGCGGAGGCGCACGGCTTCTTCGACGGAGAGCTCGTCGAAGGGGTTGAGGGAGTGTTTGACGTTGGCTACTTCGACGCCGGTTTGGGCTTTGTTGATGCGGGGTTTTATCTGGATGGAATACAGTTAGTGGGTATTTTTTTTGTGTTTCGAGCAGATAGGGGAGTGATTTTAGGCGCGGACGGTGGGATTGAGGTGTAAGGCGGCTCAAGAAACATCGTCATCGCGAAGAATAATTCGGAGATGAGCTGCGCCGAAGACGGAGCTGTGAGGGAAAACTCACCGCGTAGTCAATCACCCGCTTGACGGGGACGAGGATTCGTAGTCCGCTGGCCATTGTGAGATAGAAATCGTATCCGAAGTTCTCACAGTCGAGTAGCTTCAGGAATAAGTGCTAGACTGCGGGGAGGAGGAGAGGCCGAGGGAGGTATAACTTGAAGAAGAGCTCCAGGCCGGGCCGACGGGGTAGTCATGTGACTTGCGGTCCGAATGGCCAACCACATTTGCTTCACGTTCTTCTGATCCGTCACCAGCCGAGGTTACCCAGCTTCAGTCATCAACGCAAGTAGCTACAGCGGACTATACTGACAAATCTGAATTAATCAGTAATTACTATATGACACTGTATAAGACTACCTACTGCATTTCCAGGTAGTAAAGATCTTTACTCTATACCTATATCGGTAACCACTTTAATATATATATCTTTCTTTGTCTTCTTTTCTTTCCTCTCTCTTTTCCCCCTCCCTAATTATTCCCTAGAGAATAATTATGTTTTTCTTTTCTGTTACAACAACCCGTCTCAAGGAGCCCAAAGTCTGAAAAATTGGACATATATAAAGCTAAGACCAACCAGACTGAGGATCATGAACAACGGGAGCATGACACTGCGATATCTCTGGGGTTATTATTAGAGGCACATAGCCGATTTAGCGAACAATTGGCGCGTACTTGTAGAAGTCCATACTCCATATCTATTGACTATATACATAAAAAGTCCCCTAAATGCAATCCGCGCCGCTTCTGTCTATGTTTATATCATCACCAAGTCTCTTGTTTATATCGCCCTGTCTTCTCCATACCAACCAAATACTCCTCGGCTTCTCGTCGGCTGAATCGCTGTGTCTCCGGCTCATTGCCATACTGAAATGTCTCTATTAATGCCTCCCGAACAGCCTGGGGCATCCGTCCTGAGGAACCACAGACAAATACGGCACCGCCTTTATCATGAAGGAGGTTAAACACCAGGCTAGCGTTCTTCTGGATAACGTCCTGAACATAGAATTTCTGCTTTTGATCTCTTGAAAACGCCGTTAAGACTTGAAGCTTGATCAAGCCACTCAACTGCTGCCACTCGTCTTCGAAGAAGAAATCTTCGCTTCGGTTGCGACCACCGTATACGAGAATCGTTGGCTCGATTGGAGGATCCACGCCTGGGTTCTCCTCTTGGTATGACTTGACAATTGCGGCTTTCTCCCAAAGCATGGACCGTAAAGGCGCGATGCCCGTGCCCGGTCCGATCAACATTGTTGGCCCAACTAGTTGGCCAACGGAGGAATTGAGCCCGCCTCGTTGCAGTTGAACTCTGAGTGTACTTCCTGGCTGGAGATTCGCGATGTATTTGGTGCATACTCCTTCTCTTATCTTCTTGATTACCGTCCGATACTTGACGATGGCGACTAATAGTTCAAACCGTGCGCCACCCTGCGGTGTTTTCTTAAGTTCTCCGCCGCTTGCGATACTGAATTGTCTTCCCCGGAATATTGGGAACGCCGATGTCGCATGTTGCCATGGGATCTTGACCGTATCGAACTCGTGAAGGATCTCAAGGATGCTACGCCTCGGCCGTGTAGTATAATCCCAGAACTCGTCAAGATACTCCGGGTTTGTGAACTCCAATAGCCGTTCCTTGTGCATCTCATACTCGGTATAGTGCGCGATGGCTGAAAAGAACGACCGGCGAGGAATTGCCCTAATATCTAAATAATTTATAAGTAGCTCGCGCAAGGTCAGTCGCGGGTGTGATTCAAGGTTGTGTATGGGCGGAGCCAGTGATTCGTTAATTGGGCGTGTATCATCGCGAGGCACCAAGAAAACCAGGCGATCAGCTTGTTCTTGCCATCCCATCATCTCAATCATACTCTGGACATCCTCGGCAGTGTTCTTCGGCGTTATAGCTATCACGTCCCCTGGCGCATAAGAAGTCGGCTCTGACACAGTTAAGATCAAATGCCGCACATCCTGCCAGTGCATTTGTGGCGTGACACGTTTATTCTTGACCAAAGTCGCAGTCAGACTATCATGGAGCGGCCTCTTGTCATTATCAAGACGGTATGATTCCGGAAAGGCGCCAGACACTGCCACATTATCTGGGCTACTGCCATCAGCACTCTCTTGAAAAAACACTCCATCTTGATCTTGCATCCGCAAGACCCATTTCGGTGGTAATTGGACATTGTCCGGTATCGGCTCCTGTCCTAATGGTAGGGGATACTCGTCCAGCAAGTGCTTCCGGAATGCCGTCAGCCATGGAATAAAGGTGCCTTCTAGACTGTATCCGGGACCATAGTTAGCATACTTCGCACTGAGATGAAGAGGAAATAGAGTGGAGTAGACACATACCCTTCAGGATGCTGATGGTCCGCCTCCCCACCAGGGTATATCTCATCCGCTCCGAGCTGCAATAACCTCTTGTACAATTTGCGCGCAGCCCAATTGAACCTGATCATGTTAGAAACAAAGAAAATGTCCCAACCAAAGCCCCAAGGACCGGTAAGTATAGGTTCTTACTTCGGATAAGAACTATCACCCAAGCCAAACCACGAAAACCGGACCCCGTTCAAAAACGTCCCCGTCAGCTTCTTCAACAGCAACGATCTCCAGAACGTCCGCGCATTAGCTGGAAGATCGCCCTGGCCGGTCGTCGAAACAGCGAATATGACAATTGTGTAACATTTTAACGATTCCTGGAGATCGACACGCCCAATGGGTATATCAGCGTAGTCCTACTACCTCTCAAACATGTAGGCAATGCGCGCGGACTCAAGAAAACAGGGACAGGACAGAACGAACCGCTTTGACATGATTCAGCTCGGAAACCTGAGTGTTGAAATGCAAACGCTCAGCCAAAGCGCCTATCTCTTCGGCGACATCTTGTGCGTTGCCTGTTTCGGAGCCGTAGACAACGAGGGCGGAGCGGTTTTGAGGGGAGTCGCTTGGGGCCTGGCTGCCGAGGCCGTTCATCCTGGTTGTGAACCTGAGATACTTTGCAGTGGAACAAATTAACAATACGAGTCTAGAATAGAGTTGTTGAGGCTCGTGACAGGGCGCAAATTTGCGGTCCGGGGTCAACTCCGCGGATCGGAATGATGTCATCTGTTGATCCCGCCATCGTATAGATAGGACTAAATAGGACTAAATTACTCCAAATACCATCCTGAATCTGACAGAATTGGGGGCCTAATATGACCGACGATTGTCTATAAATTGATGTGGCTAAGACTGTCTTCCGTACCACTTGCTTGCCAGCTTACTTTTTAGACAAGCCCAGAGTGTACTTCACTGTCTGACGTGTGTAAACCCTACCCCCCTACTACAAGCAACAAAGTCCAGGTCAACAAAGCAAGACAAGATTCAACTCACTGCTAATACTTTGACTTTAGGTAATCTCTTATCTCTCAGCACAGTGGCTAAATCATCATATCTCATATTGATCCATATATCACACACTCTCTGAACCCAATGTCTACTCCAAACATCACGGCAATCCTCATTATCCACGGGGCCTATTTCCTCCCCTCAGGCTGGGAATCCTTTATCGCCGCCCTGAGGAGCAAGCACAAAGATCAAGACCTGCAGGTCGAATGTCCGCGCCTCCCCTCCTGCGGTGATTCGCAACCGCCAACAGCCACTCTCGCAGATGATGTCTCCGCTGTCCGCGTCGCAGCCGAGAAACTCATCGGAGCCGGCCACAGAGTTGCCGTCCTCGCGCACTCGTACGGCGGGGCGGTCGCCTCGGAAGCCATCACTCCAGATCTCTACGTCGGTACACAACCTGACCATGATAGAGGCATCGCGAGCTTGATCCTCCTGAGTGCGTTTCTCGTGCAGCCAGGGGACTCAGTACTCGGTGTACTCGAGAAATACGGATTCCAGTCCAAAATGGACATAGGTAGCAACGGAGACGGGTTGATCTTTACGCGGAATGCGCCGGATGCCTTCTATAATGATCTTCCGCGTGCGAAGGGTGAGGAGCTGGCCGAGACGAGCGTCACGCATAACTCGGCCGCGGCTTCTGGGGTCGTCACGGGCGTGCCGTGGAAGCATCTGCCTACAGTGTATGTCTACTTGACGGCAGATCTGGCGATTTATCTTCCACTGCAGAAGAGTATGGTAGCAGATGCCGTGGGTGCGGGTGGGAAGATCCGGGTCGAGACGCTGGATGCTGGACATTGTCCCTTTTTGAGTAGGCCTGATGAGTTGTTAGATATCTTGTTGAAGGTAATCGGTGGGGTTTGAGCTTGCATTCTCGTTGTTATCCACGACCCCAGCAGTGACGAGCAAGAAAGGGCATATCCCATGCTTCATGATGTATAAACCCGTGTATACCATACATATGCTAATAATCGCTTGAAAAAAGTCAATAAGAAAGGGTATCTAGAAAAATGAGCCCTAATATGTCTCCTCATCACCACCGCCCCCTCCATCCCCAAATCCATCATCACCATACTCATCGTCGCCGCCATCAAAGTACTGCTCGGCATTATAGTCTCCGCCCATATCATCATCATCGTCCTCAAAATCGTCGTCCACAATCTCGTCTTCCGGGTCCTCGTCTTCTTCAAGAGCGTTCGGCTCCATATCTCCCTCGCCCCCCTCGTCGTCAGCCTTTCCCCGACGCTTCGAAACTTCTTCATCCTCATCATCCTCTTCAAATCCCCGCTTTATGCCACCACGGAACGTCTGCTGCGTCCATCCATCAGACGACGCATCCGGTTTGAAATTGGGCTGGATCGTTGGCCAGAGCTCTCGCGGGAAGAATTTCATGACTTCACACAACACCATCGACTACATCAGCTTCTACCCCAATCATAATTGAACGACAGGAAATATGAACGGCTGAATCTCACCATACGGACGCCCCTGTATTTTCGGTATAAGCCTCTTCTTCCTCTGGTATTTGCCCGAATACGACGGCATCCCGTTGAACGGGTCGAAGTTCGCTTTTGCGCTCCCAATATATCCATTCGCTCCGGAAGCCACGCCTAAAATCGAGTAATAAGGACCGTCGTGGAATCGTTCTCGTAGTGTCCGGTAGAGGTCGACTTGGACTTGTTCGCGATCGCTCAGCGGTCTTGCACGGGGAACAGTATATTTCTAGTCCAGCCAATTCAATTAGCACTAAGTAGGTATACAGAAAGATCGCATTTCTTTCGTTCTGGTGCGATTGAGGGGAAGAAATTGCTCCGACGTACAGGGAAAAGGGGAGTAGGTGCGTTGTCTGCTTCGCCGGTGGGGTCTGTCTTATCCCAGGTAAACTCTGCGCCTGGCAGAGCTCTGCCTTTCTTTGCTCCGAAACGCGACATCGTCGTATAGTTTGAATTGAAAGCTGATTGAAAGCAGCTTTTATTTTGCTTTTGCGATGCGAGCGAGTCAGAAAAAAGTTCCGACGGAGCTGACTCACCGCCCGGGGCGGGGAATGCTTACAATCGGAGTTAGGGCTCGGACGATACCCTCTCAGACCGCTTGCTAAAAATTGCTGTTACAGGTGCAATCCTATACTAGACAGTTCTACCGTTCCAAAAAACTACGAGGGCCTCCTTCCTGCCAGATCCGGACGTTGCTGCTTTAAGAGAGTGCGTTCCGCAGCTCCGTGGTTAAACGCCAATCTTGTTATGACGCTGCTCTGGGAGCACGAGCTATACATGCCCTGCAGCAATATGGGCATGAGGGTAGCAGTAATAAGCCAATCGATTACGACAATAACGCCTATACTATGGCATCTACTTTCCAAGCTGGAACTCTAGGGTTGTACACGACTCACCCTACAAGGTCTACGAACAATAACCCAGACCATCCCACTGATTGTGTGATGACTCAAGTTGGGCACTACTCATTGATAGGCAGTCCAGAATCCTATCAGTAGGGTCTGAATGCCTATCGAAATGCCCGAGACCTGGCCAGAGAATACAGGGACGGCTTTATTAGGCAAGCAAATGAACGATACGCAGCTGGTCAAGATCATACCAGGAATTCTAATAGATCTAAGGAAGCTAGTTAGTTGTCAAGGCTCAACATATGGGTATTAAGACAGTTTCCGCGCGACTTCAAAGCGGCATTGCTCACCTACTAGAACAAGAAGGTCAATGGTTTTGGCGTCCGTAGATTTTTGTTCGGTAGGTTGATGGAGAGAAGGAAAACATGGGTCGCACAGAGAATCAGGCGATTCGCCATGTTGATTGCTTTACATGCCTATTGTTCCGACCTGGGAAAACGTCTGCACGGCGGGTCCTATGGGCCCGTCATTTACCCTCTTCTTCAACGTGTGTAGGATGTCCTCAAATCCTGGCCCTTGGTCCCCCATCTGTTGAAGAGACTTATACAATGCAACTAAAACATCGTACCTGGCTGTTGCAACTTTCCAGACAGAATTTTGGGGGTCAGCAGCACCGCCGGAGGCAAACTCGGAGTACGACCGTGGTGGCTTGAATAGAAAAGGTAATAAGGTCGTCAGTGCTGGAGGAGAAATGGCTACCCAAGCACCCGACGAAGGTAACACTCCTTGTGTGGCCGGAGACAAGCGGCCCAATTCTTCTTCAGACGGAAGCTGGTAGCGGGATGTGTCGTGAACCGACGTCGTCACTTCGACTGATAAAGTGTGCCAATTAGCTTTGACTATGGCCTGTATGAATGATAAAGCCGCTAGGGAAAGATCCAGCATGGCTAGAACGTCGGCTGTAGCCACAATGTCATCCCATAAAGAAGGCCGATGATTTTGGTACATGAAGTACAACACGCGCGCCGCTGCTGCCTCTTTATGCCAGTCGGTCGCCGTCTGGCCGGAGGTATTGAGCTCCATGGATTCGGACATAGTCGATTTTTGAGGCCCGTGGAATATCTTTCCCAATGCGTTGAAGACTTCTTGATTTGGAGGATTCGTTGGTAGAGCCAGAATGGGGTTTGCGCCATTCCTACTAGCCTCCAAGAGTAGTACTCGCGGGAGAGAGGAAAGCACATTGAGTTGACCACTCGGAACAGGGCCGTGTGCCCACTGTGAAGAAGATATTAAAAAAGATGCGTTGATTCGAGTAAGTATGCGGTCAAGTGAAGACTGGGGGTTTTGTAAGAAATGATTAGGGTAGAGCTCGGCATATTGAGCGACATAAGTCATGATCGGGCCGCAAAGGAAACTCAGATCCATGGGGTCCAACTTCGATTCGTCCACGTAGTAGTCCAGCAACGTGGTGTGGATATTGTGCGAAACGAGAAAATCGAGAGATGGCGAAGAGAACGTTGATGCTGACTGTACAATTGTACGAGACATCAGGTTGGGAGCTTCGATTTCAAGAAGTTGGCAGAAAAAGTTCAGCTGCGTCATGTGCATCAAGACATCACTTTTATCAACCATTTTGCATGCTGCAAAGTGCAATAGACTCTGGCTTTGATATTGAGCTTCGATATCTGGGATTTGTGGCGACGAGATAAAGTCCCAGCGCAGCTGACCTGCTTTCACCAGGAATGCCATTAACCTGCCCTGTGCCACTGATTTTTCGCGGTTCGACAGGCCGCTTACTCCATCGGCCGTAAGGCTGCAAAAGGAGAAGATGCGTCCATAAACATCTTTGTCGGTAAAGACCCTTCTCCACATAAGACCCTGCCCACCAGAAACATCTTTCGCGTTCTCCAAGGTGCTTTCTAGGTCAACCTCGAGGAGTGCCCAAAGACAGTTGAGCGCCGCCTGAGTAACAGCAGTCGAGGGAGTCGAAAGCCAAAGCTCTATCAACGAGGAGACCAGTTCTGGGTCGCCAGCAACTATTGCAGCATCGCTCGATATATGACTTGCTTTGCGCAGTAAGGTCAAGGCGAGTAGGTTAACGGGTGGTGATGGAGCGCGGAAGCCGGCGATGAAATTGATAGGAGGGTCAACGGCACGGAGTTCAGTAAAACTAAAATAGGCGGCGGATTTGATTCCGAGAGTAGTAATAGGGGTAGGGTCTTCTTGTAGGATAGGGAGAAGCTGTGATATCTGTGTCAAAAGCGCTGCGGGGACTTTTCGGTCCGTACTTTCAGTCAGCTCCAACTTTAGCTTATCAAGAAGGGTCTGGTCTAGAGGTGTGGAGGGCTCGGTCTGCACTTGTTGTAGATGAACTACCACTTCGTCATATGAAGAAGGGACTGCCATTTTGCAAAATGATGGATGAGGCTTTGATGAACGGAGATGTCGAAGGAGAACCGTCCTGGTGTCGGAGATGTTGGCGGGGAAGCTTACGAGAGTGCAAACAAATCAAACATCAGCCTCCCCTCTTGGACCTTGACCTGGGGAGAAAGCTCATAAAGCACAACAACCAAGCTCTTTCGAATAATCGAGACAGCCGAGGCCGACATTCCTCCTACTGTTCGTATATTCACCGTGCACGATGGCAGATCACATAGATTCCCTCTTATCCCAGAAATCTTCCGACTCCGGCCTTCATCTCCAGCTCCACCCTCTTGTACTCCTCACTATCTCCGATCATATCACCCGACATGCTGCGCGCTCACAGCAAGGGCCAATAATTGGAGCTCTTCTAGGTCAACAGAATGGACGTGAAATAACCGTGGAACATGCGTTTGAGTGTATTGTCATAGAAGGTCCGAACGGCGAAGCTCAACTGCCTGACGACTGGTTCGTTGATCGCGTAAAGCAATGTAAGTGCATGAGCTGGATCTTCTGATTTACTTCTACTGAACAAATCCAGTCAAGGATGTTCACCAAGTACCTGCCCTTGATCTTATCGGATGGTGGTCGACGGCTCCGCCTACCGGCCCAACGACAGCTCACCTGCCCGTTCATCGCCAAATCCTCCAAAGTCACAACGAGTCCGCCATCTTTCTCGCCTTTCACCCCTCACAAGTACAAGGAGCATCATCAAATGGGGGAAAACTGCCGTTGTCCGTATACGAGAGCGTCTACGAGGGGGAGAGCGTGACGGAAAGCGGGAAGGCCATGCAGGTGGATGGGGAAGAGCAGTCTCTGAGCATCCGTTTCCGAGAATTGCCATACAACGTCGAAACTGGGGAGGCTGAAATGGTTGGGATTGACACAGTGGCTCGCACAGCCAGGACTGCAGCTGGAATTGAATCAACTGCACCTACAACCACATCACAACCCGATTCGAAGAAGCAAAAGGAGAAATTGGCAACCGACGCCGAACTCCTCTCACCAGAGGAGGAAGAACGTAAGTTTTCGAGGGACGCGTGCATGTCTCATAGCTAATTCAATCACCCACCACTAGTAATTGCTTCCCTAAATACTCGCTTGAACGCTATTCGAGCACTAGGGTCCCGAATCTCTCTCATAAAGTCCTACGTCTCTAGCTTATCTTCGTCATCTGAAGAAAGCCAAGTACACTCCGCGATACACCTCAATCACCAAGCTATTCGAGACATAAACTCTCTGTTGTCAAACCTCTCCCTTCTCACGCCACATGAACAAAGCGAATTTTCAGCAGAAGTCCTTGCGCAAAACAATGATGTCAGCCTCGTAGCACTGCTTGGCCAGCTTGGCCAAAGCATCAATGGCATGAGGGAAGTCGGCAAGCGCACAGCAATTATCAATAATACGAGGAGGAACGCCGCCGCTAGATCACAAATGTCTATTTCGGGTCGATATGAGGATGATATACTATCGAGAGACGGAATTACGGGGTGATTTTTAGCCGATGTCGTTATTTAATGACCAAAGACAACGTTTATGACTGTTTACAATAACGACATGCGGCATTTACTTACCGGGAATTTTTCTAAATCAAACCAATCTACGAGCCACAGTGCGTTTTCGAATAATGGGTCAGCATATCATAATGGACGCCAACACACAGCTGTCGCACAAAGCTACAATGACTAATATGATTACCGATTCGACGCATCCCAAGGCCTAGAGGAATACCTTGTAACAAAGAGCAGAGTAGAATTGGGTTGTTGAATTCAAACCTTAAAAAGAAAGAGACATGGAAGGGAAGTGAATTCAAAGGTCATTTATCGTAGGCGCCGGGCAAGCATCTTTGGGACTTTCGAAACTTCAATTTGGCGCTGCCCAGAAACCAACAGTAAAGACTACGGCAGATTGGTCTACTTACGTTGCACCTACTGAGATATGGCTTTGACGCTGGTCTACAAGCGGATTGGCGGACAATCATGTGAGTTGTTTGGGACGTAAATTATAATACAGAATGTCCATGAATACCTGAAGAAATCTAGATATACAAGTCCCGCAAGGATTCCAGAATCCTGAAGCTCAAAAAAAAGACGCCAAAACGCAAATCTGCAGGGTATTATTCTGAACATCGGTATCAAAACATGGACATTAATGGGCCTGTGGCACCTGGATCATTAAAAAGAATAGAGCGAGAAGATAAAGCTCTACCTTCGCCCTTGGTCGGGTTCATATCGCGTGTGTGAGGGCTGATATGAATCGGGTAGAGGCATAGGGATCTGCTCTTGTAGATCGGCAGACGACGGGAAGCGAGCATGGCTGGTATTCGAGTACTCAGAGGACATTTGTCCATGATTGTGGTAATAGTTGTCATCTGAGTCCGACGGAGACCTGGACGGGACGTAGTGCACTTCCTCAAACGGGGAGATTGGCCGAGGGTCGTTCAAGTGAGGTTCTGCGAGATGGGTATTGCTTAAAGAGTCATGGGCTCCATAGAATCGGTTCTGGTCGCCTTCCTCATAAGGTGGCGGGGCGTGACCTGGATAAGCGGTCGATGGGTTCGGCTGCGCGTGGGATAGAAGCTCCTCGCCTTCTTCATCTGGTGAATGGCCGTAACGTCCAGAGGTACCGCCAGTCATCATAGCACCTGCGCCCTCGTAGCTTGTGTCTGTTGTGTGTACCGCACTGCCGGTTTGGTTGAGTCCGATGGTTTCCGTCGAAGGCTGATAGCTGGGATCCATGGTTCTTTTCTTGCGGCCAACGAACAACCAGCGCATACTACGCCCGATGGCTTTGACAAGATCAATAGGGTTCAAAGCATCCACAAGAGCGCCCATTCCCCATCGCCCACCCTGGTAAGTGCTTTTACCATTTCCATACATGTCGGTCACTTCACCAGACTGCGATTGAAGACCGAGGGCGTACGGCTTCCAGGGGAAAGACCAGAGATGTAGAATGGCGAAGAGCGCCATTTCAACGCTGATGATTAAATTGGCAAGCGTAACCTTAAGATCAGGCGCTGCTAACTTGTCTGAGGATTTGATGGCCCCTGAGGAAAACAAGAAAGATATCATAGTCTGCTTATTATTAGCATGACCAGTTCAGATTAGAAAGTGACCAATGCTTACAGTCTGCCAAAAAGAAAGGAAGATGACGAGTTTGATAGATAAAATCTTCAGGAAAGGCGAGTACTCGCTGATTTCGTCCTTGATCTGAATGTAAAACTGGATAAGGCAGTACATCGCGATTGTTACGGCGGTACACTCAATGGCCAGCACCTTCATGAATTATTGTGTTAGCCCGAAACTCGAGAAATATTGGCGAAAGACTTACCCAGATATGGGAGAACGCCGGATTGAGGGACTGCTCGCAATATAGGTCAAACTTCTGTGTGACGACTGCCACTATAGTCATCAAAACACGAAAAAGGCAGTATTGAAAGACACCGACCCAGATCACCTGAAAAAAGTTAGTCAGTATCTAGTATTTCCAGCGCATTGACGCCTTGCGGAGCTTACATTGAACCAAGTCAATCCACTCCGCGGGACCCTCCAGATTCCATTATTTCCGCCGGAACATTTTTGAAGCCAGGTTATAGGCCACACCCAGTTTTTCGGTTGTATGCCGCGAAAGTATACTTTCTGATTATGTAAATCGGGAGCGATATAGTGGCAGAGTAGCGAAAAGAACGCGGAGATGGCAAAGGCTTCGTAGCAATCGCCCAATACAGCGTAATAGACAGCGTTTTTGTAGTAGAAGGTACCGAGCCAGGCCACGAGGGCGTAGATAGGCATCATGAAGATAATTCGGATTATACTGTGGAGAACCAGAGTTTTAGCAACAGAATCGAGGAGCAATCGGTGGGAATTTAGGCACGTACTGCCGCTGTTCTATAGGTTTGCTGTAATGCGTGGCATGTCGCATAATCAGATAGAAAGAGATAATACCGGCTACAATCGCGAAAGCACCGACCACGATCACACAGAGCTCGTGGAAGGTCAATCCACCATCCCATAAGTCGATTTCATGAACTGTCATCGAGGGATAAACGATTAGCAACCGCAGCGGTTGATGTCTCAAAGTGTGATGGACAACATACTCGTCTCATCTTCTTCTGTCGTATTGCACACTGGCCATCCCATTCTCGTAGATTGCGCCCTCACAGAGGGTGGCGTTGATGTGAAAAATGATTGAAAGTGAGACAGGCTCCAATGTCGAGCCTATCTTATCCGGCCCGACTATTTTTGGTCCACCGCGGAGTGGCGGCAGATCAACCCCTGGAACCACGCGACGGGACTTCTTCGGGATGTTTGCTTTTTGCTTTCTGAAGGGTTCGCGATGTTGAGGTCGAAGAAGAATGAAGAGAATGAGGTAGGTAGATGAACTTGTAGACAGTAAGCGCCGCGAGAGGTTGGTGATGAAACATTACGAAGATCTGGTGGAAATGGCAGCTCCACCACAGAACGAAATGCTTGCCCAAACAGGAAATCAATTTCGATAGCCTGAACCCTTCAGGGCTGAACAGTTACCGCCGAGGGGTTCTATATTTAGAAGATCAAGTCGAGGTACGACCGTACGTACGTAGCCAGGCACGAATAGGAGGAAGAAGACATACTATAAGTGCAGGCAGCAAACCAAGACAGCCAAGCTTTTGACAAGCTTGAATGCCAAGGTCATCATGCATTAACAATGCATTATTGCACTGCTTCTTAAAAGCATCCTGGTATGGTCTTAAAGCCTGAGTGGAGAATAGCATGGGGATGCTGAATCTGTTCAAGGGTCTAGGTAGGCTTCAATTCCCCATCAAGCATACTTAGACCCTGGACAGACTCCAGCACGTAGCACAATGAACTTATACATCATACACTGTCATACATTGTCCGACTTTTGAGTCCCTTGCTCGTAAAATACAATATAATATATAGGTATGCGCAAAGGCAAACCGCAAGTAATCCACCATAATCGCGAGTTACAACATAGACGTCAATGTCGACCTCGGCGATTATCTCGCCACATTCCTCCACGGCCTCGACCGCGACCTCCGCCCCCACCGCGATTTGCGTATTCAGGGCCGATATCTATAAAATGATCGTCGTTTTCGAACGAGATCCGTCGAGTTTCATCACCGCCTCGTCGAGGGAAGGAACCTTTGCGCAACAGATCATCGAATCGATCAAGGCGCTTATCTGCGATGTCTCGAGAGACGGGAAGGTAGTATAATTTGGGTTTCGTGGTCGTCGACTTGAAAAGCTCATCTAACGGCTTGAAGCCTTGCCCCGGTTGCGGGCGGATTGCTTGGGATGGACCGCTAGGCCGTCTGTCGTGTCCCCGAATGTCGGCCCGTGGGCCGAGAGGGGGTGGATATGTAAATTCTTTCAATGCTGGCGCTGCTGAGCCACGCGCGCCATGTGAGCCGGCGCTCTTTGAGTCGACCTCTTCTAGAACCGCCTCAACCGTTTCGCCAACCGTATCGTACTTGACTTCCCAACGCGGCGGGGGACCGCTCCGGCCGCGAGCCTCCTCTTCTCTTTGGACCCACTCCTGCACTCGATTCTCTGGAATGAAGTCAACGAATAGGTTCTTTCGGTTCCGCTCATTTGGCCAAACAGTGCCGTGAAGAGAGCTGCGGGCCCGTGATGCAGTCAAGACGTCAATGAATTTCACAAAGCAGTGGGTTTTGATAAAGTCCAGGTAGAAGTCAACTATAACATCAGGGTTAGACGGTGTCCCGGGGATAGATGCAGCGGAGATTATGTGGGCTTTCAGTGCTGCCGGTTGAAGAGGGCGCATGAGTCCGTCTATGTACAACGCCGCTGTCGCAACATGTAATGCAGGTGTAACTTCCATGTCTTCCATTTCCGTATCAGCCTGGGGTGATGCAGGGCGATTCGGTTCCGGTCCAGTAAACAACCCTTTGAAACGCACATCTTGTTTCTGGGGAACACCCTTGGGTGATTCATGGTGCCGTCCAGTCTCTATTGGTTGAGCCTCAGGGGTAGTCGACTCTGGTAATCCAGGGGGTGCAGCTTTGGGCGCACCTGCAGTGCTTGTCGTATTCTTCACGTCGGTCAAACTCTGCGACTCTTCATCCTTCATAGCTTTCACCCGCTTCCTCGATTCTTCTAGATGAGGTGGGGGGCTTGGGCTGCGACGCTTTCTCTTTCGAACATCTTCAATAAGCTCCTCTGCGGGAAGTGGCGTCGATACTTCAGTGTTCATCCCTGACGTCGGCGCACCAGAAGGCACCACATTTTCAGCCGTCTCGGGCGGCTTTACGTCCTCCTGGGTATCGCTCGGGGGCTCTATTTCCGTCCCAGCCCTAGGGGCCTGCTCAGCTGGCGCAGGAGCGACTCCATGCCCAGGTTCTTTATCATCAGCTCCTGTACTTTTCTCTCTATCTTCCTGCACTTCGCGAGACTCTTCTGTCTGAGAAGATTGTGGATGCTGATCGGTCGACGTATCATGCGAGGACAGAGCTTGGGATGAAGAGTTGACTGGTTTTTCATCCGTTGTCTTCGGCTCCGCTAGCCTCTCAGGGATATCATCTGCTGTGTCTTGGGTCGGCTCGTTATCAGCTTTTCCGGCTGTTGCGGGCCCTGGCTCGACGGGCTTCTCATCCAATGTTTTCGGTTGTTCGTCCGCCGTTTTCACCTCAACTTTATTGTTGGGCACATCACGCGCAGAATCTTGCCCCGGCTCCTCATCGGCTTTCTCGGTTTTCGCTGGCTTGGGTTCAATGCGTTGCGACTCCTTGTGCGTGTCTTGTTCGGTAGTGGTGGGAGCTTCATCTGCCGTTTCAGGCTCCGCCTTGGAGTCTTCTTCCACTAGTCTGTCAATTATCTGCTGCTTAACCCTCAATCCGGTTTGTGGGATACCGCGTCGCTTCAGCTCTGCCTTCAGATCAGTGACCTTCCATGTCGAATAGTAAGTCATGGCGACGAGGAGAGGTTAGATGTGTAATCGCGCGGAGGATATTTTGATGTTTCGCGGTGTTAATCAATATCTGTCATAGTTGAATGTGACGTTCTCACATTAAAGATTCCTTGAATGCGACGCGAGTCTTTGTTGGAGCTTTGGCAGAAAAGACGGGAATACCGGGGAAACTGCGCTAGCCCTTTTCCGGACCATAATTCTTCAGCCTAGGCTGTTCGTGAACTAGTGTAGTACACGCTAGTGTAATCTGTTATGTTCCTGTTTGAGCTATCCCTAATACGACCTTTGAAGATTGTAATGTTTGCAGGCTTAATGTCGCTGTGTGTGTCTGCCCTGCAACGTCGCACTACAGGGAGACCTTATCATCCATTGATAGTCGTGTGGATTTACTTGTTTGAAAACACCATTGTGCAGATCCTCCAGGGTACAAAATGCTTCTCAGGCTTGTTGAATGGTCACTTTAAGAGCAACATCTTGCGAATACGAGGCTCATTCATGGGGCTAGAATGACTCAGATAATAAATATGGGAACTGCCCCTCTCAAATTTCGAGGCTTCTGCCTCGCAGAGCACCGTTACTGTTTCTACTGCGAGTGATACCAGGAGAAAGGAGAAAGGATAAACAAGACAAGAAGGCATAGCAACAATGACGCTCAAGGCTTCTCAAAATGAACTCGCAGTCCATTTTCGAAGGCTGCATATACCCGGACAGCCACTGGTCCTCACGAATGTCTACGACGCGGCTACCGCTTCTCTAATAGCTAAACACCCCGCAACTAAAGCTATCGCAACAGCTAGCTTCGCCATTGCTGCCTCTCAAGGAATTTCAGATAACGACTTGACGCTCTCACAAAACCTAGCGAGTGTCCGATTGATTGCAGATGCTCTAGCCGAGAATGGTCTTCCGAAAATGCCGTTGTCTGTGGACGTACAAGATGGCTACGACATTGTGGAAACCATCAGGGAAATCATCAAAGTGGGAGCTGTAGGCTGCAACATTGAGGACCTTGACAATAACACCGAAAAAGTGAGGCCGCTTGCAGAGGCTGTTAGTCGGATAGAGCGTGCCATCCAGACTGCTCGTGATCTTGGAGTACCCGATTTCGTTGTCAACGCGCGGACGGATATCCTAGGGAGTGGTGGCTCGCTTGAAGATGCAATTGAGCGAGGACTGGCGTTCTTGAAGGCCGGAGCCTGTACTGTTTTTGTCTGGGGTGGGCCGAAGGGAAGAGGCGTGTCGAGAGAGGAGATTCAAAAGCTGGTCGCTGCTTTCGATGGGAGGCTTAATGTTAAGCTTGTTCTCAAGGATGAATTTCTCACAATCCCGGAGTTGAAGCAGATTGGGGTTGCGAGGATTAGCATGGGGCCGGAATTATACCGAGCAGCGATGCGAGCTTTTGAGGAGACGGCCACTAGGTTGCTGGATATCTAGATGATCAATAACTACTCCGGAGTACATAATTCTCCTTTTATCGGCCTTGAATTATATCGACTTTTCTGAGATTTAACTATTGCATGGAGTAGCATGCCGAATGCACAATCATACATAGCATCAGGCATAAACTCCGAACTCCGGTATATCAACTCTTGGGGTTTCCCCGCACTAGTTATCATTTCAATTATCCTTTTCACTTACTGCATCAATCTGACATAGAAGAGAGGATTAAAGAATAAGATTCAAACATGGACAACAAAACGCCACGCCCCCCTTTCCTTCCCGTCGAGAATTCCACCGAACCCTTCTGGCGCACAGAGCTCCATCAACTCGATGAGATTCGAACCACACCGGGTCTACCTGACCAAAGTGATGTTGTGATTATCGGCGCAGGGTACACAGGAGTAAGCCTCGCATATCATCTCTATAAACAGCTTTCCACTTCGGACAAAACCTACCCCGCAATCACGATCCTGGAGGCAAGGCAGGTATGCTCAGGAGCTACTGGGCGGAATGGTTAGTCCTCCATCATTATAGGTCTAAGTATACAATATACTGCCAGTGATGCGTGGTGAGTGTTAATGGGAATGCATGCAGGTGGCCATCTACGTCCTGATCTATACGGCAATATCCCGAAGTATATCGAGAGATATGGAGTTGAAGCCGGTGCTGAAGTGGCGGATTTTGAGATCGCGCATATAGAAGCCATTAAGAAACTTGTGGCTGAAGAGGGGATTGATTGTGATTTGAACTTGACTCGGTGTATGAATGTTTACTTGAATGAAGAAGATGGAGAGAAAGCAAGAAAGAGCTATGAGACGCTTGTTTCGAGAGGGCTGAAGTATACTGATGATATCCACTATACTCCTGCAAGGGCTGCGGAGAAGGTATGTCTACGAGTTGGTATGCATTATTGAATTATGGCTAATTGAAAGTCAGATATCTGGCGTCAAGGGTGCTAAGGCATGTATCTCTTACACGGCTGCTACGCTGTGGCCTTATAAACTAGTCTTGGGTTTGCTTTCGAAGATCGCGAGTTCGCCCCTGGTCAATGTGCAAACATTCACTCCTGTTACCACTGTCGAGACGCAGAATGAGCTGCACACTGTCCACACACCACGTGGCTCCATCCGTGCATCGAAGGTAGTGTACGCAACCAATGCATATACTTCTGGACTGCTGCCTCAATACTCGGCCAACATCGTGCCTTGCCGAGGAATTTGCTGCCATATCACGGTTCCAGATGGCAAGGACGCTCCGTTTCTGCCCTACTCCTATATCAATAGAACAGCTAATGGGAAAGGACAGAGTTATCTGATTACACGCCCGGACGGAAGTATCATTGTTGGCGGTGCTCAATATACCTTCTTCGATGAGAAGAAACATTGGTATAATGCCATCGACGACAGTACGCTCATCGAACCGGTGAGGAATTACTATGATGACTTTATGCAACGCACTTTCAGGGGCTGGGATGATAGTGGTGCATACGTCAAGGAGATCTGGACCGGCAGTACGTACCTCTCCAGTCTTTATGCGGCCATATCAAGGCAAGTGCTAACAATGCGTGTTATCGCAGTTATGGGATACGCGTTCGACTCTAGCCCTCATATTGGTGAGGTACCGGACCAACCTGGGAAATATATATGTGCTGGATATGATGGCCATGGCATGCCGGTAATTTTCCTAGCCACGAAAGGACTCGCAGATATGGTCCTCAATCGCCGGAGTTTCGAGGATACTAAGCTACCGCGAATTTTTAAGACGACGACTGAGCGAATCCAGAATGCTAACAATGGGCCTGAAGGCGGTGATATCTTTGCATAGACAATTTCATATTTGCTACGGTGACAGTAGAAATGTTGAAGTCTGAGGGTCTCATTCCGCGAAAAAGCCATTCATGCCTGAGGCATACATATTTCTTATCGGGCTTATCGGTATCCGGCGCGGTTAAACTGCGCCCCGAAGGGGAGGAGCGGGAATGCGGCCAATACGCCGAGGGATGATTGGCTTCGGTGGCGGGTCTTTGAAAGAGTCATCGCCTGCGGCGATGGGGTAAAATTCCTGCTTGGAAGACCTTCCCACTTTTACCCCTCGGTTCATGATGAGAACTAGCTTTTGACTCTTTTCACTCCTTTCTTTTCCCCAGCTTTGCATATAATAATCCTCTCACCATATCAATTGCTCAGTATTGCTTCTTTTGTTTGAAGTGCACACTTGCGATGGCAACCGAATCCTCAGCGCGACTCCGTCAGTTTCCCCCTCACGTCACCCCCATGAGTGAACAGCTACTAAATCCCGTAGAGAGAGTCGATTCTCAACCTGAAAACCCCTATTCGGCTTTGATCACGGATCAGTCCCTCGTTATCATCCCGTCTTTCACGCTAGAATCCGGTGTCACCCTCCACAATGTCCCCGTGGCCTACACGAGTCGCGGCAAAATGTCACCGAATGGCGACAATGCTCTAGTCATCTGCCACGCTTTGAGTGGCAGTGCAGATGTGGCCGATTGGTGGGGACCGCTGCTTGGTGGTCCGGGGCAAGCCTTCGATATCTCGCGGTTCTTTGTCATTTGTCTCAACAGCCTTGGTAGTCCATATGGAAGCGCAAGTGCCGTGACCTACAAGGATGGAAACCCGGATAATGGCCTTTACGGCCCCGAGTTCCCCCTCACGACAGTCCGTGACGATGTGAAGTAAGTTGCAGTCCTGAAACCCATGCTGCGGACTAGCTAATTGACGTGTGTGAAGAATTCACAAGATGGTGCTAGATGATCTTGGTGTCAAACAAATAGCGGCAGTAGTTGGTGGCTCAATGGGCGGCATGCTCACCCTTGAGTACGCATACTTTGGCAAGGACTATGTCCGGGCCGTCGTCCCTATCGCAACTTCGGCCCGTCACTCCGCATGGTGCATTAGCTGGGGAGAGGCACAGCGCCAGAGCATCTACAGCGACCCTAAATATGAAAATGGCTTCTATTCATTCGACGATATCCCTGCCTCTGGATTAGGGGCTGCCCGGATGTCGGCCCTTTTGACCTACCGCAGCCGTAACTCGTTCGAGTCCCGCTTTGGAAGAAATGTTCCTGATCCATCGAAGCGGCAAAATATTAACGGCGCGGAAAGACTGCCAACTCCTCCGAACGAGCACTGGGCTATCCACAATGATGGTCATAAGGGTAACTATAGCCCAAGCGGCCGCAATTCTCCGACAACGGAGAAAATTGAGGCGGAGAAGAGCGAGGTGCAGTACATGGACCCGCAATTTTCCGGGACAAAAACTTTCAGCAAGACCCTCGACACCCCTGATACTCAGAAGCGGGCTCCTACCTACTTTTCGGCCCAATCTTACCTTCGTTACCAGGGAGAGAAGTTTGTGAAACGATTTGACGCCAACTGTTACATTGCCATCACCCGCAAACTTGATACGCACGACGTCTCGCGCGAAAGGGCTAGTCCTACATCGGAGAACCCTGTTCGTGAGGCACTCTCGCAAATTCAGCAGCCAGCTTTGGTGCTCGGCATCGAAAGTGATGGTCTTTTCACTTTTGAGGAACAGCAAGAAGTCGCCGAGGGTATCCCGGATTCGAGGCTCAAGCGGATCGAGAGTCCCGAGGGCCACGACGCTTTCTTGCTCCAATTCGAGCAGGTCAACCGATACATCTTGGAATTCTTCCGCGAAGTTCTACCTGATATCATGTCCAGGTCTCCTGCCGATGGTGTCGCAATCGACGGAGTTGGTAAAATCACTAAAAGCAGCACTTTCGGAGAAGCCGAGGTCGAAGACATCACCGCTTGGTAAAGTGATTAAGCATACCATAACACGTTGGCGCAGATACAGATCTTGCAGCCTTCACACATTAGTTGACTCTCTGCCGGTAAGCAGGGGTCACCATGCCTTCACTCGGCCAGAGAGAACGCGCCGGCGACCTCAGCCATCTCCAGAACCAACATCCCGGGAGTAGCGGTGGAGCATTGTTATTTTCATTCTTAACCAGTCAGGGAGATGAGCATCCAACTGCCTCTCTCGTAACCAGCATCACAGGTCAGACTGTAAAGAAGCATCCAACTGCTCTCCATCATACAAGCCCTCGACCAAGCGGTCTTTTACGACCGAATTCGTCAGGGTGATGGGCTTACCAACTTAGATACTACAGTGTATAGTCACTGAGATAGCGCATGAACGCATTCTTTTTTCTTTTTACAGTTTCTTTTTCGTGTAAGCTTAAGGTAACCAATTGCCGTGATGATCGATCAGTCAATTGTCATTGTGACTTGTCATCCCCTTGAATTATCCCTTTGATGCCCCTTGCCGACTCTCATCTTCGTATCGTGCGATGACACTCGCTTTGCCCTTGTGAGACTGTGATGCGCTTTGCCTGTGATCATCGTCTGTAAACTCGAACTCGAGTCTGATCGGCTGTTTGTTGCTCTGAAGATGGTCTGAGTCTGGCCGGCCCCGTGACGCTGTGTGACTTTGGGCTGCTTTTTCCCTCCCTCTTCCTGCTTCCCTCCATCGTAGTCCATCTCCTTTTCATCTCAAGAGTCAACACATTCCTTTTCTTCCGTGGTCTTTCTTCTGTTCTTCTTTTCTGCTTTTTTGTCTACCACAGGACCCTTGTCCTGCCAGTCGATCAGGCGATCATCTCTTTGCTCTTGTCCTCGCTCCCCGCTTCGACGCCACAATTGGCTTGTTTCCTTTCTATTCCTCGAATAAGCGCTCTCGCATACGTATGTGGCAGACAGCGTTGATGCTTATTTCTTGACTCTGCCTTGTTTTTGCCTCATTCAGGTCATACACAGACCCCCCTCTCCTTGGACATTCGTTTACCTTCCTTCCCCGCATTCCACTCCATTGCGCCGGAATCTTGTGTGTTTTATTTGTCCGAGTTAAATCACTCACAGCTCACTTTCTTTCGTCCCCGCTGCTGTTGCTTGGACCGGTAACCCAGCGACATTTGTTTTGTCTTATAATAGTTTTTGGATCCCCAACTGCATACTCTCCCGAGAAGTTTACTCAGCCCTAGAGTTGAGCTACATGGTTCCATGCGCAACATGGATGTCCTTCTTTCCAAGAAAACCGCGCCGAAGAGGCGCACTTCTTTATCTCTTTTGTTTGGTTCACAGGTGAGTAGACCGTACATCTCTGGTTCTCTTGTTTACTCTAACACGGATTTAGAAATCAACATTCGCAGCGCTAAATGATAAACCAACCCGGTACTACGATTTTGTCGACACACCTGCTCTTTCTAAGCCTTCTTCACCGGCAGTAATCCGCCAAGATATATCCATAGACCTCGAGTCCCAGATTCGATGGGCTTGTGCCATGCTGGCATACAGAATCCAACAGGGTGTCCCATCACTCCCTAATACCACAGCCAAGCGTACTATCCGAGCAGGACCAATGTCAGCCGAGGGCATAGCATCGAAAACTAGAGTTCAATTACAGTCAACGTACTCATCTCCTGAAGTCAGACCTGATAGGGCTCCACAGACGGGGTATGATTCTGGTGTCGGTCTCACGCAACAGCCTAGTATGCAGACGATGGGAATCCTACATTCTCGCTCTGGTGCATCGGACTCGGACGATATAAATACAACCGCACCGTCTATATTCAGCAACGGCGGTACCCGGACAGGAACATCCTGCTCTGATGCTAGCGCTCTCAATTCTCATGCGCTATCATGCGACCAGTCTTCAGTCCAGAGCCCTAAGCAGGGACCAATGCAGGAAGTGACAGGCTTGAACGTGCCACCACACGCGCACCAGAATCTGGATACAAGAGCCTTTCTATCTGGACCTGAACTACCGGCATCTGACCCGAATATGGCGACAACTCCCAATCCCTCAGACAGCGAAGGTTTCTTCATCCCAGCAACAACCACGACAACAAACCTTTCCTGCGAAACCCGACAAAGCAACCCCTCCCCAAGTCTCGGACTCTCAAGAGTCCAGGCAGTCATATCGAATCGACCTCAATATCAAGACTTCGACTTAGACCCTAACTCAGACAACCAACCTCGCCGCCAATCCGCATCGAAATCCAGTATAATCGGCCTCTTCACCTCAAACATCAACAGAAAACCCAACACAAACAACAAAAGCATAATAATCGACATTGATGGCTGCGCTCACCTCCTGACTCCAGACCAGGAGTCGCAGCGTAACAAAGCCCTCCAGCAAGCCGTCATAGAGAAGATGAGACCAGGATTCATAAAACCCAAAGCCCCCTCACAGCGCGGAGCGAAGCAGCCCGATGAGCAGATGAGGCCGCGGACTGCCATCGACAACGACAGAAATAACAATGCTAATACAGATGACGCCCATAGTAATCATCGGCAGGCTAATGACGCTTCTTCTCGATCCCGATTTCGAGTCCCCTTCGGGTCTCCTTTTTGGGTCTCAAGCTTAGACACTACTGGTTCGAGGGAGGAAGGAACTAGGACGATGTCAATGTCGACATTGACATCGACATCAAACATCTTAGGTCGGAGGGCCAAGGGTGTCAGGAATAGAGTCTCCGAGGTTGGCTCAGGACTGAAAACCTTCTTTTCTCGTGGACGAGATAGTTCAAAGTCTTGAGCTGCGCCTCTTGGGGAGTCAATACTATAGGTGTGATAGCTTGTGTTACCCCATTCGGGATGTGGCTAATATGTACAAGGTCAAAGGCTGGCTGGTTGGTAAATAGGCTGGATTGGTTGGACTTTGTTAGTGCCCTGGTTGATATGATATTGGTGCAATTAAGTCTATCTATATTTTTGATACAAACCATACGCTTCAGTTGCGGTCTGTTATTAGCTTGAATCATTATTGTATAATTGTCATATCGTGTCATTTTATTCATTCGCAACATGCGTTGTCATAACCATATAATATATCCAAGCAGTAAGACTAGATAACCAATTACCTTTGTGATTCACCTCGTGGCTTTACTTTATCCTAGACGGCATTGACTAACTTGAAGCAGTTCTACAGCCCACTCCAGAACCTCGTCCTCCCAACCTCAAACTTTCCAGTCAAGACACCCTCTCCGGTTCCCGTGACCTGAACTTGATACTCACCCTTCTCACTCGCCCACTTCTCGCGCTTCTCATCAAACCAGCTTGTCGCCAATTTCTTCTCAACGACAATAGAGACATCCTTCGTTTCGCCCGGTTCAAGCTTCACCTTGACGAAACCCTTGAGTTCACGAACAGGTCTGTTGACCTCCGTAGCTGGCGGCAGGACCCATAGCTGGACTGTTTCCAAGCCTGCGATGGAGCCGGTGTTTGAGACGGAAACGGTGGCGGTAATGGGCTCGCCGTCTACAAGGGTTGAGTGTTCGGGGGTGGTGGTTAGGGATAGGTTTTCGCGAGAGAAGGATGTGTAGGAGAGGCCGTGGCCGAAGGGGAAAAGAGTTGGGAGGTTAACTTTATCATAGTAGCGGTACCCGACGTATATGTCTTCGCCGTACAGGACACGGCCGCGCTCGGAGCGGAAGTTCAGATAGCTAGGATTATCCTGGAGACGGACGGGGAAGGACACGGGAAGTTTAGCAGAGGGGTTAACGTTGCCGTAGAGGACATCTGCGATACCGTTGCCGCACTCGTTACCGCCGAACCAGGCCTGGAGCAGGGATTTGGCCTTGGAAACCCAGGGCATAGTGACGGGAGTGCCGCTTTGGATGACGATGACGGCGTTGGGGTTTGCATCGAGGAAGCGGGTGATCATTTCATCCGTGCCTGGGGGCAGATCCATGTCAGGACGGTCGTAGCCCTCTGTTTCCCATTCGCTTGTGAGACCAGCGAAGACGACGACTTGGTCGGCCTTTGCGGCGATGGCGACTGCCTTCGAGATGAGCTCCTCCGGTGTTGTGCGGCGGGCGGCACCGAAGCGGAAGCCACCAGGGCCAAAGATAACGACGCCGCGGGCATCGATGTCGGAGGTTGGAGCAGTACCGAATTGGAGTGTGATCTTGTAGGTCTGACCTGCTTTGAGTTCCTTGGAGCCCTTCTCTTCGACGGTGCCGTTGCCGAAAAAGGCGGAGCCGAGGCGCTGGTTCTTGGTGTTGTCGACAACCAGTTCGTCATCAACGAGGAGCTTGCCGGTACCGACGACTACCACGCCAAAGTCGTAGATGCCGTCCTCTTCGGGGGTGTAGTATCCTTCCATGTCGACATAGTAGAGGAAGGACTTGATTTTGGGGTGTCGGTAGTCCATGAGGAAGCCCTGAGATGAGACGAGGTCTAGCTCGTGGAGGAGCTCCCTGTTAGCACTTGCCGCGGGCTCATCGTACACACGGAACTTGAAGCCAGTCTTGCCGTCTTCAGTCTTCAATAGATGGCCAATCAGAGGGAGATCCTTGTGTGAGTACGCGCCCTGGGCGAACTCAATCTCACCCTTGCTCTGGCCAGCCACACCCTCATAAGGAGTAACAGTGTAGTAAGCATCGAGCGAGGCAGAGCCACCACCACAGTAGGCCGCAATCTTAGCGTTTGGCCCGATAACAGCAATGGACTTCTCCTTTTTCAATGGTAGAATGTTGTCGTCATTCTTCATGAGCACAACTGACTCCGCAGCAGCCCGCCGCAACAGAGCCTGGTCTTCCGGGCGGTTCAGAATCTTCTCCTCCGCGTTCTCGGGGATGCCCAATGGCTCGGCATAGTTGACCAGGTTCAAGACATTGCGAACCCTCTCGTCTAGGACAAATTCGTTGACCTTGTTGGACGACACAGCATGTGCCAGGGCGTCTCCACGCCAGCGTGTCTTTCCCGGCATCTCGATATCAAGACCGGCATTGACGGACTCTGACGTGCTGTAGGTGCCGAACCTGCAATATAGGTCAGCATTATCCAACTCGCATATATGACAAGGACACCTACCAATCACTCATGACCAATCCATCCCACCCCCACTCTTTGCGAAGGATTTCCTCAAGGATCTTCTTGTTCTCACTGACATGGGTACCGTTGACCTTGTTGTACGCCGTCATCACACAAGCAGTCTTGCAGATCCTCATGGCGTGATGGAAAGGCATGAGGTAGATTTCGCGTAACGCACGGTTAGTAAGAATGGAATCGACCGCCAATCGCTCATGCTCCTGGTCGTTGCACACAAAGTGCTTCAGGCATGCTGCAACACCCTTCTCCTGGATACCTTTGGAGCAGTGGCCAGCCAAGTGGCCGGAGAGTACGCCATCTTCGGCAAAGGATTCAAACCCTCGGCCACCGAGCGGGGAGCGTTGTGTATTGATCGTGGGACCTAGGATAACGTGCGAACCCTTGGCAATGGCCTCCTCTCCCATCAATTGCCCGACCTCGTGCAACAGATCGATATCCCAAGTGGCTCCGAGGGCTGTGGCACAGGGAAAACAGGCTGCGGGCACGCCATTGAAGAATCGAGTTCCGCGGACTCCGTTTGGACCATCTGACATGCGCAGACTGGGGATGTTCAGGCGGGGAACAGACGCTGTATGCCAGAAATCAATTCCTAAATAGATCGACTGAGTTTAGCTTTGAAATCTGCTATCTTGATTGGATGCTGCTCACCGGAAACGAGATCAATCTTCTCTCCGAGCCGAAGCTCTTCGATAGTCTTCTCCACGTCCAATTGAGGCATTGTGAAGAAAGTATGAGGGGTAATGTATAGACTTCCTCCGATCCACAGAAGAAGACAAGGAAGAGAATGTAAGTCAAGATGACTATACTGATCGCACGATCAGCAAGAAAAGCAAGACACGAAGTTCGAGGGGAAATATTGAACAGAAAGCTGCGAGGAAGGAGGGGTTGGAGCTCTAGATATATTGCTCCATCGCCCTGACATTTCCGCAATCCACACCATGTAGCTTGTACCAAGGTACATACTGTCCTCTACCGATAACAGAATCCAGATCCACAGCAGCAACTAAACCATCCCATGATCATTGCGCAGAAATCGTGGGTCGAGCCGGAATTCAGCCACGGAAAAACAGCGATGTATGAAACTGGTCGAAAAGGCGCAATTGGCGGGGCTCGCGGGGCACGAGGAACAGGAACTCATAATCAGCATAACACCGGTGGAGCAGATGGAGATCAGGAAACAAAAACGTTGGACGATTGAGAGCAACTGGAAAGGGAACGGAGTAAATGCCGAAGATCAACCGGAGGCTTGGCTGGAGAGTCGCGGAGTGCCGGAGTGTCGGACCGTCATGCCTAGATTGTAAAAGATAATTGGGGGGTTGGAGAAATATCAAGAAAGAAGCAACTTAGAGGACGATGGGACGACGGAGTTGGAGAGTCGCCGGGGAGAGACGGAGATGATGCGGAGCATGTGACCTGATTGTTGTACGTACTCATTGTTTGTTCAAACAGAAGAATTATGCATGTTTCACATATCTATGGTAGCAGTCAAGATCTAGAGTACATGGTGCTACTAAGCACAGATGCAAGAGATGTGTAGGCAGAGAAATACAAGTCGGTCCCATGCAATCGAGAAGAACCCAAAGATGAGAAATAGATAGATAGTAGAGCGGAATGATTAACACCGTCCAACAATGCTTATATGATATCACCAAGAAATACCAGACATACTGAAAACAAAGGAAAGATGAAAAAAGCACTGCATGCTGTGATCGCTGTTTAAGCTCCTCGTCGAGCACGCTTGTTGTCGCTGCCCGTGCCTCGCCCGCCACGAGTGCTTCCGTCGCTATGGCCACCTTCGTCTCCAGGTCGGCCACGCTTGCGGTGAGATCCTCCACCGCTACCACCTTCGCGGGCATAGTTACGCTCGCGAGGGCGTTCACGATTTCGATCGCGATCGCGATCCCGTGGTTCCCGGCCACCGCTACTGTAGCGCCGGTCATCGTCACCGCCGGCGGGAGGAGGTGGAGGGGGTGGAGGGGGAGGAGGTGGCCCTCCATGAGATGAAGGAGGTCGGAGACGTCCCTCATGCTCCTGGGAAGTGTCTAGGCCATCGTCTCGGTCACGACGCCGTCGGTTGTCCTCGCGAGCACCAGGGCCGCGGCGGGACGCTTCACGAGATTCGTATCGTTCTTCGCGGGGTGCCCCTGTTGGCGCATCACTTCTTCGGCTCCTCTCACGGTTCCGTTCTCGCCCTTCTTCTCTTCGGCTGCTGCTTCGCGTCCCGTCGTCATCACCTCCGCGCCGCTCCCGCTCCCGGTCATGTTCCCTGTCCCGATCATGCGATAAGCTAGTGCCGGTAGAATGGCGCTGAGGCCGACGGTTATCTGAGCCGGATTCCTCCATTGGCTCATTCCGGCCACCGCTATTCATCCGACTGCGAGAGTGTCCATCTTCCTCACCATGTCCAGAGGTTCTGCCACTAAGGAGATCAGGTCTACCGGGGGTCGACAGTCCGGAACGTGGCCCGTCTTCAGGGGGCCCTGGTATTGGCGGTCTATTGGCCTGCGGCGATGGCATTCGACCATTGCCGGGCTGTCGGTTTGCTCCCCGCCCCCGGATTGATGGGCCAGGACCACGGTCTGCAGGGCCTCCTGACTGTTGAAGCATGTTGTTAATCCCGGCAAATCGTTTGTCGCCTCGTCCACGCTCCCCACCGAACCCGGGCCCGGCTGGAGGTCCACGATTGATAGGCGACGGGCCTGAAGGCGGTCCCGTTCCACCGCGAGGTCCTGATGGAGGTACAATAGCTGCCGGCGGTCCAGGAAGGTGGGAGCGCGGGCTAGAACCTTGCGGAGTACTCGGAGTCGGTTTCTGGAAGGCCTTTAGCCGATCAGGGTGAATTCCACTGGCCTCTAATTTATCGGCGCCAGGGGACGGGGCGGCAGAAGGAGGTTGGTCGCCGCGTAGTCCCTGGCGTCCGGGGCCTGTTGGCGGTGGACGATCAGGTATTGCTGGTCCACTGCTGGAGGGACCCGCTGCCGGATGTGATGGAGGCGGAGGCATGTTTCGTCCACCACGACTAGATGTGTTTCTGCTTTTCGGCCCAGATGGGATGTCCGGCATCAGCTCCTGTCGTGGCCCTAGGGAAGCATCAGGACCAGCGTTCGATTCGCGCTCGGGGCCATCCATTGAACTTCGTGGCTGCCGATCTCTTCGAGGTCCCTTTGGCAATTCTTCACCGCGAGAAGGGGGTTGAGTGTGATTGACAGGTCTGCGGTTGTCAGACGGTAGCCGTTCAGGACGACTCGGAAGCTCGAGTCTTGGAGGAGAGAGTGGCCTAGAAGGCAGGGACCTCCGATCGTCTCTCTCCGGCCGTATCGGTTCTCCACGACGAAAGGCATCCCCCGGCCGGTCTGAAGGCTCATGAATCAAGTCTGCGCGATCGGGATGCGTTTGTGGACCGATTCGTGGACCAGTGACATTTTCACGGGCATCTGGAGCGCGCAGCCTCCCCGTTCTATCAGGCCAATCCCGATACGGCGGACCACGAAATGGCTCATCTGCGAGCGGTCTCGAGGGAAATTCCCTATCGAGACGTCCAAAGCCCCTGCTGTCACTGATAGGCGGTTCAAAAGATCGACTGTAATCATGATCACCAGGCAAGCGACCACCTCGTGGATATTCTGGATGCCGGTCATGCCGATCGTCCACAACATCCGGCCGCGGTGGTAGCCTCCTGTCTTCTCTAAAGGAAAGCGGCGTGTGTGGTTGCGAACGTGAAGCTTGGCTACTAGGGGTTCGGTCCGACTCGGGGGCTTTAGGAAAATTCGCTTGCCTTCGAGGCTCAGGACCTTTGGGAATTGTTTGAGGTCTGCCGGGGGGCGAGGGACGAGATTGGGGATCCTGAGTCCCGCGACTTGGATTAGTAGGGGCCTCCCTAGGCGCTTGGCCGTTGCTACTTGTCGGGCGCGCCTCATTAACGGACTGCTGGCTCAGTGTCTTGTCAGTTTGTGGTGATTCGGTTTCAGCTGGTGTCTGCGCAGAGCGTTGGGAGTTGGTAGCATCCTTTGAAGCATCGGCCATCTTTGCGTCTTCGATCTCTCCATCTTCCACCTCCTGCTTCCCAGGTATACCCCTCAATCTATTGCGACAGTTAATACGTGGATGACCTACAAGAAGACCACAATCAACTTACTCTTTTTGACCTGAAGGCTTGAACTCTGGGGCAGCAACATTGAACGGGGTAGGCGTAGTCGACTCAGCAGCTTCCTTTCCAGATGGGATTCTCTCAGGCGGTTGACTGCCCTTTCCAGTGGTTGGTTGGCTGGTGATCATGAAAGCTTGTGGTAGCATCCACTTCTTCTCACGGCGATTCAGATCACCAATCAAAGACGCAGCAGGAATCTTTACATCATCTCGCTCGTCAGTTTGACTCAAGCTGTTGACACTCGTATGCATGTCACGACCAATCCAATTCACAGCTGGGAAGTGCTGTACAATAGCCTTGAGCACACTAATTGCATTTCGGATGTGCATGTACTCTCCTCCACCCAAACACCTCTTCAACGCAGAAGATAGAAGTCGGTGCCACTTGTATAGAAGGCGGCGGAAGTCTTCATAATCGAGCATTTTCGTAGGTTTACCCTCAGGGTCAACGTTGATGGCGAAGCCGGGAAGATCTTTCTTCGTTCCAAAGGCCTCCTTCTCGTAAATATTCTTGTCAGCATGCCAACGGCCAAGGTCGCGAAGGACCTCGTTCAAGAAACGACCGAGGTTGTCGGCTTCCCGCGATGTAGATAGGAAGATCAGGGCTGTGAGACGGTGCTCTCGGAATAACTGGTCTAGCAGACCAACAGTACGGAAGTTGGGAGCTCCAGTCGTATGAAGGAACTTCAGCATCTTGAAACAATAAAACGCGTCAATAGGAGACAAGAGGAGACGGGGTAGGAAGCACTGCTCCAGTAGAGCGATATGTAGGGCATCAGCTTTCCCCCGCATACCAACAAACCAACGGTCCTTTTCTTTCTGTAACTTCGATCTCGTTTGACCGTAGGTTACTAAGTGGGTTTTGTTTTCCTCCAAGATCCGGTCCTGGAGCTGAGTAAAATGCTTCTTCTCCCTGTCTTTTCTTTGGGTTCCTGCAACACTGATATCCGATCGATCATTGCCGATCTGAACCACTCTCTTCTTCAGTCGTTCAATCTCCTCTTCATATGATTTTTGGGGGATGTGCACATCGTAAATCGAAAGCTGCCAGAACGCCACATAGAACGGTAGACCGACTGTGCCCCATGTGTCCGCAGGCAGCGCAGACTGGACTTGATCCTCAAGGTCCTGCATGATAGGATTTGTAGCCGGGAATTCGGTGAAAGAGCCACTCGAAGTGTTCTGGTCGGCAGTGGTCTCACCGGCCTGAGAAGGTTGCTCTTTGTCAACCTCCATTTGGTCATCCGCCGAAGAATCGACTTCGGGCGCGATTGTAGCGACAGCTTCGGTTTCCTCAATCTTTTCAACCTCTGCCTTCAAAGCCGGAACATCCCGACTCTCGTTTTTGACTACGCTGGCCGTGTCCTGCGACTCTTTGTCGAGATCATTGAGTTTTCGAGCAACACTGGGCCGTCGAATCCAGAACGCGATCTCGGGCTGGATACCGAAATCACCGATAAGAGACGCAATGTCCGGAACAAACGAGTCGAAATCTTCCACAGATAAGTTGCTGCGAAGGAGGTCTAGATACTGAGCTAGAATTCGGTGGATTTCATCAAAAATGTTTCCGAGTAACTTGAGCTCGAAGGAAGACTCTGACTCTTTGAAAATGCAAGTAAGACGTTCCTGGGCAATGGCGACCAACAGCTGACCAGCAAGCTTTGACGAGGTAAGAGATTTCATGAGTCGTTTCGAGGTGGTCTTGGATTCGTGCCGTTTATCCAGCAGCTGGAGGATGGTCTGCGATTGTAAGAGCTCCCCACCCGCCATTGCCTGTATTTGAGAGTCGTTGAAATTTGTGTCTGTGATGATACCGGCCATGGAACTAATCATTTGCTCCAAAATGATCAGATCCGTAGAGTTGTTCTGTCGAAGCTGCTCAACGACATACTGCAACACTGGAGCAGGATCCATCACGGCATATCGCTTGAACGTTCTGCCAGCAAATGTGGCCAAGGCATTCAACCATCGGCTGGTGAGTAGACCGCCCTCTTGGACCCGACTTCTACCCTTCTGACCAAGGGAGTTGATCAGGGACCAGGTAAGGATATCGTAACCAAGGTAGGTGAAGTAGCGAGCACACTCCACAACGACCTCGATAAGATTCTCATAAGATTCGATCTGGCTGACAGCGGTGTTGATCACAATTCCAGGGTTTGCATACGCGATCTTCGCCAATGCGCGAGCCATAGGCCGTATGTTGGTCTTGCTCAGTCTTTTGAGAACGTCCTTAGTTTCTGCCCGCGCTTGGTCAAAAGCAGACGCGATATCAGGAAGGCGAGATGTCTGGCCAAAGTTCCACTCAGCATACATGGTGTATCGAGTATCCCTCGAGAAATAGCTGATGAGGCCAAAGATTTCGTTGACCACGCCGGGATTAGCCTTGGTAAGACTAATGGCGGGGATTAAGAGTCGCTTGCAAAGATCTTGCCAACGAGCTGTATTTTCGGGGGAGTGATCTTTTGCAAGACTGTCGTTCCCGATTCTTGCTAGCTTCGTTAGAAGGGTAGGATCTTGCCCAATCTTATGCCCTGAAAGATTCAAGAAAGAGGAACAAAGCGCGAACACGTCGTCAACGGATTGACAAATAGGGATGTTATCGGCCCAGTCATCCCAGTAGAACCTATAGTCCGTCCCATCGTTTGTGTCTTCTTTATCAAGCTGAGCCCATCGGAGTACTCGTCGTGGAGGGGCCTGGACCAGTCTTATCTGGCCCTTTGGCACGCCGGCTTGATCGTGACTTAAGATTTGTTTTTGTTCTCGAAGTTCATCAACGGGTGGTATGGGACGCACAGAAGCATAGACCTTGCTTAAGCAGTGGTGGATGATGCGATGGATAAAATCAGGAAGTTCAGGGTAGACATCCATGAGCCAGGTAAATTTGCTCAGGATGAATAGTGACTCGGGAATAGCGCCAATAGCGAGCAAACTCTTCAGCAACAATACTTTCTGGTCCGATGGATCTGGCAGCTCTTCCTCTGCCTTGGTGGCAGCAGATTTCTCCCCGTCTTGATCTTTCCCGGGAGTGGATGAGCGAGCTTCCGACTCACGAAGGCGAGGGATTGGCAATGTGTCGTCTGAGAGGGCACCAGCCATCATGAGGGCATTGATACCACCACCGGGGCGTGCTGCTCTCTCTCTTTCAGCCTTTTCCTTGTTTTTCTCATTCTTCAATTCGTCCATTTCATCATCAGGTCGCCAAAGGTGAGGGTATAAATCGCGGATTGAAATGAATCCGACCTTGATCAATAACGCCGCCAGATATATGAGATTATCCGGTAAGGTATCTGCCTTGGAGCGCGCTGGCGACGAGTAGAACCGCAGCTTGAACCCGAGAAGTTGTGCTGCTACGCGACTTCCCTTGGGCGGTAGTGTGCCTGTTTCCTCAATCCACTTACGGGTGTCTTGCTCCTCTGGAGTAAGGCCACGGGTTTCAGGAAGCAACTGGTTGAGCTCATCGGAGGAAATTGTCCTGCGACCAATCTCGAAGAAAGCTTTAATCCCAACTTCCTGGACTCGCATCCAAAACTCCTTGTCGCGTTGGGAATTCGTTTCCACAGCCGCGGCGCGTTCCTCATCAGTCGTGACCCAACCAGAAGACCCCGGTAAGGCCCAGTTAGGGAGACCTGCTTCGAGCGACCATCCACTTGTACCCTGCGAAGCGTCCTCGGTTGGCCACCATGAGCTTGCTCGTAGAAGCTTCACAAAGAACCGATATTGTTTAACCAGAACAGCGGCGAAAACATCGAGAGTGACGTCGAGAACGCGGCCGACGTCCATGTCAAAGGCACCAATCATCGCTTTGACCCTTTCGAATGTATCCTCCACAACCTCGCTGGAAGGGGGTTCGTTGTTGCTTGTTGTAAAGAGCTCGGTCAATAGCTTGGAGTAACCTTCAGATTCCTCGCGTAGCAAGTTATAGTTCGATTGCCGATAGAGGAGGTTGGTCTGTTTTCGGATACCCATGCGGTTGAATGTTTCCCGGACAAGACCAAGGGCGTGGAGAACTGTGTGTTCAAGTTGAAGGCGCATTAAAGCAGGACTGATCCCGGTTGAAAATACTAGTGGTTTCAAGGCGGCATTTGAGGGATCGGTTTCGGTCACGATGGATAGAATGTCGAGGAAAAGAGTACGAGTGTCAAGAGGGCTGGATTGTGGATCATGCGTATTTTCCATGTCAACATCATCGGCAGCAACTTCTTCACCAATGATATTATTGATTGTAGTGCCAGCTTCCTCGGGAGGAATCCGCATATCGAGCGCACACCGAATGAGCTCCTGATATATAGTGCTCAAGACCACGACGTCCTGGTCATCCCTCGCTTGTGTTCCCCTCTCAATGATGTTCCGTTTACCCGTGGCTGCCCAGTCCTTGACCGTATCGTCAAGAATATATTCATAATGGTAAGGCGCCGAAGGTTTGATCGAAGGCTCGGCGGGGGTCACCGGAGACATCTGCGACTGCGGAGTTGGAGTTGGTTGAGGTTGAGGTTGGAACTGAGGCTGCGCAGAAGCTGAGGGGGGTATGAAGGATTGCGTTTGAGAAGCCGCCGGTGTCGTTCCGTTTGTCTGGCTCTGCTCCGACGCATCCTTCCCGCCAGCCGTCCCCGCAGGAGACCTTGCTGCGTCCTTTCGACCGCCGTTCAGATTTTGATTGTCATTACTCGGCCTCCGCCCAGCGTTATGTCTTCCACCGCGGCTCGGTTGCCTTCTTAACCTTCCGCGCCCATCGGACTGGTCGCGGGATTGAGGAGATGGCGAGCCTTGATTGTGTTGCGCCATGTTGAGATTGCCGGGTCTATGGGGAGAAGGACGTGGACTGTCGTTGTTTGAGTCGTTAGACCACGACCTATCAACCTTCTTTCTTTTTCCTCCGGCACCTGGAGCCATGGCAGCTTCTTGCAAAGCTAAGATGGTCAGGTAGAGCACCGGTGTGTTTCCGACAGGTCGCAAGTCATGGGGCGATCCTGAACGTAAAACACAGTTAGTTTACCAAAGCTATCGATCAAAGAGTCGGGCAACGCGTAGATTCGAGACCGAACAAGGACGGGAAGGATAACAACCTTTAGCGGAAATATCATGCGGGATGAAGTGGCCGCGACAAGAAAAGTCTCGAATTGGCTGGTTGGGATAAAGACGTAATTATCCTGCCAGCAGCAGAGCGGTACTAACAAAGAAGTTCGCGCTTGGCGCGACTAGTGCGCCTCCCGCGTTTGGTTTGAGGTGGCGCTAGGCTACGTACGGAATACATTTCCTCGTATACTGACACTGCTGCGAATATTTTTACCACTCTTATTGTCATTCAAAAACTTTATTCATTATTTTATCTGAAGCTTAAAATATGACTGTCAACTTAATCATGGTGAAATCTTCCTAGAGCAGTCCCAGCTCTTTAGCTTCAACATCAACAATCGACGGAATAAGCTCCAGCAAACTCGGTTTGCTCGGCGACCAGCCTAAAAGCTTTTTTCCACGGTGAGACCAGCCCCTCGAGCTGCTTCCCCAGGCATAAAGCCCGAATTGATTAAGCTCCGTGACCTGCGCGTCACTGATTGGTTCAACGTCAGGCGAAGGAATGAGTTTCTTTTCATATGCCGCCTTTGCAACGGCTCTCTGAATATCTCCCCAAACGAAGGGGCCGTTCTCAGCCAGATAATACCCCTTGTCGTTCCACGTAGCCTTACCACCGCCGCTCGCTGCGGCATCACCTAGACGAGCATATAGGTCGCTTAAGTCCTGGACATGGATTTGATGCCAAACATTTTTTCCTTCGCCGACGAGGAGTCCCTTCTTCCGCTTCAAGACTGCAGCGGCTAGCCAGTAGGCCTGGACACTTTTCTGGTTTCCAGGTCCTCGGCCGGGACCGTAGATGGTAGGAGGGCAGATAATTGCCACCTTGACGCTGTCTGGGGCACGTTTTCCGACTTCGATAATGATCTTGTCGACGTTTCTATGTAGTGAGTCATCGGGAAGATTCAATAATTCGTCGACACCGTCCCAGTCGTCATGCTGCTTGGGTCTCTCGAGGCCCCAGGTGTTTGTGCGGAAGTCCTCTACCGTCAGGATGCCGGTGCCCGAGGTATGGATAAGCCAAAGGGGCTTCTCGGGGGTGTGGTGGCTGGCACCCTTGGCGATGGCAGTGGCGGATGCGACGTGGTCACAATCGGCGCAGTCTATGGTCGGATTAGTAGGTTATTCCCTTTGGTACAATTCAAGGTCCCGAGCTAGCCATGAACGTACGGAAGACAATGTCGGCGGCCTTAGTCTCCTCCTCAATGACGGTTGCCGCATCCAAGTCGCCCTCAACAACCCTCACATTGGAGTATTCGCTCGCAAGTTTGGCTCCCTTCTGCTTGTTGCGTACCAGGACGGAAATCTCCCAGTCAGGGTGGGCTTGAGTTACTGCGAATAAAACATCTCCGCCGATATATCCAGTTGCTCCTGTGCTGATAAATTGGTCAGAATCCAAATTGCCCGTTTTAGGAAGATGACGTACAGGAAGACCTTCGGAGGTGCCATGTTTAGATACCCAATACTTAAGATCGATAACGACTAATTACGTGCGATCGAGACGGGGGCGTTGGTGCTGTATTGACAGAAGGTTGATGAAGTCCGCAAAGCTTCCGAGGTTGGTAGATACTTATAGGCGAGGAGCGGTTACATAGGTCAATATTGCATCATTGTTTTATTGGTGCTTTGAAATCAAAGAGTGGGAAATGTGGAAGAGTGGGGGGAGGGGTAACGCAAAGATGGTAGAATAGCAAACAACATGCCATTGTGGCATTGATACATGAGTAGTAAGTAAGGTATGTGATGGTGCCAAGTCGTTTGATCTGGGTGTAATGGCTGGAGGAAAGTGTATAGCTTCAAACCCGGCTTGATAGGAAGGATGAGATGGTAGATATACCCCGGAGCTGCTGCTGGGGTAGTGCAGATACTACCCCTCACACGCAGGAAGCTAGCAATCTAACACCGACGTCTAGAAGCTGATAATTGCTAGATCGATCTCTCGCTAGCATAAGGGCCGATGTCATAAAAATTTCTCGTGATCTACAAAACTGATACGGCACAGCAATAAACATTGGCAGAAAGACATCTCGCTTCAATGTCAACAGGCGAAAGCAATTAGCATATAGAAAGTCAGCGTATTTCCAGTGGTGTCATAAGACGATATCGCGAAAATCCTTATCGAGGGGAATCTCCTGGAAAGGGCACTCATAATCTACATCAACAAAAAAACAACAGGAGAGGTTTAGAAGGTGCTGGTGGCCAGCCGGCTAGCGGCGTTTCGGGCATCAAGTCGGTCCTCATCGTCTTCAGTGATTGAACCAACACCACTCGGCGAACGCAAGCGTCCCTTGGCCCCTTGTCCATTCGCCTCCTCATCGTCTTCTGGCGCTGATGCAGCAAAGCTGCCGCTTAGGCTGCGTCCGAGGCTATCGATTCGACGTGGGATCCCACTCCACGCATCTCCTTTGGGGCCTTGGCTCGATCCCAAATTTGCGCGCCGCGCAGTTGGGTGGCTTTCGCGACCCAGACGGCTGAGTCCACCGGAAGCATCGATCGCACGAATATCGGGGCGCACACTTTCTAGCATGGCCAAGGTCCTCCGCTCAGTCTCAATCTGGCGCAGCGTATATTCACGCAGGCCCACCCAAAGGTCATTAGATGTCCGGTCAAACCAGCGGCGTTTTTCCGTTAGAAGATTTGATGTCACTCTTTGCGTCTTCTTGGTGAGGTAATCTTCGTGTGTCTGGGCCTCTTCTAATGCACTGATGGCCTCGTCCACCTTGTCTGGACGAACGGACGAACTAACTTTCAAGCGATCTGCCGCTGCGCGCTTGCTAACAGCAGTTTGCTGCGCTTGGAGCAGTTCCCGGAGCAGGATATGACGGTTGGTGAGGGTTTCCTTAACAATGAGCGCATCGGATGAGTGATAGCTGAGGGGGTCCCCGAGGGTAGTTGCCTCGGCAGTCGCCTGGACTGCATGGTAGTCGCCAACTGTCTGGATGACCTTCCCCAGCTTCCGGTAGGCGTTTGAGAGACCGGGATGTGTCTCTTGGACATGCATCTGCCCAACCTTTATGCCAAATTCTGACTCTGCGAGTCCCAATCCTGATTACCAGATTAGATGTCATAGCTTCAGTGAGGGGAGTTGTGCAACGTACCTCTTCGAGCTTTAACTACGCGGTCAACTTTGTGTCCGGCGTCCATACTTCCGAGGTAAAACATCTTGACGACGGGGCGTGCATTCTGGAGCTCCGGTGTGTCATCAGGTGGTGGCGCAAACTGCTTCAAGACCTTCCTCCGGACGCCTGTCGCAGGTTGTTTCATGCGGACAACGGGGCTGTAACCGAAATCGCTTTCGACAAAGAGGACTATCTCATCATCCTGGGTGAGAATGTCATTGTTGAAGACCACATTCAGCCACCTCTGCATCGAAGATTTGACTCGAAACTCGTCCTCGTCCGTCCCAGCCCCCGCGGGCGTCAAGGGCGGGGGCACAGCAGGCACAAATGCTTCCGGGTTGGCCGACATGAGATGGTCAGCGAGCTTGACAAACTCAGCATGAGTCCGCCTGACATCCCGATACTGGGTTGTTCTGAATTTAGGGATATTGGTCTGGTAAGAACATCAGCGGTGCAATCGTTGGCTTTGCAGGGCCAGGATTGCTCACATGGACATCGAATCGGAGAATAGGATCCTTTTTGCCCGTCCTTTCCAGCGCCGTCACTTTCGCTTGAATTTTGTACACTGGGGCCGGCTGCCTTATATTCTGCCTGGCCCCGGTTTGGTACCGTGCGGGGAGCTGTGACCGGGGCTGGTTTGGGGAGCCAGATTGTTCCGCAGCATGGCCAGATTCTCCTATGTGCGTGTTTTGTACTCGCTCTGTTAAGCCCGGATCTCCCTCTGGCGTCCTAGCTTCAACCGCATCAGCATGCGAGTCCCTGTCGGTATCGTACGGAGAGTGGTGTTGCGGGGGTAACGGGGAGGACGGAATATCGCTTGTGCTTGAGGGTGCGTAGGTCGCTTCGGTAGGTCGAGGGGAGGCCCAGGGCGAGGCGCCCGTCGGGTTTTCGGGGTCTTGTGAGTAACTGGAGTAGTCCATGTCTAATACTGTCTATGTGTTATGTCCGAGGTAGAAGGTAAGCCTCCAATAAGGCCACGCTGCATCGCAATAAAAGAGCACAAGTCAGTATGAGTTCTCGCAGCGTACAATTGAATTACACATACCGTCAGCCCTGAATTATAGATTTGAGGCTGGGGAGACCGGCGGATGGAGAACAAGCAAGATGCTGAAGGTGGAGAGATTCCAGAGTACGGTCGGGGAGGTTCCCAGTTGACGTCGGTTGCTGCCTGCACAGCCTGATTGGTCAGGCATCTCAAGCTCCCGTCCAGCGCCTTTAACAATGAGCTTTTCTTGACCTTACATTTCATCTTGTTCTAACAAGTATCGTCTTCGAACTTCTTTGGCGAGATTCTTGGATAACTTTAAACATGCCACGATAACCTGCTGGACAATTGTTCTATTCTTAACCAACAATTGCTCCTGCAATGGCCTCAACTCTACTTTTGCGCGCCGGCCGCCAAAGTGGCCCTGCCCGATTCCACATCCATCATACAGTCAAATGCTGGTTGCCTACACATTCCGAAGGTCTAGGCCGTTCAAAGCTACAAAGCTTTTCAACATTCACTTCGCGATTGCAAGCGGACCTTGACCGAACTAGGAACATCGGTATCATTGCCCACATCGATGCCGGCAAAACAACCACCACAGAGCGCATGCTCTATTACAGCGGTTTCACCAGACGGATTGGCGATGTAGACGAGGGATCTACAGTTACAGATTTTCTTCCTGCAGAACGTGCTCGGGGAATCACCATCCAGTCCGCTGCTATCACCTTCCATTGGCCGCCTGGGGAGATCAACGCCGCTACTCAACCAAACCCGCAAGCACCCAAATCCGCGTCGCCGCATTTGGTGAACTTGATTGATACACCTGGTCACGCAGATTTCACATTTGAGGTCCTGCGGTCCTTGCGAATCCTAGATGGCGCAGTATGTATCCTAGATGGCGTGGCCGGCGTAGAAGCACAGACTGAACAGGTTTGGCATCAAGCCAGCACCTACAACATTCCTCGGCTTGTCTACATCAACAAGCTAGACAGAGACGGGGCAGCTTTTGGACGGACGGTGCGAGAGGTCGCCTCTCGCCTGGGAGGGTGGCCAGCCGTTTGTCAGATCCCGTGGTTCGAAGGAGGAAACGGGTCTTTCTGTGGTGTCGCGGATGTGATCAATCTTCAAGGTCTTCGGTGGGAAGGAGGCGACGGTAAATCGGTGAAACGTTTTAGCCTCCAGGAATTGAATGAGGTGGAGGTTCAGCTTGCGCAGGAACTCCGCCTCGCACGTATAGCCCTAGTCGAGTTGCTAAGTGAACACGACGAGACTATGGTGGAGAGGTTTTTCGACTGCGACGAGGACCATCTAAAGGTTTCTCCTGGTGACATTCTGGGTAGCCTACGCCAGTGCCTCTTGACAGGAAAAGGAAGGAAGATTATTCCCATATTTGCTGGAGCAAGTTTCCGCAACATAGGCGTTCAACCGCTGCTCGATAGTGTTCTAGATCTTTTGCCCAGCCCCCCGGAAGCGCCAGATCCAGAAGTGAGCATTGGAGGTGTCAAAGGAGGCCTACGACGTCTACTCTCAGGCGAGTTGCTTGTTGAGCAGAAGCAAAAAGCGGCGCCGGCAGCTAAAAACAAGAAAAACGCCGTCACGGTTGCTGATACTATCAAGCAGCTTCATGGCTGTGGTCTAGCATTCAAAGTGGTCAACGACGCAAAACGAGGAGTTCTAGTGTATGTCCGTGTTTACTCAGGGTCCTTGGATCGGGGCAGTATGTTGTTCAACACGACCTTGAATGTCACAGAGCGCGTGCCTCGTTTACTCAAAATGTACGCAAATGATGCGGTTGAGGTGGACTCCATCGCCGAAGGCCAGATTGGAGTCGTAGCAGGCCTAAAGCACACCCGCACGGGAGACACACTCGTTGCTTGCACCGGCAACAAAATGACCCCCCCTGAGCCTTTGAACACACTCCAGCTACGCCCCATTAACGTCCCACCACCAGTCTTCTTTGCCAGTGTCGAACCACATAGCCTGAGTGAGGAAAAGAGAATGCACGAATCGCTAGCTATGCTCTTGCGTGAAGACCCTAGTCTCCATGTCAATATCGACGAAGACTCCGGGCAAACACTGCTAAGTGGAATGGGAGAGCTGCACCTCGAGATCGCCCGTGATCGACTCATCAACGACCTCAAAGCCAAGGCTTCCATGGGCCGCATCGAGATCGGATACCGCGAATGCCCACTCGGTCCCTCAGGCCCAGTAACAAAAATATTCGACAAGGAAATTGCGGGCCGCAAGGGCAAAGCTGGCTGCACCGCTCTAGTCGAACCCTTTAACCCCGAGACATCCCCGCCCCCAGACACCGACCACGCATTGCATGTCGACACCGCAGACGGGAACCAAATCATCATTCTGGCTCCAGAGCTCCAAGTCGAAACAAACAAAAGAGGCATCGAAGAAAGCTCTATTCTCCCCTCCAGCCTAGATATTAACTCCCTCCGCGCATCACTCCGAATCGGCTGTCTCGCGGCCCTCGCCCGCGGTCCCCAATTCACGTTCCCCATGCACAATACCCGGGTCACATTAACCCTCAACCCAGAGACCCATTTCTTCGGCAACGACACCACAGCATCCGCCCTCTCCGCTGCCACCCGCCTCGCAACATCCACAGCCCTCTCAAACCTCCTCTCTAACCCCGCCGGCGTCCCAAGCGGAAGCCCAGGAACCTCCCTCATGGAACCGCTCATGAACGTAATCATCAGCATCGACGAAGCCAGCCTCGGCGCCGTCGTCCACGACATTTCCTCCTCCCGTGGCGGACACATCGTCTCCCTAGACGAAGACATCCCCATCACCTCCACAGACCTCTCAACCCCAACTGAAGACCTGACCCTTGACCTTCCTCCAATTGACCCAAGCAAGGTCTACGCCCCCCCTGACCCCTTCCAATCGTCTACCGTTGTTGGGGCGTCTATGGCCTCTGATATAGGTAATCGACCCCGTACAATCACAGCCAAGGTCCCGTTGAAGGAAATGGTGGGATACCTGAAGCACCTGCGGAGTTTGAGCGCAGGGCGTGGAACATTTGTCATGGCGGTTGATAAATTCGAGAAGATGAGTGCACCGCGACAGAAGGCTGTGTTGGCTGACCTACGGGGAGGTTATTGATTGATTATAGTAATATATAAAATCTGTACGATAGGTAGTGCAGAATTAGACCCTTCGATGTCCTCCCTATATACTCCCAGGTTCGATCACTCGGACTCTTTTTAACTTGTCACCCTATCCTATTATTGTTGTTTGACATGTCCACGGCCTTACAATGAATGCTTATCTCGGCTAACTGGAAGAAATGTCGGCTACCTACCAAGTAAGAAACCATACCTACTATTTCGGCAGGTCACTCGGGAGAGCATTGCGCGCGGGGTGAGGAATTGATCATTCTTCTTGATAGGGGCCACCTGATTAGACAAAGCATGCTCTTACACTCAATCACATCGCTCTAAATGGAGCAAAGCAGTCTCTCTCACTTCACTGGCAGTGATAAACATTTAAGCACATTTGGACTCACGCCGAACCAGAAGACCGGTGTCTAGCATCAACAACAACAACAACAACAACAACATCCCCATCAACATCGACAACCCCTTTTCGCATTCGCAGGCCACCTCTTCTCAACCCCCGCAATAACAAGCGTCAACAAAAATCTCCAACCCAAAAAAGAACACATCGCGGCAAGCTGATACCCAACGCGGGATGCGGGGTATACGAAGTTGAGGGACTCCGGGTTGACGGGCTTTGGGAGGCTGGTTGTTGATGAGATGGGGGAAAAGTTGGGAATTGTTGTTGATCTGTCGCATGTTGGGCCTGTGACGAGCGAGGATGTTCGTGAGTATGCGACGAAACCGCTATCCTGCCAGCCGGGAGACCATCTGCTGTGGCTGGTAGGGACGAAAGGATGGTTTGTCGGGGTAAGCCAGTTCGGGCCGCATATGGCTCGGGGCAATGAGTCTACGATTGATGACTAGTTATGTGGCGGCCGTGGACTATGTGATTGACTTGGTCGGAGAGGACTTGGTTGGTGGATCTGATGTATGGGTCAAGTCTGGTGAACCATCCGGGTGGGGAAGGGCAGAATGCGGTCGTGCGGTTTGTTCATCTGGATTGGCAGAAAAGTATAACAGTGTAGACCGGGACGGATTCGGGGGAATCGAGTGGAAGATAGTCTTGGAAGTCGGTCGAGCTCCGATAGATGACCTCTAAGACCTCCATCAGTAGGTCTGTTTCTAGAGCGAGCAGAGTCTTTGGACACCATAGCGATGATGCCCAAAGACTTATATAGGTCCAAAATCTCTTGGGGAACAGACAATCTGGTATCAGGCGAATCAATGTACTGCACAAGCACTTTCTGACTATCCTATCTAATTAAAGGCTATCTGACTACCCTACCTAGCTAATAACGTTCTGACGAAAGCTGTCACTGCTTCTCCCACGTGTCAAGCAATGCAAGAACCTCTTCACCCCCTTCCTCATGGCCCCATTCCCTGGGCGTCTTGCCCAAAGTATCCTTCAAATTAACATCCCCCCCTTTCTCCAACAAAAATCTGACTTTCTCAGAACAATTGGCCATCACGGCAAAATGCAGCGCACTCCCCAGCCCATGTACTCTCCACTTATGGAACTCCTCAGGATCATACTCAAACTCGCGCTGGTTGATCGGAAAGACGGAATCAAGTAACCACTGCATCGCCTCAACCCGGCCTTGAGTATTCGATTCCGCAGCCCTTTGCAGGGCATTACTTCTCGCGAAATCTGCTCCATGCTCGGCGAGGAGTTGGAGCGTTGAGACTGAAGCATGTCGGCCTGCTTGGCTTGGTATATCTTGGTATTTGTTGTTGTTTCGTGCGTTCGGATCGGCTCCTCGTTCGAGACACCACCGGACGCGGGATTCGTTGTTGGTTACGAATCCGGTGATATTAGCGGTGTCGCTTTCGTAGTGGCTTGTTGCTTACCCCAGTATCGGACACATATTATCCTGCGCAGGATCATTGACATCCCATCCATGCTCTCGGAAGACCCCAAGGACATCAAAAGCACTAGCAGCCATTGCTCTTCGCACAGCCATGGATGTAACAGACCCTCTGCGCTCATATAGTATGTACTTGACAACAGCGACCTGATTTGTGCGCGCCGCCTGAACAAGCAGTCGATTTAGCAGATTTTGGTAGGCTCCATGTTTGCCCGTGCGGCTTTTCATCTGTAGAATTTCGAGTTCTTCACCCATTGTGGGTTTGAATGTGAGGTGGTTTTTCTGTGGTATACTTTCGTCGGCGAGTTCGGCTTCCCATCTGGAGATTTGACTCTTCAGTAGGGCGAAGTCGCCGGTTTGAGCAGAGATTTGCATCTCCTGGGTGACAGTCTTTTCATTGTTGTCTGGGCTGGACATTGTGTTAAGAAGTAATTGTTGGGGGCGAAAGAAGAGGACAGTCGGTGGTCTTATACCTCGAGTGCCTAAAACATCTCCACCAGGCCTAATCCAGCCAAATCTGCAGTTTCCCGTTCGGGTTTAGGACACGGTAGTATTACGATGACTAAATATTCATATTATGTTGTCGACTGGACGACTCCGCCTACGATACTGTATCGGATACCTAGCCACAACCAGTGACATTAACACCGATTCAGTGTAAGCCCCCTCGTCGAGTCCCGAGCGCTCAGTCTGACCTGCGCGGTCTCTGCAATCTTCTCCATCTGACTAACAGTAGCATACCTATCTCCTGTATCCGTGCTTCCAGCTGCACTCTCAAACGCCTCCATATCAAGTCCATGAAACAAAACCGCCAGAATGGACGACTTCCACAACCTCAACTCCAACCTTGAATTCACAAGAACAGTCAACGCCAAGAACGTAATTCCCAAAACCATCAAAACAGCCGGGAAGATCAGCCAGAACCAGCGGACGGAGACATAGACTTCCGACCGACGGACTGTACCCCGGACTGATGTGTCGCTGGCTTGCAGACCGGCTTTTGTAAACGAGGCGGCGATGCTGCGCATCACGGCTTCTAAGCCCACGGAGTGGATCCGGTCAATGATGGGTGATTTGGGCACGGTTGATGTATCCAAGGCGCCTACTGTGGTTCGGAAATCGGACGGGCCCCATTCGGTGAAATTCGTGGAGGCGTTGTACTGGTCTGTTGCTTCGTTGAAGTAGTCCGGGAGGCGGTATTGGTCGATAGGGCAGAAGGCGAATTCGGAGGTGTTCGTAAATGCGTCTGGGGAGGACGAGGAGTTGTATACATTGACGGCAGGGCCGGTGCCGGGTTTCCAGCAGATGCGGTCTAATAAAAAACTGTCCGTGGAGACGGGCTTGTAGAATGTGCTGCCGTAGTCCGGTTCAGAGGTGTTTATTGAGAGCTCTCCGTTTGAGACGGAGACGTTGTACTCTCGGGCACAGAGGGAGAGGATGCATTGCGTGGCAGTTTTGATTTCAAATGTCTTTGCCAAGTCGAGTATCGGATCTGTTCCTGCGATGGCCGTGTCTGCTAGGACCAGTTCCGCGAATGCCACGGTGATTAGGGGGTTCTTAACACGCACGTATGTGCGGTTCGACGTTGCGCTGATCATCTGAGACGCCGTCCAGACTACCTTGTCTGGGTAGTTCATCCTTAGAAAAGTACTTAGGTTCGGCTGTACGGTGACCTCGACAGTGGCCGTGTAATGCTCCCCATCCGGGGAGTTGAAACGGCAATAAGATGTATGAGTTTCATGGATGGTGGTGTTGACCTCAGTCGGATCACAGTCGAAAGTGGTAGACGAGGTGATATCTTCACATTGGCTGCACATCCCGACGGATTGAAAAGCCGGCCAAGTACAGTTCCCAGAGGGGCATGTCGGGCTGATTTCAAAGTCCTCAGCCCACATGCCTGTATAGATGGTTGTCTGAGGATCCTCTAGAGATTCCGGCAGAAGAGTCACGGCCTGTTTCACCATTGCCCCGCTGCCATCCACGGAGTCGATTTCGCGTATCGGATAAGTCACGAGCTGTTGCATGAAGGGGTCAAGCATTAAAGCCAGCACAGTGGCCAATGCTCCGAGCGATACAAGGGATAGCCCTTTGTGCTGAAAGAGGATGGTTATCGAGCCCAGCGGACCGCGGCTGGCACTGTCGAACGTCTGTATAGCACCAAGCTGTTTTGAATTTGTTTCTCCTCCTTTATAGTACCAGATCCATTTGAGTTGTCCGATGCATTCAGCGATCACATATGCAAGAGATGCTTTGCATGCTGTTGCAAGGATGGAGATAATTGCGTTGAGAGTAAACCCATATGCAAAGTTCGGTTGTGATTTCCCGTTGAAAACGAACAAAATGCAGACAATACCAATAAAGCAGGCTAGACTGAAGACAATCGTGAGACTCTCCCAAATCCAGGTGTCTGTTATTATGGACCAAACCCGGCTGCGGGGCTTGGAGGGTGTAGGAAGCAACTCGTACACAGTGTCCGGGTCGTTCTCTGCCAAGCTAGGAGTAGCTTGCAGCCGGTGAGACATTTTCAAATAATTCTCTTGATCAGTTTCGGGGGGGAATTGATTGAGAAGAAAGCTGCTCTTAAAAGCCGGGTGCAAGACCCCAGGAATAGCATCAAAACTGTCGCCAAGCTCCAACCGCCATGGACTCGTCTTTTGGACGAACCAAAACCGTTGATAGACAGGGCTAACAGCTTGCTAACATCCTCCAAGTCGCAGCCTTGCCCTAGCTTTCTTGCAATTTGATCACCGGGCGTAGACCCCGAGATCGGCGCTTAAAAAGAGCCCTTATCCCGTCCTGAAATCGATCTGCAGCCTTTTTGAAGACACCTGGAAATGCGTCTCTTCTTACTATCAGTCCTCTTGAACAGTGTGTCGGCTCTCGGGCATGACTCAATTGAAAACCGAAATGAGCTAGCAATTAACGATCTGTATGTCTGCATGAATACTGGTGTTTTCCGGTCACTAATGGCATCTCGAACCGCAGTGCTGTTCGTGCAGACGATGATGTAGCTTCCACGCCTAGTGGGGGATTCCTGGCAAGCACAACCACGTTAGCCGCTGAAACAGAGATTGAAACTGAATCCGATACCCCGATCTACTTCATCACGGACCCTCCGACGACTGATGACTCGGGTTCTGAGATGGAGACTGAAACGGACGCTTCCATTGAGACCGACGTCGCTACTCCTACCCCGACGACCCTATCTACTTCGACCTCAACTTCTTCTACCGAGGAATCAGAGTCCGAATCTGAACCTGAGCCCACCTCAAGCTCTACTACATCTGCCCTAGCCGAGTATGTTCTCAGCATCGACCATTTTCGGATGGAGCATGCTAACATACCATCTTACTCTAGATCAACAGCCACATCCATAGAGACAGTGACAGCCGACCAATCCACAGACTCATCTACAGAATCTACAGAATCCACAGAGCCCACAACAGCCGAGTCCCCATCCCCAACCGGAGGAGCAATTTCACTCTATCACCCGAATGGTGCCGCGATATCTCTAGGAGCATTGACGGTCCTAGCTTCTTTATCTTCTACTTTTGTCCTCTAGTCCTAGTGGAGTGTGCCTGTGTTTGGGAACTACAGCTAGATGGTATACATCGTGATTGAATTCCTTCTCAATGGAACTTATCCCGAGCTTCGGGTGACAAGTACCAAGTCTAGATACCGTGTAGAGACAATCGGTTGGTGCCCGCCGACAACATACTATGTTAAACGTATGCCACCCCTCATAGTAAGCAAACAAGAACAGCTTTTTGTGCAAGACAAGCTAAAAGGGTGTGCTAATAATCGCATCTGAGAGTATATAGGGAGGACATCAAGGGGTTTAATCCTACTTAAGATTCTACTACAGTCCTGTACAAAAGTATTCCCCCCGTGTTGTAGGTACATACTATGATCAACTGAGCTAAGTCCACACGCGCAGGTCCAGTTCCAATCAAGGCATGGCTATACTCCGCCATAGCACCCGCCACCTAATACTGCAAATATAATATACATGTTAAAGACATGGTCCAGTGTTCCTTTTCCTCCCTCTTCAAGCATGATAATTACTGAATAAGTTGTTAAAAACAAGCCTTCACAATATCTGGCTCCTTACTAATATCATGTAAAGACAGACATGCGCTGGCAGCTAGTTACCCGCACACGAGAATGAACAAACACAGCAAGGAAGCATAGCATGGAGGGCCAAGGAGGCTCGAGAATTGGTATCTCATCCAAGGCTAAACAGTGATATTTTCACAGGCAGCGATTATCACGCATATCCCAACTTTGCAGCCCACGAGCCAAACCAGGCAGCCACCTTATAGAACAACCCCTCGTCATTTCTCATCTCATCGTTGACCGCAACCGACGAGGAACAGGGAATCCGACCTGAGTCTATTTGAGCGTTGGCAATGAATTCCTCCTTTGTCATATTCTCGCTGTCCATGAGCGCTTTGTTATCCTCCATCTCCTCCAAGGCTTTATTATAACTTTCTAACTTGCTTACCTTCCGCGCCGCGAATGCCTCAGCCTCTTTTGCGTTGTCAAATTCCTTCTCACGTCTCCCCCACTTAGTTCCCAAATGAAGGCGCAGCTGCGTAAAAGCAAAGCTGCGATGGTCGTTGAAGCCAGATGAGAGGAGAATGTGCAGCCACATGGCCCCGGAGGCCTGTGACCACTTGACTAGACTAGAGAGCTCTCTCTCTTAATATTCTAGTATTTTCCCCTCTTCTTCCTCCAAAACACGTATAAAAATCTCTAGGGACTTGAAGTACCGGGTAGCAATTTTAGGCGGCTTGTCGTCGTCTTCGCAGTCCCATGTATCATTAACAGGCCTGTCTTGGAGAAGCTACCATGGTGAGCCAAATAGCTGGGCGGGTCCAATATATGACTACTCGAGGTCAACGACTCCAATAACAGTGAGGTCTTCCCTGCCACGAATAATCAGATTTGCCAAGCCAAGATCATTATAAATAGCTTAAACTTACAACGGTCATACTTCGCGTGGACCAAGTCATGTATAAGGCTTTTTAGGACCTTGAGCGCCACATATTTGTTTTTAGCATCATAAAAACCAACAGTCAAGTTTGGTTGGTGAACAAGCTGCTCCCAGTCCTGCGCAACAACATATTAAAAATACTCAGTTGTTGTTGCAAGCCCCTGGGCTCGGTCACCTAGATATTATCTACTTAGTTAACGCACTCGATCAGAGCATTGGAGAGGAGAGGAGATAGAAAGGCAATAAGGCGTACCGTACCGAAAGTGTCAACTCCTCCATTTTGTAGGATGGTATGTGCCTTAAACGTTAGCGGTCGTGGTGGTATATGGCTTTGGTTTTCAGTCTGCGGCGCTGGCAAGCTGCTGATTCGGTCGAAATCAAGCTTAAAAAGCTGAAGCAGGAAATTCGCCATCTGCCTATATATAAATTCAATATCTTTATCGCTGATATCCTCCCGCATGACTCTGCTGGGACCCTTGTTGGGGTCTTGGAGAAGGTTACTAAGGCTCACACTGTTAACAAAGTCCATCATGATAAACGGACCTAGACCAAGTGGGTTGGTAGTAGCGAGACCCCATGCCTGGACCCTGGGAACAGGAATGGTAGTCCTGGTACGCATAAGATTCAGGGCTGTTACTTCCATGGCAACATCCTTATCGGCATAGTTATCACAGACTATCCCCACGCGAGGGAAACGAACCATCCAGGCAGTATTATTACTAAATACTATCTTTACACCAGCATTAAATGCACCATGGTGAAAGGTACCATCAAGTTGGCAGGGGAACTTGTCGGGATGGAAAGTTGATACCCACTGGCAGAGACGGCAAGTTCTGTGGGTCTCATTCACCTTGTCAACCCAGAGCTGCCCCTCCACCTCGTGGACAAGATCGATAAGCGCGTTAGTGTCCATAATGCCAGAAAAGGCCGGAGTAAGCTGGTTGATGGAAGCGCGAGGTGGATAAGGGCGACCCGGTTTTACGCAGACCCACATGTCAGCTTGGGTGGATCCAGTACGGAGTACCTATTGATGTATGGCCATCTAGTTAGGTTCGGGTGTTAGCCATCACGACAGCGCGGAATAAGAACTAAATCCAAGTATTCTAAATGCGCTTGTATAAATCGTGGGCGCGAAAAGAGGCGCGCAGAGTGAGTGTGATATAATTGATGGACGTGGTTCAAGAACGTCGAGGAAGATATAAGTCCGTCTTCATAGAACGGGGCCAAGAAAAGGCTTGTGACCTTGATCTCCATCTCTCCCTCCATTTCTACCTCCAGTTCTTCCTCCAATTCCTCCTCCGTGCCCTCGCAGGACCTGGGCCGTCCTTCAGGTTAGCTATATCGAATCGAATGTCCTTTAAGCCAGTATAAGGATGACGCGGCGCGAGATTGGAAAAACAAAGTTGCCAAGGAAACTGGATCGGAATAGAATACTCGCCTCGAGCTGCTTCCCCAAGAGTGATCTGCTTTCATTATTGCATGTACTGAATGACTTCAGTTCATATCCATCACCTTTCATCAATTAGCTTTAGTCTGTCACCCGGGTGCTACCATATGTTTCTGCATTATCGAGCATTTTAAGCGAAAGATTTCCGAAGCGCCTGCCGAACCGGTTTAACATTGATACCCCTTTACACACACCTTGCAGGCTATGGCTGTCAACGACTCCCCCTATTTTGAAGCACTTCTCCAGGAGGCGAACAGAAGATGGAGAGAAGCACTGGAAGGCCTGCAGAGGGCAGAGGAATGCCGGCAGAGGGCAGAGGAACAAGCTCGAAAGACGACCTTTGGCGAGCTCATTCGATATGGTCACAATATTGTCGCTAGATCGTTGAGCGTTGCAGACCAAGCTCGCTGCACTACAGGGGAAACCTCAGCACCGATCGGGAAAAAGTGCCCAATAAACCTGCGCCCGTGGACGGAATGTCAAACCCAGCAGGAGGACATCTATCGCTCTGTTTGCAACCATCTTGGATTGACAGGGAATACAGCACGTCGGGCTTTTCCACCACTTGCTGCGCTGGAGTATAAGAGACAAATTGACAAAGAGAGACCGATAAGCACTGAACGGGATATTGAGGGCTATGAGCGATCTGCTGTTGAGGCTCATGTACGGACCATAATCGCAGAGCTTTGCAAAATACCTACCGCTCAAGATGAATTCCGTTTGGGTGATGGAGTCGAGTTCGGAAGCCATAACAATAGCCTTGATTTACGGACAAACCAATCATCAGGATCCCGGTCTTCCAGACCTGATCAGTATTGCATACACCGCATTGAGAACGGCACTAGCACACCTCTTACTACAGTCGAGTACAAGCCTCCACACAAGCTACCCGTTGAGAGCCTTCGCAGAGGTCTCAGATCAATGGACTCCTGGGAACGGGTGGTCAACACTGACGTTATCCCTGATACCGAGGACGAGAAAGCTGAATGTATCACTGGGTCGGTGATTGTTCAAGTGTTCCATGTAATGATTCAGGACGGACTTGAGTATTCCTATATCACCAATGGACTCGCATTGATCCTTCTGCAGGTCCCCTATGACGACCCAGGCACTCTGCATTACCATCTCTGCGAACCGAGCTTAGAAGTGAACCCAGAAGATGATCAGAGTTTTCTGCAGCCAGTAACGGCTATCTCCCGGGTATTGTGTCTATGTCTGATGAGTTTTCGTTCACATATTCGTAACCAACAGTGGCGAAATGAAGCAAAACGGCAGCTCCCAACCTGGAAGTCCAGCTTTGATGACACTCGGTTTCTAGTCTCTGAAGCTGAATCCCTACCAAATGCCCCGAATTCAAATGACACTCATCTCAGCCCCAAGTATACCAAATCGGAGTATCTACCGCCGCCATCATCCCCAGGGGAGTTTGGCACCGAGACACGCCGACATATTTCAGACAGCCGACATGAGCAACATAACACACACTTTTGTACCCAGCGGTGTCTATTAGGCCTGCAGAAGGGTGGCCTACTCGATGATTCCTGCCCGAATGTGGTGCTCCACACACAGAGCGGAGACGGTATGCGGCACGCCATTGATTCCACAACTCTGGTGCAACGCGTGAAAAAACAGCTGGATAAAAACATCGACCGCAATTGTACGCCAATGGGAAACTGTGGAGCATCAGGCGCGCCATTCAATGTCACCCATGCTAAATATGGGTATACTATTGTCGGGAAAGGCACGACCTCCCAGCGGTGGCCGGAGCTCTTGCGCGAAGCCGAGGTATATCGTGTCTTGCAGCAAGCTCAGGGTTCTGCGGTTCCTGTTTTCCTAGCAGAAATTGACTTGGAGATGACCTACTTTCTCCATGGGGCTGGGCCAATTCAGCATATGTTACTTATGGAGTGGGGTGGGGAGCATATCGACGAGATGGAGAATATGCCCTCTTGTCCAGAATTCAATGGGAAAATGTTGAATCGTGAGATCTCGAGATCTGTAAAGAAGATCCGCTCCCTTGGAATATTGCATGGGGACCTTCGACCGGATAATATTCTATGGAACGTTGAGCTGCGGCGGGCCCTGATCATTGATTTCCATATGGCTAAATTGGACCACCGACCGAAGAGAAAACGGCTGCTCCCATGCGGGGCAGAGGCGCCGAAACGACTTCATACCATTTGCTAATGGGCACTGTACGGAGTACATTATTGGAGCATTCATTTAGGAAGATCTATTCCTGGACTATTGTGAAGTTTGAACTCCAATCCTTCTCACTGACATGCCATTCATTCATTTTATTGACTATGCGGCCACAATGTCCAAACATCCTGCAGACCTAATTTAACAAGACCTCTAGCTAAAGCCCCAAGACGACTACTATATATACTGCAAAGTGTCACAGGCAAAGGAGCCCTTCAACTAACACTGGTAGGGGTTCACAATTATAAAACACAGATTCGGGCCGACCCTTTCACGTCCCCACCCGCAGCGATCAGAGATGAGCCCCAGTTCCAGATTCGTTTCACAGAACTAGTTTTGCCTCCAACTTTTACATGGAACAGCACAGTGCTAGGTATGGGTTTGTACTCTCAAATGCTGATTTGTTGCTGAATTCCATAGAGAAGCGGTGGAGTAGGGCAACTTTCTGTGCTGTTGGGACTCTCGTATCTTGGCATGCTGGTGGCTGAAGATAGGAAGAAGTAAACATCTAAGATTCGGAAGCCAAGATATTGCCTAGAAAGTTATCTACTCATCAGTCGTCACGTTGCTGACCCACGGCGCTAAAGTGGGATGAAGTGGAAACATCCGTGATCTACAAACTAGACGATTTAACAGCGTAGGACAAGGTCGTGGATGAGGTAAGACAAGGCCACCGTCAGGGAAAGAAAAGTCTGGACCTTATCGAGGATCTGATGATGGTAGGGAAAGGTGGGGGTTAGATAGTGCGGTTGATGGGGCACGGGCGTGCAAGTGTTGGAATTTGAGGTCCAGATGTAAGATCTACTCTACAACCGCTTCTATAACTAAGGATTCTTTCACTGAGATTGATGTTGCTCCTCCTACCCTGATAATCCTATCTACTTTGACCTTAATATATTCTACTAAGGAATTAAAGTCTGGATTAGAATCTAAGCTTATTTTAAGCTCTACTACTTCTATCCTAGCCGAGTATATTCTTCGTATCAACTATTTTAGTTTTGTTGGTGATGATGGGTTTCTTGTGTGTTAAAGTGCCATTCAGCAGTAAAATACGAGCATATAAAGAGAGTGCAAGGACATACAGGATAGGTAGTCATGGTTGAGTTGAGATTCTTGGGAGTATCGATATGATGGCGTTCTGGAGGGCTAGGTAGATGGCACTGTGAGAGACCCAAGGAGATATCATAAATGGCAGCGCAATCATGGGGAGCTTCAGCGTTAGTGCAATAATTGGATCCTTGGTACATTCGAAGTATAGACCTGTCCCTAAACGTAAACATGGAGCCACTATCACTACCAGCATGGCAAATGACGGCGCTGGACAGCAACCTACTATATAAGAGAGAGCAGCTCTAGGACTCACGTCTTAGAATTCTAGTCTTTTGCCCTGACGCAACGGTTTACCCTCTGGAATGCTCCCTAGAATGGTGGATTGCCTATGGCAAGTTAATCCCAAATAACAACTCGATCAACTATTTCCATCATCTGTACAGAGTATACCCTGTACTTTGGCTTAAAATGCGTAGGCCACCCACCCTACACCTGCATACAGCCCTTACTTCACCTCTAATAAGAAGATTAGAGCAATATGGAACACCCAGTATAGCAGAAACTCAATACCCAGATGTATCGCAAGGAATCCTATGCTAACATAACACATTCTTAGCTGAAAGAAACAACCCTGTATTGCCAAATCCAATTCCAAAGAAAGAGAAAAGAAAATTGAAAACACACCCATCGCTACAAACTTATCCCGTACGTATGTACACAGAAACAGAGAACGGAAAACGCTCCTCACCCCGAACCCAAAATCACCATCCAAGCTCAGCTTCTATCTATCTGATTTATCCATCACCAGTTATCATCCCACGCCCCCTCATCCTGACTCTTCTTCGATGCAGGTGCCGGCGTTCCAGCCGGCGTAGACCCAGCCCCAGATCCCGCAGCCGACGACCCAGTAGCAGTGGGTTTCATCGCTGCCGTCCCAAGAGCACCGGACTTGGACACCGTCCGCCGATGGCTTTCCTCTTCCGCCAGAGAATTGAAGTCATCCCAGAAATCCTTCCGCTCGGGCTCGACTCGGCCGCCGCGTCTAGATCCGTTAGGATCATTGGGGCCTTCAACAAAACGTGAGAAGGAGTCTGCGGCGCCACGCGCGCCGACTTGGATGTTCTGGCCGAAGTGTGTGGCGTGTTGGCGGGCCTGCGCGGCGAAGTCGGACTCTACCAACTGGTGTTTGTTAGCTTTAGCTCCAGAATGGTAACCATGTGTACATAGATTAACATACCTGCTTAGCTGTGGGCTGGATATATGAATCATTCACCGTCTTCGCGCTCTTCCCTACAGCCGTCGTGAACCATCCGAATCCCTTCGTCAACGCCGCCATTGGATCTTTCTGGAAATCATCAAACGCAGGCCCACCCTGCGGCTTCGGTGATGATGAAGCAGGCATCCCACCACCAAAACCAGTAAACTTCCCACCCTCAGACGGACGAACCGACTCCGAGCGCGACGCGTTTTCATTCCCCATCTTCGCAAAATACGCCTCGTTGCGCGCTTTCCGACCCCCATCCAACCCCCCAGACCCATCCTGCAAAGCTGGCGAAGACGACGAGCCCCGGCCCGCACCTGAATTTGAGTGAGACAGCGGGGTACTCGACCTCGAGCTCCCGACATCAGCTGCACTCTTCTGAGCCGGCTTTGGTCGTTGGCCCGGTACGTATTCCCGGCCCTCGGCCTTCGCGCTGAGTCTCTCTTTGTATTCTTCGCCGACCTCGCCTTCGTATCGTTCTTTGATTGTGGAGTCTTCGAACGTGCGGCCTTCGGATTGTGTGATTGCGTGCGAGTCGAAAAATTCCCTCCAGGGATCATTCCCTCCTGATTCCATGCGCTGTGTCTCGGCGTTTTTGAAGGCGTCCATGGTGATTGATCGGACGAAGGAGATGTGTACGCCTAGTCCGCGGTGGGTACCGGCGCAGTTGAGACAAATGAAGGTTCCGAATTTGGGGGATGCCTGAGGGAAAGAACAGATTAGAACAGGGCACGAGGATGACGCAGATTTAGCTCACCCATTGAGGCGATGGAGCGTCGCAGTCACAACACCGGTCATTTCCGTTCACTCTGGAGTATTGAAGGAGCTATAAGCGTCGTGCAGTATTAGCGACAGTCACTTGATCCCGCACAACAATAAGGGGAAAGGAATTTGCTGTCACGGGAAAGAAACATACCTTGGCCTTCGTCTCCGGATCAACCTCCCACATTCGTGACATGATGTATAAATTCGTATAAGTTCGGCGTAAAAATTAAAGGCGCAGCGAATCGACCGTTGTTTGTTCCCCCGGCTCGAGCTAGGGTGGCTAAATTCCGTGCGCGGCTTGTCAGAAAAGTGTTCTTTTGCCTGGGGGTCACCAAACAACAGATTATCGACTGATTCGTACGACCGAGTAAAGTCAAAGTCAAGTCGTTTAAACGAGCGTATGGGATTGGGAGAAGTTGGGCAAGAGTACAGAAGTGCCGACGGGCTCACGGAGGTTGATCCCGCCAAGAGCTGTGGAGTGGCTCTCGTCATAATCCCCTGATCCATGAATGATCTACGCCTGTTACAAGATAATCCGGACTACTCCGTACACACCGTACATGAGCGAGAAGACATCATATCAAGACTACAAGGCCAGCCTTGGCTTATCATAAACTAAATGGTTGCTAAGATACAATATAACAGAAGAGCAAGATTCGTTATCAGGTCACATCTCCATCAACCACCCACGTTACAGCATTTCGGTCCTGCACTAATACGAAGCCCAGCGGCATTCCGTACGTAACCCCATAAAAGAGTGCATCCCACGTTACTTTTATTCCTTAGTACCGGCACCGGACAGGAATAGTATTCATAGATATTTTTTTCTTTGTTTTTCGAAGTTTCTTGGCTCTTCGTTTTCATAGTACTGCATCCGACGAGTACTACAGAGAAATCCCATCGCAAGACGGTCTCCGATCTCGATATCTCGGGCTGAATCTCGAGTACCTAGCATCGGATGGGAACCGTGCTCGTTTGAGACAGAAACGACCTTGTCATTTAAGCAGAGGCAGTGGTAGGAGCGGCGTTCTCCTGGGCCGGGACCTCGGCGGAGGCCTCCTCGGCGACTGCCTCGACAGTCTCACCGGCGGGGACATCATCCTCCTTGCCAGGGCTGTCGATCGCGACCTTTACGGCGATCTCGCGGCCATCGATATCCTTTCCGTTCATCTCCTGCACAGCCTGCTCCTGGAGCTGCTCGGAACCAAGGGTAACGAAACCGAAACCACGGCCTTTGCGGGGTTCGTTGCGGGCTTGGAGCTTCTTGATCATAAAGCGAGGAATGGGGCGCAGGGCGATCTTGGCGGAAGTTGGCTGGTAGGCCTCGAAAAGTTCCTTCAGCTAAGAGGAGATTAGAATGTAAACTAGAGAGCATATTCAATGATCAACACACCTTATCCTCACTCAGATCATACGGCAAGTTCGCCACCATAACCTTGGTCTTGGAAGGAATGCCATCTTCGGGAGGTCCACGCTGCTTCTGGGGACGCGCACGGGGCTTTCCGGCAGACTCGCCGGTAGCAGGGACGGTTTCATTCTGGTTGGTGAGTTCGGTCAAGGGAGCGGTTTCGCCAGATTCAGTGGCAGGCTGCTCATCTCCGGCTTCGGCCTAGTTGCGCAAAAAGTAATTAATATATGTTGACAGAGAAGTGCAATAGAAAGGGTAATATCATACCGAACGGCCTCCACGTGTTCCGCGACCAACACGGCCGCGACCACGACCGCGGCCACGAGTACGCCCACTCGTCCTCTTGCGGCCCTCGTTGCCGCTAGCGCCTTCACCGCCACTTACAGCACCCTCGGCCTTGGCCTCAGCAGGCTCGGGCTTACGGGCAAGTTGAACAGAGACCTTGCGCTGGAGGATCTCCTGTCCAGAGAGTTCTGCGATAGCGGCAGTAGCTTCCTGCGCAGTGGCAAGATCCACGAAAGCGTAGCCAACGGGGCGATTGTTGCGAGGGTTCACAGGGATGGAGACGCTCTCACTGTGTATGTTAGCAACTGTAACTAGGGAATATCCAAAAGTGCGAGATGTAATTGCTAGAAGCAACGATTCGGGAATTGTGACCGGTGCATAGCACCGCTGTGGGAACTACGCGAAAGGCGGCGTGGCCTGCAAGGGATGCCAAGTAACGCAAGGCAATCAAAGGTAAGACTCACATAGTGTAGCTCTTGAAGAACTCCTTGAGCTCCCCCTCAGTGGTCGCATATGCGAGATTCCCAATGTACAACCGACGTCCTTCATCAGCACTGACGGCAGCAGCATCGGCAGTGGATTGAGCTGCGGGAGCAGTACCGTTGGAGACCTCGGTGGCAGGAACGGTGGAGGCCTGGTTGTCGGTAGTAGTGTTGTCGACGGCAGTAGACATCTTGATGGCTGAGGACACAAAGGGTCAAGTTCTGTAGGTGGTCTGATGATTGGCGGTGGAGGATGACGACCGATTTGTGTGTCGATGACTCAGGTGAGCTTGCAGGCTGCCTGTGGGTTGAAATAGTTGAATGTGCGAGGGGGGATAGAAGGGTAGCTTGGTGCCCTAGATACGGAGGAGGTGAATTGGCGGAAAGTGATTGAACGCGATGACGGTTTACCTTGAGAGGAAGGATCAATATGGAGGAGCATCGACCAGAAAGGAGAAGGTGTGAGAAAAAGGAAACCGGGACCTGCGTATGACTAATCTGATGCCCCAGGCATCAATGATATCATCTGCACTCACGCTACAATTCTTTTCGTCTTTACTCACGACTCTTCTTCTTTGAACGGATTACTGCAACATAGCATTTTTATTTCCTATTATCTCCAGTAATCGAATCGACCACTGACTCAGTACCTGGCTGACAGTATAGCTACATTGTACACCAGCTAGGATCTATTTTCGTGGCAGATCTACTCTGGAATAGAAGGGTCTAGAGCCATCCATCTGTCAAGTACGTGGCAACGTGCAGAGTAACGAACAGACTGCTCCGTACATGCTGTTGATAAAATATACATCTATTCTCTCAGCATTCTCTCAAACCGAGCATAAAACAATCATTGAACAGAATACTTTAAATGTCGACTACCTTACTTAATGGTCTGGAACATAGTTCCGGTTGATATATATAGTGACGGGGCGAGAAACCATCAACAGGCACGCCTGAAAGAACACGATAGTGTTAAGTTATCCGACATGAAATTTCTCTACACAACTACCGAGGACTGGAAGGAACGATATCTCGACTTGGTGTATTATTTTTCACAATTAATGCGATACAGGCCCTACGTCTATGAATCATTGAACGCTAGAGATACAGGATGTTGGACTAGACAGATCAAGAAACCCTCGAAACAGGCGATCCGGTAGAAGACTGCTGGGATTGACCCGTGAGTTTCGGTCGAGCCTCATTCTTGAGCTTTTCCAGGAACCCTTTTGAGTAACGGTGATGTTCGAACTTCTTGGATGGGCTGCGCATGTCAACAGCTATCTTGGTTCCATGTCCGCTCTCTGGACCAGCGATAGTGGGCTTTTTAGGTGTCAATTTGGATTTCACTGTTTCTGCAGCCCGAGTTGGTTTCTTGGTTCGCACAGTGAGTTGAGCTCTGCCTTCGGGATGGACATGATCTTTGCCCAGGTTATGCAAAGGCTTGGAAAGAGGATCAATAATCGTGACGAAGATAGCTTTAGCAACATCTGCCACTTCACAGCCATGGCTCCTAGCAAATGCTTCGTAAGGGAAAGAACGAGCAACTTCTTCTGCTAGGTCTGAAAAGAATTTGGTGGTATAGACACGGGGCTTGGCTATGTCAGTTTGGCTTGATTTGGCGCTCGCGTGGCCCTGGACGACCGATGGGCTCCCTGTAGAGACATTGGCATGGTCCTTTTTACCAGGGCTGGTAGTGGTTTCAAGCAGGCGGCGCTTCTTGTCAGGGCGATACGGTCCCGAATTCAATGAGGATAGACGCTTGGTTGCCATATTTGCCATGCTATACTTGGCCCAGAAGAAAACAAGGAGCTTGCTTCATGCCTGCAATCAGTAACATAACACAATGAAAGCACGGAGTAGGAGTGTTGACGTCTCTACTCACTGGGAAGCTGTTACAACTCCATTGACCTTGGCTCGGCTTGTACCAGAGGAAAAGAGACTCTGAGAACAAAGAAATAGTTTGAAAGCATTTCAAGTAGTGTATGATGGACTAACAATGCAGAGAATTAAAGTTGAGAGAAGCAGTGAATGAATCTATACTAGTAACACTACCAATCTGATGCCTCAGGCACAAAGAACAAAGAACGAAAAAACAAAGAAAATGATCAACAAGCTTGAACAGAAAACAGAGTAATGTTTCATCTCGAGGTCTGTCGATCTTTTGCCGTCAACTGGTTTTGTTGAAGATTTTCAATGAGCGCCACGAATGCTTGGCGAGATTAATGATGGATGACTACTAGACTACTCCAACCACCGCGTTCTCTTCTCCTTTCCTCCTCTCCCCTCATCTCTCTAATTTTACCATCACACGTCCTCGATCCCAATGGATCCTATAGAGCCGGCAGGCCCGCCTCAGAACTCTCTACAGATCCCCCATCCTCAACCCCGGCGAGCTTCAGCGGCAAATTCATTTACTCAGGAATCGACGTCATTGCAGCGACCCCAGAACCGCCGACGTGCTTCATCTATTCGGCTACAGCGCCCGCCCTCGTTTACTCAACCTACCCCCCCGTCTGAACAGAGCTCAAACAACCTCCCTCTCAGAAATAATGGCTCGCGGGCTTCTGTCGCCTCCCCCGTTTCCGAGGAGCAGTCTGATCCTTGGGAAGGTGGGCGTCGTCGCAGCAACTCCGAACCCCGTCCAGGGCGGTGGTCTGCCCCGAATATAAACCCTCCACCACGAATTCAGCCTGGTGGACCAATGCGGACAGTGGCGGAGGAACCAGTCAGCCCTACCGGTACCCGTCGCCCAACTTCGGAGTTTGTCAGACCCTCGATGGTGCCAACGCAGCCGAGAGCCGATAACAGAAGCGTGTTACGAAGGACAAGTGAGGCTGCTCTAAATCGTTTCTCCCGGAACCGAGCGCAAACTGTCAGCGGATCTTCACCTGATCCAGACCCGGATGTTCGGGAGTATGATTCTCGCCTTGTTGATGTTCTAGACGTTATCGGTAAGCACTAGTTAGAGGACCGCCCCGCTAATGGTGTCGATATAACTAACATTTGTAATAGACCCGGAAGTTTCGGCCCTAACTACTCTGACAAACGTTCAAAACTCTTTGTTCGTTCCGAATTTGGGCTCGCTTTTAAATCGTACTCAGACCTATACCCTTTCACCACCGCCTGGGTTACCACGGGAAGAAACAACCACCACAGACGAAGAGGAAGATCTAGAGAAAAAAGGGGTCGAACCTCCGCCACCCCTAGAGAGGCCGCTTACTACTATTTCCGCAGTGCTGGATGAAGGAGAACCTCGCTTTGCCGTGCTGCCAGACGAAACCACTCTCCATGGCTGGTCCCCCGAAGAGATTGAACAATTGAACGACCATGTGCGACACATGCTTCATTCACGCCGCTCAAAATTCAAGCGATCGATGAAAGGCTTTGGTAAATACACGTCTAAGCGTATGTTACCGTCATCCTCACCATTGAAGACACCTACTAATGTCCTTTAAAGCTCTTGGGTTTTTGATCACGCTATATGCAACCCTTATTACCCTTTTTGGACTCGCCTGGGTGCTCTTCCTTATCGGTAAGGCCGCGTTCTGACAACTATCTGGAAATACATGATGCTAACAGGATTGCAGGCTGGATCAACGTTGGAGGCCGACAATCTTATATTATCAATGTCATTGATAATGTGCTGGTGGCTCTGTTCGCTATCATGGGCGATGGACTTGCCCCGTTCCGTGCAGTTGATACATACCACATGATTTTTATCGCACATTACACGTTAACAACGTGGAAGATTCGCCGCAAGCGTCGTCTTCCCGACTTGAAGGATAAAAATGACCTCCCCGTCCGTAGGGAACATGGTGCCGACGTCGAAACCGGGAAAGTGCCTAAGGATGAGGAGTACGAATACAGCGTGCTCAACCGCGTACAGCAGCTGAAATTACAGCACCATCAAACCAAGTTCGCCAAGTCCCACACCTTCTACAAGCCCCATGAAACCATTACACATCACGCTTTCCCTACACGCATCCTCATCGCCATCGTTGTTCTCCTAGACTGCCATTCGCTTTTTCAGATCGCCCTCGGTGCTTGCACCTGGGGTATTAGCTACCATGTCCGACCATTCGCTCTCACAACTGTTATCCTGTGCTGTTCAATCGCTTGTAATATTACTGGCGGCGTCTTGATCATGATCGGAGACCGCAGGAGCCGTAAGAAGGATGTGGTCGAACGGATGTTCCGACAGGAGCTGACAAAAGAAGCAATGAAGAAGATGCAGAAGAAGAAGAGGAAAGAGGACAAAGAGAACGAGGACCGTATTGCCTCAACGTCCGATTCCTCGAACTTCCCGAAGCCTTACGTGGCCACCTGATTGTGCTTTATTAATCACCTTTTTCTCACGCGGTTACGATTACGATATCTACGCTGTTCATAAAAACTGGCTATATTGACTGGGCTTTAATAGAGTTTGGATATTATAGGATACGCACTTCTTCCGCTTTTAGCTAATCCCTGTTTTACCGTTTTTACTACGACACGGTGTGTCTTGCTTTTTCTTCTTTGACCTCCATTAGCGATTAACCCCAGTGATACCACCACCAACGTTTTTGTTTAGATTGTCGAGTTGTTTCGATGAATGAGTCTACATACCACTGTATAATAATATACGGACTAATTACTCATACTACTATGATATTTAAAGACATATTATATTCAGTGAGCCAAAAATACAGCGGACTTTGTATTTCCTTGTTGATTGTATCTCACTTGATCAACTATTCCTCAAGGCGTAAAATCCAGGAAAGACAATTAGTACAAGAGGCAGGAGCTCTGATCGACATGGAGGATACTATTTTGGATTTGCTGTGTACAGTATGCTCTATCAATGGCAAGAACCATGTAGAAAATGTACAAGGTAGTTAGATATCCCGTAGATGTATGTATGTATGTTAAGGTAGACAGGATGACAAACATCAAAATCAGAGCAAATGGCGTATGAAATTCAACAACAGAAAAGAGTACATGTCTCGCCCAACACTGCTTCCCAGTGGTAATGACAAATGATAACTCGCTATTGAGCCCGAAGAATAATAGAAAACGACTGACTGAGTATGTAGTATGATATGCTCATGGTACCAAAGCGCTATATTAACAACAAGGAAATCTTAGGTAGTGAGTGACTTGAGTGGGTGTGATCCTCCATGTGCTGGAGGTGTAGTGAGGGGCCTTTTACAGCCCTTCGCGGACTGTATCTGATTCCGCCACAGGAGTTGACCTGCGGTTTGTTAGGATCCTCTCTAGGGTATCCAACCTATCTCGGGTACTGCGGATGGCGTGGTCCATCTCTCGGTCTGACAATGTCTCTTCGCTCAGTGAATCTCTTAACTCCCGCTCGCCCTGTGGTCTCCGCCCAGTCCGAAGTATGTGGGAGTCAGGGATTTTGTTCAGTGTTGGAACTGCTAACCCATCCATGCCTACTCTGTCTTCGAGCCAGTTCCAAAGCTCACTTTCTTCCTTCCGCCACATTTCCTCGTAGGCAGCTAATCGCTGAGGCACGCCATATCCAAGATCGGAAGACGGACGAGACGGCCCGCGGAAGAAGAGCATGAAGAGAAGGATGCCGATAACGATGACTGCTATGTTCCCATTCCACAAGGGCTTGAAGATACCAGAAATAGGCCCCAATGGTCCGCGGAGCGGCTCAAAGAGACCCCAGTTCTCAACACTCTGGGCGCTCGCGACGGTTACTGCAGCTGCAGCTGCCGCAACATCCTCGACCACGGCGTCACCCTTCTTACGTCGAGACTTGCCTTTAGCACCATTCTTGACACCACCTACACGACGAGGCGCAACAGCTAATTTGAGAGCAGCAATGATGTCAGTACCAAACGCTCCCTGACCGTCAATTGCACCTTTCTCGATGGGCCCTGTTCTGATTAGTGTGCTGTATGATATTATGTTGAGAGATCCTCTTACCTTTCAACCAACTCTTTCCTGACCACTCGATCGTACAAGTCATCAGGAATCGTGTTTGGTTGTTTGGTGCCCAGGTAAAGAGATACTTTGTCTTAGTGCAAAAAACATTCCCACTCGGTACGTCGGGTGTTTGAGTCGAAAGTGTGACTAGAACTGCCTTTTCGAGATCAAAAAAATCCAACTGCTCTGTGCTAATGCACTTGGTTTGCTTGGGTCCAATAGCGCCGTTTAGGGGTTTGATGTAGGAGTATTTTCGAGTCCGGTTTTCGTTTGTGAGCCCTGACTTGTCGCATGTAAATTCGAGTTCGCCAGACTTTTGATTGTCGACAAGGAATTTAGGAATGAATGTCACCGAGGCAGGACCGAACATATAAGTGTAAAGTTTGCCCAAAGGCGTGGGAATTATTTCGTCCTTGATGACCTTGTCGTATTGACCGTCAGGGCCGTCAAACTGGGTTGGGGCATGAGTGGCCGGACCGGGGAAGTCACCATCAGCATCGCCGTTAGCTCCCCTGCCGTTTTTAGAGGCCCCATTGACTCCAAGCCCCGAAGTGGCCGGTATGGAGCCGGAAGTCTGCCGAGGTAGACCCTTCGTGGGTAATGATGTATCACTCCCCCTAATACTATCATCCCCTGCGTCAAAGAAGCTATCAGCATTGTCCTCGTCTTCATCCTCATCATATATTTCGTCCTCCTCTTCGTCGCTTTCGTCGTCGCTCTCTGCAGCCTTCTCCGTCTTGTCACCGGTGCTGTCGGTAACCCTGGTTCCATTCACAGAGCTCTTTAGGGTTGGATGGTTGATTTTCCAGATATTGACCATCAAATCGTAGGTCGACTCCCGACTCAAAAGACTGCGGAATGTGTGTCGCGCATGCAAGGTCTGGATAGCAATGGCGTTTGGAAAAACCATTGCTGTGGATTCCTTTTCAATCGCTACAACCTCGTCAAAACTGATGACGAGCGTGGTTACCCATCCGAGAATATTGCTTGAAAAGCAAATATGACCTTCGGAAATGTAAATGCGCCCCGCTAAGATAATTTCTCGCTGCAGGGCACAGCTGTAATCCTCAATTAGGTAATCGTCCTCTGGAACGCTGCGGAAGAGTTGGTGGAAGTCCCTATTACGCTTCTTGCTCGCTACGGCGAACCCTGTCAATCGCGGGAGACTCGAATTGGCGCCTGGAACTCCAAGCGCGATAGCACCAGCGCCAATTGCACCGATCGTCGAGGAGGTCGCGCCGGATGAGCCTCGGTGGCGCCGTCGGGCCAGCCGACTTCGTACGCTACTGCTTCGATACGGCCTCGTTGCGATATCCCCGTCAAAGGTGCTACCATTTGTGGGAGTTTGAATACCCGTGGGCAGATGAGAGCTAGTTTGAGGTTCAGAAATGTCGTCGGTTGGTGGAGTGGCTGGATGATCAGGTTTCTCATATGCCATAGTAACTGCGCGTGCGACACGCCGATCCTCGAGTTTCGCTGCTGCCTCATCTCGTTGATATACTGCAGGACTTCTACGCTTTTCTGATCCTTGATGGGGCTTCGTGATGACGACTCCATCTGGAGTTGATACTGATCCACCGGGCGGTATGGCAATATCGAGGTGGCTAAAGTCTAGATCACCTGAACCTAAAGTGTCGACAGCCATGGGTTTCTTTTCCTCAGACTCGACTTGCCCCGCATCCTCTGAGTCTCGAACGCCGTCGGTAGACGGTTGACTTTCGGACTCTCTGCTATGTTCCGGGATCGTTGGGCTGCGCACCTTTTGTGCATTGAGGCTATTCGTTAGAGAAGAAGCAGCGTTCTGCGCCACAGAAAATACAGAGGAAAAGAATCCGCTCTGGGGAGTATTAGCTTTGGCTTCTTCGATAGTTGGACTAGCAGCAATCGAATTGGATAATTTGCTGGGTTTGGGATTTGCAGCCGAGGCAGATCGTACGCGACGATGGGAGATCATATTCCCAGAAGGGCTCACAATTACGTTTGTTGGCAAGTCTCGAGATCTGATTGAAGAAGGAGATTCCGTAACACTTGAGGTTGCAACAAGCGGCGGATATTCGTTCTGAGGGGTTGGGGGTGTCAATGTCGTCGCCGGCGCCGGAATAGCGGTGTGGGGGGGTGTTTGTAGACGAGGGAGGTCCGGCGACTCTCGAACTTTCTCTTCCTTGAGATCCGTACGGATTGGCATCAGAATAGATGGGAGCGGGGGAGGAGCTTCAGTCGGAATGCCCGTGGCCTGCTTTGAAGATATACTGCTTCGTCGACTAATGCTCCATGAGCTTTCACCCGATGTCGAGGATGCCCGGTCCCGGTTGGTATTCTTCTTGTCTGAGGTGAAGGCATTCTTGAGTCGCTGGCTTTTAGACACGCTCTTCTTCTTTTTATTGCGATCCGTAGGTACACTCAAGCTTGGCTGGCTCTGCGGCCGCGGTATTTCAGTGTCGGGAATAGAGCCGGAACCGTCTGCAGTAGTACCACTTATGGCTGATTCTGCATCCCCCTGAACCCCTTCCGTGTATTCCGAATCGGCCGAAGTGCCCTTAATCAAAGGAGAGGAGGAGGTATAGAAGCCGGTATGTGAGTCGTGTGAGGTTAGGGGGGGAGTCCTGAACAGATTTGATGTTAGACCTGTTCACCGTAAAGCAAACCGCAGACAGCAATCTTACCTATCAGGTTCAGAGTTGTCTGTTAAAAGGTTGGACGCGTCATCTCTGGTGCTGTTGCTCTCGGTGGGCAATAACGAGCTGCTAGAAGCCCCTCCTTGGGAATTGTTCGAGATGCTGGGTAGAGTGCCTTCATTGCTCTCCGACTCGAGTGTCATCGGCAGCTCATCAACCAGTTTCAAAGTGTCCTTCCTTTGTTTGCGCTTCCGTCTGGAGGCAAGCAATTTCGAGAAGCCGCTAGATGATGTCTTGGTCGAATCCGCATCCCCTGCTTGCGACTTGGGCCGGTCGGAGGTAGAATCAATGGACGAGCGACCAGTACTGCGGGCGGGACTTCCCAGTGACTCTAATTCGACGGGGCTGGTCTGTGACCGGAGCGGTTTGGTTAGAGGCGGAGTATCCGTTGGAGTGGGCTCGGGGGGTTCAGGAAGGACGGGGACGTCCATGGCGAGCGGTGCGGCGAAGGATAAGGTGTCAGACTATCCCAAGCGGTCGATACATGCAGTTGATTAGTGGGTAAAAAGGCATGCAAGTTGGGATGGCATAGTAATGTAGCCGTTCACGACCGTGCTATAGATGCTGACAGCGCAAGTGAAGAGGGGGAGAAGCTAGGCTGGATGAGGACAGCTGTGACAGGGGTAAAAGCCAGTATCATGGTCTTCCCGCAGCCTACCAAGAAGATAAAAGCAAGGGCGATGCAAATGGGAGGTAGAAACGAGCTCGGAGGGAAAGGGAAAAGAAGAGGTGAAGGCAGACTTCAAGTTGTCGGAAGTCTTGGGGTCGGAAAGGAAGTCAGACCAGACTAAATCCCGAGAGCTTCACTGGGGGGAATACGAATACGAATCCGTGCTCTGGAGAGTCTGGAGTAGGATGAATATGGCCAACATCAACTTTTATCAATATACCCTCAATGTACGGAGCACAGCAGCGTAGTATACACTCCGGTATTTAGCAGAGTGTATCTTCCATGGAATGCCATGATCGTACCTCAGCAGCATGAATACAAAGCCATGACGCAGTACGCGGGATCTAGACTCGGGTTTACTAAGGTGGCCGGGTAAGGCTGGGTAATCTTACGGTAACACCCAATCTTTCTGAATAACGTCACACTTGACCGATCCGGACCTCTCTTTCTGACCCCTCTCCTCTTTTCATCAGTCCACCTGCCAGCTTCATGAAGGAGAGCTTGACTAGTTTGCTCAGCAGATATGGAGAGTGCTTCTCTCACCTTGGTAAGTCAAATTATGTCTGACACTGAAGCGAATAGCTTTTTTTGACTCTCCAAGGGCCATACCCACGCGCGCAATGCAGTTCTGGAAAGCCGCAAGTCCAATCCCGTAGCAGCCAGCGAAGAGCATGATCTGGCTGCTGGTGAATTCGCAGCAACTGCACTAGGCAGTAAGGATCGTGAGGTACTCCCCACCCCTAGCTTACCAGTTTTGCTTGTTAGTGGCCAGCATTAACTTTTCCACTATGTACAGGCCCTGCGTACACTCCATCTCCTCGAACAACATCACAAAAAGCTTGCCCATATCCTTCGCTTTCAGCATGAAAACCCACCTTCTGCAGCTGCGGTGGGAGTAGCCTCTGCTGCGGCAGGGGTGGTCCCTCAAACAATAGAATCAGGAACAAAGGCGGATCCTCAACAACCTCCAAAACTTTCTGGGAACCCTCGACTACCTAAACGAGAATCATCCTCGATCGCGAGCAACCTAGCTTCTGCACGAGGCATCCCAGCTCAGCCCCGTCGCTCCTCTCCAGCATCACCTACACTCTCCTCCCAACAGGCAGGGGCGAAAATGACTGAAAGCCCTACGAAGGGCAAGACAAGCGAGTCAAGGTTAAGAGGAACGCAGACACCACAAAGAGAACGTTCGAACCGTACATCTAGCCAAAAACAGCCGTGGTCTCCGCCGTCTGGCAGTCCTACCGACATCACCGCTCAAGAATATGTGCCCTCAGATGCGGCAGAGTCCGCACCTCGTTCCTACCGGAAATATCCCAAGGAGGAACAGTTTCAGCAATTCTACTCGACCGTTGAAGGTCTAATCTCCAAGATCTCGGCACCTTTAGCCTTTGCAGGACTCCCCCTTGGAGGCGACAGCGCCAACAGCGCCAACAGCATAAACCGCAAGTCCTCCGCAAATACGCGAGTCGACAAACAAACCGCAATTTCAGACCGAACCGGATCCTCAGCCGAGCCAGACATAAGCCGAATATTCTCCCGGGCCGCTCTTAAAGCCATCCGAGAGTCAAACGGCGGAACTAGCGGACTTGGAACCGGAAACCCGGCCGAATCATTCTACGTAGTCCCGACAACTGGCGGTACCGTCTCCTACGCAGGAATCCTAACCAGAGCCGAAAAGGAAGCCCGTCGTAACAGCCTTGATGAGGCAGACGACGACTTTGTTGATGCGCGCGAAACACCCTCTTCCCCGGAAATGCTCCAAATAAGCAATTCAGGCAAGGGAAAGACAACAAGCCGTCGTAACAAAATAACAGCTCTACAACCAGCTAAAACACTTGAGGAACTCCAGATGGAGAACCAAGCTCTCCGCCATCTCTCGGATACTCTCTCTAAACGGCTACATATGTGGGAAGTCAACGCGCAGTCCTCATCTATGGCTCTCCAGCAATCGCTCAAGGCAATACACCATCATGCTCCCTCGCCCGAGAACATGCCCCACTCAACCCCTGTGTCGCCGACCGCAGCTTTGTCCACGGCTACAGCCCCTCTGCCATCAGAAAACGACCAACGCATCAAAGAACTAGAAGAGATTATCCGCAGCGCGGAAAAGGAACTTGAGCAGGCAGGGCGCGAGAATGTTAAGCTTCGCGACGCGCTTGGCCGATACCGAGATCGTTGGGAGAAGCTCAAAGAGGGTGCTAAGACGAGACGTGCCGAGGTGGGTAGGAATAACAGTGCGGCCACTGCGCGTAATGCAGAGCCTGACTCTGTTGCGACAGAGACGGAACAAGATACGTTAAAAGAGCAGGATCTAAAAGCGGATGATTCGTAATATCTCTTTCATGTTTAATGACCATTACCTATTCATGATATAACGACTTGATGACGTCCCAATAAATCCGATTTGATTACCATCTCCCATCTCCAATCGAGGTGAAGATATATCCACATTTATACTTCATTGATTTGCCCTCAATAACCTCTGACACACGACCACTAGCACCTAATTACAAACGTAGCCCTAGTAGATAAAACCCTACCGTACCCAAAACGTCGCATTCCCTCTAGCATCCGCCGAGTCTCCTCCAACAAGAACCGTAAACTCCCCTTTCTCAACAACATAATTCATCCGGACATCCCAAAGCCCCAATTCACTCACCTTGAGCTCAATCTCCACAGTCTTCGTCTCCCCAGCAGTGATAAACACCTTTTCGAACCCCTTCAGCAACTTATTCGGTACAGCGACAGAGGTAATCTCATCGACGATATACACCTGCACTACTTCTGTTCCAGCCCGGCTACGATGCTTGTTCGTAACTGGCACAGAAACCGTAATCGTCTCATCTGTTGCAGAGGCAAACGGGATGGTTTCCTTGCTCAAAGTAACAGGGCCATACTCGAATTCAACATAGGACTTCCCGTATCCAAATGGATACAATGGTTCCGGGGTACCGAAAACATATTGGTGGCCGAAGACCAATGTCCCGTTCTCGTATTCAACGCCTGAGTCGCCGATGTTTCGGCCTGAATTTAGGTAGTCGTAGTAGATTGGCAAGTCGCCCACGGAATGGGGGAAACTGACGGAAAGTCTACCGGAGGGGTTGTAATCGCCGAAAAGGACATCAGCGAGAGCGTGGCCGCCTTGTTCGGATGGGTAGAATTGCTGGATTAGCCCTGCGGCTTCGGAAGAGATCCAGGGTTCTGTTATGGGTTTGCCGGAGGAGAAGACGACGATCGTGGGCTTTCCGGTTGCGAGGACGGCGCGGATGAGGGGAGCTTGGGCACCGACGAGGGAGAGGGAGTTTACGTCGACGTGTTCGCCTGTTCTATAGCGCCATCGTTGTTAGTTTTTGGTTGGTTTCTGGGGTTGGTTGGGAGAAGGCGAGGGGATGAAGTACGTTGCGTTAACTCCCTGCCATAACTCCCTCTGGTCTCGAGACCAAGTGCCCACGACGACAACAGCGACGTCGGATTTCTCGACTGCTGCGATTGCCTCTTCGAAGCCGGACTCGTCGTTGCTCCAGCGTTCGCAGCCTTGGGCGTAGTGGACGCGTGCTTTCTTGCCTACGGCGGCTTTAATCCCATCTAGGGGCGTGACGCCGCGGTACTGGCTCCGGTAGACGACGTAGTCTCCATACTATTTTGTTCCATGTCCTGTGTTAGCCTACAGAGAGCAAGAACAAGGAGGGATGGGTGGTTGGAAAGGTGGACGAACGTTCATAAACCCGTGCGCCATGGGCCCAATAACAGCAATATCGCCCTTCTTCTTCAAGGGAAGGACATCATCGTGGTTCTCGAGTAGGACGATAGACTCCTTGTCCAATTGCCTGGCTAGGTTGACGGATTCCTTAGTGTGGATGAGCTTATTCCATTCCTTCTTCGGAGCACCGGGGTAGGGATTCTCGAAGAGGCCCGAGGCGAACTTGGAGCGGAGGACTCGAGAAACGGCCGTGTCGACGGTCTCAATATCGAGCTGACCGGATTCGAGTAGCTGGGGGATTGTTCGGAAGTTGCTGCATCGCTGCAGTCAGCTTGGTGAACTATAGGTATGAGTTAGGGTTGGAGACTAACAATGAACCACCACCCATTTCGACATCATTGCCGGCGGGGAGAGCTTGAAGAGTCACGGATTCGGAGTCGATAGGGTTGCTCGCGCAGGTGTGGAAGTTGTTGCAGAGTCGATCTGTCGCTCCAGCGTCACTGATGACGAAGTACTTGTACCCCCATTCTTCTCGCAAAATTTCGGTAAGTAGGTGGTAGTCGGCGACAGCGGGGATACCGTCGTATCTGCAAATGAAGTTAGGCACCGGTTCAATGATTAAATCTTGATAACTTACGAGTGGTATGCACTCATAACACTCCAAGCATCGGCATCAATAATTGCCCGCTTGAAAGAAGGCAGCCAACTATACAAGGTCAACACAGCCCTAACTCCGGATTGTGCACATACGTGGTGCGTAGGTATCTCTCTCCTCCATGAACAGGACCAGTGTTGATACCCTGTTCTGGCTGACTGAACCCCGCATAGTGCTTCACCTGGGCGGAGGCATTAAGACTCTGGATTCCAGTCACGTATTCATATCCGATTTCGCCTGCGAGGTAGGGATCTTCCGAGAATGTCTCCTCGACCTATACAATTTGTCAGCTGGTGTCAATCTCAAACTTGGAATGTCTTACACGACCAAACCGTAGCTCACGCGCAAGGTCAACGACCGGAGCAAAAAGCTGATTGACACCGAGAGCAAGAGCTTCCTGACTGATAACCCGTCCCATCTTGTAGATCAACTATACGGACATTAAAGACCATTCATAGACGCACGGAACATGAGGCGAGGAGATGCACAAACCTCCCTGTTAAACGAGCATCCATAAGCAATAGGGGAATTGAAGATAGTGGCATTGCCAATTAGGAAGCCGTGGATACCTATTCCAGCAATCGGTCAGATTGAAGGCCTAGGGCACAGACAACGAAGCACGCACCCTCTGTTTGTACAAACGCAGGAATCCCGAGGGTAGTATTTTCCAAGAGATAGTCTTGGCCCCGCTTGACATTGGTTGCGATCCAGTCCCAAGGAACAGGATACCCAACTGGAGATCTATCAGTAATGTTCAATCCCGCTATGACACAGTGTGAGCATACCATAAAACATGCCCGCCTTCTCCCTCATGTTTTCTTCCAACCCGGTGTAGTTAAAGGCCCCGGTCTCGGAATTCATCCAATTCGTGATATCACCTGAAAGGAGTCAGTACGGTCGAAAAGCAGACCTTTCGGCAGGCAATTGACCTCAAAGGCCATGGGAGGGCGTACCCCCCAGATTGAAAATCACGCACCTTGCAGCAATTGCCCCATCTTATCCTCAACTGTCATCCGACCCAACAGATCAGAAACCCTGTCTTCAATTGCAGCACTGGGATCTTTGTAGAGAGGCGACGAGTCCTGCGCGGCCGTCAAGCCAGCGCAGAGCTGAAGGAGCAACAGCCCCTTCGAAGCAAGACTTAACAGCATCTTGTCTGATTCCACGGTAGTAAGTACTTAGAGACCGTTCAATTGCGAACGCCCTTTCCCTGCCGTGTTAGAGAAATGTTTTCCTGCAGAGAGCAGCTCGGCGAGCGACGGGGGCCCGCGCTGTTTTATCCCAAATTATTCATTATTGACAAAACGGACGACCTCCGGATGCCTAGCTAGATCCGAGCAGTTAGCTAAAAAGCAAGGAAATTAGGGAAAAGAAAACAAATGGGAGCTGAGTCCTGACACTGGGGTGCGGGGAGATCATTGGCATCATTTCGGTAAGTACTTGGTCTGCAAGGGTTACTGAGGGGTCAAGACGGATGGGGACTCGGGAGTAATAATGCAGGCATCGCGGAGATGAACCCGGACCAGGAATGTGTATAGACAGGGAGTCTTGAGAAGAATTGATCAATAATGGCGTCTCCGGTGGAGGCATGGAGAGTGGAAGATCACGGCTAAATGCAGCTTGAGGGCCCTTGTTTTCCACCTATCAAAACATCCGCGGCGAAATAGGAGCTTTTGCAAGGACCAGGCCACTTCCTCTGTATATTATATCGTCGATTCACTATCTATGAACGAGAAACGAATCAATAATAAACTTGGTAGATCGAAAACCCTGCAGATGCAGGAAGATTGAAAAAAAAGCTCTCTAATTACAAATGAATATGGATGGTAAAGATGCTATCGGCAATGGTATCAAGCAAAACGCCCACCATGAAGGAGAGATATTAACAAAGAATTAAAGGAGAGAATATGTACGGGTGTTCATACAATGATGAGTGCCCTGAAGCCCACTTTCTGGGTAGCCTCATGCGTTTGGACCTGATGGCCCTGGTTGTTCATCTTCGTTTGGAGAAGCCTCGGGGTGGTGGTTGTCGTTGGACTCTTGCTGAGCCTCTTTTCGCTTCTGTAGCACGCCTCCTAACCACGGTACCGATTTACCCCACGAGTCGCTCAAACTGCGGAGCCGGGAAAGCGTGGTGACATCGTCAGTGTCGTTGCGGGGGATCTCTCCAGATTCTTCACCAGGCGTGGGATGACGGACACTCACGGGCGCGGTGACGAGGCCATCTGCAGGGTCTGTGGCCGTTGAAGTCCGCGGTTCAGCCCAAATGGAAGATTCCGAAGCCTGATTGAGGTCTCCTCCCTGGCTGGATGTATCTCGTAAGATATTATCGAGAACCGATGTACTGGGGTTCTTCTTCCGACCGCATCGTCTAGCCATGCGCCGCTCTTTCGCCGGGCTCATCTCACCGCGACGGATAGAGTCGGCAACAACCGCGCTGAACCCTCCAGACAGGGTGGAGAACAAAGGTCCCGGGGAGAAGTGCGCCGAAATAGAATTGCGCGTTCTCCTCGGGGGTGTTTCGGGAACAGTGTTGTTGCGAACATTGGTACGTGTGCCGTCCAGGGCCGCAGGGCCATCCGTATCTGTATCCGGGGCGGAAGGGAAACGTAAAAGCACCGTGGAGCTAGCTGGTTTGTGGGCTAACTGTTCCGGAGTGAATGGCCGCTCAATAGGCTCGGACGCCGTGGTTTTGGAATCTTGCTCAGCAATATCGACCCAAGGATTTCTCAGAAGAGAAAGGGGTCGGGACGAAGAAGAAGACCCAGGTGAGGGCTCAACAAGGGAATCGGCAGCCACCGAGCCATCGGGCGATGGAGACGCGGCGGAACGAATAGCTCGAGGGGTGCTTTGTGTGCTTTGTTCATCGTCAAAGTCCTCTAGACCTCTACTGAGCAGCGAGGCCGCAGGTGACTGGATAGCACCGTCAAGAAGACCAGGTGTCCGTGGTCGTCGTTTATTCTTCACATGGGCTGGCTGAGGTGGGGATAGATCGAGCCGGTCCTGATACCGCTCCCCAGGCAGAAGGCCGATAGCTTCTTCCTCATCAGTAGAGTAAGTGGACTCATCGTCCCCACGAACTCGCCCACTGGTGATGAAATACACTCCCAGAAAGGTGAGTAGGCAGCCGCCCACGAATTTCGATGCACGAGAAGGGGTGTATGACTCAAAATCACGGTATAGAACCGCGCTTCCAATGATGACGGACAGTGTGAAAAGGACAAATTGAGTTGGAATCACTTGGGTAGAGTCGAAGCGTTGTAAAGCTTTGTTGATATAGCGAATCTGCATCAAGGCGCTGAAGATGAGGACGAATGCCAAAAGATATGTAATCGGGAAAGTAATGACATGCCACAAAGTAAATGATAGTAGTGAGGAGACACCTTTTGTGGATAGAGCAGTATATCCGCCTATGTAGTGTTAGCATTCATCGGGCCTAATCATGAGATAACCGGCGCATACCAAATAGCCCGACCAGCCCAACATCAATCAATATCGTCCGCGATCCATACTTGCTGCTTGCCCACATCAGGACAATGATCAAGCCAGTAGTGATACCCAAGTAGGTCTCAAATTCCCACCGTGTGATCATCACCCAGATATCATGAGGCCCGATCTTCTCCTCCGACGACTTTGCACTGAGCACAACGACCACTGCTCCAGCTACCGCAATAAGCACACCCCAGAGATCGCGCTTCCGGAACTCTTCCTTGAGCATAAATGGCGCAACAACACAATTTGAGATCAGAGCCACAACTCCCAGAGGCGAAACGATCGACGCCGGCGCAAATCCATATGCCATGAAATTCCCCATCTCACCAAGTGTCATGAGAATGATTCCCGCCCACCAATACGGAGAGCGAAGGTAGGATTTCCGCTTCCCCTGGACGCCATTCTCAGCTCGTACGGTCCGGTCAGACACGGGCGATCCACGTTCCTGTTCCGAATTGTCGTCCCTGTACCTCCCGGATGAAGCGTCCTCGTCGCGTGCCTCTGTACCTTGTTCCCCGTTTTCAACGGCGCCGTAGGAGCTCCCTGACACTTCACGGCGGTGTGTGCGTTTCCAATCCATCTCCTGCTGTAGCTTCTCGTGCTCCCATTCTTTATCGATTCGGATATGGGCATAGCGTTGGATGTTGAGCGCTAACGAAATCAATATATTCCCAGCCAGCGCGGTAATTATACCAATCAACGACGCCCACTCGTATTGTCCGCTACCTTCACCGCCATGTTTGTGCCCGGAATCCGATGCTATTGTCGGAAGAGAGTGCGGCCACACCGGAGTAATCGGAGAGGAAATCGGCGTCGGAGAGACGGAAGAAGCGAGTGCTGTGAGCAGACCGGCTGCCAAAGGATACTCTTGCGTAGAGTCCATTTGCGATCTAGATGCGAAAATTGAGACAAGAAATGGCAAAGAATGAAAATGCGGGCGCTATGAGAGATCTGTAATCCAGTAGGACGGATATTGTCGGAAGTGCCACGGAGTACGTAGAGGAGCTGCGAGGGTCTTCTATCCCTGGAGTTTAATGTACTCAGGATTAAACGAGTTTGAGAAGAGTGATCATGCTGGAGAGGGAAAGAACTGCATCGTGGGCCCCTGAAGCTGCTGGAACCTGAGTCCAAGGTTGTTGGTTTCAAGGCGGTACCTGAAAGGCAAATTCTCTTGATGAGATACAAGATGTCACGGAATACTGAGAGATAATGGAGGTACAATATACAGAGCCAAGGACGATGAGCGGAGAGGAGGGTGTTGGAGTCAAGAGATCAACGGGCAACGGTCGCACGTGCGGAGAGCCGGTTCGGTTACAGTATATTGGAGACTTAGGCGCAACCATCGTATTCTTTGAGCTGCGGAGATGCAAGCCTTCCAAATTTAACCTAGTTCAACCCGGATCTTGGTTCTGCTACCTTTGCTTTGTCATTGGTTGTGTCGCGTCACAGCGCGATCCGAGCAACACTTAACAGGCTGTCAGTTGCCAGGCTGCACCCGCACTCAACGTCATCATACAGAGGTGAGCCCCTCAGTTGCATACTATACACCTAGGTACACCAGGGTTTAATTGGACATATACCTGGGCTGCCATGTAGTCTACGAACAATGGCTGTGCAGGCAAATATCTTTCATTGATCATTCCTGAGGACTGGAGACCCATATAATAGTACATGTCTTGAGTAGGACCCCTTTATCGTCGTATCTTTTTCTTATCCGGCTGTGGCTCATCATCGTCGCTAAGATCTCGGTATATCGTTGTGGGCTGTGTCTCTTTCCAGGCGTTTGTAAAGATTGGATCCTTTTCAGCTTTTTCGGCATATTTCAGCAGGGCTTCACGAGGATCCTCATCACGCATAGAACTGAGGGGGATGTTCTCCCGGATATGTTTCGCATCTGGTTGTGATTTCGAAAACGGCGTTTGCACCGGCATGTGAGGTCTTCGGGGGTCCCTTGAGCGGCCCGATGCTGTGAGTCCGATGGTAGGATGTCGCGCGGACCATGTAGCCGAGGTGTAATGTGGGACGCCGTTCGATCCGACAACCACCGAATCTCCAGAGATACCTTGGGCAAGGTTCATGGTGAGCGATGGGTCATCGTCGATGTGGCGGCGTTTCGGTGCTTTAGACATGACCAGAGCAGCACCCTTAGTTGAGGTGTTGGGGTTATAGAGAACATGGGTTTCAGCGTTCGCGGATCCAGTTAGAATCTGGTTCAGCTTTTCATGCCATTGAACGGTGATCAATGGAGACCCTGGCGTAACTGGCGTAACCATCTCAGGCCTCAGCGTAGCCGGGTTCAAAATGTGCAAGTGACCGGTCTCTGAGCCGGTGATGATGTTCGCGGAGGTAGGTGAAAAGACGATATTTGAGGTTGGGAATCGGGACGAGCTAGACGAATGCGCAACCGTCGTGATCGGTTTCTTGAACTTCCTCGTATCCCATAATTTGATGGTATCATCTCCACCCTTGGTAATGACGAGTCGCCCATCCGAACTAACATCAATCCCGCTCGTCCATGTATCCCGTGTATGCGCATCCCTAACCTCAGCGCTAGGTCGTGTATAAGGCCCGTTTCCACTCCACATCATTAAACTGCCATCAAGTGCAGCACCAACAAGCACATTAGACCCGCCTTGTTTCGGTGAGCCCCAAGCAACCGCAGTCATTTTGCTCCGACCAGCGGATCCTGCGACCCTTGACTTGTGCATGATCACCTCTTTCTGTGATCTTCCAACATTGGCATCCCAAATCCGAACTGTGCTATCCGTTCCCGCGGTAACACAAAGATTCTCATCAGTGGGACACCATGCGCCGCTAGTCACCTCTGATACATGGCCCTTGGTATTGTGGAGATCTCTCAGGTACATGTCACCCTTCACGAACTCTGTAATTGTCTCACCATCACGATCGAGTATCCGAGGTTGCGGCGTAGCGGTGACCACCAAGACATACCCAGGGGTAATGGGGTTGAATGCCGCGTAGTGTACCGCATGCGTTTCTTGCGCCGCTGACTGTTTCTTGAAAGTGGGATCGACCGACTTGAAAGAACGAATCGTCGACGGCGTCATGGAGGCGAAATCGTGAAGCTTCAGTGTACAATCAGTGGAACCGGTAATTAATCGCGATCCTGAAGGGTCAGCAGCGATGGTGGTGACTGCGCGCTCGTGTGTTTTCATGACGAGCTCATGCGACACGGGAAACTCATCCTCGTCGTCCGACTCAGAGTCATCTGAAGCATCGGAATCGGAATCGGAATCTTCGTTTCTGGCAGCGCTGGGCCCTGCCGGCCTTGCTGGTCCAGCACGATCTTCTTCACTGTCTGATTTTGCCTCTGTATCTCCGGTGCTGATCGATTTGGTCTTTTCATTGATGGTGTCGGTCTTGGTGTCGCGTTTCGTTGTGTCTATCTGTGCGCTGATATCAGTCTTCTTCTCCTGCTTGCCGAAGCTAGAGGGAAAGAACTGCTTGAAAGCTTCCTCGTCAAAGCCGTCCATGATGACAAGTTCTGAGTATAATGCTTTTCGCGAGTTTATCGGAGGAGACTTTACGTCTTATTGGGGAAGTTGACATGAGTTTGTCAGGTTTATCAAGTTTGCAGAGTTTGCTTGCTCTTATCTTATCTTATCTCCGTCCTCTTCTGTCTACTCCGAAGTCCGGAGTCTTACACACTCTGGCCTGCATAACTAACCGCCCGTTCATTACTCTTCTCATTGTATCTGAAAACAGGTGATCAATCTACTGGTAATGACTACTCCTAATACGGGTCTGATTTAGGTAAGGGTTGTTAGGGGAAGGTGAGCAGATGTGGATAAGTTCCAATGTATCTCGGAATATATATGTTCAAACGAGCAGGGAGTTCAAGGTTACCGGGTTCCAATCGGTCTCTTAATTTTCATGGGATTGGGAGAGCAGATATTAATGGACTACACTTCACAATACAATAGTAGTTGAAAAGTGGATTCGTAGCATTACAATACACAGTTTCTAAGGGTACTGCAACACGCCTGCAGAGCGCAACTACCACTAAATGCATCTACAAATACAATCCCTCCACAGGTCCACCATCTTGCTTCGTCTTCATGATACGTTCGCGAGCGGCGCGGAAATCCTCCATCTGCACCCTCATACGGCGTTCTCTCAAAGCCATCAATCCGGCTTCTGTGCAAATAGCGCGGATATCGGCACCAGAGAGATCGTCCTTCTGGTTGATGAACTCGTCAAGGTCGACGTCATCTCCTAGGGACATCTTCGAGGTGTGTAGGGTGAAGATTTTCTTCTTGGTGTTTTCTAAAAGTCCGTTAGTGGAAGTTCAAATCTGCAACAGAAACCAACTTACGATCGGGGTTCTCGAACAAGATCTTACGATCAATACGTCCGGGGCGAATTAAAGCAGGGTCCAGAGTTTCAATCTTGTTCGTGGCCATGACCACCTTGACGTCCCCGCGGTCATCGAATCCGTCTAGCTGGTTGAGAAGCTCCAACATGGTACGTTGAATCTCTCGCTCACCACCGGAAGTTGACTCATAACGCTTTGTACCGATAGCATCGATTTCATCGATGAAAACAATGGAAGGCGAATGTTCTGCGGCCACTTGGAAGATCTGTCGTACCAAACGGGGTCCGTCTCCAAGATACTTCTGAATAAGCTCACTACCAACGATACGCAGGAAAGTCGCGCTGGTTTGATTGGCAACTGCCTTGGCAAGAAGTGTTTTTCCGGTTCCAGGAGCTCCGTAGAGAATGACACCCTTGGGCGGTTTGATACCCATTTCCTCGTACAGTTCTGGGTGGAGAAGCGGCAGTTCTACTGATTCTCGAACTTCCTGAATCTGGTTTTCGAGACCACCAATATCCGCGTAAGACTCGGTTGGAGCCTTGTCGAGCTTCATCACCGAGACCAGCGGATCCGACTCCTCCGTCAGCACACCGACAACCGAGACAGACTTGTGGTGTAGCAAAATGCTAGCACCCGGCTCAAGGAGATCTTTATCAACAAATGACATGATGGAAACGTAGTATTCTGGGCCGGTAGCGCTCGAGACAATAGCGTGGTCGTCATCAATTAATTCCTCCAAATTACCGACGCCCATGGGACTTCCCCTCATGTCATCAACACGGCTGCGCTCATCTGCGTTTCTGTCCGTAATATCAAGATCACCTCGGTCGGCGGTACCCGGAGCTACGAGTGCCTTCGCTTTCCGCAAACGCTCCATGTTTTCCACGTATTCTTCTTCAAGTAGCAGGTGATCGTGGACGCGCTGCATTCGAAGGTATCGTAATTTACATCGTGACGTTGGATAAATGTCCGGTAGTTTGGATGCGGTGCTGGGACCGGCGGCCCTGCGCTTCTTACGCCCGATGCGAGTGGTTGGTGGTGGAGGCGGCTCGTACTTGGGCTTGTCCTTCTAAAAATGGGGTTAGCAACCAGGGTAAATCTATCGTAGCTGGCGGTGTAAAGCTTACCTTCTTGTCCTTGTCATCGGCTCCATCTCTTCCTTGGCCTCCGCCAATGTTGGACTGTTGGTTACCCTGGATGTTTTCAGTCAGACTCGAGCAGGGTGAAAGGACGAGGAAGACTAACCATAGTCCGATGCTATGAACCGAGATACTAGCTGGATTCAATATATGGAGCTCGGGTCACAGAATAGCAAAAAGAGAGGAGGAGAGGAGCGTGTGGATGATAGAGAGTGAGGAGCTTGATAGCAGCTTGAGGTCAGATCGGGAGCTGTCCTTGTTGTCGCCATCTCCGTCAGGTCTTGGCGCTGATTATGTGATAGCGCACGTGATCTACAGATATCCACTGATCGACTCGTCTAGAAATGCATCGATGCCTGTTTGATGTGAAGGCAGCTCAGTTGGGCATTCTAAAACTAGCATTACCTGGGATAGAGTACGTGATAAGCATTGTTATAGATGCCCTAGATTTGATAACAACTTGGAAGAGTCAAGTTGGCTCAGCCACGTGAATTTCAGATCCAAAAATACTCCGTTCCCGAGTCAATAGTAGTAATAATGGTGTAGAGCGGTGGCTCAGCCTCTATTCGGAAAGGAAAGGCAGACATCTCTTCAGATTCTCTTCCTGCACCATTTCTACCTAATCATCTTTTGTGCACAAGCGCATTGTCCCTGTACTTTTACTGGTCTATACCCTGTTACTCCCCATCTTCTGCCCCTCAGCAGCTCAACTTCCCCTCCAATCCAGCGTGAGGCTCTTTCGCAACCCAAGGCGCTTCCGGCCATATCTCCAGCGCACATCTTACACGTCATCTCTGTGACTCGATCTAAGGTTTATTTTCCCTGATAACCTTTCTTTTTTCTTCGTACAGCTCGATGCACCCTAGAGTTTGAACTTGCTTGGTGCTCTGAGTCTAACTAGGTCGTCGCATACAGACATTTAACCCCTCTATAGCTATTCCCTCCTCTATATCTGTTCTCGACAACTCACGAATCACCATGGCGTCTAACCGAACTCGCCGGATTGCAAAAGAAATTGCCGATATTCGGGCAGATGCACATTCCCACATCACTGCAGAGCCGCTGGGAGATGACGACGATATCACACACCTCCGAGGTACCTTCCCAGGGCCTCCGGGTACCCCATACGAAGGTGGCACATACAAGATCGATATCAAGATTCCCACTGAATATCCCTTCCGACCGCCTGTAATGCGGTTCCTGACCAAGGTCTGGCATCCGAACGTGAGCAGTCAAACGGTTGGTCCACCTTCTAACTCTATCATGGTCTTCGTGCTGATCACTCAAACCAGGGAGCCATTTGCCTTGATACTCTATCCTCTGCCTGGTCACCCATTCTCACTATCAAAGCCGCTCTCTTGTCGCTCCAGTCGCTGCTTAGCACTCCAGAACCCAAAGACCCTCAAGATGCCGAGGTTGCTGTTATGCTGATCCGGAAACCCAAAGAGTTCGAGCACGTGGCGCAGGAATGGGCTGTTCAATATGCAGGCGCCCCAAGGAAATTTGCTGGGGAGGGTAGCGGTGGTGCGACGGACGAGTCTCTTCGCCAGATTGAACGGCAGGAGAAGGAAGAGCGGGACAAGGAGGATCTCTCAAAGTACGTATTTCTTAACTGTGTCTTGATGACGACCTATTGACATATTGCTAGATACGATGGATACAATAAACAACTGATTGATCGGTTCTGCCACATGGGCTTTGACATTGACCAGGTTGTTTCCGCCTTCAAGTTTTACGGCATCGACCGGAATAATGGGGAGGACTATGAGCTGGAGGAGGCTTATATGGGCGATGTTACTGCGCGACTCCTGGGTGAGCCGTAAGACCTTGGCGACAATCTAGGAAGCACTCTGTTTGATATAGTTGGTGACTAGGCGGGAATGATGAGCACGGTGCCTGGCGAATCCTGGAGAATTTTCGTTCTTTTCTGGCTTTTAGGCGTTCTAGCATGTTATAATCATATATTACTCTCTTTTCCCACACTATGTCTACCTATCTCTGCTCTTCACTCAGCCTAAAGAATTTCTCGCTCAATTTGAATACTCGTACTGCAAGTGAGGGAGGCCTCTAAGTGAGCTAGTTAGTTAGTGCACAAGCTTGAGCACACAGCGCTGACGGAGCTACCGAATCGGGCAACTTATCGATAAGCACGTGAAACCTCACAGCTCCAGCTTTCACGACTCCAGCTCAGTTATTCATTCCATCTTTGACCTCAAGGACAGACTACTACTCGGCTATGAACGTATAGATTGTTAAATCTAATATAGGAGTCAGCCAGGCAGATTCAATACTTTCGTGTATCTTTTTCCAAACACAGCCCCGCCGACAAAGTCTTCGCAACTGTTCCAACCCACCACCCCCATGATCGAAGACGATTTCTACCGGACCTCATCACAGTTCCGCTTGTGGTCTTACACAGAAGAATCTCTGCGGTCATTACGACAGAACACAAACAGACTCGCTAGTGACCGTGTGCGAGTTGCGCTGCAAAGAGCACGCGAGGCGCGACGATCGGCCAGCTCTTCAGCTGCTGGCACACCAAACCCGAATGGCAGCGATGCGGATAGTAAAGCCGGGGAGGAGAAGGACATTGAGTGTCTGACTCCAGAGGAGGAACAGGACTTGGTACGATATTTTTGCGAACAGATTGTCCAATTGGGAGAGAGCTATAAACCTCCGCTCTCGACGATGGTGCGGGTATGATGTTCCTGCGAACAGCTTCAGTATTTCCTTGCTGACGGAGCTTGTAGGCCACTGCGATCCAGTATCTCCGACGCTTCTACCTCACGAATTCTCCCATGACATACCACCCCAAAACCATCATGCCATGCGTCCTCTTCATAGCCACCAAGACCGAAAACACCCACACGTCACTTCGGCAGTTCGCCGATGGAGTTCCCGGTGACACCACCGCAGACGATATCATCAGCCCCGAGTTCCTCGTCATGCAAAGCCTCCGCTTCACCTTCGATGTCCGCCACCCCTTCCGCGGTCTCGAGGGCGGACTGATGGAACTCACAGCCATCTCCCAAGGCCTAGGCCAACCAGCACCTCACCTCCCAAACAAGTCTCCAGAAGACCTACGTCGGGCGATCACCTCCCTCCCCGCTCCATCCAACACAACCTCACCCCCGTCAATATCAGAACGCCTCGGTAGAGCCCACCAGAACTCCCGCGAGATACTCAAATCCGCCGCCCAAATGTCCGACGCATACTTTCTCTATACCCCATCCCAGATCTGGCTATCCGCCCTCCTCCTCTCAGATCGACCCCTCGCAGAATTCTACCTCGACACAAAACTGCCCTCGCAGCATGATATCCCCCCCTCTCACCCACTATCAACCCTCCGCTCCAAACTCCAAACCACCCTATCCGCCTGCTCAACCCTCCTAAACACCTATAAGCCCCTCGCATCAGACCCAGAAGCCAAAAAGGCCATGCGCCGCATCGGCAAGAAGCTCTACCACTGTCAGAATCCTGAGAAGGTCAATATAGCCGGCCAGAAACGAATCCCTGCTGCCGCCGCTCTAGCGGCAAGTGACCCCGCCACGCCGGATAGTGAAATGGAGCGCATAGCGAAGAAACGGAAACTTGAGAATGAACACCAGCAGAAACATGATATCTTCGGCGGGGAATTGGTGGAGAGGACGAAGGGGAAGGAGGGGTGATATGGGATTACCTTTGCTTTCGAAACCGGCCTAGATCTTACTAAAAGGCAGTTAAAAGGGGCGGATACTTTATATGTACACTATGCTCAAGATTATTTCGAAAGGGGCCGGCCGTATCGAATCAAGTCAAGTTTGGTCGTTTTCAACATTGCGTTGCTGTATTATATCGCTGCGGCAATAGAATCATGGATCTGGATCGGGATCTAGTAGAATGTCATAAAAAGCAGCCGAGAGGTTTTTCACGAACCAGACCCCAGAATAGCTACATGAATACATATACTCTCTACACCATCTACATCCACTTCAAGAAAATATGTGTAAAGAAAGAGTCAATTCAACTCACCAATGCCAAGTCTAGATAAAGGCGGATGAGGTATGAAGCAGGCCATCTAAACAAAAAAGCACCCTAGCAAAAGTAAAAAGAAAAGGAGAAAGAGAAAAGCAGATATCTCCAGAAGCATCAAAACAAAAGAGGGAGATTTATGTTCCCATATATGAGGTTCGCCTGCGGGACGGTTCATCACTCCCGAGACTCAACTGAATCGAACAAAACTTTTCCTCTTTTCCCACATTGTATTGGAATCAGCATCATCATGATCTCTAGCATGCCAGTCGTTAAAGAGAAAGAAGGTCTTGGGATATCCCACCACGTGGCCACGTCATCTAGACGGCACCCGCATTGATCATCTTCTGGCGGAGGTGGTTCTTGTATTGGCCGATTGAGCCATCCCAACGGTGAATGCTCTTGTGCTCACAGACCATGATATCCTTGGCGATCTTGTCGAGGAGTCGGAAATCGTGAGAAACAACGACAACACCACCACTGTATTGGTTAATGGCATCGGCCAAACTGTCAATGGTAGGAATATCGAGACCGTTGGTCGGCTCGTCGAGAAGGATCATGTTGGGTGATTCGATAGCGAGGAGAGCGAACACGATACGACTCTTTTGTCCTTCAGACAGGGTGCCCATCAGAGCGGTCTGGGACTCACCGGAGAGACCGTAACGACCGAGCTGTTGACGCCAGTACTGGAAGTCCTGACTCTTCTCTGGGAACCTGTCACGGACGAACTCCAAGGCAGACTTGGTCAGATCGAGCTGCTCAGCGGAGTGCTGACTGTACATGCCAAGCTTCAAGTGAGTGTGACGGCTGACACGACCACCGATGGGTGAGAGCTTTCCGGTCATGAGGCGTAGCAGAGTAGATTTACCAACACCGTTGGGACCGACGAGAGCAGTTCGGGAGTCCATGTCGACACCGAGGTCGAGGTGCTCGTAGAGAGTATCTTCCCACTTGCCAGAGTAGGAGAAAGAGACATCATCGAAAGAAAGGACGGGAGGCGGGAGCTTATCAACATCTGCGAAGCGGAAGCTGAAAACCCTGTCGGGAACGACTGCCTGGATGAAGCCGTCTGCCTCCATCTTGTCGAGAATCTTCTGGCGGGACTTGGCCTGTCGGACCAAGTTGGCGTAAGTACCAGCGGAAGCGATGAACTTCTTGATATGTTGAATTTCCTCCTGCTGCTTGGTGTACGCCTTCATCTGGTTGGTCTCCTGTTCAGAGCGGGTCTTGTGGTACGAGTCGTAGTTACCACCGTAGTAGAGGAGCTTTTGCATACGCATGTCAATCATGGTTGAACATACACCGTTCAAGAAGTCCATGGAGTGAGAAACCAGAACCAAAGTACGCTCCCACTTCTTGAGGTATTCTTCCAACCACACGCAAGCCTCGAGATCCAAATGAGCGGTGGGGTCATCAAGAAGAAGCAGCGAGGGCTTGACGAACAGAGCCTTGGCAAGGGCCACACGCATACGCCATCCACCAGACATGTCCTTAGTCTTCTTGTGGATCGTCTGCTTGTTGAAACCAAGACCGGTCAAGATCAGAGAAGCACGGGTGTGGAAGGTGGAGGGGTCCATTTTGTCCATGCGCTAGTAAAGTTAGCAAACGTCCAACTGCTGCTATCTGTAGGATACATACGTCATACAAATCCTCGAGGATGGGGCTGTCAGGACCCTCCTGCTCGAGAATCTCTTCAGCCTTCTTCTCCATGTTGTCAAGCTGATTCTGTGCCTCGGTGACAACCCACTCAAGGGCACCGAGATCGCTAGGAGGAGCACCCTCGTTCAGAAGGTAGACATCAATGTGATCGGGGATAGGATATTCGCGGGTAGCAATAGACTTGAGCAAAGTAGACTTGCCGCAACCGTTCTCACCAAGAAGACCATAGCGACGACCGTGGTTGAGCTCGAGCGTGGAGTCAGTGATGAGGACCTTGCCGTGGAACACAAGGGAGGCGGAGGTGATCTTGACGTCGCGAGAGGCCTCCATGGAGGAGAGCACACCGGTGGTGACACGATCCGACAGACCGTGCTTGTCCATCTGTGCGGTGAGTTTCTCGACTTCCTTCATCTTAGCATCGGTGGTGGCGGGCTGGTCCTCAGCACCGGAGTCGACGGGGGTGTCATTCTTGGAGCCCTTTCCAAGCTTCTTCTTGCCGTCACCGTCACGCTTCGCCATACGGGCGGCTTTGGATGCGGAAACCATCTTGACTGGCGGGAAAGGAGGGGAGGGAGGTAAATGGGCGGAAGGGTGATGGGAAGAAAGGCTTAGAGATGAAGCCTGACGTGTGGACGAGGTGAAGGAGGGAAAAAATGAGAGAAGGTGGATCAATAAAAATAGCGGGGGGCGAGCCTTCCTGTTGCTGAGGTCGAGGTGGGGGAATCGAAGCCCTTATCGATACAAGTACTCGATGTCGATAGAATCGATACTGTATTCGAGACTCTTGATACCTAGGAAGAGCAGATTGTCTTCCTCAATGAAAACAGATAATTAAGAGACGACACAGGATGACAACGACAAGATAGAAAGAGAAGAGAGAATCAGAGATTGATGATTGTCAATTTGTGAGCCTGAAAGGCACGGCCAAAAATTCCTTCGGTGGGCCAACAGCACATGTGTTGTCTGATTGGATAGCCGACGTCATTCGAGGGCTGCGTGGCGGGGCTTGGCCCGATTAGGCCACAGTCACGTGAAATAGACTCAGACATGCCTGCATGACTAATCTTGCTCTTGGATAAACATCAACATAGAGGAGCTTTTCACGAGATAAATTGCTCTATACGTACAAATTTCAGGTATATACACTCAAAATCACACAGAGAGCAGGCTACTGCTGCATCCGCCTAGCAATCCTTTCCAAAACCTCCCTCTCCTCTGCCTCTAGCCACAGATTATCCGGCACCTGAACCATGCCCTCTCGTATGACAACCTGCATCTGATCCGAGAAGTCAAACTCAGATGAACCAGCGTCACTTCCTTGCTTGATCACTGGCGCTTTTTCAACATCCCGCGGCTGCGGTTTTGATGGTTTGCCAAGAGGATGAGGCGTCCACCAGTACACAGGGAACCGACGTTGAATGTTGTTTAGTAATAATGCCACTGTCAACATCAAAGTACATCCCAGGAGCATTATAGGGATCAGCCACCAGCCGAGGCCTTGCAATTCTGTTGCTGCCAGGAGAGCCGTTGCTCCGGCGGGTGGGTGAACCGTGTTCGTCATGACCATTGCCATTGTTGTGATGGCGCATGAGAGGGATCCGGCGATTTCAGGCTTGGAGTGGGCGCTGGGATTTAGGGCGAAGAGCTTTGCAATGCCGACGCCGATTATGCTTGCGATGAGTTGACTGAAGAAGGCATTTCGTGGTTGGGCAAATGGGGACTCGATGGCGCAGAATTCGAGCACTGCTGCTGCACCCTGCGACGAGTCAGTAACTGACGGATTCAATGGTCAAATTCAGTACTCACGAAACTACCAACAATAATCGGCGCATGATGATTCCGAAATTCCGGGATATGAAGTGAAACCTCGGAGATCAAGAGCACACCGCAGAAGACACCAATAAGAGCCCAGAAGCCGATGACAAGATTTCCTACGGCCTTTGGTGGTTCCTTGCCTCTATATCCGAAAAAATGTGACACATGACGCGGAAGCCTGTGCCACGGCGGAGGTGGAAGAATAGGGTTTAAGACAGCATCGATGTCCAGGTGCCAGCGCGAGAAGTCGATGCTATGCTTGTGTCGATGAGCGGATGAGGGCCGTGAGGGATGCCCTGATCTCCCTCGAGTGTCCTTCATGTCCGTCATGTCCGTCACTTATTCCGCCTCGACTGCAATGACTCTGGCGATACGTGGCAAGTCCTCCGAGTCCGTTGGCTGGGTTGACACTGATCAGAGCAGAAAGCCTGCTTTAAAATACCCTAATGCCGGAAAGAGGTCGAGGTGATATAACCAACAACAACCACGTGAACACCACTAACAGTGGTGAATGAAGAAGAGAACGTGCCGAAGCAACAAGCATACACAAGGAAATCCACCGATTATATATTCGAATCAATCCCCAGAGATGAAGGCAAGCCAAGTCCTACCCCAGAAAACACCGGAACAAGCCAAAGCGTGACCACAGACCAATATCACGTCTTCGTCGTCCACCAGGTCAGCTCGAGAGGCGCAAGGTCAAGGGCCAAAACCCGTTATGAATGCATGGCGAAAGGACAGCAACAACCGTAGGAACCGCATCTCCGCGGAGAGCAGACATTTATATGGTGAGCACGAGCAAGATCTCCAGGTTGATGAGACACAGAATTGCGCTGATGAAGCGCATCCTTTTGGTTCTTCCACTCATATAGTTTGTGTTGGGTAATGAGAATCCGCTTGTGGTTTAGCGCGTATTCTGCCGAGGATCTTGTACGTAATTTATTACGATGAGATCATGGGTCGGTATTTTTGGCTCTTTTCTCCGCGTTTCCGTGCCTTATGGGCTGTACGGAGTGGACATACTCCAATTGGAGATTTGAAGGGAAAGAGACGGTGAGGGGTATGCCTACTTAGCAATTGTAATAATGTTATCTAGGTCTACAGTAGTATGCGTATTCGAGAATACTTGGGAGTAAAAGGTCCTCAGCCACAGTAGGGAAGATTACCTAACGGGCACGCACAGCCTCAGCATTTCCTCAACGACTGCACCTGCAGCTTGTTGCCTGGAGTTGTTGTTCATCACCACCGAACTCGACCCGTGTAGAGGACATAAGGCCTGCTCCTCTCATATGTGATGGTGACGCGAGGCCTCTGGAACTTGCGTGTTAATGGTATGGAAACCTCCCATCACCGGCCGAACAAGGTTGACACCGCTGTAGGGCAATGGTACCGCTGGTTTTATCCCCCGCGAGCAGCCTCAACATCCCCAGACGCGCCATCAACTCTGGAAAACATCCGTCAAATTCTTGCAAAGTCTGACACATTGAATTGGGAAGCTGTCCCATTCCCGACACCGCTCCATTTCCAACTGGATTACGTATATACCATTGATGAAGATGCTGGCCATCTCACAGTCACCGAGTGGACAAGTGTTGATGAAGCACTACTCCCTAGGACCCGACGAGCAACGCTGGCCAGTATCCTGGAGACATCACTCAACGCGACAGGCACACTTCTTGATGTGGTGCAAGGGGCTGAGCAGAATGATTATCGCCCTTCGAGTTGTGAAAACACTGTGCACCATCTCTTGAAATCATTAAATGTGCCTTCTAGTATTCCCACAGTGATGAACGAGCTCCAATTTCAATTATTTACAGACTTCGTTTTCCTGTGGCGGTTTCACTTCGATGACACCTCTGCTTGGAAATACCCATCTCCCTTGTTCGATACTCTTGCTACTGGAATATTACAAATCGCAGCATGGGATTTCGAGATCAGGAAAACGGATACTGCTCGGGAAGGTAACTATGGTATCCATAGAACATGATGTCGAGACCACGAAAAAGGATTGCCCAACATCGCCCGAATTCCGTGTTTGGATGCTCAAGAGCATTTTCGAGTTGGTCCAAGGCGGCGACCAGATGTTCTGTTTCCTTCTTCGCCTCGGCCACGGTATGATCGATTACACTTCGGCCGCCTGGAAAACGTCGTTGTACGCGAAGAACGATGGAATCTGTAAACGTCTTGTTTCGATTCTGCTCGGGGGCAATAATCCATCCATTGATAATAGGGAAATATGCATGCCCGGCGCTTGAGTGTCAAAGAGATGTACCTATTAGGCGGAAGAGCCCCCCTCCACCATCTCAAGTACTAAGAGATTGATTGCCTGTGAACCAATCGACAAGGCTTTTGGGATATTATAGCTTACTATCATTTGGGAATAGGTGTTGCTAAAGTAAACCCCAACCAACCAAAAACTGGAAGTTGCGTGGCTTCGGACTCACCGGGTTGTTTTAGTTAGTTGCGTTGAGCAGGAGAAAGACCGAGCGGCACTGTATCGGACCCACCGTGACAATGACAAGGTTGATTTTGGGGACCGGGTCCTTGCTTTCTTTCAGGCACGGGCTTTGTTCCAAATACCTTAGTCATAGTAGGGCTAGAGAGATTATTACTGAAGGGCAGAACGATAGTATAAAATGGCGGCAATAGGTGCATATACTCCAAGGGGTATAGGAAGCCAAGTGGGACTGCGTGTTCATATTGCCGTTGACCTTGGGCACTTGTCCATGGGTAGCATAATTCAGGAAAGAAAGCCGAAAAGTAGATCTAATTATAGAAGCCTGCACCTATATTCTCTTAGTGATATGGTATGTATGGGTCTAGAAATCCAACGTCTTCCCCAGCTTCGAGCTCTCCTGGGCCACCTCAATCAACCGAATCACCTGCGCTGCTTCCTCGCCGCTCGCAGGGAGGTCGCCGTCTCCCGATAGAGCGCGGGCCATCTTCCTGTAGTATTCCGCCCAGGTAGGTGGCTCCACGGTAGGCGTGACCTCGCGAACAGGCTTTCCATTTTGAAGGGTCGTGAGTGTACCTATACTCCTTAGTATCTGAACGGTCCGCAAGCAAATGGATGAAGGCGTACCGTATCGCTCACTAGGCTCTCTGCCATACCCGCTATCACCAGGCTTCATACCAGCCTTGAGTTGATCTTCTTGGCAATCGAGATGGAACTACACCTGTTAGCACCAACCCCATTCCATCCTCATCCTCACATATCCAACATCAAGAAAAAAGTGAAAACAGGGAAAACAAACCTTCTTGAAACTCCCCTTCTCCCCCCTAACCCAAAACCTCATCTGCTCCTCCTCACAGCTAACAACTCCCGCCTTCGCCGTAACAAGGATCCCACTGTTATAGTGCAACAGCACCGTAAACGAGTCGTCATAACCCGAGGTATTAACGGCTCTCTGTGTGCCCACGAATCCCGTCACCCGAGCCGGCTTCCCGAGGAGATGAACCGCCTGGTCGAGCAGATGGGAACCGAGATCATGCATCGCGCTGCCACCGGGGACGACCTTGTTTTTCCAGACGGAGACGGTAGGCGCGGGTTCTTCGGGACGGTGGCGGTCGAAGTGTGTTTCAAATTCGACGATGCGGCCGAGGGAGCCGTTTGTTACTAGTTTTGTGAGGGTGACGAAGTCGGCGTCCCAGCGGCGGTCTATACATGTCTCTATTAGGATTGTTTTCGCTGGGGTAGGGGTACGTACTTTGATAGACGGCGAGGAACTTGTTCTGCTTCTTTGCGATGGCGACGAGGTCGTTGGCTTCTTTGGAGGTTGGGGTGAATGGTTTTTCGCAGATAACTATCGCATCCAATTGTCAATTCTGTTCCAAGCTGTTGACGAGGAAGATTCGAACATACCATGCTTCCCACTCTCTAGCGCCAGTTTCGCTAGGTAGAAGTGTAGATCGGGAGCGGTGGTAATAACGACAACGTCAACGGCCGCATCCTGCACCATTTCCTCGGCACTCCGGTAGGACTTGATCCCCGGGTGGTCCTTCTCGGCGTCATCGTTGGGCTTGGGGTTTCGCTGGACAACAGCGTAGAGCTTGAATTGAGGAACCTCCTGGATGAAGGGGATGTGGAAGGTTTTGGCGCTGAAGCCGTAACCGACGACTCCGACTTTCCAGGTTTTGGAGGCCATGGCGGGGTAATTACGAGGGGAAGTGTTCAATGAGGGGTAAGAAAAAGGCACGAAGAACAAGAGAAGAATATAAGAAGGATACGACGGAGAATTGATTTATATATGAACAAATAGCACGAATATGTCAACGATTTCTAATCAAAGTGTAGCAGAGAAGAGTAGCTGTGCGGGGGAAGGTCCTGGCGACGCCAACACTGGGACAGGCGGGGCAAATCTGCCGAACCGGGGACTGATTTCCGACTGATTTCCGATAGATCTTCTAGACTTCGGACAGTCCAACACACCGAGTTACCTCGATCGCATCCTATCATTGCACGTTAGCTTTACTCAGAAAAAGGCCCACGGAATGACGTACCCGATGCCCCTCCGGCTGCCTCAAAACGCTCTCATACACCAAATCCGGGTTCCCAACAATATCAAACTTCGGCACATTCTCATCGCCCATATACGCCTGCACCGTTCTCGTCGCGAACCCTTCGAGCGTATACGACGTAACAGGACCCTTGGCAGCCTCCGCCCGCTTCGCCTCTACCGAGCTCCGCACATATTCTAAATACGGCGGGTTCCCGGGATAAATGACATTATCTGCCGCAATAACAGAAACATCAGGCACGATAAGGCCTAGCTGCTCACACAGTTTCAAATCCGTCGTGTAAGCCGGTTTATAGTGGTCAATAAAGAGCAGTTCGATCTGCTTCACATCCCCGCTAGAATGAAGCTGGTGCAGGAGCACATCACTCCGCCCGACAAGGATCCGCACGAAATCGCGCAAGCCGGCTAGATCAACGAGCTCGTTTGCGATTGCTGCGAACTCGGGGTTTAGTTCGAGGCTGTAGTAGCGTTTCCCGCCTGCGCGGCGGACGGCGTCGCCGAAGAGGATGGCGGAGTAGCCGACGTAGCAGCCGAGTTCAATCATTGTTTGCGGTTTGCCGGAGGCGATAAGGTCGAGGACTATGGCGCCTTTTTCGGGGCCGACGGTCATGAAGTGGTAGGTTTGGGAGAATTCGTCGATTAGGTCGAGGATTTTCTGCGGGTTGTTTTGGATCGATTCTTGGTTTGGTTGGCTGTAGATGAAGGGCAGCAGTTTGAGCTCTCGGCCTTCTTCTCTCTGTTTTTGTTAGTAAATAATATATATAGGTTGGGGTGGGTATAGTATACGTACAGAGGGTTGAGTCTGTGGTGCTGACATGGCGAATAGTATATCGAAGGCTGGTTGTGGATATTGGAATTGGCAAGGATAGTGGAATCTGTTTGACTTTCTACGACGAGAACACCGTATATATAAGAAGATGTCGTTGATTAGACAGACAAGCACGATATGACGTTGTACGCTCGACTAAACAAAGAACCCCCTCCCTGCGGCCTACACTGCCCAGTTGAGAAGCAAACTCCGAAAGCTCCGAAAGCTCCGAGCTATCGGGCTCAGATCTTCGCAGAGTGCGCAGCAGGGGTGCTCGCCATGGATTCCCAGCATCAACTTCAAACACCGCCATTTCAACAGAAAGTCACCTGCCCTTTGATTACGGATGGAAGCCTTTAAGGATAAGTTTCAAAAAGCCTGCGCAACGCATTCTCTCTGCATGCAAACAACGCAGCGTAAAGAGCTGCTTTTTATGTGAGGTTATATTCTGTTATGTTGACTTATACTGACCCAGTCAAAAGCCAAGGCATTAGCTAGGCGATTATTTTGATTATCCCCTTGAAATGATGATAGATTGAGTTACCTCACGTACAATAGCTAGATCAGGACCTTGCTCACAGACCGGTACATCTATGAAGCATTTTGCTCAAAGATTATCAACAGAGCGTGTCCATAAACGGGATTACTACATGGAATACCTACAACGAAGCTGAGTCTAGATCTAAACTGGCCCTCTCACACCATAGATAATATTTAACTGCCGGATACGGAAAACGACCCCGAGACATCTCGGAGACAGACTGCGCAACGAGGCCGCATATCCGAGGAACGGAGATAACAGGCCCATAGGCGACGAACCTCGAATCAGCATTCCAATTCTAGTCCAGGATTGGTAATTCAGCTTGTTTTGTTGCAACCTGCCAGATTGATGTTTTCGGGTCGGATTTGAGATCGGAATTGTTGTATCTGGTAAGATATCTCTTAACTAGGGTAAAACGTACCCTCGGACTACGTACGCTCAATTGGCTGTAGCTGAGTGAGATTGTTCTATTGACTTGTACATATTTGTTGCACAAAGTAGTCATCAGACAGCAGGTATCAGAAAGACCAGCGGATCAAGGTTAGAATGACGGTGTGGGGAACCCTTGTCCTGCATGTAGGCTGGTTCCAATTTTCTAGGGCTCAGCCATTGTAGTTGGAAATTGAAGAAATAGCGTTGACTGCGATTGAATTACGGATATTGTTAACTAGGTTTATCTAGGATCCTGTAAAACAGCTTCTCGGAGCAGGGCAGATTTTGTTGAAGTTAGGGCTGGTTGCACTGGACCCTGAAAGTGGGATATTCGTGCATTGGGATCTAGATATATACAGCATTGGTATAGTGACCTTGAAAGGAGTTTATTGCACTACGTACGTAACCCTAAATGTGAGACATTGTTCCACGTCTATGTCAACTACAACAAAACCGTGAGATTAAACAAGCGAGAGACAGCCTCTCGCAAGTCATTCCCCCGAAGCTCGGTAGAATAGCCAGCCAGCATGAGCTCATACCCCGCATTTCCCCAACATCCCAGTACGAGCACGTCGATCTTTGGACTTTCTATGAATTATTATACGTTGATCTATCCCATTCGTGGGATAACTAGCATCAGAATGCATGACATCGGGACAATACCGTTGGCTGCTTGGTATCGACATTCTATTTATATGAATGCTCTATGGCCTATCCCACTCTAGACTTCTTGAAACACAACATAATGCATTTCACCAAGCTCCTTACCCTCCTCACGGCAGTAACCGCCGCTTCAGCCGGCCCATCCAGAAAAACATGCATAGTCCCAGCATCCGGCACAAACACCACCGACGACGCCCCCGCAATCCTCCACGCCCTGAAACGCTGTGGTCGCGGCGGAAAAGTCATCTTCAAACCAACAACCTACTACATCAATTCAGTCCTGAACACTACATGGCTCAAGGATGTTGATATTGATATTCGAGGAAACCTCCTAGTCTGCCCCCCCTACTTTCCTGCAAGCTCAGCATAAAGTAGAAATGCAACTAACAACCATACAGTGGAGCACAGACATCCCCTACTGGCTAAACAACTCCCTCGAAGTCGGCTACCAGAACCAGTCCACGGCGTGGGTTCTCGGCGGGGACAATGTCCGGATTAACGGGCATGGTGTTGGGACGTTCGATGGGAATGGCGATTACTGGTATGAGTGGATACAGGAGCAGGAAAATACGTCGAATTACCCTGGGCGGCCGATTGCGTTGACGCTGAATGGGTTGACGAATTCGGTGGTGAGGGGGGTGAATTTCCTGCGCAGTCAGATGTGGTATGTACCTGTGTCTTTGGTTCTGTAGCTACGTGATAGGAAGGTAAGGGAGCTGGCTAATAGGATAGGACACTGGCGATTATCTACTCTCATCATGTGGAGTTTGATAGTATCCTTGTTAACAACACTGGGAATCGGGTTGATAGCTGTGAGTTCTTGGATCGTGTGAGTGATATTAACTGACAGATTATTAGCAAACACCGACGGCGCAGACACAATCCGGTCTTCTCATCTCACCTTCAACAATCTCACCGTCTACAACGGGGACGACAGCATCTCCTTCAAAGCAAACAGCACAGACATCACCCTGAAGAACTCGCACTTCTACAACGGCCTCGGCGTGGCAATCGGCAGCATTGGCCAGTATAACGGCCAGTTCGAGACAGTGGAACGGATCACAGTCGAGAATGTGAAATTTGATAATACACTCCACGCTGTAAGCTGACCATGTCAGCCGCTGCCAGAAAATGTTTAACGTGATAACCACAGGTCTACTTCAAAACATGGACCGACGACCAAAACGGCTACCCACCCAACGGCGGCGGCGGAGGACTCGGCTGTAAGCTCTATCTATCTATCTATCTATCATCGAGGCTGAGCCGAACTAACAAGCCTAGACGCCTCGGACATGCTCTTTAAAAACCTCAAAGCAACAAACATGCGCGGCTCCGCGGTTGCAATCTCACAGTGTACACGGTTCATCGGCGCCCCTGGGACAGGGAACTGCACGAACTCGCAGTTCCAGATCCGGGATCTCACTATTGCCGGTCTGAAGGGTACGACGAAGTCTTCCCGGGTCACCAGTTTCCAGTGTAGTGCTGTGGCACCGTGCACGAATCTCGGGTTGTTCGATGTTGATCTGGAGTTTTCGAATGGGACTGCGGCAGAGGAATACCTCTGTGGGAATGTGGAGGATCCAAGAGGGTTTGAGTGTACGGGGAATGTTTGTGTTGGGGGAAGCTCTACGGGGGAGTGCTAGAAAGTATGGGCATAGGAAGAAAGAGACTCTTTAACCCTGAAGAAAATGGATATATCTGGCTACAGTTACGAGGATAGCATGCTAGATTAATAGGTAAATATAAGCCAGCCTCGGGTATAAAGATATAGTATAGTAAAGCCGACACATCAAATATCGTCACAACCTATACTCATATAACAAACGAGTGCGGAAAGTGCGACCTGACCCTAGCCTTCCCATTTGATGGCATAGATCCCAGGAAGGAACGACGTCAGAAACCCAAGGTAGCTCCTTCCTCCTCAGTGGGCTGCAGATTGTCCCCCTTGGAAGGAAAGTGCGGACCAGGTATGCACTTTCCTCATATAGCTCCAGACTCCCGAGACTAAATAGGCAGGAGCGACCTTTGCTTGGGTAAGGGGTGATACAAGGGGTTTATATTGGGGGCAGTATATCCCAAGCGATATAGTTATGCTTGTAAAATTCTATGCCATGGGGCGTGGTATGTCTCCCCCTCTCTTTTTACTTTGTCTCCCTCCAAGCAGTCAAGTCTCGCTCTCTTACTCCGTACTGATATCTAGTATATAGATCAAACTTCACCCACGCCAACAAACTCATCCCCGAGCCCTTTTCCACCCGCGCCGGGCGAGGACGGGAGCAAGCTTGAACTCGTTTGATTATTTTAAAGACATTTGGATTTTAGGAAGAGAATGTTTAGTTCACTACTGGATTGATCAAAGTGATCCGAGGGAATATCTGATGTTGAGTTATGTGAAGTTTAAGTCCTTGTTACCCATGGACATAAAGTCCCCTTTAACCTCTATGATTGGCTTGGATTAACAGTACTGTCATAAGCAGAAATTCGTCTGATGTTGAGTCATATGTAAAATTTAAAGTCCTCGTCGCATACTCCTTTCATTTTCTTTCCCAACTCATCACCAACATCAACAAAGCAAACCTTGAGCTATCAACATAAAAATACCCTTCAAAAGACAAACTATGAGCAACATGGAACAAAAATTACACCACATCGGTGCTGGATTCTGCGGGACCGTCTGGGCAGCAGGAGACAATGGATCGGCCTACAGGCAACCTAAAGCCGCTCAAGATTCAAAGCATTCTCGCTACGAAACTATCCCCTGCATGTGGATCAGATGGAGGAGACCTAAATCCCACAAGATGATATGATTTGCTACGCGAAGACAATGGCTGAAGCCCTGGCCATGATGCACTGGGTCGCCGAGGTTGACGGAAATGATGTCGAATTCGTTCTCGCAGCACCGAACATGCACAATACAGCCTCACCAAAGTCGTATTCAAACGTGCTAGGCAACATCATATGTGGATGTTGGATTTTGATGTCGTCCGATCAATGGCGTTGGATGAGAACGGGGTCCAGCAGGCAGTCAAAGCGTTTCTTCCCACGCCCGAATAATGGCCACTCGGCGCTGTGGCGGGCTTTTCGAGATCAGTACTTGGAAGCAAGCACAAAATGCATCTCGCCTGCGAATAGGGGCATGCTTGCGTTGCCGGCCCTGTTTATTCGCTCACTGGAAGAAACGGATCATAAATCTGCAAATAATTAACTCAAAGATTGAAAAGGGAGGAATCATCAAGGACTCGAACTAGTCCAGCGTTTACAAACCCTGGAGCCCTCTCATTACACTTTCAATATTGCCGAGTCTCCAAAAGAAGAGCCCGGACGATATTCACTGTTTTGACTATTGCGTTTATTGGCCCGAATCTTCTTGTTACGTTTTTCGTCTGAGCTTGGATGTTCTGGGGGTTAGGGGTCGACGGCGCTTTCGAGTACCAGATCGATCCTGTCTGTCGGCATCGCTGTTTATTTTGCGAACGACATGCGAATCAATTCGTCTGAATATTTTCACATATATCCATTACATCACTGAGTAAATAATGTTGATCAACTCGGGCGAAGATGCACCGAGTGCGGGTCACTATACAAGACGGACAAATAGATGCCAGCAATGGCTGGATTCAAGGCTCGAAAACCAGGCTATTTAGCCTTCTGTCCTCGGTCGGGAATACTAATGCAATCGAACGTTGGTTACTCATATTAGTGAACATGTATGGTCTTCGAGTTCTAGGCTTCGCCACCGGGGCGTTGGCCTCTTGTTGGAGGAACTCGTCCTGTACCGGTCCTTCGTCTCCAGCTTTTCCTGGGCCTTGGGATGCGAACAACTACGCCCCCGACTCCCGGACTGTCCAGCCAAAGTCAATATTGTCACTTCTAAATGGAAAAATCATCTCAGCCTACCCGTCGGGGACAGCACTCTCCCTCACGACCGACGAGTTAGGGCTAGTTTTCGACTTTGGCATTGAAGTCGGAGGAATCGTCACAGTCGAGTACACAGCCTCCGAAAGCACAACCCTCGGACTAGCCTTCACCGAAGCAAAAGACTACATCGGACGAACATCCGATAACTCCAACGGAGAAGCCGGAGCAGACGGTGCTCTACTCGCGTCTCTCGCCGCAGGAGACGGAACATATACCATGCCCGACGCCAAACTGCGAGGCGGATTCCGGTATCTGACTCTCTTCCTAGACGGTTTTAATAGTTCCACCCTTACGATCAAGGACATTACTCTCGAGATTGCCTTCCAACCGACCTGGTCGAATCTCAGAGCGTACCAGGGCTACTTCCACTCCTCGGACTCTCTGCTCAATCGGATCTGGTATGCCGGTGCATATACACTCCAGACAAACTCTGTTCCGCGGACAACATGTCGGATAACACCGAGTCCATCGCGGACAGGGTGGTCGAATGATGCTATTTGTGGTCCTGGCGAGACACTGCTCCTTGATGGCGCGAAGCGAGATCGGTGGGTGTGGATTGGGGATATGGGCACCGCCGTGCCGAGTGCGTCGGTGAGCACAGGGGATCTAGAAAGCACGAAGAACGCGCTTTTGGCGATTTGGGATAATCAGGTAGGTACATCGCTCACTGCATCTCGAAAAATGGCTAATGGCTGCAGACACCGAGTGGGTTATTGCCCAAGGCAGGCCCGCCGTATCTGGCTGCGGATAGTGATAGTATGTCTCACTAGACCTAGGTGTTGTGCTGAATACTAAATACTTAAACCTGCAGCGTACCACCTTTGGACCATCATCGGGACATACAATTACTTCCTCTTCACGGAAGACTCCCACTTTCTCTCCGATATCTGGCCGCGATATGTCACCGCGATGAACTACAGCCTAAGAAAGATCACACCAGCGGGGATAATGAATGCCACCCAGGCCGCAGACTGGGGCCGATGGAAATACGACACTCTCGCTAGTTCTGCTAACCTACTGTATGCCCCGGCCATTGTCCTGATAGTCAGCCCTAGCTAACTAGATACCAGCCTCTACCGCGCCCTCATAACAAGCGCCTTCCTAGCCCCCTACGCACCCGACGAAGTCGAAACCGACTACAAATCTCTCGCCTCATCCCTGCGTGCCGCCATAATAACAACCTTCTACGACCCCGCAATCGGCGCCCTAAAAGACAGCCCAAACTCAACCCTCTACCCACAAGACAGCAACGCCATGGCCCTGTCCTTCTCCCTCTTCTCAGCCTCAGACATCCAATCCTCTCGAATCTCATCGTACCTAACTCAGAATTGGACGCCCATTGGACCTTCCTCCCCCGAACTCCCGAATAACGTCTCCCCCTTCATCACATCAATCGAGCTCGAAGGCCATTTCGCCGCGGGATACCCCGGACGCGCGATCCAGCTCATGCGTGATCTCTGGGGCTGGTATCTCTCTCATCCGAACGGAACGGAGTCGACGGTGCCAGAGGGGTATCTACTCGACGGATCGTGGGGGTATAGAGGGGATCGGGGGTACAGGAATGATCCGCGGTATGTGTCGCATGCGCATGGCTGGAGCAGTGGGCCGACGTCTACGTTGACGGAGTATGCGGTCGGGATGAAGATTGTGAAGCCGCGGGGTTTGGAGTGGTCGCTGAAACCTGCTGGGGTTGGAGTTGAGGGGTTGGAGCAGGCTCAGGCGGGGTTTACGACTGGGCTGGGGGGGTTTTGGGGCGGTTATGCTGTTAGAAAAGGGAAGGTAAGGGTTAGCTGGGATACGCCGAAGGGGACTAAGGGGTGGGTTGAGGTTCCTGGGGTCGGAAAAGGGGGGAAGGGGAGGTGGGTTAAGGGTGGGAAGGGGAGTTTGACTGTTTCTTTGGTGTAGATCTGGATGAGTTGGCGTTTTTCGAGTATTGAGTATATGGACTGGTACAGAAATGTATTTCCGGAAGTCCTCATCATGATCTAATAAATCCAGTGCAGAGATTGACACCTGAGGCAGTCAGATATAGACAGGGTTGAAATTGAGTATAGCGTACCAAATTCTAGCGCGCCACGATCACCCCACCAGAGCTCGATTGGTCGACATTACACCAAGCAGGAGTATATAAACGAGCGAATAAAAGGCGTCGAGACAAGGTTCCAAGTTGGCTCACTCGGACAACCTTGGAACGGCTCTGGGTTCTGCGAAGATCCACGGTGGTCGGTTCCTTGCAGATGCAAACATTGTATGACCTCATAACCTTTTGCAAACAGCATAGGGCAAGCCCTGACCCACTTGCCCCCTGCTTATAAGGAGTCCCGAGCTGCCGCTGTCCATGTTTTTTCTTCCTTCACTCTTCATCTCTCATTTCAACAGCTCGAGTATTTACCACTAACTGTGAGTTCCCCTGCTATTTCTCAGCTATCTCCTTATCCCCCAACATTCTCTCCATTCTTCCACAATGCAAGCACATGATGCTGTATGATAGGACCAATCGTTTGTGCGGAAAAAACTTTACCCAAAGCCGATTTTTTCAAGACGGGTCTCTGAGCTGCTTGTTTTATTGAACTTCTATTACTGCCGTGCTTCGTGTCATTGATGCTAACATGGATTCGGTATAGGTTTTGAACATTCTTCTTTGATCCGCATTGGTTATGTCAACATACCGGACCGGTGATCGGTTCACCGACTTATGACTTAGTGGACAACTTAGTGAACATAGCAATGAATTATTTAAATATTTTCTGCCCCGTAGATTAGTAACTATAATTGTAAGCCACTGTAATACGCGTAGAAGAAAGGGCGTGTGTTGGTGCGTCGAGTCGGTAGCCTCGCGTCGCGTTCTGGCTGCTCCACTGGTAGTCAAAGTCTGAACTACAGTCACATAATAATGTTACCTGTCAGTTGGCAGTTCCTTGGTAGGCACGATATGTGTTGCTTGCTCAAACGCTCAGCGCGGGCCTGTCATAGCTTGGTTAATGTTCATCCGAAGCTTAAAATATCAAGGGGGCAGAAAATATACCTTTGCACTGCAAACTGGGAATAAGCTATTTTAGATAGCGATGTCTGCAAATCATCTTGATGTCGTCCGAACGGGCAATAAGCAAGCAAGAACCATATGTACACCCTTAGTACATGTACACTTTAATCCAAATGAGAGACAACCTGCGTATATCTCGCTCGAGCTGAATTACAATCACATAAAATGTCTGAGTTACTATTACTGTAGCCGAAAGCAAATGTCTGGCCGTGCCCGATAGCCGGATAGGTATAGGGTCTCTTGAAACCCTGGTCTACTAGTTGCTCGATGAGAAATGCATTTGCTGGGGGTTGCGAAGTGTTATGTGGAGGTGACATATCCGGCAATTTATATCACCGCGGCTGGAACTAATCAAGGTAATAATTGGCACATCCTGGGTGTTCTTTTCTATCCATCTATTAATACGATGATGGGATTTTGGAATTTTTGTTCGCAGGGTTTAATAGTTGCTCCTGGCTGTATAAACCGTTCTGTTGTGCCTGGATATTAATAGTAGGCTACTCAAACCCGTCTATTACCTAGTTTAGAGTCTTTTCACTATGAGAAAGCTTTGCTTAAGCGTAGGCTGATAGGTCGAGAAGAAAGGATTGTTTTTGGTAGCAATTTTAGTCTTCCAGTTTGTCCTACACTGGTCGTTCTTTGTCTCGGAGCATTGCTGCCCAGCAAGCAAACAAAGAAAAATCTCTTCCGAAAAGATCCCCTGGCTGAAGCCTACTCCCATCAATCATTTTGGCTCTCTTTCTTTCCATCTTCCTCTTGTTACTCCATCTGTCTCCTTTCCCGCTCGCCCTCTGCTACCATCATGACCAACCCGAGCATCTTTCAGAATCCGGACTATGTTATCGTCGGCGGAGGCACTGCAGGCCTCGTCGTTGCCTGCCGCCTGTCTGAAGACCCAACTCAGCGCATACTGGTCCTGGAGAGTGGTCTTGATCAAACCACCGATGCGCGAGTCCAGGACCCCTTCGCCTGGGACAGTTTAACTGAATCTGACCTGGACTGGAATCTCCCGATGACCCCCCAGGTACAGTGACCGCACCAGAGGTCTACATAGATTACCCACTAACTCCTGCGAAGACAGGCTTGAACAATCGACAGTTGAACCATCCGGCCGGCAAAGTTCTAGGCGGATCATCTACAATGAACGCCGGTATTTTTATTCCCCCATCTCCAGCTGGGATCGATGCCTGGGGTTCATGCGGCAACCCTGACTGGGGCTGGGACACCTTGTTCCCTTATCTGCAAAGGTCGTACATGCTCGACTCCAGCGCGTCCACGGATTCGAAACAACCCCCCCGTCCTGCTGCAATACAAGTCTCATATCCGACCCCGCAAGACACTCCCAACGTGTCTCTTATGGAAGCGTGGAAGAGAGCTTTCCAGGACCGTGAATATTGCTACACGGATGATCTTCTTGCTGAAGCGGCCACACTGAGCATTCGCCCCATTGCTGCCGCGATTGACCCAAGAACTGGGCAACGTAGCAGCGCAGCTAGCGAATACGGCACCATTCTGTCTACGCGCAGCAATGTTACCGTACTCACCGGTGTCACCGCGCGACGTATTCTTTTCGATCAAAACGCAACAGCAACGGGAGTTGAGTATGTCGCGGATACCAACCACATCACCACGGTCAACGTCACCAAGGAAGTTATACTCGCAGCGGGGGCTTTTCACACCCCAAAGATCCTTGAACTATCCGGTATCGGAGACAAAGGACGACTTGACAAGTTGAAAATCCCCCTAATCAGCAATCTGCCTGGTGTTGGAGAGAATCTCCACAGTCACTCCATGGGTGTCGTGGTGGCGCCACTTCAGAACGGCACAGAGATTGACGGTATCAGTCCTGGTTACAAGGCAGTAGCCTTTGTCCGCCTGCCAGACGACCAAATGCAGGAGCTCCTTTCCAGAACCCACACCCCTGATGATCCTCGGTCTTCTGCAATCCGGTCCATCCTGCAAGATCCGAAACAAGCCTCCGCTTGTCTTATCCTGACCATCATGCCCGGCCTGGCGGTTGTGGCTGCAATCTCATCTTTCCCTTTTGCGAGTGGTCATACGTACATTACCACCGCAAATCCAATGGACACACCGTCTATCGACCCCCGCTTCCTCGCCGACGACCTCGACCTTGAATTTCTTGTTCGGCATGTCGAGCTGTCGGAGGAAGCCCTCTCCTCCCCGCATCTCCAACCGTTCTTCCAAGCTCGACCAACCAACCACTAATAGGGAGACATTGAGGCAGCTCCTCAAGGACTCGATGGCGCTGCCTTCCGCACACCCTTGCGGTACCGCTATCATGCAACCCAGAGATGCCGGCGGGGTCGTTGGACAGGACCTGAAGGTTCACGGCACTGCAAACGTCCGTGTCGTGGACGCGAGTGTTTTCCCGCTCATCCCACATGCAAACCCTATGGCTACGGTGTATGCCGTCGCTGAGCGAGCAGCACATCTCATTCACCCTTCACTTTCCCCCTAGTTTCAACCGGACGGCCTGGTAGGATGTACTAGTTTGATGACAAGTAAACCGAGCTAGAACATTACAAACACATATGATGCTAGGGAGGCCGAGCGAGCTGGAATTCAACTCCATTGTCACACAAAAGAAAAAATTCTCCTATCAAACAATTAGGTATCTATTTACAAGACCCTGACAAAGTAGCAGATGATCGACCTCTCAGTCTCACTCACACCCAAGGTGATTCGTTCTCTGAACACCAATATGACCGCTCGATAGCTTGTGGTCCATGATTGCTTGGCTTTGCTAGTGATGGTTTTGTACTGGCAAGGTATTAGAGCAAAAGTATCTACCATGAGGACAATCATGACCTTTTAAACGATTGGGACAGAAGCGGTCATAAAAGATCTATTCACAGTCAAGATTTTGCGGGTTGCCTTATCAGCGCTGGCTCCTATGAGGATTATGGATGTCAATATGTTGCTTGCCTCAATAGCGGTACATGCATCAACAATCAAATCAAGGGCGTTTCAATCTAGCTACTATATCCACATGGTGCCCGAGCTACGAATTAATTTAAAGTATATTCCCAGGAAACTATATCGTATCCCCTTCGTGCACATGCTTATTCCATCGGAGGCGCCGATGGAGTTGAAGCGCATGGGGACGAGGCCGGCACGGTGGACGGAGTCTCGGATTATGCTAGAGAAGTCGCGGAGGTGCATGTTGCAGGGGCTTTCTTCGAACCAGACGAAGGAGATTCCTACTTAGGGTTTCGTCATGTCTTCTTTGGTTAGGCCGGTTGCGTAGAGCATTGCTTGCGAGGCGCCTTGGGAGTTTGGTTGGGTTTGGGGTATTATTTAAGGCATGGCGCTGGTTAATCGGTAGAAGCTTTCTGCGAGAAGATCATTGTTAGTCTTTCGTGGGACTGTAAATGGTTGATGGGGTGTTCTTGTTATTCAGTGGGTTGTTTGCCACGGCCTTGGCCCGGGTTTTCAACGCGAACATGATGGGTTGTTTTCTCGCAAACTGGGTGTACACGAACTCGCTTGGGTAGAAGAAGCATCCAGAGCGGAGGGGACAGAAAAGACTAGTACTCCGTACTACGCAAAGAGTCACTATGACTGATCAGTGATTCAAGGCTCCCCGGACCGCCCAAATCTCTTGAATTCGGAGTACTACCCTGCTTTGCATGAAGTTACATGGTTAAAACAATGCTTTAATGGTAATGGTTGGCCTCATCTCTCAGCTACCAGCTACCAGCTACCAGCTTATGCTATATGTAGAGGTTGACCGAATGATTAGGGCATGGTGTTGAAGTTATGCGCTTATTCATACAAGTACTAACCTCAACCTGCTTGATCTTTCCTACCATCACCTTTCCTCGCATCTTACGCCGACGGGATGGGCGAATCCGTTCCTGTTATAAGCGGCGCTGCTGTGTCTTCTTATTAGGACTAATAGTCTGTCAAGGTCTCGTCGCTTATTACAGCCTGTTCATAGCCTTCAGCAGTGAGACAGAGAGTTTTATAACTAGAATAACCAGCTTAAGCACGATCCTTGAAGTTTATAATCTTGATTAAAGTCTCCAGAATCTACCAAATCCACACGTGGAGAATGAGCTCCAACTAGTTAAAGACAGGATAGCTAAATATGGTACGGCAGCTCCTGGCCTTGCGCAGGCTTTAAAGAAATACCAAGGCTATAATTATACAGCCGCCTTTTCAAAGAAGGGGAGGGTATTTGCGAAGACTTTATACCCTTTCAGACGCGGGACGTGGCTGGAAGATGGCCAACAGCAAATTCTCGGTTTGGCGCTAAACATACGGAGTACAAAGAATGCAACTTGCAAAGTCTTGACCAGGCCGATGTGTTAGAACACGCCTAATTCGCATCACTATCACAGTCTAGCACAGAGCCTCCTTGTCATCAGCAGATGCCCTCGGAGCGACGTGTCTTAGTTAGAACCTAAGCACTGCCGCGTTCTACATCCACTATTACGATATGTACTTTCACGAATGACGTTACAACCATTATCAGTGGTAAGGTGTTGGTTCTGAATAGATTTATCGGTACACGATTTCTTTCAGTGTCACAGTTATACGACACTGGCACTTTAGCCATGAATCCGTCGATGAGCATTCGCCATGTGGTTGATATGGACCATGCTCCAGTATAATAGGTTCCTCCCTAAAATCTCGATTCCCTGGTTTCTTGTTCATAAAACCTCGCTTGCTTTCTAGAAATATCAAATCCTTGGCTCGATAGATCTTCCGATTCCTCTTTGCCATGACCAAATACTGGTTCCAATTAGATTTATATCTAATAAATACTCCTTTAATAGCTCGTGGTTCCAGCTTATCGTTGCCTTTTTGATGAGACTACACTCTGTGGAATAGGGTGCGAAGTATCAATGCCTGGTTTGTAAATATTATATCAGTCTAGGGAGTACCATGGGATCCTGCATAGAAATATGTTATATAGGGATAAAACATCTGTCTCGAGTTTCTTAGAAGCTTCAGACATTATAAAGTCGTCATTAGTCAAGTTCTTTGACTCGAATGTCATTGATAATGTCGGCTGTGAAAAATCTATTGGTAGAACCATTAAGTTCTTTCAGCAACCCTGGTTCTAAAACAGCTGCTAATTACAATGGCTCCTTTATTTCCTAGCAGCACTTAGAATAATAGTCTTATACTACAGTGTCTGAGGTATCAGAGTCTGTCTTAATTCCATTATTCAAGTATCAGGCCGTGTATATAAACCCAGGAAGCTCCTCGAATTAAACTTAAACAAAGTCCGTCCAAGCTATTACTAGGTCTACTAAGTATAGGCCCAAGACTAAATCCTCTTCTGATCTCCTAAATCACCCGCAGTCATAATGTCTTCCTGGGTTTACTGTAAGAAGACCCAAAAGCAGGATCCCGTCGAGAAGCAAATCCTATTAAAAGATTTGTTCACGCAAAGGCTTTTGCTCCAAACCGCTGAGTTAGCTCTGAAAAATAAAGAGCAGAACAGGGAAATCCTTAAGCGGCTTTACAGAGCCGACGGGGCAATCTACTCTTCCGCCGAAAGGGACCCTGCGCCTCGGTGTCTGGCCGGTACGCAGCTAAAAACATCCAACAATGGATAGAATCCCCATCCGATGAGTGTATCTACTGGCTTCGCGGAGAGACCGGGACGGGGAAGACAACTATCGCGACAACTATTGCCGAAGCGTACGACAAGTCATCGGACAATGCCATTCCAATTCTCGGCGGGAGCTTCTTCTTCAACGTGGACAGGGATGAGCGATATGATACAAGGAATTTATTCCTGCTTATTAGCGGGTGCCTCATACTGAAGCTTCCAGACCTTGAAGAAGATATTGTTAGCGCCCTTCTCGCGGACCTCTATCTTGCAATTCTAAATACAGACCGGAAGAAAGAGTGGACCGAGCTCATTCTAAATCCTCTTTTGGCCCTGGAAAAGAGATTAACCATACCACCAGTTACCTTTCTCGTGGTGATTGATGGCCTGGATATTTGTGAAAACACAAACAGAGTCCGCCTGATTCTTGAGCTTCTCGCCCAAGCGAGATAGCTGAAGACTATCCAGCTACGCTTCTTTATCACAACTACACCTGATATCCCGATGCCTAGGGATATGCCGAAGGGGGTGGTGCACGAACAGGTTCTTGAAAGAATTACGGCCGCGTATAATGATCCATCTAATGATATCCTTCTCTACATAACGGACGAAATGCTCAACATCCAACAGTTGCGTGAGAAGCTGGAGAAATACCCAGAGGGACGCTTGGAGCAGGGCTGGCCAGGTACAGCGGTCATCGAGCGCCTTGTCAAACAGTCTGATGGGCTGTTTAGTAAGGCATCCATTGCTTGTCGCTACTTGAGCCAGGCACCTTTGGAAAGCAAGGAGCATTTAGAGAAGAAGCTACAGCAGCTACTAGATGATTGAGTAGGGATAAGTTCAATCGCCGATTATAAGCGGTTGATCCGAAGGGGTGCCTGTTCGATGACGTTGCTATTCTCAATAACAAATCGTCTCATATCGAGTGTGGGCACAAAGTCAGACAATAATCTGGCCATTTCAAGTCCTTCGGTCGTCGGGTTCCGGGTAAGGCTTAACACTTCTAGCCAGAAACACATGTACTTCATCGACTGTTTTGGTTATATAGTATGAGTATTCAATTCAAAGGCGGATGAAGTATCTAGATATTTACTTTTATCTAAAGGACTCTTTGCTCGCATATTATATTATTGGTATCACCATCTTACAGCAAATCTAGCTTGCGAAGAAATCTTGTATGTTGTATTTGTGTTTTTCTCCTGGTAAGAAGCCTTAGTTTGGTTTATGTCTTTTATTTATCTACATAAAGAATATATATGTCTCTTGCAGTAACCATCATACCAAGATACATTGTGACCTACTGTGATAGCCACTTTTATATCAAGAACAAGTAGTGTTATGGATGCATCTGAGTGTAGGAAATAACCAGTTAACACTTTGATAGATATTCAAATTGTATCAATACCATGGTTCTTGGTTATATCTAGTTTTGTTTTGTAATACTGAACCAAAGTCAACGCCTTCTGCGGTTATAACACTGAAGAGAAGGGGAACTCCGGTCAGGTAACTAATATCCGCGCCAAGAGACTACAGAGCTAAACGAGGTAATGAAGTTTATTTTTATGTGTGGTGATGTGCGACTGGGTCATCTAACTTAACGGGATGTTTGGCGAGTGATACAATTCCCACCATGGTAACATTAACAATACTCTAATCCAGTCCTGATGTCTCCCCAAACTGACTTCCAGTAATCAGCAAAATAGTTCCACCTGTTCGCCCACGGACCCGTGCCCCCCCGGGGGAATATCTTGTCTGCGTCACGCGCGTACGTCGACGAAATCTGGAAGAAAGGCCTCGGCTGCATACGTTCTGGGTGTTCGAGACGGGGGACAACGCTGGAGGCTCCGTCCCGCTTAATCTGGCGAAGAATGCGTGCAATAGACTTTCCTGTTATCTCCGCGCCCAAGGTCCAGGATGCGTTGACATAGCCAAGCACAAACGCCAAGTTGGGAAGGTCTTGGATCATAAAGCCTTTCCAGAAGAACTTCTTGGAGCAGTCGATCACTTGCTCGTCCACAGACAGATGAATACCACCAGCGGCAAGCAGTTTGAGACCTGTGGCGGTGACAATGACGTCCGGCTGTAATGCCTCTCCGGAGTCCAGCTGTATTGCGCCCTCGGTCACGTTCGCGATGGTGTCGGTAACTACGGTTGCCTTTCCCGACCTTAAGGCAGCGAAGAAATCCCCATCGGGGCTGGCGCAGAAACGCTGGTCCCAGGGTTTATACTGCGGTATGAAGTGGGGGTCGATAGGAATAGATGGTGGGAGGAGCTTCGCCGTGTCATTGAGAATGAGTGATCGAGCGAAGTTGGGAAAGAACACACAAAAGTAGAAAAACAGATAGTCGAGAATCATGTAGCGGAATCGTGTAACATGCCAGGCGAAGCTAGCCGGAAGGATAGCCTTCTCCAGCTTGGCCAGGTTATCGTGCTGAGAAACCGTGCCGATGTACGACGGGCTGCGTTGAAGCATAGTGACGTGCTTAGCTTTGTCGGCGATTGCCGGCACAATGGTGATGGCAGTAGCGCCGCTGCCGATGAGGACAACGTTTTTATTAGCGTAGTCGAAATCCTTTGGCCAGAACTGCGGGTGGATCACAGGACCCTGAAAATGTTGTATTCCAGGTATAGAGGCTTGCAGGGGCATGTCGTAGTCGTAGTACCCGGTACCCAACACCATAAACCGCGTGCGCAGAGTAAGCGCCTGGCCTTCACCAGCTTGGACAGAAAGTGTCCAAAAATGGTGTTTAGACGACCAGTCCGCAGAAACGACTTTGTGTCTCAAACGAATATTCTTGTCGATGCCGAACTTGGCAGCAGATTCGGCCATGTACGCAACGATGTCTGATCCAGGCGCCAGTCTTCTTTCCTTGCTCCAAGGGCTCCAGGGGAAGCTGAAAGTGAATACGTCCGAGTCGGATCGTATGCCAGGATACTGGAATAAATCCCAGGTGCCTCCAATGTTGTCTCTTGCCTCTAAAATGGTATAGGATGTAGGTTGTGGCGCTCCAGTTTGGATGTAGTATGCCGTGTTTATACTGGAGATTCCTGCCCCTACGATGACGACATCGAAGTCGACAGTTGGAGGGCAGAGGCTGTCGTCTATCTCGGCGGACATAGTCATAATCTTGTCAATGAGCTAATGAAGAAGAGTTTGATTAATTGCCAAACCGACTTACAGTAGAACATGGCCTGTCTTTGCTCAAATAGCATATCTAATGGTGCGGGTCTGTCTCGGGATCCGCGGAACCCGAATAGCCCTAAACAGGTGTCCGTGTCCCCGTCATCTCGGAACTCGGCGTTTTTACCCTATCTACAACAGCTTTGCGGGATAGCGTGGAGGTGGAGAGCGGCTTGTTGGGATGAGTCTCCATCGCGGCCCCCGAAACCCTACGTGATCCGAAAACACCGATGCCGAAGCTTCGCCGGACGTAAGGGGGATTCTGTGAATTTATGCTATGCAGGGTTTGACATAATGTTTCGTCTTTAAACGTTAGTTGCCTGATCCTGATCGATATCTAGTATCGAACATCTGTCGTCCAAGATGTCATCCTTATGGTCGAAGCAGCCTTTCAAGGCTGTATACATTCTATTCGTCATACCGCCAGCCATGGTGGTATCCCTCGCACATGCTGTGCTTTTGAGCCTACTACGCCACGGCCGGCCAAGCTCTGGCTGGTCGTTCCGGCAGGCGGTTGCTGTGCGGCTCATCAAATCTCTGCTCAAGCACCTATCTACCCTCCGCATGTCAGCACCGCTTTCCTTCGCGCCCGGATCAGAGGGTGACAGATTTGTCGTCCTATCTCCGGCGGCCCCGGCGCGGTTCAGAGGCCCGGCAGATGGGATCGACATCCAGCCAGGCGAAGTCGGTGGAACCTGGTCGCCAGCTCTCATGCCCGCAGGACCAAGCGCCCGGGCGCATCAGATTCAGGACCAACTTGTAGTCCTCCACTTTCACGGCAGCGCGTACGTTGCGGGAGACGGCCGGGACAGCGACATGGGATTCCTCACTCGGACAATCTTCCATAATACACCGTGCACGCATGTCTTCACGCCACAGTACACGCTGTCCAATAACCCCGGCGGCCGATTCCCTGCCGCGCTGCAAGACGCCATCTCCTCATACTCCTATTTAGTACACGATCTTGGAATTCCCGCGTCCCGGATTATCGTTAGTGGAGACTCTGCTGGTGGCAACCTCGTGCTGGCACTCCTACGCTACGTAGCCGATTCTGGCTCCGAGGCCGATCTACCATGGCCGTGCGCTGCGTGGCTGTGGTCCCCATGGGTTGATCTCGCCTCTGCCCAGCGCCCCGAACACTGCGAGCTGCTCGCAAACTATTCCACGGACTACGTTCATAGTAGCTTTGCCTGTTGGGGCGTCGAGGCGCGCACGGATAATGGAGCCATTTCGGCAATGGATCCATACATCTCTCCTATACATAGCCCCTTTCGAAGCGAGACACCGATTTGGGTGCATACCGGCGGGAAAGAAGTACTCTTTGACGAATACTTATGCCTAGTGGAGCGGTTACGCGGCGCTGGAACTAACGTCGAATTAACGGTTGAGGATTATGTGCCTCACGATATCCTTAATGCGGGAGCTTTGTTGCGGTTTGAAAACGAGGCGGTCTTGGGAGCTAAACTGGCTGGCGAGTTTCTTGGGCGGATTGGGAAGTAGAGTGAGAGTGTATGGAAAGTGTTTCAGGTAACTGTTTAACCGAATAACAGATAATCATTCTTCCTATCTTTATATAGAGACCGTTGACCCAGTTAGATGGGTTGAATCGAGCTAAAGGACGACCTTCTCAAGCCGGACATAAGCCTTACGCGGCTTGCGGGTAACACCAGTGATAGCCTCATATCCAGACAACTCTGATGGACAAGGCAAAAGCTCGAAACTCCAAATAATGAGAGTAAATACGAGCCGCATCTCTACATACGCCAGCCTTCTCCCATAGCAGCCACGTGTGCCCAAGCCGAAGGTCAGCACTGGACCCGAGAGCGGATCGAATACTTCCTCCCCGTTCTCACGCTGGAGCCAACGCTCCGGTGCGAAAGCAGCCATGTCGGTAGACTCATCCCAGGCCCGGACACGGCCCTCAGCGCCGACCTTTTTCGAGCTGGCGCTGCGTCGGTTCGTGTCTATCTTGAAAGACGGCTCAAGCATGCTGGGTCCCATACCCAGCATCCAGAGCTCGGTGCCCTTCGGGATCGGGTGGCCGAGGACCTCCGTGTCCATCGTGGCAACCCTCTGGATGGAGTCAGATGTGCCAGAAAGGCGAACGACTTCCTCGATGACGGCCTCGAGGTAAGGGAGCGGAGTGGCGCGCATGACCTCCGCGGCGGTAGGGGTCCGCTTCTCAGCGAACGCGTCGGGGTGGGCGGCGCGGAGGGCGGCGCGGAGTTTTCTCTGCGCGTTTTGGTGGTCGGCGAGGAATTTGATGCCCCAGACGATAGTCGTGCTCGTGGTATCGTGACCAGCAACTATGACTACAAACACCTGAACACAGTCGTGAGCATGGGATATTTGGATATCTGGGCGAAAAGCTTACCTCGTCTATCATGCTCTCCGAGTAGTATTGAGGTTCGCGACCCTCCTTAGCAGCGCTAAGCTTCTCACGACGGACCATGAGGTCGATCGCGGAGCGAGCCCAAGCCTCGTCTTTCCCGCGGCTGTCCAGCTGGGCGACGGCTCTCGCGATTTCTCGTCTGCAAAGCGCTCTCCTAGTTTTCACTGCGTCGCGGAGGCCGGATTCGAACGTCTGTCGACGCCACCATTTGAACTTCGGGAATAATGTCGAGTGCTGCCCCTCCACGGCTTCGGTGATGGTCAATATAGACTCTAGTGCGTCGCCAATGTGTGCTTCCGGGAAGCAAATTGGCGAATCCTTGCTAGGAGCTGCAGCTTGAAGGCTCTTGGTGCTCTCTGCCCCAGCGGCCGCGAGCTCCTTGAGCTGTGGAGCAATAGCTCTGTGCTCGAAAGATGCGCCAAAAGAGAAGCTGTTGACAGCGTCTAGCGCGACGTAGAAGATGTCCTTTTCTGCATCAAATGGTCTCCCGTCGGCGATTCGACACTTAGCGTCCCAGAGACGGAGCATATCCAAAGCGTTCGAGTGAATTGCTGGCGCCGCCACATCATTGAGGAATGCAGGGAGCATAAGATCCTGGAGCAGACGGCGGTGTCCCTTCCAGGCATTATTCGAGGGGAAGTGGATATGTCCCAGGGGTGCTGGGCCGGCAAAAATGTCCGCCCAGTACGGCGAACGGTCGAACTCGCGGGTTCGACGGAGGCAGATGTCTTGTGTCTCCTGGAAGTCTGCAATCACGACCCATGGCTTGCTGAAAGGTCGGATGAAGGCCTGGAAGATAGGACTGTTGTGTTTTTTGATCTGCTCTGATAGCCAGAGGCAGATCTCTCCTGTTTCGAGGAACGACTTCGTCATGTCAGGTCCATCGCCAAAGATACCTGCAAGTGCTGATTTGTTATGCGGAATTCCTGGGATCGGGCGTGGGAGAAGTGACCGATGGATTGCGTACACAGCGATAAAAATAAGACCTGCGGCGATGGCACACAGCCCAGTTCCGGACGTGAGGTCCGTTGTATTGATGACGGTTATGTCCATTGTGAGCGTGGTTGAACAACAACTGGAGGTGGGATGGAGCCTAGTATATAGCGTCTGTATGTCCCGCGGATCCCGCTCTGGCGGAGCTAAAAACAGCTAATAATAGTTAATAACAGTTATCCTCGCAGATCAATGGATGGCTGGAACCACGGCCGGAACCCGCGGGCGCCGGCCTCGTATTCGTATCTCACCATAGAATTCTCCATTGCCGGCATCCCAACGTCTCCGAATTTGCCAGCAACATCATGGGGGGCTGACGTGGCCCGTCGAGAGATCGGTGACCGGGCTAATTATTGAAGAAAGGCCATAGTAGAAATACTCGCATGTAACCATGCCGAGAAGTTCTGTAGTACTCGGCAGCAAACCCTACCCTTCTATTCTTACTTTACATTAGCTTCAAATAAGCACTCAATATGACATCCATCGCTCTCGAGCCCTTTGCTGGCAAGGTCATTGCCGTTACAGGCGCCGGCAGCGGTATCGGACGCGCCACGGCCATCCACCTAGGCCACCGCGGCGCATCCCTCGCCATCGCAGACGTGAACAAGACAGCCGTGGAGGAAGTGGCAGCTCACATCAAAGCGGTTCGCCCTGAAGCCAAGATCATCGCCTCGGCCGTCGACGTCAGCAAGGCTGACCAGGTCAAAACATGGATCAACCAGACAATCGAGGTCTTCCGGAAGACTGGACGGCGCAGCCAACATTGCCGGCACAGGGGGTCCTCCAGGCCAAGGCGCCCTCGCTACCCAGTCCGACGAGGTATGGAAACTGGTCCTTGACGTAAACCTCTCCGGCGTGATGTGCTCTATGCGCGAGGAGCTTCGCGTGTTGTCCGACGGCGGTGCTATTGTTAATGCTTCGAGTGTCCTTGGGTTGCGCAGCGCGCCTGATGCCGGTGGGAGCCCGTATGTGGTTAGTAAACATGGAATACTCGGGCTGACCAGGACGGCTGCGAGAGAGTACGGGCACAAGAATATCCGCATCAACTGCGTGAATCCGTAAGTGGAGGGTTCGAAGACTTGGAACTGTGCACCGTGGCTGACTGACCGTGATCATGCAGTGGTGCGATAGATACGCCCATGATGCGCCAGCAGGAAGAAGAGCACCCAATGTATGGAATCTATCCCCCTATTTCCAGACTTGGAACCTCTGAAGAGGTCGCTCACCTCGTTGAATTTCTTTTGGGCCACGAATCTCGTTACATCACGGGAACCTCGGTGGTGATCGATGGAGGCCTAACTTGCTGAGCCGTTGGCTGGAGCACCGAAAAGATGGACAGTGGGCAAAGATTTTGATGGACACCTTGCAGCTAGACTACTCTAATAGTCGAGGGTCTATCCTAAACATCCCTGACATACAAACGGCCGAGTGAGGCCCTACCTAAGAACCATTCCATAGATCTCTCACATATTGGAATTAACTATGCCATTTCGCCGATATCCCTATAGCATTGACAGCATGAATACCCTACTCGGCTGGCGCTTTGATACACGTGGACCCTATCCCAGTTTGACCAAGTTGTTGTAGTGTAAAGTAATATACCCTTCGATTGTTTTGTTCCTAATTAGGAAGGAGCCCCCTTCTCTAAATTTGGAATCTTATCTTATCGCCATTCACGTGACTGGCGGGTGTGCCCCGATCCAAAAGGATGTGTCCCGAGCGGGCCCTAATTGTAATCTTGCAACATTCAGTGTTGTTGGCGTTTCGGAGTTTGGCCACATTTTTGACCACAGTGTGTATGCTCAAGGACCTAGACCTTCTCAAGCAACCGGGTTGTCTAGTTCGTCGAGGACGCTCTACGCTAGGCAACCACGAGTTCAGAGAGTGTACCTATTTCGGGTGGGGAATGCTTGAATCTACACTCGAGGAACCGATAGGAAGTGCTCCAATCCTGTACCTTTCGCACAGAAACGCCCCAGTTTGTCGCTGATTCTATCCACGGAGTCCCGCCACGCCGACACCGATGCGTGCTAACTGAGCGCTAAGCAATACGGAGGATCACAGACCATGAAGATCTAGTTCAGATAGGCCAATCGCAGTACCCTAGTGACCGGCGACCGGACGTCCGTCAGCCCCGACCGGGTTGGGGCCAAAGGGAAGAAGCATCACAATATAAAACCCTCCTCCCTTCGCCTTCGTAGTTCTCCATATATTCAATTAGACAACTCACGTTCTTCTACTACAGACATAATACACAACAGTCTCAACATGGCAACACAACCCCCCTCATACACCAAAACCACTCACTCGACCACATACCCCAGCATAAACCCAACGCAACCAAACCTCTCGACCGCGGGGAAAGTCATCTTGATCACCGGCGCCTCAGGCGGGATCGGCCAAGCCACAGCATTATCATTCGCAGCATCAGGCCCGCGCGCCCTCATCCTCCTCGGCCGACGCGCCTCCGCCCTAACAGAAACCGCGTCACTCGTTCGCGCCAGCTACGCAGATCTTCCAATCCAAACCCACGAAGCTGAACTATGCGATGCCCCCGCTGTCCGCAGTGCCATGAACAGCGCTGTCGCGGAATTTGGCGGCATTGATATCCTCGTTCACTGTGCTGGTGTTCTCGCCCCTGTCACGCCCCTGTTGGATGCTGACCCGGCGACGTTTTTGGATGGGTATAAGACGACTGTTGTCGGGACGCTGGTTACCGCGCAGGCTGTTCTCCTGGCGAATCGCTCTGTCGGGGATGATGGAGATGGAGATGAAGAGAGGCCCGTTACTTTTGTGAATCTCACCACAGCGGGGATTCTCTTCCCCCCCTTCCCCGGCATGGGCGCCTACGTGAGCAGCAAAATGGCCGCCGTTAAGCTCCTACAGTCTTTTGCGGCGGAGAACCCGCAAGTTCGTCTGCATAATGTACATCCGGGGCTCTTGAGGACAGCCATGTCGGCGAAGCTGGCTGAGACGACGAAATTGCCGTTTGCGTATGATGACAGTAAGTCGATTGACCTCACAGAACTCATCCTGTTTTGTATCCTATCCGCGGGACTAATGATTTTCTGCAGTCTCCCTTCCCGCTGATTTCCTTGTTTGGGTTTCTTCCCCCGACGCTGAGTTTCTCAGGAACAAGATTGTTTTTGCTGCGTGGGATGTTGAGGAGCTTAAGAGTCGCCGGAAGGAGATTGTTGGTGGGCCGCCCGGGACTGGGGAACTTGGCCTTGGGTACACGGGATTTCCCCGGTTTATGGCTGGGCAGGCTTTGTAGGCCGAGTTTTGAATGAAGTACGGGAATTAGTCACACTCTAGAGGTAGTCAGATGAAGTTAAATAAAAGTATCGACATTGATTTCTCTTGATAAATGGTCGTTTTGAAAGTAGAGGAAGGGACTCGGGAGAGTAGTTTCAAGTGAGTTAGGGCTAGCATGTGATTGCCCTAGAAGAATGAAAGCTCCGGATTGATGTACCTCGGAGAGTCTCAGATCCCGCCTCTTGAGCCCTTGGATGTTCATTATCGATTCAAGAACTTCCCATCTGAAAGCTTTATCATGTATCACTTGAAGGTACATTGCGAGCATTCTGTAGCATATTCATTATAGCATCAAGTATCCAATAGCAACAAAACCACAACAATTAGATAGGTACCGGCACTTGTCTTCATACATTACTTCCACCATCCCAGGGTCCACACAACTACAGCAGAACAAACAACGAAAGGAAAGCGTTAAAAGCGCCCGTGAGCCACAATCCCTCGCCGAACGCCCTCGAAGCCGCCCCACCAAACACCGGAGACTCATCGGACTCATCGGATTCATTCGACTCATTCGACTCATTCGAATCATCTAAATCATCGGGGCTATCAGAGTTACTCCCCCCAGTAAAAGTAGCAGAAGGAACAATGCTAGAGGCCACCGCCGAACCAGTCGTCGTCGTGCTGGTCGGCAAAGAATCCAACTCCGGCGTCATCGTCGCGCTCGCAGTCACACTATCGCTAATACTCTCGAACATGGAGTTCGCCGCCGCAGAGCTCGACGCCGAGACTGTCGCTGTCGAGGAAGTCCGATCAGACGACGAGGTTAGGGACAGCGTGCTTGTTTCGATGTCGATTTCGATGTAGTACCAGATCTCGATGTACCAGTATACGTACACGTACCAGTAGATGACCTGAGTGTAGACTGTAATGTCGGTGGTGATATCATCTTCATCTTCATCATCGTCGTCGTAATCATAGTCATCATAGTCAAAATCGTACGAGTAGCACCCGGTAGGCGGACAACAGCCCGTCTCGCCGTCAACATCTGTGCAGACTTCGCCGAGGGGGCAAGTCCCCAGAGCCCCGCAACAATCGCCGCCGATCTCAGCGCAGTACTCGCTATTGGGACAGCATTTGTAGCCGATGTCGCAGCTCGCGCCGTTTCCGTCGCGGCAGCAGATGTCGCCGATGAGGATGCAGTAGTCGGCGTCACAGCTTGTGTATGCGGCTGGGCAGGCGCGTTTGTCCAGGGAGCGGGAGTCGAGGGTTTCAAGGATGTTGGAGCTTGCGAGATGGCGGGAGTTGGTTTGGTCGATTGGTTTAAAGAGGTCGGGGACTCGTTTTGCGGTTGTTAGGCTGAGAAGGGAGAGGAGGATGCTGAGGTTCTTCATTTTGGCGTCTCGACAGTGACTGAGTAAAGGTGGTTTAGGTGCAACAATTTGCGGCAGAGAATCGGCTGCTTTCCGCAACTTATAGGGTTGAGGGTCCAAGACTCGGTTCTCTTTAGTTTAATTAGGACCTCGTATTCACCCCGTCGCGGCGAATCAAGGAGGCTGCTAAGGAAACTATCTCCCTCGCGTAACCTTCTTTTCGGTCAAGTAATTTTTCTCGTCGTTTCGGTCTTCTTAAGAGACGGGGTGTATGCCGCCACCCGATGATCTGGCTGGGAAGAGCCTCACACAGCCTCGTGTTGTAGTGAGAAATCCGTCCATGACTCGATTATATAGTAGGATCTCGTATCCAGTTCATGGCACTAACTCCACCCACCCACAAAACACGAGGTCGCTGCCTGCTCATCTTTCAGACCAGTCTAAGGCTGTCCTGACTCGCTGCCCTAGTGAAAATCGTCGGCCTGGCCCGTCGCCTCTTGTAGATTGCTAGCCCTAACTCGACCCGTTCCCAAGTGCAAACTTTGGCCCTATGCGATCGATAGAAGGAGACAACATGGTAATTTCACGCGATTACAATGAGACAACTCCGACGGCAGGAGTGACCATATGCGTCAACCCTTGATCGCTCCTTCCATCTGGTCGGGGTAATCCGCGGACGCATCCGGAAGGCACCCCTAAGGCAGGAACGACCGGCTGCCTGCCTCAAGCTTGGGTCGCACCTTGCGCGTGGGATACTGCGTGAAGTGGAAGGTGCGATCCACGGTGGTGCCATCAAGGAACGACTCGAAATACACTCGATCACGAGGTAGCGACTATTGACACTGGGATGATGGTATACAGGGTCTTTGAAAGTTGAGTCACTTAGGCTGCGAGCTAACAATAGCAGCACTGAGAGTACGGAGTAACTAACCTGGACAGTAGTGGAGAGAAATCCTACAAAGGCACTAAAAGCGCCTAGGGCGGAATTGCTTTGTTAGCTCGTGAGGGGTTAGGGCTGCGAAAGTTGCGGTCTGGCTTTTGCAACTGACCGTTACTTCCCCTCCTTTTAATGTTCGCTCTGAATTTATTTGCTTCAATTAAAGAGCTCTGATGTCGCAGGTTTGCTATCCAAGTGATATCTACGAATCGTCGAGCGAAATCGACGAGGATGAGTTCGCCGACGCTCACGACAGAGATGGGGTGGTTGGGCAAATCAGAGATATCGTCGCGGCTTTGACGGAGATCCGAACCCAATTGGCGGATCAGAATAAGTATCTGGATGTTCTGGCTGAGAAATATTTACCGCCGGTGACGGTGCCGGAGTTCTATGTTTCTGAGGAAGATTGGACTGAGTCGATACAGTGGCGGCAGGAAGCATGGCAGCGTTCGCGGGTTCCAGATCAGCAGCGAGTGCGAGATGTGAAAGAGGACTTTTCCGCTCGGCTCAGACGCTTCAGTGATGACTGCGATGTTTATGCTTATACGTACCTGACCCTGGGCTGCACCGCTGGACGGCCTGTCCCTCCCACGTTGATACAGCGAGACTCGCTGGATTCTATGCTGTCGGAATGGCCAATGCACCCGGGTGATATACCCAACGCTCCGCCGAGGGTGTACTACGAGCAAGATAATGCGTGGTCGGACTACGACTGGTTCTATATGTGTCCCCTCCACCCGCGCGGCTCTTCAGATGATTCGACTCATCTGTATTGCCATCCGCCCCATCCTATTGAAATGATCGGGATGGGCTACGATGATTATGCTCTTCCAGAGTTCGGAACTTATGCGAAAATGGTCCGTCACAATCTTGAGGATCCCGACCTTCCCTGGTGTTCCTGCTGATACGCCCCAAGGATAATGACAGCAGCTTGATGAAGAATGATTATATTAATGACACGTCCTACATGGATGGAGAGCCGTGGAGGGGACTGATCTTTGGAGAAGTAATGTACGTGTTACTGGAGTAGACCCCGTCGGCAACCGCTTAACACTTACAATAGTACCATGTCACTCGAAGACATGGCGAATATCCCACTGTCAACACTCGCGTTTCTATCATGGCAACTGAGCTCCAGATCTAAGACATCAGCGGGTAGAACAGATTCCCTGCGCGATGAGAACATTGGGGTTCCCCTGATTCTCAATTTCACATCACCATGGAGCCGAGTTCATCTGGCATACGTATCACCTACTAGCGACATGTGCCTTCAATTCCAGATGCGTTGGATGAAGGTTAGTAAGACAACTAAAACCAGGAGCAACCTATATACAGGCCTCCATCTGCAGCGGGACGAAGGCGATATACCCAATCCAAACGACGAGATGACAACTAGTCTTCATCTTCATGAAATGCGCAACGCATTCGCGATCCGAACTACGACGGATTGCGACTTACCACTATACACCATTGTCCGCCTGTCGGACGGACAGTCCATCGAATATCAGCTGGATCCGCGATTCCTCGAGCGGTATATGGGAAAGATAGAACACGGACCATACCATGCCGGCAAACTCATGGGTATCGCGATTTTCTTCTTCGTGCTTTCAGCCTCATTAGATTCCGTGGTGGATCAATGGGTTAAATCCCTGGACCAGCTCGATGCCACGTTAGACATGAACGTGCGTCGCCTCTCTATCCCAATATCAATGCCTCTACTAAGCCGGACAAAGTTCACCCAGATATCTCGCATAAAACGCCAGAAGACAATGTTAGACGACGACAAATCCTCCCGGTCAGACCAGTATTTTGCGGCTTTGCAGGTACTGTATATATGTGCAGACTGGATAAAGGAAACCACCTGCGGGGTGAAGGATCTGTGTTGTGATACCCAGCACAGCCTTTCAAGTCCGGAATTTGATGTCTGCGACGACCACCAAAAGGGTCTGGATATGATTATGTCCGGCGTTATCTGTGATATAGAGGCGAAGTTCCAACCGCTACTGGACAGGATTGAGAGGGAGATTGCAGAGGTGAAGGTTCTTCGTGATGGCGTATGCTCCCTTTGTTTTGCCTATGCTATGGGACTCTATGCTAATACATATCCAGTTATTGCACGCTACATCAGTCAGACAAGTCTCGAAAAGCACCAGTCTGGCGAGGGAGAGTGGGTTGCAAAGCCGCTACATATACGCTATGGCCTTTATCATTGCCGCGATGCTCCATCTTTCCATGGGATTTGTATCTGTAAGAAACTCCCCCACTGAATCTCTATTATTTAACATTAATGCCATCTCTAACCTAAACAGACCCCCTTCGGCAATCGCCCTACTTCGCAAACGGCACCAATCATGAGATCCGTTATCGTGTCTCTCATCACATACATGACTGCAGCATATGCACTTTGGTTTGTTCACGATGGATATTGGATTAGGGAGATCTTCCGACTTTGGGCTTTCTGGTCGGATGTTACCTCCCAGGGAGCGCGGTATCGGGTTTCGTTTTTGCTGAAGAGGGGAAAAGGGAAGACCGGAGGTGTGTAGAGGCTGTTGATCGGCTATACCATGGCATGGATCATGTATTATTCCAGCTCTAGAGTCCTGTTACGGATTAGGAGACTACGCCTATTATGTACATCAAGCTAATCCTTGGGTATCGGTTCATCCATATACTTATCTCAAACGTCGGCCATTTTCAGCCCAGGTTGTGATGTCAGAAATTAGTGCCAATCTTCGTTAAGATTGTTAAGATTGGGCTGGGGGCTGGGCTGTGGGGCCTTGAATATTATAAATACCATAAATACCCCCCCAACTCTACTCCAACTCCATCTCATCAACAACATCATGCTCGTCCTCTTCCTCTCAATCGCCTCGCTCGCGAGCGCAGCTTCCTTGCAGTGGAAGAACTGCTCCCTCGACAACTTCCCAGCCCTATCAACCCTCGGCCAGTCCCCCGAGTTCATCGAACAACTCGCGACCATTCCCACCAGCGTCATCGACTGCGCTGAGCTCCATGTCCCGCTAGACTGGACCCGTCCCCATGGGGAAAACATCACCCTCGGCATGGCCAGATACAAGGCCACAGCCCCTGCCAAGCGCCTCGGGAGCCTCATCTACAATCCCGGTGGCCCGGGAGGAACAGCCTCAACCGGCGCCATGGCGCAAGCCCTGGGCTCGCAAACCTACACCAGCGCAACCGTAGAGCACTACGACGTCATCGGCCTCGACCCCCGTGGAATCGGACTCAGCACGAGGGTGAAATGTGATCCGGACCTCTACAACAAGCGCGTCTCACTCTTCCCAACAACCGAAGAAGAATTCCACGCCCTGGTCCTCAAGAACCGAGCTCTCGGCGAAAGCTGCCGAGACTTGACAGGCGATCTATTCTTCCACGTCGATACCACGAACGCAGCTAAGGACATCGACGCCGTGCGCCGAGCCCTTGGCGAAGAGAAGGTCAACTGGCTTGGTCTCTCCTACGGCACGCAACTCGGCGCCGCCTATGCAGAACTCTTCCCTGAGCATGTCGGCCGCATGGCCCTAGACGGAATCCTCGACCACGCCCAGTCCGAGACAAGTACCCTGCAAACTGAAGTCTCGACTCACGAAGACGTCCTAGACCAGTTCTTCTCCTGGTGCAACACCACCGCCACCATCGAGCAATGCCCGCTGAAGGGCCAGAACTTCCCCCAGATCTTCGACGACCTCATCACCACAGCCGACGAATCCCCGATCCCAGCATCCGGCTGCAACGGCACCTGCCGGTCCCCCGTAACAGGCGAAGACATCCGCTTCAACCTCCAAGGCGGCCTCGTCTACGAAACGAAACCCCGGGGCTCAAGCAGACCCGACTGGGCCGACCTCGCGCAGTGGCTCAAAGACACAATCACCGGCGACGCAACAAGCTTCTCCTCGGGAATCGGCATCCCCTTCGCAACCTCGCAATCAGACCCCTCCTACCCAGATATCGCAATCGCCTGTCTAGACTGGTCCCACTCCTCAACGACCCTCTCGCACCTCGTCGCCAAATCCCTCCTCGCAACGTACCTCGCTCCGCACACAAAAGGCGCCAGCCAATCCTACCGCTACCAAGCCTCCTGCATCGGCTGGCCGGCTCCGCTCGCGAACCCACTGCACAGACTCAACCAGTCTGCTATGGCGCGTGCCCCTCCGATCCTCATGGTTAATGCTTTCCATGACCCCGAGACGAGCTATGTGTGGGCGAATAGTCTGCAAGAGCAGATCCCCAGCGGGGTTTTGTTGACCCGCGATGGGAATGGCCATACGAGTTATGCGTTGAGAGGGGAGGCGAGTATGGCTATTGATAGGTTTTTGGTGGATGGCGAGCTGCCGAGGAGGAATACGGTTGTTGATTCTTGAGCTGAGATCTGGTTTAGTGCGTTGGATTTAGATATACTCTCTGTAACCTCTACCTTTACAAACACTATAATACGTATGTTATGCACCAGTGTTGTGTAGAGTCTTATGTACGAGCCCTTTGGTAGAACGATCCTAGAATTGAACAGGCTGTCTATAATAAGGAGCACCTCTCTCTACTTCTCGTTCTCAATAGTATCCACGGGTTTCACGATAAAGTCGGCGACGTCTGCTGGAGGACGTGGATGTTCGCGCGTCGGGGAAGTTCCTCGAGAACCTTCTCGGTCTCGGCATTCTTACGGACGATTCCGATGACGGTGTTTTGGGTTGCTGGACAGGTTCCTGAGGAACTCCCACTATGGGTTCACTGTCCTGGTGACTTGGGAAGTTACTTACGCCAATGCCTCTTGAGGCTCCGGTGATAACGTAGAAAGACATGCTTAGATTCTTGGTGTAGTAGATGAGGCTGCTAATAAAGATGGTGAAGATGGTATTGTCAACTACACAGGAAGATGAGCATTTTTATACGTTCACAGACAACATCTTATCCTTCTATCTATTGATTTCAACCCACTTCGATACCAAGAAGTATACATCATACTCAATCCTTAGCGTCGCGAAAAGTTGCCTTGTTTCTCCGTGTTGGGGTACTATAATCTCACTCTTCAATATAACTCGCCACCTCGCGAATAAAGCCAATTTAGCGCCATTTACTATTATTAATGAGCCCTCAGCGTTTCTTAAGAGCTACAGTCCTCCCGCATTTTCACATCCAGGCAACTTTGCGCGAATCTGACGTCAATCTCGAAATATGGCAAGAAGCTGCGGAACTTGCAGAGGTAGGCCTTCTTATCTATCATGCGTCTGACATAGCTTACTGATGATGAGATAGACCGCCGGATCCTCTGCGATAGAGCCTCCCCGGCGTGCACGCAGTGTACTCGTTCCGGTCGACTCTGCAAAGGCTACGGACTTCGTCTCTCCTGGCCAAAAGCCAAGAATGACAGGCGTTCGATTGTGAAGGGTCCATTGCGTGGTCATACCTCAGCCCAGAAGGGCACTTCCTCCATAGTCAATGCGTCGAGTTGGGATATCCAGATGCATCATTATCTCTTAGGCCGCCCAGCGCATGGTATGTCATCCTGGGTTATGATAATGGTTTATTAACGTCGGGAATACAGGATCTATCCCGCTTGGATTTGTCATACCCATGCCTGTGAATCCCGTCAAATTCGAAGATGCGGATTATGAGTTGTTCCAATATTGTATGTCACCGCAAACCGCTATCTTATAGAATGCTGACCAGGCTAGTCCAAACCACCGCCTCACGGGCGTTAACGACTCTCGGCCACGACCCAGTAGATCTAGGCGGCATCCTCATGCGAATATCCCTCGCCAGTTCCTCGTCTTCAGCCGCAGCAGTCCACCGGTCCCTTCTCGGGTTCTCCTCTCTCCACCGCTACGGCGTCCAGTCGCAGGCATTCGAATTCAAAATCTCAGCCCTCAACGCTCTAGCCGCTGCATCCGGGCGTGCAATCGGCGCTACGGAAGCTATCCAGCATGTTGCCGCCGGGATGCTCTTATGTTCATTCGAGATCCACAAGGCATCGTGCACGTCGGGCCAGTGGCAGTCCTATATCACAGGCGTGAAGCAGGTCATCAACGCTTCCTCCCTTGGTCATTCTCCTCCGGACGCCGAGCTCGGCGCCTTGCTTAACTGGGTTAATTACCATGATGCGTTGGCCAGGTTTAGCGCGTTGCATTGGCGCGAGACGCCCCCGTCCTCTGAGACCCTGGTGGACCCTCAGTGTCAAGCGTTGTTCCGCGAGATCGTCACGGATCCGACGCCGATGCTGCGGTCGACGCCGTCGGAGTTTAATGCCCTGCTGGGTTTGCTCTCGGACGGGTGCGATTTACTCTCTAAACGACCGAGGATGTTGGTACCAGAGTACGCATCCGCGCTGAAACTGCTCAGCAAGAAATCTATCGCCCTCTCTATCTCTCTCACCGACTCCAATAATAATAATAATAATCCCATCCTGGAAATCTTCCACCTCGCAACACTCATCTACCTCAACCGCGCAACAACCACCGGCATCGAACCAGCCTCGAAAACACATCCCCGGGTTGACCGAGCGTTCGGTATATTACCCACCCTGGCCGCCTGCGAGCGCCAATTCCCTGTGTTTGTGTTAGCCTGCGAGGCACGCACGGACCTGGAACGATGTACGATTCTCGAGCTTCTGGCTCGCACTGAGAAAGCTGTTTCTTCGCGGTCTGTTGCGCTGCTCACGAGGATGATTGAGGCTGTTTGGGTGCAGGATGATCTTGCGACGGGGGGGTTGGATTATGGGCAGAAGTTGAGGGCTATTATTGGGCGTTGTCCGAATTTGCCTACGTTTGTTTGATATGTTTTCGAAGATGTATGGGGTTGTAGCCCTAACTCGGTCGAGATTTGATCGTTGATGGGTATTGGATTTGATATAGATGATGCTATATTTCTCTATAGCACGTAATGTCCACATGCTGGCTCCTCATGGCTCTTGCTCTATTCTTGGAGTATACGGTATTTAGATGGTGTCACATAGGCTAATATGTTACAATCGCAACACTGCCAGTTAACACCGAAGTCCGATGCAAGTTACGCCTTTATCGCCGATTGTGTAATTAGATATACGCAATTCCGCGGTTGATGATGCAAAGAGGGGTGGGATTTAGTTATATATTCGCTGTAGAACCTGTTCTCATGAACTACTACGCAATCAACAAGATCCCTAAACAACAATCCAAATGGCTCCATCCATCGCTGAAGCCCCCAAAGCGGAGGTCGTCGTCCCTGTCAAGGTCGACGCTGGCGCAACCGAAAAACCCCAGATCAGACGGGCCATTGACGAGGAGGGAGGCACCACCACCGCCACCGTAAGCTCCCCCAGTCCCGGTCCCTACCCCCCTAACTCTAGGCATAGTACCCCCACTACCTCCCAACCTGGGACCCCTCCGAGAAATATCCCCCCCTCGAACCCTTCACCCACACCGACCACGGGCTAAACGCAGACCCCTCCTTCCCAGACCTCCTCACCCCAGGATCAAAAATCCAAAAACTAACGCCAACAACCGGCTCCGAGATCACCGGCCTGCAACTCTCCTCCCTCTCCCCAGCAGGAAAAGACCAACTAGCCCTCCTCGTCGCCCAACGCAAAGTCGTCGCCTTCAGAGACCAGGACCTCCCCTCCCTCTCAATCCAAGAAGCCCTCGACTTCGGCGCATATTTCGGCCGCCACCATATCCACCCTACTTCCGGCGCCCCAGAGAACCACCCCCAGATCCACCTCGTCCATCGACACGGCAACGCCAGCGAACTAGACACCTTCTTCTCCACCCGGAACAGCTCCGTCGCCTGGCACTCCGATGTAACCTACGAGCAGCAACCCCCGGGCACAACATTCCTGTATATCCTCGATACCCCCGAGGTCGGCGGCGACACGGCCTTTGTGAACCAGGTGGAGGCGTACAAGCGGCTTTCCCCTGCTCTCCAGGAACGCCTGCACGGGCTGAAGGCTATCCACAGCGGGATTGAACAGGCGGAGTTTAGTCGCTCCCGCGGTGGTGTTGTCCGCCGCGAGCCGGTTGTTAATGAGCACCCTGTTGTACGCACGCATCCGGTTACGGGCGAGAAGGCGCTTTTTGTTAATGGGGGTTGTATGTCATCCCTCCTGGATATGGTTATATATTATATGTGTGCTGATATCTGATCTATGGCTCAGTCACGCGAGGCTTCGTCGGCCTCAAAAAGGAAGAAAGCGACGCGCTGCTCGCCTTCCTCTTGAACCATATTAGCCGCGGGATTGACTACCAGGTTAGGGTTCGGTGGGCGCCTGGGACCGTTGTTGTTTGGGATGTGAGTTCCTCTCCTCTCCTGTTTACAGATCGTGGCTATGCCATGCTGCTATGTTGATTCCAGTCGCTGACTCTGCCCAGAACCGCGTTACCGCACACTCGGCGATCGTGGATTGGACGACTGGCGAGAGACGGCATTTGGCGAGGATTACACCGCAGGCTGAGAGGCCGTTTGAGACGGCTTATGTGGCGGAGTAGAGGTTGTATGTAGTAAATAGTTATCAGGGGTGTTCTTATTTACTTTTTCTAGTGCTTGGACTTTATTCTTTCCCCGCTCCCTCGTCCTCTACTAAACTATATCTGTGGCCCTCATCCATCTCGCGGTCTTTCAGATTCCTATCTACTAAGATTCTCGCTATGTATGGCACCGCTCGAAACTGAAGTCACATCAGCCTTGAACTTGCTCCGCGATATTCCTGCAGCATAATCCGTGTGGTTTGCCCGCTAGAGCAGAATAAAGACCAGGCGGAGCTTTGGTCCGATCCTCGCTTCGTGGTTTGCCTTCATATACAGCCGCTTTCCTTCCCGAACCGGCTTTCCTGAGACGCTCGCACTACTGTCGAGTATTTGGATTGGAATAATAAGTGCATCGCCTTTGCTGTGGTGAAATGACGCATGTTGCGGCCCCGGTATCTGTACCAGTGAATACCCCTGACTCCTGTTAGCTGTGCGTTCTGAATTGAAGGCATGCCGTATGTATACCTTTACAACAACATTAAGTGATCCTAGCAGCGGAGTCAGCTTGATGTCCAACTCATCTGAATTATGGATCTCGAAGTCTTCGGCTTGCTTCTTAAATGGAACAGAAGAAGCCCATTCGGCGAAGATCTTTCGTTCTGTATTCGCGCTCTCTGTTAGGTCGTCCTCGAATAAATGGGGCGTGTCTGATGTTGGCTGCGACATCGCGAATGCCGTACTCCCGTTGAAGTTAGTGAGTGGTTTGCTTTTAGAACAAAGAGAGCTGGATCTTAAACAGAAGCGGGGTGAAATGATATGAAATGAGATGAAGCCATCGCGGGGTCAAGGCACTTGCCACGTGATTACCTGCAGAATCATTGGGCACTGACTCAAATTTAGGAGTATCTTCTTCTCATTAGATATTCTGGCCAGAAGAAAACTACCTCCATCCAGAACTGAAGAATATAGGTGAAGTGGAACTACTTAGATCATTCCGAACATCACCCAGAGCTAACGAATTCCAGGAGGCTGTCTAGTCTAGATCTGCGAAATACCATGGAGATGCTTTTACCAGACACGACTGAAATCATAGAACATGTGGCTTATTGGGCCAAAACAGCGAGTTTCCAAACATCAAAAGAGAGGAGCTGGGAGATATGCACAGATGCGGCACTGGACAAAATGCTCAAGGGCTTACTAGAGGAACCTGACATGGAAGACAAGGTACGAAAAAAAGAAGTTTATCCCATACCACATATTGACCTGGCTCAGGTTGCAGATGATTATTCCCGTCTTCGCATGATTCGAACATCTGGGCCTATTCCTGGTTATTTTGCGAGTTCTCAAGGGCCGGCGTATTTGTATCCCCTACAAATCCATGCGAATACGGAACCCAAAGTATTCGGCATATGCCTGCAAGTCGGAACGTGCATAGTGATCGAGAAGGGTCAAACGTTTCAAATCACTCAAGGTGCTGATTGTCTAATAATCCTGACTGTCAGCTAGAGGTCCACCATTGCCAGTCTCAATTGTCCCGGTCAAAGTTGTATAATTCGGTTGGTTCGTCCCCGCTCATATTGAATCCGTTACCTCCCCTCCGAAAAGATAAAGATCAATCGGTGGCTCTGAGAGAAGGCTCTGTGGGTGCTTCTTCAAGGAAACAAGCTTCTGTCAGTGCTTCTAGAGGATAATTCATGCCAGTGTTGGCATTGAGTAAGCTGGTGGTTGTTGCGAATGTAGCTTACCTCGCTACCCACCGTAGTTTGACAGAGGTTAAAGTGAGGGGTTAAATACCAACAGTAACCCTAATTTGTGATTGGCTATAGTTATGCAGCCTGTATCACAGAACCCAGAACCGCCCCCTGAGCAGACAACCGCGCCTGCACCCTTTCTGATCCTATTTACATTTTCCCCTCATATTTAAAATGTCCGACATATTTACTTACGCCGACTTTGACCTTCAAGCACTGTGCCGTCAAGCGAGCGCACTGCGACAAGGTGCTTCATGCGCCTGTAATCCAGACCAACATCCCGCCTCCGGAAGTTTTAACTGGGCTATCTTTATTTCTTTTGAAGATGGAGTACTATGGGTATTCAGATCTCCACACGCAAGAACCTTCATGGCAATGGAGATCGGCATGAAGCTGCTGGCAAGCGCAGCTGCGACACTGCGATACCTCAAGGCTCATAGTGATATTCCAGTTCCAGAAGTATACACTTATTAGTATGACCCTGCGCATGCTACACTGATCAGTCCTAACACATCATAGTGACACTTCTGATAATGACGTTGGTATTCCGTTCATTTTGATGAGTGAAGCGCCTGGTGGGCCACTTTCAGACGTTTGGAGACCAGCCGGTTCTCCCCAACGCGATCTAGACACATGTAACAAGGCCAAAATCCTGTCTCAGCTGGGTGCTATTACGTGGAAGCTCTCCCAGCTGCGATTCGACAAGATCGGCTCCCTCTTTGAAGACGAAGGCACGTTCCAGGTCAAGGAATGTCTCTCGCGTGGTCATGTGTTACATGGACAACATGATCTTGGGGTCCCACGCGGGCCGTTCACTTCTGAGATCGAGTTCCACGACAACCTCGTTTCCGCTTTCTCAGAGCATGCAGAAATACTTGGGCTATCCCATCACTGCTTTGCGGCACCTGTTCCTTCAAGAGACGCCTATCAGTCCTACAGTGAATATACCCGCGTGGTAGACTTATGGAACGACTACGTGACCGTCGGATGCAAGACTGATTCATCAGACAACAGACTGGATTATCTTATTGCAGCCGGCGCCCTCCGCGACATTGTACGGAGGCTTGAACTTCCGGCTGTCAATCCGGGCTTCTTTCCATTGTGGCATGCCGACCTGAGTGCTACATATCAATGGCCACAATCTTCGCAGGCTCCATACGGCCCATCACCGGCGCAAACTGCGCACCACTAGTCGCCACATACAGAACTGAACGCTCCCGGTCCAGCGCAGCAGCAGTCGACCCGCCCACGGCCAGCATGTACTGGTTCCCGGCCAACAACCGAACACGGCCCTCAGGGGAGACCTCAATCACCTGGTTCTGTGGATTGGCCGTCAGGTAAGCCGCCGTCCCATTCGCTGTGAGAGCAAACCCGTCGAAGGTAAACCCGCTAGTGATGATTTCGACTGGGCCTACCGCCGTCGCGTTGCCGTTGACCGGGATACGCGCATAAACCTCCTGGCTGGTGCTCGTGTAGTAGACATAATCTCCCAGCACAGAGACAATGGGGGTTGTAGAATACTTCGAATGGACGGATTAATAGTAAACCCGTCGAGTAAAACACTGAAGGAAAGTGGGAGCCGTTGAGTATTTAGCAAAAATCCAAGATTGCCTCCCTACTCCTTAGGGCTGGTCCGTCCCAATCCACCTCACGCTTTGGGGAGCGGATCCATTAGGTACTAGGTAATTGAGGGGTGCGGCATTGAAAAAACAATAAATTTTTTTCAAGTTGCAAATTTCCGGCTATATTGTTTTACAGTATGTTGTGCCCCCTGATTAGCTATTATGACATCAACGTAGCCACAAATTCGACCTCAAGTACTCTAAACGTGCTTTCGTACATTGGTACGTGGGTGAGGGTATGGAAGAGGGCGAATTCTCCGAGGCCCGCGAGAACCTAGCATCTCTAGAGAAGGACTACGAGGAGATCGCCGGCGATACTGTGGGCTTGGATGGCAATGTGGAACATGAGTATTGAGCAACAGTCCCTCCTCCTGGTTCAACGACGTCACACGGATCTGTCTGTGACACCTGGTACACCCGCTGTTGCTGTTGGGTTACGGCTGGGGAGGGATATAAACTTTCTGATAGGGGCTTTTGTTTACTTTGACCCCTAAGTTTCACGAGAGCTCGTCTGCGAACAATTGCAGCCTTCCTTGGCATTTTAATCTAGGTTGCTCCTGTGATTTACTGTCGGAACCAAACGGCTGTCAGTAATGCTACGGCTCGTGTAAGGGAATAGCTTCCACAAGTCATGCCTGGTGGATATAGGAAAGTGCTGATGACAGGTTTCCCACTGCCCTGAATCCTACTCACCGAGTCTTGATTACGTGCCGACGTTCTTGCAATTTTACCTCCTTATTGACCCACCTGTCCATCCCTTATCGACAGGTAGACTGGAGAAGAAGCTAAGGACTACGTAGGGTACTAGAAATCTTGAGGTACCGTCTCAACGGGATGAAGTGTGGGGAGGATTTAAAACATTGCTTGCTGACAACAATTCCCCAGCTACATCCTGTTTCAATTGCAAACAGGTTAAACCTGACCCCTGCATCTTCTCGCTCAGGCCGTACCCTCGAAACCGGACAAAGGCAGCCATAACAGAGGGCGCCGCGGCTAGACCGGAAGCATGATTGCACCAATTCTCGAGCGAAACCTGAGGTCATAGCCCACCTTGGCCCTAATCGCTGCATTGTCGTAATAGGTACCGTAAAATCCAACAATTCCCAATCCCAAAGGCGCAACAATGATGTCGTCGGGGCTGGACAGGTCACCAAACGATATCTTTTTATCAGGATTTGATGTGATGATCTCGATGCCATTAATGGTAGGACATTTGGTGGTGCTTGGTGCGGGAGAAACAGCGTAGGGCTGGACCGAGACTTTGATGGATTTGACGTACTCGCCGGGATCCAGGGTGAGGGTTTGGGTGGTGATATTACTATTGTCGTAGGCATCGTCGATCTTCACGTTTGAAGGGCCAGAAAATCTGGTCCTGTAACCGATAAAGGCGGCAAGCCCGGTTGCTCGATAGTTCGGACTCCACAGTATGCTTATACTTGTCATGCGCCCAAGATCGGTGGATTTCTTGGGGAGGTGAGTAAGGTCAGTCCATGCACCGTGGTAGTAACTGGTATCACCACTCATGCCGCTATGCAGGTACGTGCTGGAGCCTGCGATTCTAGGACAGATTAATAATAAGTTCAGATATAACCTCGGGGATGCGCACAGGATGCGAGGGGCATACTCACTGGGAGGACAAAGAGGATGGAGCAACTTTGGCAGGATCATCATACTTGCGAAGCCACTTCTTGACTTCAAGGGGTCGTGCGAGAAGGAGGTTGTTGTCATCATAATAGACCTCATTCTTTAAGACCTGATCGACGAGGTTGGGCGGGGCATTAAACAGCAGATACCACTTGTACAGTTTCTCGTAAAGGTCCCTGAATGCCGGATCGTTCCCCTTGAGGATAAAGAATTTGTGCTCGAGACCAGTCACGTACGCTTCCAAGGTCTGCCCATCGGAGCGCGTGGTGAAGAAGTCGCGCAGGGCACGGAGGCGCCAACCAGTACCAAGCGCCTGGTCCTTGAGCGCATCCTTGAATTCGGTCCAGCTCATCTCATCAAGTTCAGAGCGGTTCTCCGTAAACCAGTTGTGGAGACTCTCAGTATTGCCAAAAGCGCTGATTGCTTTCCCGGCTGTGTTGATTTTATCCTTGTCCTCAAGGGGACCACTTGCCTCATCCTTGAAGATCTCCTCGCTGGCATCTAGCCATCGAGCTATTTGCAGAGGTTCAAGAGGTCCGTTAAAAGGATCAAGGACAACCATTTTATGTAGTCGCAGGTAGTTCCCTTGAAACAGGAGACTTGATGATTGAAATAAAGACTTGAGTAAGTGATGGGGTGAACTGGAGTGTTATATAGACGCTGGCACGGTACATCTCAAGTTTGTAGACTCAGCTAGCCACTGCGACCACAACTGATCCCTGTTTACAGGATAACAGGTCGAATCCAGCTGGTGGCGATTCATTCAGCTAGCCCTTCAGTTCTCAGCCAGCCACTATCACATCCTTTCGAAATTAAGCGCCTTGAAGCTGAGAAGGTTTCATTGGTCGAATTATTATGAACGATCAGCTGAAGACGCACTGGATACTGTAAATGAATAATGGTTTTCTAGGTAATAGTAGCTTATAAGATAAAATCGGTCTATCGACCTGACATGCAATAACAGGGACGCATATGGTACGTTGGCGCTACTGGGACGTCTTACCCCGCCAGGCTCGCACCTCAACTCTACCTCTCATTAAATCTTCTACAGAGTAACAATGGACTCTGATAGCCACTCCTCTCAGACAAACCTCGAAAAGTACCTCCGCAATCCATATCAACTCTGTGAACTACTCGAGATCGCTAACAACGCATCCAGGCGCCACCAATCTCAAGCCCCTGTTGCTCCCCCGGCGCCGATTCTCAGCGTGAAACTCTCAATCGACGGTCCTGAGCCCATCGAGCTGCGGAATGTTGACCCGTCCGCGTATTCCGGGCACTGTCTCGATGTTAACGTGACGGTCACCTACCACGGCGTCGACGAGAAAAGCAACGAAAGGCTGGAAGAAGCGCCGCCAGTTATCTTCCACACATACACAATAACAGCTCCGATCGTGGCCATGTCGTGTTACCGCCAGAGAAACGACAACGAATGGGAGGAGGTCGAGTCCGATGACAACGGTTGTCTGGGCTACGTAGATTTCCCCAATAAACGCGTGCATGTCAGTGACCACGAGGACTTTATCAGTTTAAAGGCCGGCGAGAACTGGACGACTATCTACGCCCTGACTGATTTCGATTATGCGTTTCCCACCGACGTGGTATCGGGGGAACAGTTTCGATTTCGCTTTAATGGATGCACACTGGACTGGTGGGACTGGGGCAGTTCTGAAGACCACGTTGATACTGTGGTGACATTGCCCTCATTCGGGACGTATGTTTGGGAGCCGCGCGACAACGAGGGGAGGCCGAAGGTCGTGATTCCGGCCTCGAATTATATTCACTTTACATATGTGACCTAGGTACAGTGACTGAGCCCTACGGTTTGCGGAGTCGCACTTCAATTCCGCAGACCGTAGGGGTCAGTTGACTCCACAGTTGTGCTCAGTAGCTGTGCTTCCAAACAATCCATTATCCAAGTAAAGGGGTCGCTTCATTGGGCTGAATGTTGGATTGGAACTCGGGCCTCAATCTCCATCTCCGGTGTATCGCAGAACAAAGCAAGGTAGCCTGTAGAGTCGCGAACAAGAAGTTGTCGACGGCCGGCCAGCCGAAGATGAGATACCACCAGAGGAACGTATCCTCGGGCCAGGCAAAGTTGAGCCGGCCCAGCCAGGAAACGCCAACGAGCGCAAATACGACGCTTTGTATGGCCAGGCCGATGAGGCTTAACGCGGGGAAAGATCCGCGCTTGATGACGCTGGCTTGTGGGAAAAAGGATAGAGAGCAGACAAGCGTGGAAAGAGGATTGATGAGAAAGACGTGGGGGGTGGAGAAGAACATCAGAAGCCACCATCGCTCCCTGTGTGGATGGGAGTAATCACCGAAAAGAATGTCGAGAAGCAGGGGTACGATCGAAATGAGCAGAAAGCCGGTGTATATTGCGGGAGGCCAGATCTTGGTACGTAGATCACTTGGTGAGTGATAAAGAGCGATGAAAAACCTAGCGAGGAATAATCCATTAGCAGATAGATGCGACGAATGGTCTGTCCGAACCCACAGCAAGAGAAACATGAGCGCAAGGATGAGAGCCTGCGTGAAGTTGAGCCAGTCGCCCGTCGTCGGCGGCGTATAGACAATGCGACCTCCCCCCTCTGTATCGCTGATCAACAGGAAAAAGAAGAGCGTAAATTGCTCAGTGGCACAGATCAGGTTCAGGAGAATATAGTAGACCGATATGCCGGAGCTGGTGCCTCGCCGCCAGACAGCGTGTACTTGGGGAAGAAAGGAGACCACCGTCAAGATAATAAGCACGCTGCGGACATCAGTTATACGGAAATTGAATTGGATCAAGGGGAAGGTAGAGCGTACATTCTCAACCAGTCTGGAACATATAATGAGTACATCGCATCGATTCGGATGTCAGCAGCTGGACTCCGACCTCACTGTGGCTCTGACTGCTGGATGCCACTTCCTTTTGAGCCCAGGTCTTACTAACCGTCAACGTCAAGTCTCTGTTCCGGAATATTATGGGCGCTAAAATGAGTCACAGGAAATGCGAGTGCATGAATGTTGGTTGCAATACGCTTGTGATTCGGCGCAGAGCCAACGCAGGAGCCGGACCCTGATAGCCAGCCACCGCGGATGTCTTGGCTTGCTTGGTGTTGAACCATAGTCTCGAGAATGGAAGTTGGACTGCCGTTATCCCGTAGTCGGTACAGTGACAGTGGAAATTCCTGAAGATGGAGAGATTTCGTAGCGATGATCCTTCGGGAGGTTATTCGCCCGGTCAAGTCAGTTGTTCCTTCCCTGCCCAAGTAACAGGCTATCACTTGCATTCACTCACTGGGCACGCACCTGCAGCAGTACCTGCATTTTTCATTACACCAATGACATTGGTTGTAGCGCCAACTCAAAGGGACGGAGCGAGCCATGTCACGTACTAAGAGCAAGCACAAGCCAAGCAGTTTCAGGGTCGTGAGCAAGAACATCTGTTGGCGCGCCGGATCCACCGGACCGCGCACCTGCAGGGGGTCGCTGCGGCACCAAAGAGCCTCGCCCCAATGGACATGACTTGTCCTGGCTATCTCGGCTCATAAGAGTAAATCGAGCATATATGGGTTGATGGTCGGTGGCTCTCTACGTATGTCTAGTCCAAGAAATGCATTGAAGATGCCTATAGTCAGGGAATGTTGGCCTTGAAAGGTAGGTTGCTTTGATCTATTATTCAGATGAAGTGCTAAGCTGGCTTTTCCAGCACTATTTCACCAATATAGATCATTAGTATCTGGCAATTTTGGACCACCTTAGGCGCTGAAAAAAAAGCAATAGTAATGAGCCCCAGGTCGAGTGGCTCGTCTAATGCTCATCACATGCACTCATGCAGCACACTATGTAGATTCAGTACTAAATCAAACTGTCCACATATGATAACCGACCAACAGACCAAGTAGCCTGATAACGTGAGTCTTCCGGGCCACAAACGGGTGAGTTCTTAAACAGGAATTAGTCTACCCCAGTCTATTATTCATATCCATTGCCAAGGTGGATGTTATCCATTCTGGGCCGCAAGGGAGGTTGATATGATATCAGGTTTGACTCTCAAGACGGGCACACGCAGGTTGCCTTCTTGCCTGAAAATATACCACTATCCCCTAAGCCTTATCCGTGGGAGTTATATTAGAAATACCTGGGCTTGGACGGCTGAGAATAGATTCCACAGCCAACAGCGGCTATGCACGTCAAGTTGCCAATGTCACAAGCCCGCGTGGTATTCCCGCCATAATCTATCCCCTCCTGTCATGCAATACCTATACCTACCTGTGCCTGGGACATTAACCAGGACCAATAGCGGTCCGCGGTGTTCAGTGCAGAGGTTAGTACTACCTAACTTTACCCAATCACCGTTGACAGCCAACGCAAGCTTGCGCCTCCGCTTGGAGTGGCATCCGAATAGATGCAGGACCATTTCCATCCGGAAGCGCCGAATCGGGAATACTTGCTGAACCAACAATGGGATACATCGATGCTATGCATCCCATCAGACACCGTGCTTTCTATTCTCGTGCCCTAGCAAGGGTCTAATCCTTCATTTGTCGTCGTGTTGGTATAGAGACCGAGGAACCTAGAGGACCTGATCCAGTGATATCTCGCTGTGATCCAACGAGTCTGGTCTGATGGCACCGGTGGGGGTTGCGGTGTTGGCTCAGCGAGTGGTATCCTTGCAATGCATGGCCAGCGCTGATGAGACTTCTTCAAGCCATGCTACAAATGGAAAGCGATATGAGACATTTTGGTCTCCGCGGGATAGTGTCTGGTCTCGCTGTGTTGGTCTACGGACGATAGGTTGTTGGTTGGATCAAGGGCGAGCCCAGGCCAGTATCTGGATCGATATGTGTCTAATATAGAGTAGTCAGGCAATATAAATACGACAATGAACTGGCTATGCTGTACGCGTCTTGTTTCTCAATCAGCTCGCCATTGAGAAACAGCACCTAGCCTTTCATGATGGCAGCGGGACCCTATATCCCCCTTGTGGTTTTGTGCCTTCTTCTTTCTGTTGCAGCATCTGCAAACACTGCTCTTTCTCTATCGTTCCCTCGGGCAGATGATCCACCCAAGATACCACTCAGGATCCTCGCCCTAGGTGCCTCGATCACTTGGGGCCAGAACTCCGGAAACGGCAACGGCTACAGGGGCCCTCTTCGAGCCAAGTTGAGATCCGAAGGGTGGGAGGTCAACATGGTGGGTAGCAAGGAAAACGGTGATATGAAAGATAAAATATGGTGCCTCCTCTTTTTCTTGCTGTCGCCCTCTCTACCTCCAGCGAAAACACCCCCTGGCATACAGACTAACGACGGCAGGACGTGGAAGCCAAACCGGGTGACACGATTGACATGGTCAAGGCCGCCTCTATGCGATCCTACGCGTACAAACCCAATGTTGTCCTTATCAATGCAGGCACAAACGACTGTAACCGGAACATCATGATCTCCGAGGCAGGGCAGCGGATGAGGTCGTTGATCGAGGGCCTACTCAACGCCCCCGACATGTCGGAAGCCCTGATTGTGCTCTCCACACTTCTCCCATCCGGGAATGACAATATCAAAATGAATACCCCGGCTGTCAATGAGCAATACCGGGATTTGGTGGATGCCATGCGAGGTGAAGGGGTATCGATCGTTCTGGCAGAGATGAACGGGGACGTCCCGTTCATCCTGTTTCCCGAGGAATTCACCACGAACGGCCAAGTTGATGACACGCATCCTAACGATGCAGGGTACCTGAAGATGGCAAGCGTCTGGTACGCGGCTATTATGAACGCCGCCTCGCAAGACCTCGTCCGCAACCCGGTCGCTCTAGACGAGTCTTCCACAGGTGGGGGAAGCGGCACTTGCGAGAAGGAGTACGGAGATGGAATCTACGCCGGCATCACGCAGCGCGGCAGCGGAGAGGAAGACGGCATCTACTACCACGACAGCCAAGCCATGGGCGAGGTGGGGTCGTTTGTGGGCGAAAAGGAGCACTTTAACCGAGTATTCTTTGCGCGCATTTTCTCGCGGGACCGAGATGACCTGCTCGTCTGGCGTCAGAGGGCGGATGGGGTGGACGTCGAGTACAGCCTGTTTCGAAATGCCAATGGTCAGTTCGAGGACTACGTGTCTCTCAGCGTTGGGGATAATTGTAACCCTGCTGGTGTGAATTTCATTGATATCAATGGTTGGCTATACCCTCTCCTCTCGCCTCGATTGTCCTCCTTACTCCAAACATTATATCGTGCTAACTATGCGCCACTAGGTGATGGTCTGGATGACTTTGTCTGTATCGCAAGGGACGGAACCGCGTACGCGAGTGTTAATAAAGGCAATTCAAACGGCAGTAACCCCCCTACTTTCGAGTACAAAGGAAAGTGGAAGACTACAGAGGGGTATGACCAGGCGAATGTTCGGCTTGGCGATGTGGACGGCGACGGTAGGGCAGACTATTGTGTTGTAGCTGCGAATGGCGATATTACCTGCTGGAGGAATGGATGGGTTGGTGAGTTCAATGCATACGATTCACGATGCGTTTAGTAATTCTGCTTCATAGATGATATGCCAAAGTACTGGCAGCCACTTGGAAAGAGATTCACGGGCAAGGGAATGGGTGATATCCGTGGGGTGCGCTTCGAGGATATCAACGGTGATGTATGATCTATCCTTTGACTGAGGTCCTTGGCAAAATCTCGGCTGATTTCTGAAATATAGGGTCGCGATGATTGGCTCTGGGTAGATGAGGATGGACAGACAACAACATACACAAACTCCAGGAGCTGCAAGACCGGGAAAGAAGGAGATGGGCTCAATATTGTGTGGAGGCCCGCGTATCACAAGGGTCAAAGCTCTGGTCCAACACATTTTGGGATGAGTGGCTTTGGGGACACTGAACAGCGAGACCGTGTCCACTTTGCTAGAATCTTTGGAGAGTGTCAGGACTTTGGGCTTCTTGGCCGACAAGACTATGTCTATGTCAACAGCACCGTGATCCCGCTTGGTGGAGATGATGACCCCGCCTACTCACACCGCATCCTCGTGTGGAAAAACGTTGGCAGTGGAGGTACCAAAATCAAAGGTTTGTAGTCCGGCCTATCGCTTGGAGTACCTAACTAATGCCCCGTCAACCAGCTGATGGCAACCGCTATTGCAATATGCTCGGCCACGACGACGGCCGAATGGACTATGTGTGGATCCTATCCAAGGGTGATATGCGGATCTACCCCAACAAGGGACTCCTCAACGCTACTGGGGAAAGCTACTGGGGGCCGAACTATGTGATATTCGACCCGGCACAGATGCCCATTGGACGCGACCTCGACCGTCAAGACCTGCACCTCGTCGATTGGGACGGGGATGGTGCTTGTGATATCATCTGGACGGACCCAGCAAACCAGAATAAGCCACACCTGTTTCGCAACCGGATCAAGGAAACAGGAGACTTTAACTGGCAGTACAACTCGAACCCAGCCCCGGGCCTATACTGCCCGGAGCGAAGAGGCCTAGGATTCTTTGACCGTCCAGTCCACCTCGCAGATATATCAGGGAATAGGCGCGCAGATTACCTATGCGTCGAACCAGATGGGCGGACCTGGGGCTGGATCCAAAAGGCACCCAACACTTGGGAGCTGATGGACCAGATCAAGTTCTCTGAAGACAAAGATCGAGCGAATCTACACTGGGCTGATATCAATGGGGATGGCCTAGCGGACCTTATCCATACCAACAAGTTCAATGGAGATGGAACCGTGTGGTATAATCGTGGTCGACGGGATATTGGTGGTTCTCGTTTCTGGTGGGAGCTGGCAGGGGTCAAGTTTGAAGGCGCAGTTGCCGGGTCATGCACCTACTTCCCGGATCTGAACGGTGATGGCCTTGCCGACATGCATGCCATCACACACTCGATGACCAATACAGCCGAAACCTGGTACAATGGATGCCGCGGGGGCGTGGGCAAGGACCACACGGGCGACGACGACGGGGGGGTCATAGACCCGAATCTACCTGAGTTCCCACAGGACGATGACATTCCGCAACCTCACTACAAGGACGGGTCATGCTCACGAACAATGGTGAGGGCAATCCTACACGAAATCGGCATTGCCAGGGACATGGCTCTCGAGGCGCAAACGCATCTCCAGAAGGACGACTACTACGACAAATTCTTCCCGCAGGCCCAGCGCGACGATCCAGACTTCAAGGACCATGTCACGACCATCTTTGGCCGGGTCGCCGAGATGCTGAACGGCCGGTCTGGCAACAATTTCTTAATCACCTGCAAGAAAAACGCAAAGCGGTGCCAAAACGAAAACTATATTGCTAGCATGGGGAAGGAAGCACCTGTGTTGAACTTTTGTCCGTCGTTCCTAACCCATCAACAGTTGATCTCGGCATCTGTCCGGAAGAGTGAGTGCAAGTATATGACACACCGAGAAGCACACCGGACCCGTGCGGCCGTCATTCTGTACGAGGTGACCCATACCATCTACGCTATGACAGGGGCGATGACAGGGGATATAAACGATGTGTAAGTGATGCCCGATCGATTCGATACTAAGGTATGCTGACACCAGACCTCAGCGCCTGGGACTATGCCTATGGATACTGGGACTGCATTGACCTTGCGCAAGGCGAGCTAGATCGCTCGTGTGTACCTTATAGGGCCACTCCCGGGTCAAACATAAAGCCTCTGTGCCCTGGTTCAGATATTACCAGGGAGGGCAAGTGTGCCCCAGAGCTAGCCGCGAGGAACGCAGACACTTTTGCAATGATTGCCTCTGGTCTGTACTTCAGCCGTGAGTGCAAGCGACCCATGCCAGCGCCCCCGAGACCGGCACCAGCGCCACCGACCGACGCTGCAGTGAGCTGCCACCGCGGTAGCGACCACATCCCGTGGGACGGCGGTATTCCTGTCCCAGTCAAGCGCCATGTTCATTTCGGGGACTCCTACGCTGCGGGTCTGGGGACGGGTAAAACTAGCGGCGGCTGTAGCGTCGGTAGCAACAACTACGGGAAACTGCTCACTCAGTGGTTTGGCGAGGACGATCATGTTTTTGAGAACCACGCCTGCTCTGGTGATACAACTGTGGAGCTACATGGCCAGATTGACGATTGGATGTGGAACGACCCAAAGGCTACGACCTTGGTCACTCTGAGCATCGGGGGAAACGATCTGAAGTTCTCGGACCTTTTGCGGAACTGCGTTCTTGTTGCATGGCCGTTTTGGAGCATGGAAACATACCGAGAGCAGTGCGAGAAACTCGAGCGTGAAGCGAGAGCCCACATCGCCGACCCAAGCGAGAACGGGCTGGGCCACAAACTGACCACTGTGTACGACCGCATCTTGCACACATATCCAGTAAGTCGAGGCAGCCACTTCCATGGTCTCTGGCGTCGAGTGCAAGGATGTCTAACGAAAGCCTCAGGACGTCCACCTCTATGTTCCAGGCTACGCAGGGTTTTTCAACCACGACACTACCGACTGTGACCTGACGACGTTCTTTTACCTGAACGCACGTCACGATAGCTCGCCGAGCAACACAGCAGTGTATCTTACCCGTGATCTGCGGCGCGAGCTGAACGATCTCGTGCAATTGCTGAACAATCGTATCATCGAGAGTATCCGTGAAGTCAACCTATACGTATGGGCGGACCGCGCGTTCTACGTTGACATGCAGCCCTGGTTCGACGGCCATCGATGGTGTGAGGATGGCAACTTCCATGAGCCGGATCCGAATGGCAAGAGCTGGTTCTTCCTGAGCGGATGGCCAGATGCGTATAGGGATGGTCCTGCTACGGCAGAGTCGGTTAGTGCTCCTTTTTTTTTCTAATTGCAACCCCGGGTCCAAGCTTCTCTGATTCTCATACTCCATTCAAAGAAGCCATCGAGGACGAGGAGGTCCGCACGCTTATCGAGGCTGGGAGAGTTCCCATTCCAGACGCAAACACCTGTATGGGTCAGCTGGGGAACGCTCCCAGGCCGTACGACGAGTTCCTGTGTCACGTAGCCGTCAGCGTCGCCGAAGATCCGGACGGACTCGAAGCTCAGAGACTGGATCGCGCAAACGACCATATTGCCAACCGAAACTACACGAGCCAGGATATCCCGTGGTACGGGTTTACGCGCCAGATCAAGACCTTTCACCCTCGGACTGCTGGCATGGAGCAGTATCGGGATGCAGTCATCGAGGCAATCCGTGCCTCTGGGCAGTACCCTACCCTGGACGATTGATCTACACCCGGTTTTCTTTCTCAAGTCGCCCCTCCTCACGGCTCATTATCTATTTCGGACAAGATGTAAATTGGATTGCGTGGGAGCTCGTCGTGTCCAGTAGGAAATATATATGGCCAATAGCATGTTTGATAGTATTTTTGCCATTTTCTAGGAATATAAGGTATTCCTGTTCTTCCACCAACCATCTCTACGCAGCTTGTGCTGGTTATCCGCCGACCAAAGATGTACAATGTTGCAGATGAGGAGAGTCTGGCAGTTCCATGTCGCGGGAAATGAGGCTACCTGGATCTCCCCAGGTAGGAGGAAGCTTTTCTGGCGAGGGGAGTCGGAATCATGGCCAGGCTTAGAAATCTCGCCGATTTCGTCAGTGTGCGCCTGTCCGTCCTGTTACTCAGGGCTCGTGGATGCTTAAGACTATCGGTCACCGCCGGAAAGCTTCATCCTACCTGGGGAGATCCAGGTAGCCACGTTTCCCACTAGTACGACAGCGTAGACACTCCCTCCCATGCGGAATGAACAGTAAATACAGATAATACTTAAGGTATCTAGAATCCTAGTTTCCAGATGCGCGCGGGCTTGATCTGCAGAAGCATTGGATGGCCTCCACCCCAGTTCCTGACTATGTATGTGTATCAACAACAAAAGCGTCATAGCCAACACACACACAACTCGAATTCTAGAAAAAGTAGTTATCGGATAAGTAATAGTCCGTAAATTATTCTGGCAATTCATTCCTTTGTTTCTTGCGACGCCGGCAATGTCATCTCTTTGAACGAGAACAATACACCAGCGATTACAATAAACTTACCTCCTCCCTTTTACGTTAGACAGAATAGATAAATTCTATGCCTAGAGAGGATAGGCTTTACAATGGACGAATACTACCGACGCGTCGTGGCTCAATTCTTTGAGCCACTGCCAACCCTCTCCCAGGAATCGTGCCACCAGTTCGTCTTGCACCATATTGTCCCGATCCTTCTCCCCAACACTACCGGCAATGTAGATATCCAATCCAGCCCTTTTCAGGGCAGCATGAGCTATACCGCTATATTACATGCTCATTCCACAGGCGCCGATTACCGCATTGCCGTTCAGTTCCGAGGCGACAAGCAAGATTTCTTCGGAGTCAGTGAAGCTAGCCGCATTCACGGACCCATTGTACCCCTGGTAACATACCAGGGCATGTACGAAGGGCTGTTTGTGTATACATCGCCTTTCGCAGAAGGGACGCCGTATATCATTGTCTTGATGTCTGATGAGGACTTTCAGATACCGCTCCAGAAGAAGATGGTGACTGCCATGGACCTTGGAGACCTCGTTACTCGGGGAGCCAGAGCGAACACTAGTGTATCTGACCTCTCTTCCGCTCTTGAAGGAATCCGTCATACGGTCAATAACTATGTTTTCCAACACACAACCCTCAGAAACAGAATTTCTGAATGCATCAGCGAGCTCCTACCGCGGCTATGCAATCTCGCTACCCTTCCTCTTACCCTTGCCCACCAGGATCTTGGCCCATTTAATTACCTTATCGAGGACTCTACGGGCCGCGTTCAAGCTGTACTAGACTGGAATGGTGCTGTATACCTCCCAGTTGGGTCGAATTTCCATTTTATGGAAACCCTTTTCGGATTCATGACCCCGAGTGGTTGGAAAGACACGGAGGATCGTCAGGAACTTGAGACAGTGTTTTACGATAGGGCTCTTGCTAGTCTTGCTGCGCAGGGATTTGGCGGAATAACAAAAGAGCAACTGGAGTCGCAGAAGGCGATTGGGATGTTGGTGTATGGTGTGGAGCAGCTTCTGAAGTTCAAAGATGAACGATCCGAACACTATCTAGATGGATATCTTCGGGGGGTATCTTTCATGAACGAGTCCATGGTCTCGTATTAGCTCAGTATCTGGACAGGATGTTGATGGGAAAGTTCAGGCAATGCATATCTGGAAGGATATCAAAAGCCATGTCTGCTTGAGGAAATAGAAAATCAACAATGACAACGCACAATATCAAGTTATTGCAGTTTCGGTGTGGTAGGGCATGTGCTCAATTTCTCAATTCTAGTACTGCATTGCTATTGTCAATAATAATTAAATCCACATAACAATAGAGGCTTACATTGAATCTCAATAGAAGGGATGATCTTCGACAATAGAAAGAGTATGAACATAATCTCAACTACACAATTAAGTAATTGAGTAATATTCACTTGTATTGTTTAACCTTCAGAAGGGTATTTCCGCATAGGACAAGAGAACGCCGGATGATGAACAAAAGACCTCCCTAGAGCCATAACACCTCTCAAGAATCCTTGCGTGATTCCAAGTTGGTAACATTAAATGACCGAGAACGTAATGCCCGGAAGGTACCAGACACCTGCCTGCGAGCCCGAATGCTTCTAAGGTAGACTCGAGACATAATAGCGCGGAGTATGGTAAGCTTGTACCCTTCAGAACTAATAGCAAAGGCCTCATAGGTTTCCAAATTCTGGTTGTAATTGAACAGCATATTCGCCTGCAATAGAAACTGCGGAATCTCATGTCGTGCCATTCCTAGAATACCGGGCTCTCGCTTACGCTGGGACCCTGCGTTAATTGTAAAAAGACAAGAGAGAGAGTAGGAGGGGACATACTATCACAACACAAATGGGACAAGGCCCTTCTCATTTGTGGCCCTTGAAAACCGTAGAATTGATCCATCAATATAAATACCCTTCTCAGCTTTCAGCTCACTGATACCTAGTGGAAGGCGGGTGAATCTGTTTATAATTCTTTTCAAGTCAGCACACAGAACGCGGAGTGATATGGGTATAAAAACAAATATTCATCCAAGTCCGCGTGCCGAATAATGGCGCCCACCAAATGATGTTCGGTATAATCCAGTGAACAGTTTTGCATGTCGTTGAAGAAGACCCGAAAAGGATGGTTTGAATGATCATCGCACTCGGGACCTGGTTCTCCATATACGTAATCCTGGATTTCATTTGCAATGCGCTCGAACTCTGTTTGAGGGGGTGTTAAGATGAAATAGTGATTGTATCATGGTTGCCCACTTACCGGGGTCATCATCAGTAGGAATGAATTTCGCATCGACAAGTCTGTCCCAAGGTAAATCAAGCTCCTCCTCAACATTGGCGACTCTGAGGTGATTGACAGTCCATTTTTGCGGGACCTGATAGAGCAAGCGGCTATCTGTTGGACCGGTCTCCAAACTTGTTTTTGAGGCTTTGAAGGCATGTCTAACAGACTTAGACGGCTGATTGTTACCAGATTTAACATGTTTCAGGGAGTCAGATCTCAATTCCACAAGGACATTGGCACTACCAGGTTTCGAGCGCAGATTGTACGGAGCCATCATGCTGTACCTTTTTATGTTGTCTTACCTTTTTATGTTGGTCTATGTTGGAGATGTTGGTCTATGTTGGAGAGACTAAAAGTCGCCACGACTAAGCCGGATATCAACGGGCGCTAAGCCTATTTTGACTGCAGAACCACCTTGTCTATGCTGATTGGAGCTTGTTGGTATCTATGAAGGGCTGGGTTGGGTAGGAGGCATTCTTCAATAAATAGTGTAGACATATGTATTTGAGTCATCTCCAAGCCTCGTGATCCTACACTAGTAGTTTCCTCCAAGGAGGTCGTGCCATAACACCGGGTACATCATAGTTATCAGTGCCCCAAGCCGTCAATCCTTGCATCCGATCGGGTATTACACCATACCTGGGCTTCACTATAGACTATTTGAATTGCCGCAACGTTGCAGAGGATCAAATATTGCGCTTTGTTGCTACCTCCGAGTGGGTCACCGAAGATGACACCGGCCATTTTATAGGAAATATGATGTCATTTTCCATGTCATCTTCGGCTTTAACTTCTATTAAAACCGTTAGCCCTATAAATCCCTTAAGGCACTTGGGTACGGAGTGTAGAGTAGGTTGTTCATCTCTTCAACATGCAATTCCTCACGTTCATCCATGCCCTCGTGGTTATTTCCCTTGCTCACACCCCGTTGAGTAATGCTTCAAAAAACGCACCAGTACTGGTCCATCTAGTCCCTCAAGCGCCGTCACTCGAGAACCTTGCCATTCGACGGAATGGGGATATCTTGACTACATCCACCACATCTTCCTCTCTTTTCCTCGTATCGCCGCACTCCAAAATACCCCCGGCTGTCCTATACGACTTCCCAAACCTCGAAGCCCTTCTCGGTATAGCAGAAGTAGAAGACGACATCTTCTTCGTCACTGGTGCGGCTTCTACAACTGCCCCCAACCCTTTGAACGAGATCTGGAAAATAGACTTACGCCGTCTACAAACGTACGCCAATGGAACCATTCTCAACCCGCCTACCGCGTGCCTCGTTGCGAACGACACATCGGGGGCGCTGTACAATGGCATGACACGTCTGGCCCCCAATAACACCAACAGCATCCTCCTAGCCGATTCTTTCTTCGGAACATACACACATCTCGATCTCGATACGGGCAACACAACCATCTTCCAAGACCCGCTCCTGACAGTCCAGAACGAGACCAATCTCGGCATCGCCGTCAACGGGATCCATACATACGGCGAGAACCTCTATTTCACAAACCTGAACCAAGGAATCTTCGGTCGCGTGCCTATTTCGACGGCAACGGGTGCGCAGACTGGTCGGGCGGAGGTCATAGTCGATGGACTTTTCGTGGCGGATGATTTCGCGCTTTCTGCAGATGGGGAGAAGGCGTGGGTTGCTATGAATGGGCCGGGGGTGTTGGTCGAAGTTCAAATTGCTGAGAAGACTAGTCGTGTCGTTGCTAACTCGAGCCTTTTGGGGTCGGAGTCGGCTGTTGCTTTGGGGGGCGGCTGGCGAGAGGAATTTGGCCTGTATATTACGACTGCGCAACCTGCTGGAAACTCGACTGTTGGTGGGATTGTCAGGCTTGCATTGCATTAGTAACTTAGTGTACAGTTCTGTGGTTTCATAGAATTGCTTCTTGTTATTTTGCAATTCTTCTTGGTTACACTTATTGAATCACCATGAGTATGTTTCTGTATCCATTGTTAAACCCAGTTTGGTTGTCAGAGCGGCTGCTAAAGTAAACCAACTAACTGGACTATCAGGAAGCTGAATAAAGTTGATATGTAGACATTACGAATGCTACAGTTTTACGCGGTCTCACACTGGGCAGAGGATACGGAAGGATAGTTCGACAGCTAAAATGGGTTCCCATTTACTGTCGTACTAATACTACTAGGACCAGAAAACTGATCATAACTTAGCCTGGATCTCTCCCTTCCCAGCCTTCTCCTTTAGACCCTTCCAATATCCGTCTTTCAACTGCAGAATGGCAAATCCGAGCTCAGCCCATTTATCCTCATAGGCAGGCAACTCATACGCCGTCGTTCCTTTAACCGCTGGGCCTGCAAAATCCCGGAGATAGTTGAAGTACTCCTTGAAGTCCGGCTTGATCTCATGGAACAGGGAAGTCGCCCCCTTGTACTTCAGCCTCTCAACCTCCCAATCATCCTGTTCTTGTGGACTCGGTAGAGGCTTCGCATTATGGTCCGCAAAGTATCTCGCCACCGCAACAGCCTGGTACTCATAGACCCGGAAACTCAAGGCACCACGGACCTGACCAACAAGAGCGAGAGAAGGATCCCCGATCTTGAAGATATGTTGATAGAACCCAGCAACGCGGTTATTTGCCGTAACGGGATCCGGGACAAGGAATGGATAGGAGAGCTTGTACCCGGTCGCAAAGATGATCTTGTCGACATTCCCAACTGTAGAGCCATCGGCAAATGTCACAGTAACACCCTTCGAGCTCGTCCCAATCTGTGTGATAGTCGACTTAAGCTGAACCCCGGGCAAGCTAAACACATTCTGCAACACCTCGTTACTCCCCCGCTGCGAGAGATACAACCCCCCTCTAACAACAGCATGAAGATCCGCAATCAGATCCGCAGACGAGATATTGCCCCCAACAACAACAACGCTCTTATCAACATAGTCATTCGCAGAGCGGAAACTCTTCGAATGCTCAAACACACCTGGGTGCTCCTTAAACACAGAATCCAATCCCGGAATCTCAGGAATAAGAGGGACATTATAATGCCCCGACGCCACAACAACGGCATCGAATTCCTCAACCCACCAGTACTCCGCTAATTGATTCCGCTGGAAATGGCCAGACTGTCGAAGCGTCACTTTCCATTTCCCTCGGACTTTCTCAACCCGCTCAACAGTCGTCCTAAACGACACGAGATCAAGATACGGCCGGAACAAATCCTCAAGATAGCCACTGACAACCCGAAACGGCCGCGTGGGATTATCCCGGCCAAGCTGCCGAACCGACAGAGCGGAGTTTATCTCGGGAAATGGCGTGTGTGTAAATTCCATAGCCTTCGCGCCGACATTGCTATCCAGCCCGTCGTGGATCCCGGTCCGCGCTGTCTTGTCTTCTGCACTGGGTATCGTGAAACCGGGGAGAGAAGATGGGATCGTGGGCCTTGGTTCGATAGCTCCGGGGGTAGGAAAGACATCGGGAATCGGATCGTAGTGCCACAATCCACCGACTCGGTCTCGGCGCTCGAACACGCGGATTCGCGAGAAGATGTTTTCGTCGCTTAGGGCTTTCACGGTGGAGAAGCCGGATGGGCCGGTGCCGATAACGGCGACGGAGTTGTATCGGGGGGACATCTTAGTTCAAAGAAGTAGATTGTCTATAGCAGCGATTGACTAGGGGGTTTCATTCTCTTAAGTGTTTTCGTGACGAGTCATGGTTGATGCTTCTGACGGGGTTAGCGATGGCGCAATGGGACTCCACGGTGTCGAGTGCGCGACAGCTTGTACATAGCTCCAGTAATGATAGTTGGAGTAAGCTGTATACAGTTAACAGTGCTGGTGTTAAGTCTGGCTCATGTGGCGTGATTCATGCACAACGACAGTCAGTAGGTTGTTACAGTTGGGGTTATCGTGTATAACCTCATTTAAGCGATATTGACGCAATAGTTAAGCAATGGTATTCTATCTGTTCATCTGCCCAAGAATAATCCACAGATTCCGTGAGTAAATCTTCGGTGTCTTGTCGATGTCTGAATGCATTGAAGCTCTTTTAGTTATTGGAAGGTCTGAATAGATCTATCAAGTACAAAATATATCTCCGTATGTGTAAAGAGTTCAATCAAACTCGCTTTGTTCCAATCTCTCCCAGCCAAGCTAGTTGCCCAGCGCAGGTTTCATCGAAAGCATACTGATCATCCTCGCCTGTTGTCGGCTTTATATTTCTACGTCACGAAGGTATCTCATGTTCTGCTCAATATCACCCAAGCATCATTTCCGCCCTATCCTCATCGATGTATATAGAGACGCATAGGCGATCGAGTCACCTGCAGCAACCGCTAACACCAATGATAAAACAATGCGACCTGTCAATATAATGGAAATTACAGTAGGGAGTGATGTTTTGGATGCCCTCTCTTTCAATGCACCCAGACCTTCGAATAACAGGAAAAGGAGATGGACAAGGCGACCTTGGACATATTTATCAGGCACAGCATGCATATCAAGCTAGGAGGCTCCCTACGTTCGTATCCGGGCAAAAGGCCAAGTTTGACAAGTGCTCCCAAGGCTCTACATAATATCAAGTCCCCGTATTAGTGTTGGCCGCATGTCACCATTGGTTCTACGTAGGGAGATCTCGTATTTTCAATTTGAACCGCAAACTCATTCGCTACACGCCGTAAACCAAGTTAGCTAGTTGTGGCCAAGGCCAGCTACATTCCATCCGTACTTCTTATTTTTCCTGGGAGTCGGACATAAAGCGCAAGAAAATCCCCGCTCTTCAGATCCCATAGTAACCAAATTCGTCAATCAACCAAAATGCCTACCGTATCCAGCCTCTTCGACTACAGTATTACAAACTGGGGTCCGCTCACAACAGACTTCACCGTCCCCGCCTCCTGCGCCACATCAACAACATACGGGATCGCCTTCGCCGAGGAACCAAACGTCCCTCTCTGGCAACAGTGTGATCCGCATAGCCCAAACATCTGTATCCCAACTCCAACGGACTCCGGCGCGCTCGAGACGGCTATAGAGATTAACCGCCTTCCCGGGGATGGGCGAATCGGCGGATTCTACTCCCCCGGCCCGTCCTGCCCATCGGGGTGGAAAACCGTCGGCGCTGCAGCGCGCAATGGCGACGGAATCTTAAGTCGCTCTGGGTATCTAGCGACAGCGACTATCTCGCCGGATGAGCAGCGGCCGGCGTTTTATAATCACGATGGTATTCTTCTTGCGTTGCTTGATCCTAGTGAGACGGCTGTTTGGTGTTGTCCTGAGTATGGTTCCCTTGTGATCTTTCACGGAGGGTATAGCATGCTAATAGAAATGAATGATATAGATCCATGACAGCTAATGAACTGGGCTACTGCTACTCAACACTCCCTGACTTCGCCTTCTCAACGGCCTGTCGGACCTTCTATAGACAAAGCGATCAGGGGATTTACACGACTGATATACCCGGTGAGGATGGGCAGACTACTGAGGGTGAGATCCAGCTGATTACTGTCACGACGCCGGGGACGGTTACGAGTACTTCGTTTGCGGCTAGTGATATGTCGGCCTTTGTTGCTGTTTCCCAGGTTGATCCGATTATTCTTGTGCATCAGCCGACGGATTTGGCGGGCCAGAGTGACGGTGATACACCTACAGGCGACGCGGAGAGTCCGAGCGAGACCAATGCCGCTGCCGCTGGTAGGGTTGGTGTTCTGGGTGGGGGGTTATGGGGGGTAGTTGGGTCAGTTATTTTGGGCGGTGCGGTTGTGTTGTTGCGGTAGGGTATTTTGGACTTCATGGATGAACTCATTGCTTTTATTGGTTTGGAAATAGGATGCGATGGCTTCTCTGATGTAATGAAAATGCAATTCTTTTTGCTAGGGTTCCACCCGGTCTAGCCCTAAGTCCATCAATCCAAATCAATTCCAAGGTTCCTGGAAGTGTAAAAGAACAGCCCACTGCACGAGAAAAGCTTATTCTACGCAGTAGCAGTCCTTGGAATTGCAGAAGTCCATATCAAAATCAAACTCATCGGCTAAAGCCAGTTCCTCATGCACAGCATCCTTGCACTCATCCAAACTCGCCGCAAGAGCCCACCACACATCCATGATTTCCACGAACTTGACAGCCATAAGATCGTCCTCGTCATCATCCTCATCTTCGAACGGGACGGAAAAGGCTTTCGGGAACTCGGCCCAGGCGGCGTGCGTGAATAGGCTCAGATCGCGCGGGGTCCAATCCCACTTGCTCACTTCCCGGATTACCAGGCCCTGCAGGTTGTCATATCCTGCTAGGATGCGGTTGATGTCCCCCTCGCTCCATTTTTTTCCGCGCAAGAAGGAGCCCAGTTCTCGATTGGAGGGCCGTCCGGGTGTGGGATATGGCGGGGCGGTTGTTGGCCAGGCTTCCTCGCTCGCTTTCTCGTTAACTTTCTCCGTGACGAGCGAGGTGGATTCCGCGATGCGGACGTAGCGAGAGGCTGAGCGCCGTTTGAAGATTTTTCTGAATGGGAGGCAGAAGAGCATTGTCCCGGTTTTCTTGAAATCGAAGGGTTTGTGTATTGCGTGTTCTGCTCGGTGACGGGGTGGGTTGTAAAGTTAGGAGTAGAGGAGGAGAGGGGGGCAAGGGAAGTACAGAAGAGAGAATATATATATTTTTTGGTCAGGCCTGGGGGAAGAGAGTTTGGGCATCCAGAGGTGGTGTGAGTTGATCAGTCGACGGCAAAAAGTCAGCCACATCCAGACTTCCTTGAACGGTCATGGAGGGTTTCAGTAAAGCTCCCATGGATAGATACACTTGAACTAATCGTCTCCGTTGAAGACAGGAGCTGTAACTAATTCCGGGACACGATTGGCCTATCAGACCATGCATCTAAGCGCAGACAAATAGACGGTCAGTGCGGCCACCCGGATCCCCAGCCTCTTCCAGTTGACTTCCAAGATTCTAGTCCCCTCATCCCTTCTGTTGTTCGTTTTGTGTTTTGTTGCCTCTGATGCTGTCAAATGGAATCCTGCGGTCCTGCCGCCCCTTTTCTCGCCAATCCAGCACAATAGTATCCCCGCTAGGGTCTGCCGAGTATATTGGCAAATCGGGTCGCAAATACCTTCGCGAACGCATCCTTCAGGAAGAAGAATTCCCCCGCTGTCAGGTTTTGCTTTCCTCGTGAGTTTGCACTCATGATTACTTATGGCCCCCTGCTCATCCTTTATGCAGGGCAAATAACCATGAATTCATCCTGAAGTATATTCATCCTGTGAATTTTGAGGACCTCGAGGGTATTAATGGTAAGCTGCGCGGGGGATCTCGGCACGTCCGTCTTGCTCAAGATACTATCCCTGACAAGTCAATGTTTGTTTTCGAGTACCTCACCGGGAATCTTTTACAACTCGCTCAGGAAGACCTCTCCCTTCCCGTTACTAAAAGGATCCTCAAAGACGCTCTAACGGGGCTTGCTGAGCTTCATGGTCAAGACATTCATACTGGTCCCTATGATATTCAAGCAATTTCTAACTATCATAGTTCCAAGCAAGCACCTCCCCAATCCCAACAGAATTAAAAGTCATCGGAATCTTCCCTCCAGTCCTAGCAGGGCACTATATCAAACCAGACCAGTACAATATAAAGTCAATGCCTAGAAAGGCGAATACAACCGAAGCTATTGGTTCGACGGATTTAGCCAGATCCACCGCTTCCAAATCATCCCAGATAATGACTCTGGCGGCTGTTCATTCAATACATTTCAGTGAGAGAAGAAACGTACGTTTCTTAGATCACAGTACCAGGTTCTCAAGCTGTCAAACTCTCAACCCACTTCTCCAAGTCCATATCTTCGTGTCTGGCATGAGAAAGCTCGACCAGCTTTGCGTGGTGGTCGGGCAAGAGTCCATCCCTCTCTTTCACATAGTAGTCTCGTTCCTCCTTGCGCTCGGGCGGGTCATTGTCAAGGAAGGCACGTTCAAAGGCCTTCAATTCCCGATTCGGCGGTTTCCAGGAAGCTTTCCATGAGGTCCGGTACTTCCATAACAGTATATCTTCCTGAGAGCAGCCTCAACCGAGTCAATGCTATTTGTTGCATTCCTCGCTTGCTTTTATCTTGACTTGGGTGGCAACAATGGTCAATAGTGGTCATGACACTATGAAACGGGTGATGATAACGTTAACAAATACTCCGTTTCCGAAGTAATTCATTCTAGAAATAGGTTCTAGATCCTTCACAAAGAAATGCTTGCCTTTCCAGGGTAATTCCAACCTAGAATAGATTCTACATCCTTTCAGGTCTGGCAATTGGACAAAGAAATAGTTGCAGTAACTAGTTAACCGAGTCCTCCTCATCTCATCAACATCTTCATTTATTTACAGTCAACATGTCTCGTACACTGACCGATCTCCCGCCCGAGCTACTCGTGTTAATTCTAGGCCTTGTGTCTTCAACGAAAGACCTATATTCCGCAACCACGGCCTCGTCCCGGTTATGCAGGATCTTTTTAACATACCGGCAATCCATTTGTTCAAGATTCCTACAGCATGCAATATCCCCGGAACTTGAAGCAGACTTTCTTTTGGCGTATCATGCGCAGGGGATATGGAAATTTGTCCGTGAGGATAATGATACATCAGACTACTACTTTCGTCGTGAGCGAGCCAGGTCCCCGGACTATTTGGATAGCCTTGTCCAAGAAACAAATTCAATTCTGGAGCAATCCCAGGTGGAGAGCAGTGAGACGCTGTATGAACTGGTTTCCAACAATCAACTTTTACCATCTCTATGGAAATTCTACAGAAAGTTCGAATATCTCATGCTTTTGTACACCGCGAGAGCACTGTCCAGCCTACAACAATCAAATGTTATCAAACCAGAGCCGGAACCACTTTCCGCCTCGGAGCAAACCCGCCTGAAAAGAGCATTCTTTCGCTTCGAATTTTATACATGCCTGTCTCAGATCTCGCTTGTGGCCCGTCGAGAAAAGGGTTCGGTAGCTGCCAGAAAATATCTGGAATCCTTTACTCCCTGGGAAGTTGAAGAAATCGGGTGCGTGGCCCAACTCTACACTATCCTTATCGAAGAGCTCTGCGACAGGATAGAAGATGATTTCGTCGCAACAGTAAAGGCGATACAGGCGGCATATCCAAGCAGTGACAGAAACCAGTCACGAGAAAAGCCAGCCCTCGGTATCAAGTATATGTACTCTCTCACGTTGGAGTGGTATGAAGAATCCGACAAAAGTACCTACCACCGACAACACATCAACTATATGGTTTCCCGCGGCATGCTGGCCGTGTGGAAATTGACCACCGCACCCCTTCAACCGGTGACACGAATAGTCTTGAGAACGTCATTGACCTCCCGGGACATAAAGGCTTCGATCTCGTCCAACTTGAGATACTTCACCCCCCCGAGGATATGGACCGACATGATCAGTATGGTCCCAGTTCCGGCTGGGAATGGGCAGATACCTCCATGTTGCCAGAGGAATTGAAATCGAAATTGCCAGCTGGTTGGATTATTCATAGTATAGCCTATTCCCCCAGATCGCGATACCCCGAGTTGCAATATAAACCGCGAAGTATGCCGTGCCAGCCGGCCAATTACACTCTGCGAAATCAAGGGTATGTCTTCTGGGACAAGTCACGGCTTGACCGAATCACCCAATTCCAGACTCCCCGGCTCAAGGTCCAGGATCACCGTGTGTTTCCGCCTGAGTATGAAGACCATACCGACCTTCCTGGTCCTCAGACAAAACTTCGAGACACGTTTGTTCACAGAAACCTTCTTGAGGATATGGAACATATTTTGGATAAAGCCCACGTGGACAGTATTAAAGCGCCGTCGCTTATTATATCTGAAAATGAAGATAAGGACATATCTAAAGATGAAGATGAAGACGAACCAGAATATGTGATATCTTGGCGAGATTAGGTAGTTGTAGTCACTCGCATGGCTTTCTTGATATAGTCATATACCAACCATATTATTAACCTTACTTTAGTACTGTAGTATAACCACCCCTTCTTGCTATCCAAAGCACATGACTCTTTCCCGCCTGGACACCGGTTAGTAGCGGTAAATGGTAACAACCTCGTGGTTGTATACAATTTAGAAACATAGAATCTCCCGGTCTACCTTTTTCTTGGTTGACTATTATAAGGAGGTTTACCATACATGGTACGAAGAGCTATGGTCCTTATCTCAGCGAATGGCCCTGGCTAACCATAAAATGGCCCAGGGCAAAGGAAATCACCACTTGGTGGATCTGGGTTAACAAAGAAAGCCTGATGCCACGATGCAGAACCATGGATTCAAGAAATATATCATTATCTTAACTAGTTAAGTATCAGACCAAATGCAATTCCCTGCCTTTATACCACATGGAGTAATTATGATATCTTCTTTATTCCGCTGTGAAGTCTTTATGTGTCTCTTCTAGATCTGGCAAATTGACGCAAGATACAGGATATCCAGTACCTAGCACTGATCCAGCTTGGCAACACATTTCTGTATTCCTGGATGGGAACTCGAGGTCGCATGTGTTGGGTAGTTCTACTAACACGTCATCCGGGAGATATGTGAGGAGCTTACTATCCGAATATAGAATCATCGAAGATTTTGGTTCCACTTATACAACCTTAGATCATCCACGGCAAGCTTGTAAGCACTTGTATCATAAAGAGGTTCGGTGGACCGCAGCTGTGTACACCGAAACCCTTTTTACCGTAGGACAAGGAGTGAGGATACGCGCGGCTATTCAATAACCAGAAACTTCTTCAGCTGACGGTATTCATAAGACTATATTTAGATCCAGGTACTTTACTTTTTACATGCGTATGTTTGCTGTATAATGCGAAGCTAGCTAGTGAGTTAATCTCTGAAGTGTATGACATAGGCTTCCTTCTTTTCGCGTGGAAAGATCCGAAAGCCCCGTTCGTCGTATTTGCGAATTATGCCATCAATGTCATCAGCTATACCCCTGATGATATCCCCAGGAAGCAAATAGCCTATGAGCTTATCCTCAATAATGGGTGATTCCTCATACGGCTGGTAACCCGGGGGGAATGCGCTGCAGTCCTTTACCCCCGCCCTAGCAGCCTGATACTCCTCTAAAGCCTCGAATCGTGTTTTATCCCAGAAGACATATCCCTGATTCCGTAGTACACAATTGGCGTTAGCTCCGGTCTCATACCACTTTGCGTTTTCAAGCCCCTCGTTTGCCCATGTCCAACCCCAGCCGGGATTCGTATCCGCATAATAATCCCCATGTGCGCAGTAAAGCTGACGTATCAAGGAAGGCTGATCGTACGCTTGATATGCTGAACGCACGATCATCCTTCTCATTTCGTGGAAAGGAGCGTGTGTGAGCTTCAACACGGCTAGTATCCCGCGAGAAACCGGATACTCGATGTGGCATGTTCGATGGTGGCGCTTTGTGGTTTTGTTAAACCATGCTATACAAAAATAATCCACCCAGTATCTCGCGTACTGAGGGCTTTCCTTTTCGACACAAGGAGCGCGTGTTGCTACCTTGTGTTTGACCGTTGAGACAAAATCGTCATCTATTTTTTCGCATAGTTCCTCAATCTGACAGACATAAAATTGTACGGCACAGGTAATCTCCTCAATCTCGCATACTGAGAATTTGTCAAGATATATTGATCCTGGGTCTGTCTTTGGCGCCTCATACCGGGTATCCCAGTGCGTTGATTGTGAATATTGAAAGAGACATAAAAACTTCGCAGCGGAAAAAAGCCCTTTTGAGGCGGGTGTCTTCGGTAGCAGAAAGAGTTTGTATATGACTGTCAGGCGCAGACGGACTCTGTCGCAGAGCTGATAAGGCTCGTTCAGTATATAAGCGCACGAAGTGTTCGAATTTCCTATAGAACCGCCACAGTTTGGGAAGACGCTCGGAGTCAGAGACAATGACCTTCAACTGTTCGCCTTGCGCCGACTCTGACTGTTCTAGGATCTGCTGGCTTTCTTGTCGTAAGGCCTCTCGCTCTTCGGGTTGCGGACGCTGGCGCCGGCCAGTGCGTGGACCCTCAACCTCCAGAACAAATTTCCAGATATTCTGTGCACGGTACGCACAGAGGAAGTCTGCTTCAAGGTCCTGAGGTATAGCGTGTAACAATATGGCAGTGCTTATAGAGAGTCTATACTTGGCAAAGATACGATAAAGTCGCGACGATGCTGTGACGGCTGAATAGAGGTCTTCGGTGGAGGGAAGTGAGCACAGGATGTTGAGCAGAAGCTCGGGGCACAGAGAGGAGAGAGAAGAAGACATTTGATGAGTTGATGGACTCGAAATGCTCAAGGGGGATCGAAGACGATGTGATCTTTGTTCAAGGAAATGGCGCGCGGTTTTACAATCATCCGGTCCGATGTGCTGGGATAAAAATAGTCGACGGAGTACGGAGTACGGAGTATGTAGTCGACTCTTCTACGGAGTACGGAGTACGGAGCTGTACGTAAAAATAGTCCTGCTCAACTCTAAACGCCAGGGCTCAGTCCTGAGCTGCCGCTCATTCATTTCGAAACACCGCCACTCGTTCCATTGCACGAACCCATCCACCCTGACGCTTGCGCAGTAGAGCTCGCTTACCCAATCATCATTCCCTTGGGCCATGCTATCTGATACATTCGTAGAAGTGTGTGTGGGCCCTAGTAGCTGTTCCTGATCATCGTTGGGTAGGCTGGTATGGGATCTACTCCAATAGGTTCAGAGTAGGGTTATATTGGGTTTCTCCATGAAACCTTGATCAAGGGATCTTGGAATAGCATCATCCTTCTAGAAGCGAACCGTCCCTGCAGGCATATCATGCCCAATCGCCTTGATCCAGTAACAATTAGTCCATTGAACCAATCCTGCCCCCCGAACAGTAGCCCCGTGCAACCGGAAATTCCTACCGAGCCAGAAGGTTGATGCGACGCGCTGGAAACATGATTCAGCTAGTTGTTCGACTTGGCGCTCAAGATGAAACGATATGGCTTCTGCTTTCGGTTCTTCTCATAGAATGGACTTTGTCGGCCAAAATTCCATCTCAGAGAACTAGGCGTCTGTGCCGCACCTGGAATGCATATATGCCTCCTCTTTGCTCGTCCTGGAGTTGGCTATCAGCTTCCAGTTTCTCTGGATCCATCTTGACTTCATATTCGATACCGTTTTCTTTTTGTTTCTGCCATTATTCTTCACATCGCGGACCCAGCTGCATTCCCATCAACTCAATCACACAGGCGTATATCCACCATGTCTTCCGAGTATGGAGAGCGCAAATCAACCATTCGTTATCCCATGATGAAAACAACGACTGAGGAGTACGAAGGGGGCGGAACGCTGCCTTCCCAGATACCAACGGGGGTCGAAGCCGTAAGGAAATGGGAGTGGCAGCCGACAAGAAGTGTTCGAAGCTCACAGGCACGTCAGTCTACATCGGCAAGAAATATGATCGGCACCTTGCGGGGGAGAAGGGGTTCTTTGAAGCTCGCCAAAAAGAACCTTTACACGAACACTATGAATACTACAAGACAGAGCAAGAATACTACCAAGAGAAAACAGCTCCCCTGCTTCCCGACCAGCATGAGAGGTTGATTAAGCCATATATTGACAGATATCAGAGGGCTCTGACGTGAGTTTCTCAGACCCAAGCACCCCCGTTCCATTCAAAGCTCACCTGCCATAGTATGGCCAATGCCCGTGACAGGCTGCTGCTTCAGCACCCTTATCACGGTGAGAACTATGACCAACGAGCTGAGCATGAAAAATCCAGATCACAAGCATTCGGTGATGTGATCAAGGCCAGACATGCCTTTGAACAGCACTACAACTACGCTGGGTAAGTTTGAACCCGGGGTGTAAGCTGTGCCCTGTTACATGAGTTACTTACTCACAGCTCCATCATAGAGACCCTCAGAGCGCGAAGCGTGACCCATATGGCCGCAGGGTCCCCGATTCGAAAATGACGAGTCTCCATCGTCTTGATACAGTCCTGCTCCGTTTTCTAGATATTTGTATCAAGATATTTAGTGGTCAACTCCCGGTTATCCTTGCTCAATACGCTCTATGTGACTTCCATATACTGGCGACATATCTGTTTTATTGTGCTCAGGCTACGGTTCCAAGGTAGTTGCGTCTTGTTAACTATTCGATCATTGTCTTTTTCTCTTGTTTGTACCTCTGTTCGCCTCAGTTTGTTCCTCAGTTTGGTCCTCAGTTTGTTCCTCAGTTTGTTCCTCAGTTTGTTCCTCAGTTTGTGCCTCAGTTTGTGCCTTGCTCTCCTTTTCATGTCCTTGCTTGCTTTTATGTTCACTTTCTTGTTTGCTTTTATTCTTGTTTTGTATAGAGTTTGATTTTACGTAGTTTGATTTACAAAGTCTAGTTCCTTTCGTTATATATTATCCCTACCTATTATCTGTAGTACTTTGTTGGGCCAGTTTGAAGTTATCGCTACTCCGACAAGATCAAACGTAATACTCGCAATGGCTCACCCTAGCTGTTCCTGTCCTATTATAGTACATCAAAATGGTGGTCGCTAGGTCAATCAAGAGTAGGTGCACACTTGTCAATACCTATAAAATTAGAAGACCAGCTGGACTCCGACAGAACCTCTTCATGACGACCAATCCTATACCACATCCGTTCCTATGCAGACCACAACGCGCGAAAAGCACTCCGGCTAACAGAACGCCACATGCGTACCATCAGTGGACTGACTGTCGTTCGAACTGTTACTATCTCGCCTACATAATGGTTCTGCCGTCTAAGGAAGATAGGAGTGCTGAGCTTTGTGCCAAAATTGGGAATGTTGTTAGATTCGCTGGTGAGGAGGCACTGGGGGCTGTTTCCGTTTCCAACCTCCTAGGGCTTAGGGAACTTGAATTATTTGCTTGATCTACTCTCAAGTACACAATGTTCTCGCTGATATATCCATCCTTATCTAGTCCAGGACCTCCTCCATGTCTTCAACGGGATCGGCCCAGATAAGATCTCGGTATCACGGAAGAAGCAGCGGTTTATTATCATGATAATTGTGTCACCGAGTTATGTGGTCTGGCTGACGAGCCGGACACCATCATGGATGAGAATATGCTTGCGGCGGTGGTTCTATTGACCGAAATCATTCGCGCCGATATACATTGAAGAGCCGGATCCGTTGGCCCATGAAATCTTTCCAGGGATTTAGCATTGACGGAAAGTCAGAATCAGTGTTGGAGATATGCAGGATGGCATTGTTGAATCGGAAGTCGAGATTTGAGCGGTTACAGCTTGTATTGCGATTAATCTATGTACGGATTGGTTCACGGACAAGAAAGTGTAGTAGGTGTTGATTGATTTGGCTATTGCTACGACACACCAGAACAAGTATTGGTCAACGACGGAGTTAGAAGGAAGGCTGGGGAATGCTCGTGGATGGTTATCTCAAGTAGTGACAACTATTGTTAACACACAGACTCGCTGAAACAAAAGTCTCGAAGCGACTTCTCCCGGCCTTGAAGCGCGAGGACGCGAGATATCTGAGCCAACACGTGTTCCTTGGGTATCAAATCAGTCAATGACTCTTTACGTTGTCGTACAGCACATTGATTCAAGCAAACATCAATAAAGATAAGCGCCCAGTCAACATTACGTGTGCTGAGCGTGGGGTTGAACTTCCTGCTTATATCGCCTAGCGTTTTGACCAAGGCTCGGAACACAGAGAAGAAATCTACCCTGGCAATTGGCACGTCCCCTTCGAACTCGGGGACAATAGCGTCTTTGACCATGTCGAGAACGTCCAAGAACAGACTCGTTTGAATCTCATGCTCCACCTCGGTTATAAGATCTAGCGTGGGCTTGGTGGCTTCGCGACCACGACAAACCTTCACCCAAAACTCCGCAGACATTCCGTAACGACCTTTATGGAAGTCGTAGAACATGGACACGTCGCCAGGGCGCACGCTGCCTTTGCGTGGTTTATTCGCCGGGCTGAACGTGTAATGGGGCTCGTGCTTTGCATTCTGTTCCTTCTTCAGTCGAGCCCCTGTTGATCTGCGAAAGATGGAAGCAAAATTCTCGGTGGGTTTAGATCCAAGGAAGATGGTGTTCGTGAAGACTGTGCAAAGTTCTTCCAGCCAAATGACCTTGGGCATCTGTGGATTGACCTGCCGAACGGCGTTGTATATGTGAAGCACCCCGGCCAGGATATTGTTCGTGAAGCAAAGATTAAGCCCATCGCTCATTGCGCAAGTCAACAGATGAATCATGTGCCCAGTGGCAACCCAAGGAGCCTCGTAATAGAGGTCGAACCTGCGCTCCTGGAGATATGTGGTATAGGCAGCTCGAAGAGTAAGCAGAAATTTGAGCATAAAGACTATCTCCGAGTTTGAGACTAGGAGCACTTGTTCAAGGGACTTGTTAATACTGTCGAGCATCTCTTGCGCGAGTTGCAACGCGGTAACCCGGCAGCGGCGGGTATTCATCTGGCGTCGATTGTGCGGTCGCATGTAGGTTTTGTACGTTGACAGAAGGAGCTCCAGTCCCACGGCGAGATGGGGTGATGGGGCCACATTCGGCGTATCCAACGTCTTGAGCATATCGACAAGTAGAGGCTCACACTTCCCCTTTATCCCTTCGAACGGTGCTATTGCACGCTCAGAGGGCAGTTTCTGTCGCATAGCATCGACTATCTCATTCAAAGCTTTACCGTCTGAGGTATTGGTCGCGTCCAACCGGAAAGTAATGATCTCCGCTGGATTGCGGAAGTAGGTTGCATTGCGTGGTGTTTGTTTATCACCTTGGCGTTCAGTGATACACTTCAGGGCGTTGCAAAGAAAGGAAGACCTCCCCTCAGGGCCGCCGCCGACACTCGGGGCTTTTGAGGCGCCATTCACTACGATGAGTGCTTTCTTCTCTTTGAAATTTTCGACTAATGTCAAGTGGTTGGGGGCAAACCTGGGGTTCACTCTCAAAATCTGCTGCACCGCAGAATATGCTGCATTGGTCAGAAAACCAGCGATGACAGGAGATAGACGCTGCTCTGCGGCTTCTGTCCAGTATTCATCCAGTTTGCAGCCAATTCTGGCAATGTCCTAGTGACAAGTTAACGTCGAGAAGCTGCTGAATGATGAAGAATTGCTACGTACAACGGCTACGCAACCCATTTCGATCATCTCTCCAAGCTCATCATCCGTCAATACTGTTTCCGTGTCCAGTGCCGGGTCCAGGCTCCGCGGCTCACTGCTTGTATTAAACGATGGGTTTTCCGACGTCTCCGATAGACTATCAATGCCGTCCGAGTCCCAAGAGTCGAGTTCTGCATGTTCAAGACAAGAATACCGATTTGAAGGCGAAATGCACGAGCGTTCTTCCGTTGCGGTGGAGGAAAAGGGGCTGGAGGGACTGAAGGAGCTCGACGGGCTAGAAGGGCTGGACTCTGCCACAGACAAAAGTATCTCGTACGCCTGCTGCAACCTAGTAACGACTTCAGCTTTGACCTCATATTTCGACAACTATACTTGTTTATGAAAGCCCTATGTCTATCGTCTCTTTCGATGTCCTGATCACGACCATGACCGCTCACATGAATGTCGTAGACCTTGGTTCGCAGCTGGATCGCTGTTCGAAGGCTAGCGAGTACATACCGGGGGACTGGAACGTTTCGCCTTTGGATATGTTTGGCCGCTATCACAATGTCGTCTGTGCTTTGGAGTTTCAGGTAGTTTGGTCGGTTCTCTTCCTCGATTTTCGAAAAAAGCCAAGCTAGCGCTCGGTTTGTTGAACGTTTGTAGGAGTGGTAGAGTGAAAAGATTGGGTTATCTTCGTACGGCTCTGGAATAGATGCCATCTTCCTGGAGGTTCTTTAACTTGGTTGGATTATGCTCTCTATGTCGTTGAAGTTGGATATTCGTCAAAAGGTCGAGCCTGATCAAGGTCGACAGCAACTTGAAGACACAGTGCCTGAGGAGGGGCCATGTTTGCTGTGCTGAATGTGAAAGGCTGCAGCAAACGTGCATATGGTGCAGTCTGGTCTTGAATCCATGAATGTCTTGGAGCCAGAAGCTTGCAGAAAAAAATAAATCAATCGCAGTGGAAATCCATGGAATTACGGATGCCCGCTTGAAAATTGCTCTAGGCCACAGCTGATGATGAGCAACCGATGCAAAGAAAGAGAAACATGAAGTTTAATCTAAGACAAGTCATGAAACTTTGGAAAAAGAAAGACGGTCAATAAACGCTCAATGCATCAACTTCTATTCTATATCTATACGATCTAGTCAATCCTCGAATTGAGCGAAAAGAGTCCCCTTCGCTCAGGCCCCTATTATCAGGCATCCTTGCACCAACCTACTGGATATAAGCAAAGGTGCGTGGCAAGACCAGACTCGCGCTGCTCGTACAGACGAAATACGTCGCACAGCAGGAGATATGAGCGGCCATTGAGGGCTGGTCCAACGACCGCGTAGACGAAAGTCTAACACGTCTTATGGTGTGCTGTGGTGGGCGGGAGCTTGCAGATCATGATTATGGGGCCATGTCTCTAAGCTCGCTTTCATGAAGCGGAGCCGGACGTCGGACTGAAAATGTGCCGGAGACAAACTAGTTATGTTGGTGTGAATTCAAAGCCCACCCGGTCATTGCCGTTTGATGAAATGACCTTGCATCCAGCAACGGTACATCTTAAGCTTTCGTTCTCGGTTGACGATCAACCGACGATCAACTCCCAGTTTTAAGATCTGGAAAGCACCTGCTTGCTCAACCGATTGGACATCAGCTTCTTCAGCCGTTGTGTCAGAGGCCTTCGCCTCCGGAATCCCGTGCTCTGGAGTCCAACCTCCCCACATCTCGATTAACTGTTCCTTTTCAAAAAAGTAAACCCGCGTACCATCTCCTCTAACATAGAAGTTTTCATCCATATACCGATTCTTCTTGAAGCGAACCTGCGCCAAGTCTCCTCGTCCGTAGTCACGGAACAGGACCTGTCCACCCGGTTTAAGGACTCGGTAAACGTTGCGGATGGACCTCTCCCATTGATCAGGTGCAAGCGCTGAGAATATAAAAATTAGAATCACAACATCAACGGAGTCCTCAGTAAGACCAGCAGGCAACCCATTACTTTCTTCACTCGGCTGGCTGCTGATATCCCACACATCAGCCGTGATGTGCTTGGGGTTATATTCTTCACTGTCGCGGATGACCTGTACCGCCGTCTTCGAGAAATCACACGCATGGACCATAAGCTCCTCATTTTCATTGTTTCGAATCAAGGGAAACGCCGTGTTTCCCGCGCCCGCACCAACCTCCAGCACAACCTGTTTGCCAGCGTCTTTGCGGGTCACCTGTTCCAGAACAGGGAATTCCTGGCGTAGCCACTTCCGATCCTTGAAGAAGTTCGCCGTGTTATTTTTGTAAAACAAGTTCCACCACTTCACCGGGTCCTCGTTGAAGCGCTTCTTGTCGAAATCTGAGGCAGGTGCTTCGCGTTGCTTGGCATACTGGACTTCTGCGAAAGCCTTGAACTCGTCATCCGGCTCGACGTGATCCCACGCATTGAATTCGAAAACATCGTCTCCTTGTTCGAGAAAGCGAGAGCCGAACATGAACGGATCGGTTCGTTTCAGGTTATTGGCGGGGTCGTGGGAACGGTGCGGGGGGATTTGTGGGGGGTTCGCTGCTTGAGCGGCAGCGACGATCTCCGTAGGAACAGCGACGGCCGAAGAGGAAGACATTATGAGTGATCCTAGCGAATGAAGGATATCAAAAGAGCGACGTTATTCAGAACAGGCGAAAGGTGTGGGGGAATTCTAGAATTCAAGAAAAATTGTCGAGACGATGGCAGAAAGGCACACCGCCTGGTAAATACGGTAAATACCGCAGGATCGGCCGATAAGCCGCAGCCAATCAAACAGGGTAAAAATGGTGGTGCCTTAGGCTAGACAGCTTGTTCACAGCCTCATCTGCATGTGTTAAAGCTCGTATTCCCCTCTTCTGCTTCTTTCTTTCTTTCTCCAGACCCTCGACACAATCTGGCCTTTGCGAGACTCCATATGTGTCATGTTTCCGTGATAACCTCTTTATCCAAACCACTCATCTTATCTCGTCTAGCTCTACCAACTCCCGGTAGATAGCGGAGCATTGTTCAGTGGTCCAGCCAGGTACCGATAGCCAGGTACCAAGATTCCACCTGTCCAGTGTCAAGTTGCCAGCATTTTGCAACGCCACTGAGACTAGCGATATTCAATAAGATATCATGTCTTGCCTCTCCAACTTCCTGAGCTGCTGCCTACCTACTCGCTCCATCAAATCCACCCCAGAAACACAGCAAGCTCCGAACCCCTCCACCAACTCCACCTCTCCAAACATCACAGCCTACGGACCACAAGACGCACAAGATGGCTACAACCAAGTCCCCCTCCCCGCCTACACACCCCGCCCAATGAGCATCCAAGAAAAGACCCTCGAAGCGCACATGCGTGATCCCCCAATATCCTCAGAGACATTCAGGCACACACATACAGAGGCCCAAACACAGCCACACACCCGTCTCAGCACGGACGAAAAACAACGTCTAGCGTGGGAAGAGGCCACCTCTTCACCACACTACTACTATCCCTATCACACGCATCCCCGGCCCGACGAAGCCACATCGGACGCATCCTCCGCAATCTCATTCCCAAGTAGTTACGGGAATACGTCAACGGCGACACGAGAGACACCCCCACCTCCATACTCACCCCGCATCCTTTCTCCTGCGTCATCAAGGCCGATGTCGATTGCTTCGTCATACCGATATCCGCCCATGGGCGTAGAGTCTATTACACAACCAGCGCCGGTGTTTCAACGGCCTGACGTTGCAGGTCAGCGGAGGTCAATTACACCACCGCGGGGGAGCATAGATGAACAGCTTACTGCGGCTGCTCCAAGGCCAGCAAGGTACTCGTGGGAAAGTGACCGGCGCTACTAGTGCGTTTACTTGCCCTTGCACATACTTCCAAGATCTACTCGCCGTGGAATTAACCCGCCGTCTTGACGTCCGGAGGCGCCGTGGGTTAGTTCTACGACGAGGACTTCGCATCTATCATGATTCTCTCGTGCTATCTTGCATTCCTCCACTTATAGAGAGACTCTCCGTGCCTCATCCATACACATACATACACCTCTTAACGACTTTGTCTTTTTGTTCCTCAGGGAAACCGGATTTATGGCTGGTATTTCATGGTTACCGCCAATTAATGACTGCTTTGGGATGGCGTTACTGAGTCGACTTCGTTTCCTATATACTACATATTATTTATACTAATATCATCGCATAATGCATCTCATCGGAGGCTACGAGACCAGATGTTCACTGGATATGGTGACACCAATACGGACAAGGATCTATATTTGGTACAGAAGGGTCGCTCCTTCCTCGCAGGTATACCCTCCAGAAACTGAAGGTACGGCCTGGGTCGTTCTTTCCCTAGAGTCCATGTAAGGGGTGGGAAGGAGCGACCAACTTTCTGTCGGGTGCCAGTCGCAGTATACGTACAAGACGAGGAAGGTGCGTTTTGTGTGCACTTTCCCTCTCCCGGCGGTGTCTAGTGAATTGGCAAGGCAGGAGCGACCGAGGCAATTTGCCAGTTGCTCCTTCCCTTCACATACGAGTATGAGAAAGGAAGGCGCGGGTTTGGTCGCGCCTTCCCTGCAAGACCGCGAAAATAGATGCTGGTCAAAGTATATGGCTTCTGTAACAGCAGGAGTATATAGATATATGTCTAATAAAGGGTATATTGTATCATTCATCAACCTCGGCATCTTAACCACGGATGGGGGCTCGTCACAATTCACGCACACCCGGCCCAACACTTCCAGTATCGAATATCTCAATCAGGCCGGCCCCAATCGCCTCTTCAAGAACCCAGCGGAAGCTCATACCGTAGAGGTCCTTCCATTTTTGTGTCTTGCCTGGCAGAATCCCCGCAAATTCCCCTCTAGCTCTCTTCGCGACGCTGAAACTGCGCTCCGATTCAACTGCGCCGTCCCAGCGGTCACGGAGAAGAGTGAGAGGAGCTTCGCCGGTTTTGGACTTCTTGAGTAAAGAGATGAGATGGTCTCTTCCGTTACCTAGAAGCTTGAGGTGGGGACCGGTATTCGGAAGAGAAATAAATAGTGTCGCACTGCGAAATTGTGATTGAGAGGGTTCTGCGGGGCTCGGCTGCGTAGCAGAGCCAGTTCGACTAGCTGCCGCTGCGGGGGCTGTAGTGGGTAGATTCGGGAGAGCAGGGACACTCAATGTGCCCTTAGCAAGGGACGAGGACGAGACGATGAACCCGGCTCGGAAGAGGGCTTTATATTCAGGTGCGGAGAACGCTGTCCCTGGGATGGCGCATGTGTTGCCAACACGGCTGAGCACGGTGAGGAATTTCTCTACTTAGCGTTAGCAAACGAGTCCATATCATCCAAGAAAAGGCAGGCAGGAAACCTTTCAACACCGTGTTCAACACGCTCTCCCTAACCAACATCGCCCAGTCCGCTGTGAGAACCAAGCAATCACCCAACCCCGCCGCATCATTCCCCCTCCCAGGAACAATCAACCGGCGAATAGTCCCAGCCTTGGCCAACTCCGTTATCTCCCTCTCCACTCTCGTCGGCGCATCAAGTAGTGTATGCACATGCGCAACGGAAACGAGCGGCGGCAACGACCGCCGAAAATTCAATACCTGCGCGATCCGCGTGCTGTTCATCCCCGCGCGCGCAGGGAGTTCATCGAACATGGTGTTCCGGATATGCTGAATCGCTTCGAGCACATTGTCGACCGGCGCAGATTCGGCGACATGGCGCGACACGCCCAGATCGGGCAGGGGATTGTGATCAAAATCGAACTGGAACTCAGGATCGTCGGGTTTCACGCTGGGCGAACGGGCTGTTGGTTTGGTCCGGTCATGGTTGGCGAAAGGGGATGCGCGCGGACGAGTTTGCGTGGTGGCTTTGCGTTTTTTTATTCCGGAGACGGGGGCGGAGGTAAGTCTCAGTGGCATCAGGAGTCATGGGCAGGATACGTCGGGAATGAGACTCGGAGGAGAAGGCAAGGATCGAATCATGGGAATAGCACGTGCTTGACATGTGACATACGAGCCCCGGTATTATGTAATCTCCTCGAGGTAGCCCTAAAGCACCTACAGGCCATAGGGCAGTGGGTAGTATAGGTATTAGATTATCAGGCTTACTGCTTTCCTAATACCCTAACTCGGTATATATTCTTGTTATCATCACGCAGGCTGTACTCGGGCACCGGGGATCATACATTTATTTGTTCCGGTTAGCCACGGGTAAATATACAGATGCACGTTTCGTTTAATACGATCTCGCAGATTGGAAGAGATTTGGGCTGACGTTTGTCGAGTTGGTTGCTAGTCCTAGTAGTAATTAGCAAGCGGGAGAAGGACACAGCTGAGGGCTTGATGGTTGGATATCAGGCTGCTTTTGGTTGCTTTTCGCGATGAATGTTGTTAGTCTTGCTATTGGGACCTCGTTGGTATACGTAGGTATGGAACCTCAAGGGTATATTTGATAGTTCGTCTTGAGAAGAGATTTCCCCAATCACGACCTTATAAATAACATCCGAATAAATGTAACTGCATACCAGCGAGTCGATATGGTGCCCACATCCATGCGAGACTCAAACTCCCAGTCCACTCAACGTCGTCCCATTATATCTCTCCAAACCCTCCAAAACCTCTTCTCTATTACGCCATGCATCATTATACGCCGCACTTAGCGTGGCTTTCCCCTTCCAAGGCCCCAATAACAACCCTAACCCCGTCCGAACCCTATCGATAGCTTGCAAGCCCACGGCCCTATACTCCGTCTCAACTTTGGAAAGGCTAGAGATTAGCGATCTGTAAGTCTTTTGTCCTCATTTGGAAGGTCAGCGTATTTTCTCTTGTCGTGGCTGATATTATATACACAACCCCAACATACAGCTGATCAGTCACAGCCCCATCAACCGTGTCACATCGGGACAAACAAGATGTAACAGATCGACAGTCACCTCAAATATCACCGTGACCCCCTAATCCCTGCATCTACGCGGCCTTTTTGCATGCTAGAACGGCATTGGTCAATGGGCTGATATTACGGTTTGATGTGAAACGACAACGGGGGACTATCCTAGATCTCGTCAGACCCTGCGTCCGTATAAGAATGACCGGTAAAGGTCATTTGGCCCCCGCCGGTTATATTTTCCTGGTCATTTGGAGTGGATTCTGGGGTATTTAAGGCGGCACCTGCACTTTCTTCATCAATTGTCATTTATCTTTATTTCATTTAACACATACTGAGTCAAATTATCAAAATGATCCTTTCAACCCTACTCTTAACATCGCTCCTCTCCCTCTCAACTGCCGCCCCCGCCCCATCCTCCTACTACCTAAAAACAAACCCCAGCGCACCAACCCAACCCCTCTACCTCTCCTCAAGCATAACCTACAACGGGCACACAAACTACGTCCTTCTAACAAACGCGTCCCTCGCGCAACCCCTCTCGCTATACCCAGGCGATGGCTCCATAACCCTGGACACGAGCAATGTCATCGGCGCCTCCTCGCAAGCGCCTCTTCTCCTCGCAAACACAGAGGGGTGGAGTGAGAAATACAAGCAGGTCATACTCGGCGATGAGAAGAGCGGGGAGTATACGACTGGGTTTGATATTGGCGATGATGGCGCGTTGAGCTTGGCCATGGATGGGTTTGGGGGGTTTGTGGCTTGTACGGCTGCGAAGGGGGTGAAGCAGGTTTATTGGTTTGAGGGGGGTGAGGAGGAGGAGATTCCGGCTGTTTGTGAGGAGGTGGAGTTAGTTAGGGAGGCTGCCCTGAATGGGACTGTTAAGGGGTGATGGGGTGTGTTCAGGATGTACGATATGGTTCCCGGGATGGTTCATTTTACGACATGACATATGACACATGGATTTGAGAATTGATTTGTTTGGCTCTTTGCTTTAGCACTATCTTCCTGCTTGTTTCATGTGGTTGTATTTTTGCATGGCTGTTCGTGGATGGTGGGATGTTGTCGATCTTGGGCTCGATCGACAGGGCTATGCACTGATACGACACGGTCTGCATGGGGCCAACGGAGCATGAGGGGTAGAGCGAACGCGATATTATGTGTTATTATACTCAAGTGCAGTCTTTTCAGCTGGAATGTTTTCAATGAGCGAATACAGCTAACTATTTAATCAAGTGTAACAATGACTTGAAGGTTGTCGATAGAGAAGTAGGGAGACTATACCTAAGCACGGTGTGAGCCACAAAACGCAGCACATTGTAGCATCCATAGATGCAGACGTAGTCATCATGACTGGAACTATTTCAAATCGAACCGGTTGACCTTCAATACCATGTGCTCTTCCCAGCGACTCTCTGCATTCTCCTGTCCATTAGTAGGAACTTGCTGCCCGTCCTCATTATACAAGGTATACGTAGGAGCATTGACAGACGAGCCAGAAGACAGTAAGCCACCAGGAAGAACCTCCCCTTTGGTTTTAACAGAAGCAGTAGAGGCCAACACGCGACCATTTGACCCGATAGCTTCTGCTGCCACAAGGCTGATGCTACCATTGAGAGAAAGCGAGGTCTCGAATCCAGTGCGCTCAACTTCACCCAGGAAGTCGCGGGAGCCGTACTCATCAAGAACACTGTAGAACCTCCAGACCTTGGTCTCGGTGTCGCCGTTCCAGGAGACATAGACGCTCGTCTCCTGGTTATTCTCAAGGGAGACGATGGCGGGAGTTTCATTAGGCAGGCCAGTCCAGTTATACCTGAAGCCGCGGTAGTTTTCAACGCCGAGGCCTAGATATCCTGAATCCATATACGTATGGAAGATAGGGGTACCGTCAGAACGGTACTCTGTCAAAGCACCCTCAGAGCCCCAGTTCACCAGAACGTTACCGTTCGGAAGAAGCTGCGTGCTTCCTTGAGACTTAGATAGGAGACCATCCGGTGGTTGGAAAGCTTGAATAATACCAGCTTTCCAGGAGGCAGTGTCAACCTCGATAATCTTCCCCTGCGAAAACGGGTGCGTGTGGACTTCATGTCCGCGGTTATCCTCAGTACCGTGTGCGGCGTTATCATACAGCGAGATAACCTCCTTGCTGCCGTCTCTGGAAACGAAACGAGCGTGATGCTGGAAGCAGAATTTGACGTTGTCGCCGAGTTCAAAATCTGACTTTGTTCCTCCAAGACGCCAGATAATCTCTCCGGATGTGCCGTTGATTTTGTGCACGGCGCAGGCGTCTCGGGCAGAGATCAGATAGTTACCATCAGTATCCTTGTCGACGGAATTGATGTGAAAGTAGTCCCATGCGTCGGAGGAGTTGTAGCCCGAGCCAGCTTGACCGGGGTTTACGGGGAGGATTGCCTCTGGAATATTGTTAGTTGGGGCTCTATATCCGCGACGAGAAGCCTCACCGTCAGGAAGAACATGGTCCAAACTCGACCACTCGAACAACAGTTCTCCCGTCTGAATATCAAGCTCTACATATATTAGTGTGGGCCTCGAATACACGAATGGAAAGTTGACCAACCCTGAATAACAGCATCAACAATCCACTGCTGCTCAGTACTAGCCCCCCACTGACTCAGATCAAACGGAACAGGCTGATAAACCTGAATAAGAGCCGTCTCCTCGCCAATAACATGAAACTCATGCTTATCCATCAACTTATGATTTCCCGCACGCAACTCCCGAATCGTCTCATAATGTTGATCTAGAATCGTCACATGGCCATGGCCATGCCCATAGCCAGGGTTGTGGTCTCCCTCGAAACAAAAGAGCACATCCTGGCCCTTCCACCGCGCGGCCTGGAAGTTCGTCGCCCAGATCGAGTAGTAGCCGTATCCGGACCAGATCAATTCGCCGTCGTCGCGGAAGATGTAGGGGGCTGCCTGTCGCGGGCCGTGTTGCTCTGTTGCGCTATCTGCGAGGCCGGCGAAGGGGGCGACGAAGATGTAGCCTTTTTCGACGTCGGGGGTTGCGGGAATCGTGATGTTTAGTCTAGGGGGCGCTAGGTCGGTGCGGGATTTGAATTGCCAGTCTGCCCATGCTGGGAGAAGGGGTAGTAGAGCGGCGGCTGAGAGCCAGATGGGGCGCATGGTGGGTGCTAGGGAGGACCATTGTGATCAGTCCTGATCGGTGTAATATGTATGTTAATCATTGGATGGGTACATTAACCTTTGGTATGTAGTCTGCACTGGGCGGATATTTCAGATTGAATTGAGCGAAGTCTGCAGATGATTATCAAGAATTGCCGCGGGGCAAGAGGGTATTTATACCGATATACGGAGTACTTTGAGCCCTAATTGCGCCAGAATTGTCATCGATTGCGATATCAAATCATTTCCCGATTCGGTGCCCGCTCATCTTCCCCACGACGTGTCCCTGATGGTCAAACCCCCACTTCGCAGCTATTACATCACAGTAATTATGATTAAATTAGGCAGGGACATTGATCGCTCCTTCCTCGTTCTTCTGTATCTAGTTGAGGAAGGCACGGCCCTGGTCGTAGTTTCCCTGTGACTTGTTCAAAAGGGCATATATAGGAAGGAGCGTTCCTCACGCATATCCAACTAAATGGGAAACCGCGACCCTCTCCGTGCCTTCCTTGAATATATATAGAAAACCAGGGAAGGTACGAGCAACCATCGCTCCTGCCAACTCTGAAGGGGTGCGCCCCTGAAAGGAAGCCACGACCCAAGGCGTACCTTCCGCAGCTGGTTAGAGAGAAATAAGGAAGGAGTGACCATGGCTCTTGCCTATTTCATTCAGGTGTACCCTAAGAAGGAAGGGGCGATCAACGCTTTTGCCTGTCTTGTTGGGATGTAACAAGGAAAGAGCCACTGGCCGAACGGGTCTCTCGTTGGTAGAAAGGCACCGCACGAGTCGGTGAGCACTGAGGAGTATATATTCACCTGGTCGTGGGTTCAAGCAACGTAACGTGTATATATCTATTAAGGCAGTCACTGATATAAGTCTAACAGGAACAAAATATACAAGAGAACCTAGAGCAAGATGGACAAGAAAGCAAAAATCCCGACTCCAACAACAACGACCCCAACACCAAAAGGAGTACGAAGAGCGACTTCTTGGCTCGATATTACTGTCTGATTTCTGTTGGTGGTCAGATGTCTTTTATTCGTGAAAATCTCTGTCACCAGTTCGATGTTGCTAGTTAAGAAGCTTTTCTAGGTTTGATATGACTCAATAGCTCACTCGTATGATACCACGAAAATTTTCGAATAGGCGGTCAACTACACCATTGTAAAGATGCAAGCGACTGCTTCCTCTTTAGCTTCCTATACCCATCTTACATCCAAAGGGCAATGACTCCAAAGTTAATCCGGACCCGGAAAGAGTCTGGCGAAAAGTGAGTGCTGAGCCTGCAAGTCTCTAGATGCTAATCAAAAGCAAGGTTGAAGGGAAAGACCATCGAGATTGTCGTGGGCGACGAGCAACAGGTTTTCGGTGTTCATGAAGCAATAGTAAGGTCCTCTTCTAAATTCTTCGACATGGCGATGGCAGGCAGTTGGAGGGAATCTACGGAGCGCTCAGTCAACCTACCAGACCAAGACCCGAATATTTTTGCTCTCTACATGCACTGGCTTTACTACGGTACATTGCCTGTGTTTTGTGATGAACCAGAGCTCCCCGCAAATTTGGAGTACCTACAGCTAGTGAAGGCATATGTGCTCGGTGATAGACTTCTAGATATTGCGTTCCAAAACGCCGCCATTGACGCTATTGTCGAGAAAAGCCGTGCCAGAGCGAGTGACGGAGGTAGATGGTATCCTGCTGGGGAAGTTCTTGAGTACGCATACGACAACACAATGGACTCGGCGCCAATTCGTGAACTACTCGAGGATATCTACGTATGTTACGCGAGAAGTTACTGGCTATATAAATGGGGAGATCCCGTCAATGTCCCTCAACCCTTTCTGTTACGCCTCGCTTCCAAGCTGTTGGATAAAGAGGAGTTTGAAGGCGAGTCCTTGGATCCCTCCAGATATCACAGCTGATCTTTCTCCATCAATTTCTCGTGAACATTGCGTCGTATTCGATCCTTAATTGCAGTCTGTTTGAAGTGTTAGGACCTAATAACTGCTATGATATTGTTGTATCTTTGGCTTGCTAAGCATACTACCCAAGTATGTACCCATTTGATACGGACGTGAAGAAAGGACCGTTGGAGATCATGGCCTGATTCGTTTTCCTTCTGCAATAGCTATTGAATTGAATTGAATTCAAATTCTTATACTTCCTTCGGCCCGACAGTATAATCTAGCAATACAGGTGCTTCGTAGAATGAAGCGGAACGTAGTAAACGAGCGTACCCATACGAAACTAGTTCGGAGCCCTCTATCTCGAGCCCTGATAGTCTTTCAATGACCCGGGATATGTTTTAACCCCCACCTTTCCCCTGTTCCTATGGACGATTCCTCCCAGTTACGTCTCTCGCGCAGCCTCGCCATGCAAGATCCTGAGATGCCGGCCCGAGATTTCATATAACCATTTTCGTCAAAACTGCAGCAGACAAGAGCGGCATCTTGCACCCGTCACCAGAAGTTGCGAATGGGACGGATTATACCCCACAACAAAGGCGCTCCCCTAAGTAGGTACCAAGTCCTGCGAGCTTCAGAGGATAAATTCAGCGTAGATAGACTTCAACTGTACCTTGTAGGAAAGGGGCCGGTAATAGCAGGGTCTTTTTCAGGAGAAAAGAAATACCTATGGGGATTAGGTCCTTGGTTAACACTGCTATAAAATTCAGGCCTCTTATTTGATCAAAGATACACTGTAATTCTTTGACAATCAAGTGTTTATTTGCATCAGTGAGCGAAGGCCATGCCATCTCAAGTGAAGCACCAAGGACATATTCCTTGACGATAAATAGGGTATCCTGATCATGGTACATGGCGTAGAGTCATGGTGCTGTGATATTGAGTTATTTAACAAAAAGTAGAGTATGCCTCATTTTCAGTTATAAGTGGGCTGTATTTCACAATATATAAAATCATGATACATCTAACCTCTTTAGGACTAGCCAGCCTCACTCCACTACACCTTGAATATCTGGTGCAGCTCTATCACCTTGATGCGGCATTGGCCGACTATCAAGATGCCACTTATTTCGCAGTATCCAGATAATCGAGGGCGGGGTCGGTGGGTCGATGCTCAGACAGGAATGTGCTGTCGCAGAAGAGCCAGTATAGTTCCCTGTCATATAGACGTTCGCCGCCCTCGCGTATTCCGTTGAGAAAGTCTCCGACATACCTCATCTGCTCTGGTCCCACACCGTCAGCAGGGTGTCATGTTAGATCTGCGCTTTTCGGGCTCTCGCCCTCTCTGGGAGCCGGGAAATGTAGCGGGGGTCATTTGAGTTTGGCTGCGACATGTAGAAGAAGAAGAAGAAGAAGAAGTAAAACAATCTTGCGGGGCCGGATTCAACACATACGTCTGACAAAGTTGACATCATGCTCTCTGGCACCACTGGCTGGTTCCCCTATTTGGGATTCCGAAGAATGCCAACGCTGCCCTTCGAACTCTTATGTCATGATTATAGTTGTCGATGGTGTCAATGGCTTCTACAATCTCCAGGATGGTGTTGTAATGCGCGGCGGCTATCCCGAGTCCAACGAGACCAGGCGGACCAGCTTCGCGCCTCCCAACCGTAAACGACAGTCTTCTGGCTTCTGGCTCTCAAGCCTGGGACCCCTGGGCACTGTAGGTTCTGCGCCCTGATTGATGATGGACGTGACGCTAACATCAACTGTCGAAAAATAAAGGCAACCACATGCTGGAGACGGTTATCAGTTCTTTCGCAATGTCGTGGAGGAATTTGGCGCGGACAGCTCCGGCATGACAGACACGAGCGAGGCACTCAACGCGGCCTCAGCCAGCTGGAACAAGGATTTAGTCGGTGACTCCCGGACGCGGTGCGGCGAGCGGTGCGGCAATACCTTCTCGCAGGGGGCCATCGTGTATTTTCCGGGGGGCACCTACCGGATCTGCACGCCCATCATTCAGTACTACTACACGCAGTTTGTCGGTGACCCCAACGACATGCCCATCATCAAGGGCTGCGACGAGTTCCAGGGGATCGCATTGATCGACGTCGATCCCTACATCCCCGGCGCCTCGGGCCAGCAATGGTACATCAACCAGAACCAGTTCTTCCGGCAGATCCACAACTTGCGCTTCGATCTCACCGAGATGCCCCAGTCGACAGCGGAGCATGATCAGGAGCTCGTGCCCACGGGGATCCACTGGCAGGTGTCGCAGGCCACCTCGTTACAGAATCTCGTGTTTGATATGCCGACGACGAGCACGACAACGGCCATGGGCATCTTCACGGAGAACGGCAGCGGCGGGTTTGTCTCGGACCTCGAGTTTAACGGCGGGAATATTGGCTGGCGCGCGGGCTCGCAGCAGTATACGGCGCGGAATCTAGTCTTCAACCGGTGCCATACGGCGGTCCAGATGGTCTGGGACTGGGGGTGGAACTGGCAGCGCGTCACCGTCAACGGCGGCTCGATTGCATTCAATATCTCCGGAGTGGGCGGCACCACGGGCCAGGGGATTGGCAGCGTGTCCATTATCGATTCCACCATCCGCGACGTCGAGGTGGGCGTCCTGACCAACAGCCTAGCGACCTCCCCTCATATTGTGCTGGACAACACTAACTTCGAAAACGTGCCCAGCCCGGTGATGGTTGCAAATGGCAGCCCCATTTTATCGGGGAATTCGCCTCTCTGGGCGACGGGCAAACGATACAACGGTACCGACGGCTCGACAGAGACAGGCGCCGTGACAGCCCCTAGACGAGGGGACGGGCTGAATGATTCCGATGGCTTCCTTTTCGTCCGCTCACGGCCCCAGTACGAAAGAAACGGTGTCGGCTCTTTCCTGGTTGCAACCACAGACGGCGGATGCAGTAACGATGCCACCGGCGACCAAGCGTCCTGTATCAACGCCTTTCTCCGCCGTGCGGTGAATAATCGCCAGATCGCCTACTTTCCGGCCGGAGTCTACGCGGTGGGATCAACTATTTATATCCCGACCAACTCCGTCGTGCAGGGCTCGTCGTGGTCGCAGATTCTTGGATCTGGCTTCTACTTCAGCGACATGAAGAACCTGAAAGTCATGGTCCAGGTCGGCAACAAGGGGGAGATCGGTACCATGGAAATCACTGACATGATGTTCTCCGTGCGCGGTGCCACCGCCGGCGCAGTCCTCATGGAGTGGAACGTCGCCGCCGTCTCACAGGTGGCGGCAGCCATGTGGGATTCGCACTTCCGGGTCGGCGGCGCCCTGGGCACGGATCTGGACCTGAGCACCTGCCCCAAGTTCAGCAACAAGGCTGAGTGCGTCGCTGCCTCCCTTCTGTTCCGCGTGACTGCGCAGGCCAATGGCTATTTCGAAAATGTGTGGGCGTGGGCGGGGGACCACGACAATGACCGGTCGATCTATAACCAACCCGACTCCAGCTCGACGCAGATCTCAGTATTCGCTGCGCGCGGCATGCTGATCGAGTCACAGGGCCCGTCGTGGTTCTATGGCGGAGGCTCCGAGCACTCGGTGCTCTATAACTACCTGGTCAGCGGGGCCAAGAGCGTGTTCATGGGCCACATCCAGACCGAGTCGCCGTATTATCAGCCCAACCCTAAGCCCCCAGCCCCGTTCCGCACCGCCGCCAGGTTTCCGAATGACCCTGACTTTGGCGACTGCGAGGTGACGGCACAGGTCTGGGATGACCGGTGCAACTATGCCTGGGGGCTGCAGATCATTGATTCGGAAGACGTTATGATTCACTCGGCGGGCCTCTACAGCTTTTTCAACGAGTACTATCAGGACTGCATCCCTACCCACAACTGCCAGGACCGGATCCTCGAGGTTAAGGGCTCGACCGGGGTTGTCATATACAACTTGTTCACTGTAGCCACCATCAACATCGCCAGTGGGATCGACAACACCCATCTCCCGCAGGATAGCAACTAGCGCGGATTCACCACCGAGATCAGCGTGTGGGTGCCGCTTCCTGGGTCTGACCATGTCGATATTGTCTGGGTTGGTACGGAAGTCTGGGACACGCCCACGGTGAGCTGCCCGATCCAGTCCTGCATGCTGGTCATTCTGACGAGCTCGTTGAGCTCCTTAACCACCATCCAACCCAGCAGCTATACCACCTCACTGGAGTATGGAGGGTTCTCGAGTACCACCATCGGCGGTGTTGCAACCACTGTCTTTGTCACTACAACCACGACCATCACCATCTCAGTCCCTCCCATTGTGACCGACGGGATCCCCTTCTCCAACGTCAATGTGTCGACGTCGGGGGCATGCCTATCACCATCTTTCCCAGCGTGGACGTCTCGCCCGTTGTCGTAACATTGCCAGACGGAGAGAGCAGCGAGGCCACTCGTACAGTCTCCCTTCCCCCTTGGCCCCAGATTAACGGTCCCACGGTTGGATATACGGATCCAGCTACCTTGCCGTCCAGCAGTAGCACGGGCCTCCCTACCAGCACGACCTACTTCACTCCCATCAGTATCCCCATCACGGTGCCCGATGCAACAGTCACGACGGTGACGTTCCCGGCCTCGACTGGTGCCATCACCATCGGCTGTCCCGCCACCACGTCTCTCGTCTTCGCCACGCCGCCAGTTGCTGTCGCCACGACGTGTACCGGCTCGTCCGATCTGACCCTGACCTTCGCGTGCCCAACCACCCGCATCCTCACCTTCCTCGGGCCCGCCACGGCCGCCGCAACGGTTGACGGCTCGCTCGTCACAGCTTGGACGACCGGATCCAGTTCCACCACCACGCCACTGCCCATCGTCACCTCGTGGCCTCCCTACGGCGTAATCATACCCGAGGAAGAGGAACGCACCGAGCCCGAGCCCGATACCGACGGCGACGGTGTTCACGTGCCCTGCACCGCCTGGTTCTTCTTCTTCTGCATCTCGTGGGGCCGGACGCGCATTGGATCCTGCCACTGGATCCTGCCACCCGGCATCTACGGCCCCGGACCGCCACCCATCAATATCCTCCGGCTTCCACCGGGGGTCACGATCCGCGGGAACCTGCCCAACTGGCCGCGCCTCACCATCGGGCCGGACCGCCAGCTCACCACCGAGCCCGAGCCCGAGTGCGAGACGCAGACCGCCGAGGCCTGCACGACGACAGACTACGTGTCAGACGGCTCGACGACGTCGTCGACAACGCTGTGTGAGACCATCACAGGCTGCTCAATTAGCGTCTCGGACTCGTCCGCCGCCGTGATTGGCGGCCAGATCCCCGCCCCCGTCGGCCGCTGGGGCGATGAGGACTGGGCAACCACGACCCTCGGCGATGCCTACACCCAGTCTGTCTACGCAGCCCTCTCTTCCCGTCTGGCGCGCGAAGAGGCCAGCGCCGACGGGACAACGCTCTCGTTCACGCCGGGCCCGACCGCGGGGCCGACATGCGCCGGCGCGAGCGCCGCATGCGGCGGCACCGTGTGCTCGGGTTACTGGTGCAACCCAACCCCAACCGCTGCACCCCCGGGGTACCAAGACCCGAAGGACCCCAGCTCGGGCGGATACTCCGCGTCGACAACAACAGTAGGCAGTAGCTCAACACCACTCATCCGCGGCCCGATCCACTGCTTCAACGAGGCCGACTTCCCCGGCCACGCGGACATCCAATCCGGCTATCAGGACGCCTACTCGATCTATTTCGGTGGCCGGATGGGCAACGACAGCCGCCTGATCGGGCCCGGCGACCCGGCGGTGATGCTGCGCACGACGGGTCAGGATGGGGTCAACTACGATTATTCCTGCCGCTGGGTTCCCGGGTGCGTGACGACGGTGGAACGGCAGAACTTTCAGTTCCCGCTGGGCTTGCCAAGTCGCATTACGGCGTACGTGCTTGTAAGGGAGAATTATACCAAGTGTAAGTAATTTCTGTTCTCATATGATACGACCAGTCTTTTCGAAAAAAAAAAAAAAAAGGGGGTCTTGGAACCACAAAATAAAAACAAAACTAACGCTTCTCCGGTTTTCCCATCTCATCTAGGCAACAATGGCGGTGTCGGAGGCTCCTGCCAGGTCGGATGCCTGCTGTATACCTTTGAAGGCGGGCGCGGCCATCCACCCAATCCGTGTGCAGATTTCGAATGCTGGGGTTGCGGGTCGCCCTTCGATCCTCCGCAATGCTCCTCGTGCTGCCGAAATTGATTGCCGCCACACAGTACAGTACAGTGCCTACATCGTTCGCCATGCGCAGGACTTAATGGAAGTATCACTGAAGGGTCATATGGTAGGTGAGACTGGAGAGAATGTATGATATGGAGAAAATCAATTCCATGGTGGTACCGCAGGGTCCATTTAAGGATTCGATTCAAATTGAATTCCTAATTGTTGTCATGGGGGTGCCGTATGTATACGTAGCGTTGGTAAATTGATCGGACAAAGGCTGGTTCAGCTAATTAGGGTAGCTTAGCTTGCTCAGCCCTAAACCGCGGACGAGTAGATTTCCTTCAGGCTTCGGGGGGCCAGGGAATCAGGGATAGCTCGCGTATAATCAGTGGCTAAAATGGAGTCAGGTACATCCATCCAAGGCGGTGAGAGAGAAAAGTACATCGCGGCCGAAAAGGGAAACCTGAAACTTCCCCGACTCCTCTCCCTGACATCCGATTCCAGGGCTACCAGCGACAGACACCATGTCCAAAGCAACCGTCGCTGCAATCGCCGCCGCCAGCGCAGCCACTGGCGCCGGCGTAACAGCCCTCTTCTACTCCCGCCCATCCCCTCAGCAGCAAAAACCCGTTCCTCCAACCCTCGCACCCCCAACAACCCCCCAAACCGCACCACCCTCGCAACCCCTCCCTCCATCTCTCGCCGCCAAAGCCACACCGGCATCCCCCGTCGACCCAGCCGGAATCTACCAATACGGCTTCCCCGGCCCAACCGCAGACACAATCTCCTCGCTCCCCCTAGCAGGCGCCTACGACCGCCGCACCCGCAATCCATCCTGGGTAGCCGAACACATAACCCCAGCCTCATTGGCCCTCAAGAACGCCGACCGGAAACACAGCACGTTCTTTGAAGAGTCCACAATCCCACCCCAGTTCCGCGCGAAACTCGCAGACTATTTCCGCTCGGGCTATGACCGCGGCCACCAAGTGCCCGCGGCCGACGCAAAATGGTCCCAGGAAGCCATGGACGGGACGTTCTCGCTTGCGAATATGTGTCCCCAGGTTGGCGAGGGGTTCAACAGGGACTACTGGGCGCATTTCGAGGATTTCTGCCGCAACCTGACGAAGAAGTACCCGTCTGTCCGCGTGATCACGGGACCACTATACCTCCCATCTCGAGACGCGGATGGGAAGTGGAGGGTGAATTATGAGGTTATCGGCACGCCGCCGAATGTAGCTGTGCCGACGCATTTCTACAAGGTTGTTTATGCGGAGGAGGGGCCTGGGGTTCCGAGTGGGAAGGTTGCCCTGGGGGCGTTTGTGTTACCGAATGCGCGGATCTCGAATGAGAAGAAGTTGGCGGAGTTTGAGGTCCCCGTTGAGGTTGTTGAGCGGGCGAGTGGGTTGGAGTTTGTGGGGTTGTTGGAGCAGGCGCGGAGGAAGAGGCTTTGTCAGGAGGTTAAGTGTGATATTGTTGTGAGGGATTTCAGCAATGCGAAGAAGAGGTCGTGAGCTTTTCTTGTATATTGATGGTGATTGTGACATAGTGTATAGATATTTATCATGGGCGAGTTTACTAGAGCGTATTTGATTGAGATCTTGCATCCATCTAGACTTCATATTTCAAACCAATATCTAATATCAGATACCCAATGTATTTTTGATACCAATGCAGTCCAGCTAACATTGAAACGCAACACCCACTTTCGTCGCAACATTCCCTCCACGACCTGCAAAACCCGTCCCCTCAGAGGATATCTGGACCAACCCCGGCTGAATCTCCTCCTTATCCTTCTTCTTTTTCTTCTTCTTCTCGCCATCTTCATCTTGCGTTGAGCGTGGCGTAAGATCCGTCTCGCACACGTAACATAGTATTAGCCCATGTAATACAGCTGTCCGTTCCTGTTCTTCTTTCGTTGCGTGGGGATCCGGCGCATCATGGGGCGTCATGAACTTGTCCACGCAGGGCTTGCATATAACGTGGCCGCATGGTTTCGTCACTGATTTGTTAGCTGGATTCATTACTACAGGGGACAAGGACATACGCATGACATCAACCGTATTTGTCAATGTCTTCTTGCAGCTCGGACATATCCGCGCCGTGGATCCATCGGTTCCGGTTTCCTCGCTGAAATGTACATCGACCAGCGACTTGAGCGAGTAGCTGTGTTTGGTTGTTTCTGTGGATCCGGGACACACCGGGTTCAGTTTGACGGTCTTGTTGGCTGCGATTTCGTTGGGGTCTGTCCCTGGTGTTAAGGAGGGGACCCAGAATGAGGGGAGGGCTGATTTTGTTGGTTCGGACTTCCAGAAGAAACACCGTTAGCATCCATGCGCCATGCAATTGGGAATGGGAAAGGGGTAATACCTTTTCTTTTCTCAACCTCTCCTCCTCCCTCTTCACAACATCCCTCATTTCCTTCTCCCCAAGTTCAAACACCTTCTTCCTTACCCCATTCCCAACATCAACCTCCCTCTTCTTAAACCTATCCAGTTCTTCTTCGACTTCTTCAACCTTCCTCTTCTTCCTATTCCCCTCCAATCCCATAGCAGCCATCTCAAACTCCCTAATCTCCCTCTCCCGCCCCTCCTCCCTAACCCGCTCATCACCCTCCTCAATCCTCTTCCGCGCCTCATCCCTGTCTTTCTCTCCACGCTTAATCTCCTGCCGCTGCGCAAGCAAATCACTAATCGCGCATTCTCGACAAAATAGATCCCCGTTTGAGGCGCATGCGACGGTAGGCAGACGAGCCGGTTGCAGACATAATCGGCACGAGCCGAAGGGGAGGAATGAGTCGCGGCCGATGACGCCGCGTTGGGTTCCCCAGCTGTTGCGGAGGAGGGAGCGTTCGTAGGAGGTGAAGTGGGGGAGGGAGGTGTTTCGCTTTGAGTGCGCCATTCTAATGGTTCTTTCTCTAAGCTTCGGTTTCTTTTGAGGTTATTTTCTTGTGCGGAGGGTTGAAGGGCGAGGTTAAGATGTGGATGCCGTTCGTTGGGACATGGAGTTGGGGTTGATTTGGGATCTAGAGTGAAAGCTTGGTACTAGAATGTATTCCAAAGATCCTAGAGTGATATGAAACTGCGATTGAATTGAACCAAGGAGTGCCGAATAAAATTAAAATGGCGGAGATCAAGCTTGTTCCGTCATCGCGCTAAATTTAAAGTTGGTTCCGACACTCGTGCCTCACCGCCTTAACAGCGGTATATAGTAGTAGGAAGTTCATGAGTTTATAATTCATGAGTTTATAATATGTTTATCGGTGCTAGTTTATTAATATCTGTCCGGTACTGGCTATCCCGATGCATATCCTTCGAAATCGATGTTGAGAAGCAGCTGATTCTTAAGCTTGCAATCGTCAGGTTCCATAGAATGCCAACGATGCTTGACCAGGAAACGAACAAAAGGATCGCCAGGCCCATCCGCATGCCTCAATGCCGCTCGAAACACCTCGTTAGGACAAGGCCAACAACAAGGAAACACTAAGTTTTTCCTCAGGACTGGCAGCCGCATCAATACCTCAAAGGTGGCAATATCACGGTCACGGATCAGCTGTCGCAGGGTCCGGATTGCACGGGGGTATGATTCATCCTCGTCGATGTATGCTTCCGCTGAGAATAAGTACAGGAACTCGAGCTTTTCCTTAGTCCAGGGCGGCTGGAGTAACTTGTCGGGTAGATATGACCCCTTGCAGTAAGGAAGTATGAAGTGAGTACTTCTTCGGTACCTTGTCTCTTGAATACCGACGACCCCAAGGTGAAACCATACTGAAACCCGATAATCGTGCTCATCGGCAATGGAGCCAGAATTCAGCTGGTTGGCCCGTAGAGTCATGTCACTACGATCAGGTCTGGGGCGCGAATCATAACATATTTCCAAGTTTTCAAATCGGCTTTCAATAGAGGCGACGTCCTGCGCGTCCTCTGGGAGAAATTGAAGATGCTGACGCTTATAAGAAAGGACATGCATCACAAAATCTTTTTGACATTTTCGAATCACAGGCAATGTGCACCATCGGCACCCAAGGATCACCGTCTGAAGTTCTGACCGCTCAGCGTCTTCGAGACAGCCAACGACATCACGAGAGGGCAAAAAGTGTCGGCTCCGAAAGAAAGAATCTGTGTCACCTTCGAAGTGACCCTGCAATTCGGTAAATGCGAGTCGTATCAGCCATGTATAAATGACTGGTTCAGAAAGAGCCCTAGCAATATAGAGAGAGGCTCGGGGAAGATTGACTTCAAGACAGCGTAAGAATATTTCCTGGATTATCTCCGCAGGTAATCTTTCAAGGGGTGACTTGGGTCTGGCTGGGGGCTGTTTCTGATCCATCGGATTGAACTATCTTTAAGCTCACCAGGCGAGCGACTCTCCAAACAGAACGGAGGATCATGTGGTTTGCCAGGGATGAATTGGAATGTCAATAAACCGCATAACTGACGCGGCTGGGAGCTGATCAGTCGGCCTTCTCCGTGAGTCCTTTAACGGTTGTCTTGGTCTCGGTTAGCGTGGTTGACCCGGTCCACGGTCCAGTGAATTCTAGAATGAGGAGCACAAAAAATGCAGACAAGCGACTCGGAGGTTGTTGATCAATGACGGCAATGAGCCGGACCGGGTCAATTCATCATCCGCGTTGCCAAGACTTCATCAGTTAGACTCGAGATGGCAAAACATTGAAGTCTCAGGCGGATCATTAGCGAGCAGCCCGGCTTGCTGGTACAAAGTGTCGGCGACCAGTTCCTTTGTATATCTGGGAAGCGAGGGCGTCAAGCTTACAGTAAGGGGCAGGAACCGGAGACTGGAGAGGCCTTACTCGAGCGGTTAGCCGTAAAATTATAATATTCTCTGGACTCGATTTGCGCAACATCGCTGGCGACCAGTGATGTGTGAACCTGCGGATGAGCGCGACCGAAGGTATAGCCTCCTGTGGGCTGCAGCCTGCAGTCTGCCGGTCTGTCCTCGGGCAGGAGCGGAAGGAATTCCTGGCGTTGGACTGTTGCCCAATCAAGGATCAACCTTGCGCTTGTTCCATGTTGAAAGAATGAAAGAGTCGAGACGGAATGTTCTAAGTTCTAGCCCGTTTGTGGGGTTTTAATTACCATGGTTCAAGACTTGCGGCTGGGCTGGACCTGGAGCTGGGAGAAATTTCCATCGCCTCATTTCACACTGCACAGTGCATTGTCGGCCAAATAGGCAGGATGCGGAAGGAGACGTGGACTGCTGCTTCCCGAGATACCAAGGCCGATCTATCCGAGTCAGTCGAACCCTGAAGCTTCGTTTGACGGCATACATAACGCGTTGCGTAAAGCATCCCTCCGGAAACAAAGGAGTGCAGGTCAGGAAGCACCAGGCAGCCAACGCATCCATCTCTCGGCGAGTTTCTCATTCGGTGCCTTAACAAAACGACGAATAGCGAGCGTAACAGCCGTGATCCCATGCAAGGGTAAAAGGTTGCTGCGCGACAGTTTTTTATTCCTTGTACCACATTCTAGCCTAGCCCCCGTTGGCGGCGAGTGTAAACGGGCTTCGGAAATGGTTCCCTTTATTGATCTTATGGCCCTTTTCTCCCGGCCTCGTGGAGCCCTTTGTGACTGATCCGATTTGGACCTGGAAATAGACGGGCGTTTTTGTTTCCCATGGCAAGAGAGGATTGTCAAAGGAATGTGCTGTCGAAATGCGGCAGCTAGGAGCGCCAGCGCATACTTCCCCCGTGCCACAAAATCGCCGATCCGCCTAGAGCTGCACAGGAACAATGATTGTATCGTATCGTGCCTAAAACGCCCTGCAAAGGTTCAATCTGGTATATAACTCTCAGCTCCCTGGGTTGTCCAAGGAATTCTCTCGCTTCCAGTCCACTCGTTGCTTCCTTGCCAACAGCAACTAGTCATTCGTTTAGTTTTGCCTTTTGATTGTTTTGGCGTTTCATTCATTGTCCTTCGTTCGATATTCGGTCATTTCAAACAATAGAACAGCCTTGCATAGCATCCGTTCGATCTCTCGTTCAACTTCGACTTCGACGTCGCTCCATTGCATCGGTCCGTTTGTATATAGTAACGGACAGTCGCGAATCACCTTCGTTCACCATCCCACACCAAAAGAACACAAACAAAACGCAATCGATCGTCCATCATGGACTGTTTCCGCCAGATATACCGGCTCGTCAAAAGCCCATTCCGACGCACCAAGTATCGGGGTTTGAAGATTGTGAGTGGAGCTCAAGTGAGGTTATGAGATAGGATGCTGATACACAACGCTTAGGGACCCCCGATGGATTTTCGAAAGGAGCAGTTACCGTCGTATTTCGGTGATGATGAGTTCGTACCCGTCAATCCCAGGCCTGTGGATATCGGTTGTAACGATGATAGCGCAATAACCTTGAATAGCCACACGGCCCTCGAAAAACATGCCATTGTGGACGCAACCGAACAAGAGCCTTCAGCGCGGGATAGGATCCGGAGTCAGGTTCGAAGAATGAGTGTCAAGATATCCCGATCGCTAGTCGACACGGATTAGTGTCTGCGATGAACGTTGGGGCTGTGGAGTGGAGGATTTTCGGAACAAGTGAAAATATAACTAGTGCTTCATAAAATGAACGTTGGGACTTCGTTCAGCTTCTTCTTCAGCCCTGTATTGTCTTCTTTCACTTTCCTCGCCTTTTCGTTTGTGATGTCAGACCGTGGTCTCCGAGGTTGTAGAGGCTTGATGTCCGGAAGCTCATCGAAGTCATCGAAAGTTCGCCTTCTTCTAGCTTGCATACTGTCCGGCTCATCCTCAGTCTTGATCTCTCGTGTTATATTGGGCTCTTCAAAGCCGTCATCAAACAACAACCGTCTTGACACTTTCGCAGATTCGGGCGTCTTTGTCGGTCGTAGGTCTTTCCCACTGGCGCACTCTTCAGACTTCACCCTTTTGTCGGCTTTGAATGTTGACGTCTTATTCTCGGGGCCGCTGGGTCGCGCTCTCTTGTGGCTATATGCAGGACATGCTATTCGCGGTGTATATTTCGACGCACCCGAGCCCATCGACGCATCTGTCTTTCTAGAAACAGTCGGAGTCGACCAGCGGTTATCGGCCTGTGTGCATGCTACCCGAGGCGTAGAACTCCTGGGCCCTGAGCCCAACGATGTGGGAATCCGTCGCGAAACGGTAGGACTAGCCCGGTGGGCACCAGCTTCAAGATCATCGTCGTCCTCATCGTCCGTCGTTTCAACCAACGTAGCAGAAGAAGTCTTTCCGTGGGCGGCACCATCACCACCAACACTATCCGCAACCCGGGACCCAACCCCAACTCCAACCGCCTGCGCGAAGCCCTTAGCAACCCTTGTAGTTGATCTCACCCCCTGCGCGCCAACCAGTAGCCTCCCCCGTCGCGGACCGGGCATGAGGTCCTGTAAATGCGTCCCCGCCCATGAAATCTCGGTCTCGATGTCATCCTCGGGGATGTCATCTCCAACCTCGACCTCACCCCTCTCGCCAAGAAAAGCCCCAATCCCGTCCTCCTGCTTCTTCTTCAGTTCTTCCTCTGCATACTTCTTCCTCAACTCTTGGCTCATCGGCGTGATCCCATCGGTTGGTCGCGCAATATCGGCGATGGTTGCGGCATTGCGGTCTTTAGCTTCTTTCCTCGCGCGGACGTATTCAGCATAGTGTAAGTGTTGGGTGAAGGTCTGGGCAACCGTGTAAAATTCGTCCTCCACCATGACATGGATGTCGTCGTTGTCGAGGCCTTCGCGCAGGAACCTAAATAACGCTAGGTGTTAGAATCGTATGTGTAGGTATCAGGGTATCTTTCGTGTATCTTGTGAGGTGGAGTGTGGGTAATTAAACGTACTCTTCGGAGGGACATCGGTGGATTGGTGAGGATGGCGGGCTTGGAGCTATTGGACATGACAATTGTGAGTAAGTTTCCCGAGACAAATATTTGAAAGTGAGTTCTGCAGGCGTACATGATTTGAAAAGATTGCGCTTGCTTGGGGAGTACTCTTTCTTGGGCGTGAGAGTCTCATCTTTCACTTTGCGCTTGGTTTCCGGTGCGGGCGAACTGATCTCTTTCTTGACGCTGGTGAGCCAAGGGAGAGTTCTCGGCATTTCTCTGATTGAGGGCACTTGTGAGTACAGAATGAGTGAGGTATAGGTTCATGATCGAGATTCTGTTTTGGAAGTTGTTGAAGACAAAGTAAAGTGAAACACGAAATGCTTAAAGTCAGTCGCGTATCTAGTCGCGGCGATCTGGGTTGCCCCACACTCCGCATTCGGGATCAACTCCGGAGTTTCTGACAAGGAGTCAAGCTCGGTCATATCATATGAAAGTACGGAGTAAAGGAACCAAGTTCATTCGGGTATCTGTTATTCTAGTAGATGTGATAATGTACAGCAACAAAAAAACCCGCGAGTGTCCATAAACGCCTTTGGTTACCGTATTTATGCGAAGATGCCTTTATGTCCCAAACTGAAAAGAAAAAGAGACCAGGAAAAACGCCCCATGAAATATCTTCAGCCGTCAAGTATCACCCAGCGCAACCCAGCTCAACTGCGCTCACACCTCGCCAGGCCTCTTGCTGTTACAGCTCACAATCTTCACCTTATCCGCAGTGACGCTCGTCTGGTTATCCAACTTGAAGGTGACATCCTTAATCAGGAATGTCCAGACCTCGTCGCAGAACCGGTATGTGTCGAGGTGACCCTAACGTAGCAGAACTAGTCAGCATTCAGGTATCCCTTTCAGAGTCAAAGACCACAAGTAATGGCTCGGCTAGATATACCTTGAAGGTCAGCCTTGTGCGGACCTTATCCGCAAGGACCTCAGTGATGATGCGGTCGAAGGTAGAGAGAATCTTCATGGCCAGCTGAGGTTCGATTCGGCCTTCGTTAATCAGGTCATCGAGCGTATCGGTCAAAGAGAGGCCGAGACTAGTGTTGAGCAGTTCGTTAGCGACGAATGACCAGCGTCTCAGTATCGAGGTAAAAGTACCTGCTCCCGCGATATAGCTCGTAGTATGCCTGTGCGTTGCTCATGGTGCCGGCGGTGTTTCAGTACAAGCGATGAGAGGTGGTTGAGGACGACTCAGGACCACGATAAGATGTGGAGAGCCAATCAGCCTAGCACGTGATCGAAGGGATTACGTCACGTGGACGGTATAAGTCAGGTTGCTCTTGAGATCTGAAAGTCACATACTCTACTCGAGAGTCCTGGAATTACTTCACTGTTGCCTCTCAGATAATGGAAAGGATCACGCGATTGTCAACCACATTAGGGGTCCTGTCCAGGCTACCATCGCCCGTACTTGTTTCTACACGATCTATGTTTTCAACGTCGCAACTCCGATCTGATTCCAACACAGGTGTGCAACCAGCGGACTTTTTACAGCACTTTCGATTCGCTATACTAATAAATACATCAGATAAAGCGGCAGCCAAGCCGTCCGAAGGCTCAGAAAATCCAGAAAAGCCTTCCACATCAGAGCGCAAGAAGACGAAAAGCATGGCTCAATCAGATGAGGACATACGGCGGCGGCTCGAGGAGATGTCCGGTGAAGGTGGAGCGGCTGGGATAGAGTATGAGGATGGAAAGCCTCAAACTATGAAACGTAGTGTCAGGAATAACATGTTCCGCTATATCTAATCGAATAATAGAAACGGCCATTTACTTCTATCATGGCAAATGGTTGAAAATCCCGAAACCCCCAGGACCCCCAGAAATGGAACGCTTTCATGCTCGTGAAGATTGTATGATACTGATGTACCGTCTGACGTGCCTTGCATGCAGGGTCCCCTGCTACTTTTTCCGACTAGGATATGTAACCCCCATGTGTAAACTGAGCTGCAAAGATATGAATAAACATGGCAGCCAATTGGGGTCCAGAAAGTGATCGATCTGGCTGTCTGCGAAACAGATTCATGGAATATTCACACTATGTTCATAAATATAGATCATGTCGTGTCAGTAGATGTCTCGTTAGACGCGGAGAGGTGTCAAGAAATCAACGATTCTGGACCATCCCGGCTAGAACACCAGCGCCTATAACACCGCCGTCGGAAGCTTCCCGCAAAAAGACCGACTTCCCGCTCTTCTGAGGCCCGGTACGCATAATAAGCCGGTCAATGCATTGCTGGCACATTTCTTTGAAGTTGGGGTAATGCTGGATTATCCCACCGGTGTACGCAACGACAAGCTCCTCTGGGCCAGACTGCCAGTCTGCGGGGGTAGGCGATGGGGAGATGATAGGAACTATAGGGCCTCGACCGGTGCTCAGCCCATTCAAACCCGAGGCTCCACATTTGAGTGGAGGAGAGAAGCCGGCAAGGCTGTCGTGCTCAGGGGAAGCGGCATATGATTCTTGTGGCGAGCCCTCGTGACTATCCAACCTCAGCTCTATCTCGCCGGCGCACGCTAATAGGCCGACCACTGCCGCCGCTATCAAGGATGCAGATCGTCTTTGTACGGTTCTGGCGACTTTTCGGAAAACACCTGCAGATGTAGCATCCCACTGCCAAGCGTCACTTCGTGGAGGTAAAGAACGATTCAAGTCTGACACGAGCTCTTCGTCCGACCGAGCACGCGCAACATTGTCAGATACATATGATGTCGTCAAGGCGTATTCCATGGTGAGATCGGCAGGCAGTGCAGTTTCGGCCACCCCAGTCGCGGTCGTTAAATATTCCGCAAGGACGAGCCGGATAAGTTCACCGATGTATCGGCCACCCGTCATGTATTCGAAAGGTTGGAAACCAGGGCGTGCACTGGCTTCATCTAATTGGACATCCCATTTAGTAACGACGCCAAGTTCTTGTAGAGGAGGTAGGACACCGGATATTGTCCATTCGGTGTTCACGATTATTTCTGATGTCGTGGGGTCGCTCCGCCGTACATGTTTCACCTTCGCTTCGTGGAGGGTGCTGAGCTTCATTGGGATCGTGGCGTTACAGCCTGTGCCGACGATGATGCCCATCGCAACGCGGCTGTTGGGCAGGGACTTGACGGCATATGCGAGGGAGGCAAGTGTAGCGACTGCATCATTTGTGATAGCAGCAATCTTCAATTTCGGCAAAGCAAACAGTTTCCTGCGCTTCATCGATGGCTCGTCTTCATCATCAGGTCGCCTTGTGTGTTTTTCATAACCACTCAACAGTATCTTGCGAAGGTTAAGGTCCGAGGTAATGGCAAACCCCTTGCCCATTGGCATAAGTGTAGCCTCCGAAAGAGATTCTTGCCTGTAAGGTGTTAGCCAGTTTAGATAATCCAGACTGTCGAGCCTCGAAACCATGCGAGAAGGTGGTGGCTCACATGATTGGAAAACTAAAGGTTATCCCCATATCTAATTCGTCCGGAATTGAGCCCTTCGTCGCATCTGAGCTCAGGCTTTCGGCCACAACCTCTGCGATACAGTCTCCAATCCACGCAAATAGATCCTCCGCTTTGTCCATTTTCAGGTGCTCCTGGATAGGCCATGCCCTTTCAAGTGTACGCTTCACACGCTGCGTCTGCGCCTTTCGAAGCGGTCTCTCGGATGCATGTGTGCGGGCCATATCGGGGTCGGCCGTATCGCCCAGTAGCTCAATGAAGGCAACGCGCAGGTTCGAGCCCCCAACGTCGATGGCCAAATAACGGCCAGTTTCCAAGCCGGTGGGTAGCTTCGACACGGGGGTCGGGAGAAATTGCTGGTCTGATTCCAAGGCCAGTTTCCGATATACAGTCGATAATCGACGAGCCAATTTATATAACAAAGCTTCATCCAGATCTAGCGGTGACAAAAACTCGTCGACCTTCCGCTGGTGTTCCAGGTACGCCCTAACGGAGGGGTCCATCTCAGCGATTTCGTCCTCTTGCTCATCCTCCTCATCAATCGGGTCATCGTGTGCATTCTCGTATTCTTCTATCATCTGTAGACCTGGCCGTGTCGAATCCAGTGAAGCCATTATTATGGTGAGAAAGTGGTCGTGTGGGGGGTGGTGCGGAGAGAGGATGCAGCTCGGCGGCTTGCGATGGTGGTCCGTGTGACTCACGACCGGTGTGTTCGAGGTTGCAGTCTGCTCTCGTGTCCGCTCAATTTATAGCAAATGGACCGGCGAGGTTTATATCTGGGGTATATATGTAATCTGCCGCGGATTATCTGTCGGCGATGGTAAGTGCGGGTAGTGGTGTGGTGTGCGTGGGAGTGAGGGGAGGGTCGAGTCGGAAGCGCGGGAACAGGACCTCGAGGAACGGCGGCAGTCGGGATGTTTGCAATAAATCTACCACAGATGGTCAGCCTCGGTGTTGCAGTGATAAATCAATGCAAAGACGCGTGTCTGCAACAGGGTGATGGAAACACAACTTTGACAATCAATCATGCAGGAAGCCAGAGAGCGGCCGCGCAGAAGGGAAACCTGCCCGAACTGGCAAGAGAGCGTGTACCACTCACAATATGTATGCTTGCACTTGGCTCGGAGGTGGTGGTGGCAGTTGACTGTTGGACAGGTGGTACACAAAGAGCAGGAGGAAACGGAAGAAAGGGAACAGCAGACGATCTATTATGTATTATTCTGGATAGGAACCGCCGAGCTCAAGGGAAAGACGCAAAGGTTAAAAAGCCACAGGACCAGCCAGCGACAATCCCCACCATTCAATAGACGAAAGGATTGTTTGGAAAGGGGGAAAAAAAGGCAGAGGGCTGTCAAAGCGAGAATGATTGAAGCAATGGAGGAGAATGCGACCATCAGACAAACGATGTGACGCTGTCCGGTCGCTTGGATGCTTGTGACATTGATTTGACTGGAGAACCAGCTCAACAGCCGCTGGTTATTATTGCTTCAACCAAAGACGAGCTGCATCTGGAGTTTGTCTGTAACATGAAGAGCCCGGAGTTTCCCCATTTCCTCCGCCCATTCTTCCGTATAGTTAGTCGTGTACGTACCTCTCCGTCAGCATCTCCACAGCGTCTCCAGTCTTGGCTTCTTTCGCCTTAGAACTTCGACTAGCCGATTGATAAAATTGTCCTACTCCCTTACAAATCCGCCTCTGTAATCTGGGTGTATTATTATCATCACGAAGCTATTTGCCATGTGGTAGTTAACCGGTGGGGCGGATGCTTCCAACAGTCCAGCTGCGACCTTGCTCTCTTGTGACAGAGCTATATTAATCCCACCTATCTACTCCTTCGGCTTCAAAGTCGCCTAATCTAGAAAATAGACATGGGGCTCTGATTCGTTCAGGGTCTGTGTGGAGCGATTGGTGTGAGTCCATCGTGGTGGGATGCATCCTTTACAGCCTCTAGTCGCTTTACCTATTCAAGTTCAATACGAGCTCTCGGCTTCCCTTGAAGAAGGTGAACCGGACGGAGTCGAGGAGCTCACATCTTGCCAAGTAGTAGCAAGTCACCTTGCTTTCAGCTTTACTTGGGCTCGCAACATTCAAATGGTCCCGCAGATGGCTGTCTGCTTGGCTGGATGCCGCCGTCCTTGACGATGGTGATTTAGATGCATCGTCAGGCTGTTGACTCGTTGGGGTTGGATCACGAACAAACCAGACGCGCAAAAAAACCTGTCAGGTCTCGGGAAAACCAGGAAGATATTTCTTGAGCCTTACTCTATAAGCCTCACGGTGAGATTGGGTCAAGCTTGAAACTCTGAATGTGTCACAACACCGCTCTCCGAGATCGGAGCTGGGGACGTTCCTTTTCAGATAGCCGCGATAGTGGTTACTATCAGTCCCTCATTCTTGATCTTTAAGCCGTGGACAGCGCGTAGAAATTAGATGGTTCTCAGATGGGCCCATGTGTAATCCATGAAAAGTAATTGTGCTCACAAGAAGGGTTGGCACCGGACAGTGTATCATTGCGTGCCAACCTTCTCGATGTAACTCTGGATAGCCGGATGTCTTGAAGAGAGGGGATTCGCCCTTCGGAGAATCCAATGCCACGTATGCTGCCCCTGCCTGTGCTAGGAAGAAGACTTACAAATCGGCGCTTCTAGACTCAAATTGGTCGAAAAGCCGTTAAGTCGAGCGGGACTGCGTGGTAGTCAACGAACAGGAACAGGTGGGTATTGTAGTATCATTGTAGTCATTGTATGCCTTGGGCGCTAGGCCCGATCAGGATATAACTAGAGCCTCAGGCAGCAGACACTCGTGGAGTCGTGATCTTGCCAAATGTCCGTCCCACCTGTCTTGTCATGATCGATGTATATGCACTTTATCCTAGCCGTTGTAAGTCTTTGAAGCATCAAATTCAAGGGTGCAGAAGCAGGCGCGAATTCTGCCAAATAGAAATCTCACACTCCAATCTACTAGGGTAATGACGAATTCACTTGTGCATGAGCGGTGGCTCATGATGGCACAGGGTCAGCGCCAACTCCATTTTGAGAAAATCCTAGCTGACAAGCACGAACGAATCACCAGAGAAGCTCGCGCTCAGCGGACTGGAGAAGAGCTCCGCGATCCCTTGACCGGGCAGATGAGCTCCGGTTGCTATGAAGACCTTCATCTTGTCAGTCCCAGTGATCTGAGCTTCATCGCGGATAAGCCATCATTCCTTGGGCCATCACCTCCTCATTTCGATGCCTTCGAATCGGGATGCCGCGAGGGTTCACTTGCGATCGTACAGTCGATCGTCTCGGCTGCCTGTACTCCTACCCCCGCGTTTCTCCATCACGGTCTTTGCCTTGCTTTGAAAGCTGGCAATGTAGAGGTTGCACGATACCTTCTCGATAATAACGCTCCCATTGTCCGTGAAACACCAAAAAATATCCTGTCTGCGTCGGCAGATCAGCAAATTTCTCTCTTTGAACTCTTCCTTGGTTATGGTTGGACACCAAACGCCCCTGGTAAGTTGAATTTCTGTCTGGCCGGTCAATATATCATGAACTGATCATGGCACATCAGGTTTCTATGGGGCTGTCATGCTTCCCTCTATCATGACCAACCACACCCTTCTTCAGTGGTTCCTGGCCCACGGTGCCAACCCCAACCTCGGAAATCAGCAAGGCTACCGGTACGGCGGATCTAGTACTAATTCATGTACCTGTCTTGAAAAGGCAGCATATCAGGGCGATATTAAGTCTCTGCGTATGTTCTTGGATGCAGGGGCCGTGATTCAAAATGGGTTTCCGCTGCACGCGGCGGCCGCAGCCTGCGCCCCTGGCTCTAATCCACATTCTGGTCCTGTCACGCCCAGCAAAGACTTTGATACTAGTAGAATCCCTGTTATGGCACTGTTAGTAGAGCGCGGGGCAGATATTAATCAAAACCAAGGGCCGCAGACAGGGAATCTCGTGTCAGGGTATGCAATCAATGAGGCTGTCATGGCAGGGGCGGTTGAGCGAGTTCGGTGGCTCCTAGAGCACGGAGCAGATCCCACAAAAAAAGGGCCATGGGGAAGTGCCACGGAATACGCGTCCCGGCTTGGTAGTGATGAGATGAGAACAGTGCTCCGGGAAGACATGCGCAAAAGTAAACGACAGACTAGGTGTGACAGCAGGTAATTGCAAGCATTTGGAGTGCAGTAGCGCAATCGGATAGCAAATGGCAATAAGCCGCATGCCAGCGCTTGATTTTTGTGCCATCAATGCGTCGATAATAATAGTATCTCTGCATCGATATTGATTTGTACTGGATCCTTTGCGAACTTTGCCAGAGCTCCTCTGGGTAAGTGACAGTAGAAGGAGCGACACTGCAGCTGCTGCAAAGATCAAAATTGAATACGTGTGATGCTGTCAGTTTGGTCCGAGCGTTCCAACCTTTCTTTTCTTTTCTTTTGTGGATCACCCAAGCTAAAACGAACTCCCCCACATTCAGAGCTCAGCTCAAGCCTCGCCTTTGACGTCGATCTTCTTTCCCTTGGTTTATTCACTCCCACCAACTTATATACAGGCTATTATGGCGAAACAAGCTGGGGATTTATACTGCGAGGATCAGATCCCCCTCTCCACTGACTCGAGCGCTGGTCGCCGTCGGGTCTTCGGCCGGACTGTCACTTTCCTGGGGATCATCTCATGTCTCTGGTTGACTCTACAATGGCTTCCTGTCGCGTATCCCAGCTTCAAAATACTACCCTGCGCTCATCACTCTCAGTCGGCGAACACCAAATATATACCCGATGACGCTGAGACTTTATCGATGCAGCCCGTTCTCGCGGATTCTGAACGTGTATCACTCGAGGCTCACATCATGAGTAAATGTCCTGATGCACGGGATTGCATACGGGAGCTTGTCGTACCGACCATGGAGCAAGTCAGCGATAAGGTTGACTTTACGCTCTCGTTCATTGCAAAGTGAGGCTCCTCTCGAAATTGTCTTTGTTGCCAACTGACAAATTGTTAGTGTATCGAACCAATCTTCAGATGTGGATTGCATGCATGGCCCGGGAGAATGTATTGGCAACATGCTTATGCTCTGCGCGGCAAATCTCCCCTTCCCTCCAGAGGGAAGTACTGCGCGCACGCCCACAGTTCGCTCTCTCGGCTTTGCCACCTGTCTCATTAGTTCGTACCGGGATATCCCGGATAGGATTCTAGTCGAGCAATGCGCCCTAGAGCACGGTATTGACTTTGATGCTCTGAATGAGTGTGTCAGCCAACAGGATGACGACCCCAATAAAGGTCCCCAGGATAAGGGACCCTTGAGCGGAGTTTCCCTTCTGCGGAAAAGTGCTCGCCATAGTGCGGAGCTTGGGGTCAAAACCAGCTGTACCGTCCGCCTCGACGACACTGTATGGTGCGTTCGAGATGGGGGCGTCTGGAAGGACTGCGCGAGAGAAGGACAAGGAAGTCATGTGTCGGTCCTCGCGGGTGAGATTGAAAGGCTCTGGGGGCAGAGAAACCGAGCTTGAAGTTGAACTACTGGCGCGTTTCGTTACTTCATATACAATGCATTAATGACAAATATGGCTAATTATGTTCGTTTCTTTTTTATAAATAGGCAAGCCATGCCACAGCAGGTCGCTCGAGATGAATGATCTTGATGTATTATGAGTTTAATCGATTTTTTATATACAGCGTGTGCTCTTTACAGCGACTCCCTCCAGAATGACTGCCGCATCATCCTGAGGACATTACCCTTCCAAAACATTGTTTTACACTCTTAGAGTGAATTATGACTTCACTTGAATGCTCTGGTTACAAAGTTCTTATCTTCTCACATTATGCTACTGAGCCACACAGCAACCAGGTGTTTTTGTCAGAAGTCCTAGAGCCAATTCACACTCACTGTGTTCCCATTCCCCCCACATCAACAAACATCTTCTTCTTTATTCTGAGGTACACCAGCTTCCCAACCATTCCTGGTGTACAAACCCCCCATTTCATCTCCAGCGCCATCCTCTGAAGTATCCTCTCCGCGTTAAAACATCTAATCCGATACAGCAAGCGTTCATCCAACAATGGCCTCCAGAGCACCCTCAACGTCAGTCCCCAGTACCTACCGCGCTCGAAGCGACAACCCACAGAAGAAAGCCGACGATCTAGTCCGCAAATACCAGAGACCCAACGATCCTAGTCCCGTCATGCTCGAGATTCTGAACAACCCAGATATCTATTCGATTCTGGTCGCAGCGCTTCGTCGTCATGTTTCTCTGGTTAAGTGCCGCTCTCAGGACTTTGAGGATTGCCAGGTCACGGTCTACGATCGAGCTTTGCTCAAACTCTCGAAGCAAGGCAATAGCGCGACTGATCCGGGCGCTTTGGAGCTCTACTTGACGGAATTTCTGGGAGTCGTTCCTATTGCACCTATCCAGGATGGCAAGGACACTGTTTTGATGCATGTTGAGTTGCAGCATGCTTTAGATAGGGGTACGTTTCTTTTTCTTCTCTTGAGTGAGTAGAAACTCACGGTAAATGACGGGACAGCCACCTATGAGAAAAGGCCCGCTCCACCAAGCAAGGAACACAAGCCTGAGCAAGAAGAGCCTTCCAGCTTCGACATCCATAACGAGTATGAGCGCTACTTCCCCAGCTCTACTCGCCACCCCGAAGATGACACGAGATACCCCGTGAAGGCGGGGCGGGAGAATAGCAACAACGCCGCCAAAGAGCTAGAGCTCAACGTGCGAGTAATCCGTCTTCTAGATGTCTACCGCCAGGCTAAGGACGACTACTTCAATACTAAGGAGCGAGACGGAGTCGACAGTCTCAGTGCAGTCCGGTTCCTTCGGGACTCGGCTGAGAATACGCTTCGGTATCTTCGCACCAACGGGCTGTTAAATAATCCCTGGGTCCCGGACCTCGAACAGAACTTTGCTATTGCCAGGGACAAGACCGCGCAAATTCTCGGTGGACGGAAGAGGCATTTCGATGTAGAGAGGCAGCGGGAGCGTGAAAGCAAGTATAAGAGACGCGCTCGTAAGCGGGCTCACCGGACTGTTGACTCCTACCGTCCTCCCCATGATAGCGGTTATTGATCACAAGAGTCTAAGATCTGGTTGGATTTCATCATGCATATTTTGTGGCCTCTTGTTTTCCATTTCTTTTCTTTTCGTTTGTCGCAGTGATGACTAATCTGCGCATCTTCGCCCCATCATTGGCTGAGGAATTGGCGCGCGCGGGCATCACGGGACAGGGTCACGCCTATTGTTTCACTTATCCCTCGTGCCGCATCCCCGGATTTCGTTTAATTATCGCTCACTCCTTTCATTACTCAATTCCTTCGAGTCTGTCTTTCTTAGTTTCTGCAATGTACAATTGATTATTAGTCGTTGCATTCCAGTTGAGATGTCCTACGTGCGCCCCCTGGTCGGGGCCGCTTCAGAAAGCAGCGGATCCTCAACATCAAATGCTCAATATACCCCAGTTTCAGATAGATCTGTTGATGACGAGCCTAGCCGTAATCCCGCTGGTTCCCTCAGAGTGAAGACTGACTTTGGCACGGTCCAAGATCAGTTCTCCGAAGACGACGAGGACGAGTACAATTATAACAACGAGAGTCAACCCAAGTTTAGTCGGCCCATGGCCCTAAAGTGCACGCCCGTCGAAGAGCAACAGATCGTGAAGAAGTTTGACCGCAGGCTAGTTCCATTTCTCGCTCTTCTTTACCTACTTTCTTTTCTAGATCGTTCAAGTATGTTTCTAGCTGTCTACCACGCCCCGAACCGCATCTGTGCTATCACGTATTCTTGTCTATTCGGCAGCTGACTCGCTTCAGATATTGGAAATGCCAAAATTGCTGGTCTTACAGAAGATCTGCATCTCTCGTCTTCGCAGTATGAATGGCTCCTTACGGCCTTTTACACCACGTACATTCTGTTCGAATGGATGACCTTGCTCTATCGGGTTTTCCCAGCACATGTATACATCTCCGTCTGCGTGGGCGGATGGGGTCTCGTGGCGTCATTCCAATCTCTAGCCTCGACTTTTGGGACAATGTTAGTTTTGCGCGCAATCCTCGGGATTACCGAAGCCGCATTCGGTCCAGGCGTTCCGTTCTTTTTATCGTTATTCTATAAGCGTGAAGAACTCGCATTTCGAACCGGGCTGTTTGTCTCTGCAGCACCGTTGGCCTCTTCATTCGCTAGCAGTCTAGCCTGGTTGATTGTGAAAGCTAGCAGCGATGGGCCAATCGCTCCGTGGCGTGCCTTGTTCCTCGTTGAGGGATTTCCCAGTGTCATCGTCGCTGTTTTTGCCTGGTTTATGATCCCTGATTCTCCAGGGACAGCGGCGTTCCTCGAACCCCGGCAGCGGATGGTGGCTCAATTGCGCATGAACGGAAAAGCGGAGCGGCCTGGTCATCGTAGAAGATTCGATTGGAGCGAGATTGGGAAGACTCTCGCTGATCCCAAGGCATATATTACCGCTGTACGTTCTTCTATAGTCATATACAGGATCTCACTAACAAGAACCAGTTTATGTTCTTCAGCTGCAACGTCGCATTCAGCTCCATGCCCGTCTTTCTCCCAACCATTATCCAAGAGTACGTTCCACCTAGGTACCACTTTAACTAAAACTAACGACAAAAGTATGGGCTATACTGCCAGCAACTCCCAAGCCCTTAGTGCCCCGCCCTATCTCATCGCCTTTATAACCGTCTTGATAACAGCCTACCTCTCGGACCGCTCCCGCACCCGAAGCACCTACCTTATCTTCCATGCGCTCCTCTCCTCCCTCGCCTATACCATCATCGCACTAACCAGTGCCTTCCACGCCCATCTCTCCCTAACAACTCATACCCTGCTCCGATACATGGCGATCTACCCCGCAACAGCAGGCTTTTTCTCCGCAATCACGCTCATCATCACATGGAGCATGGATAATCGCGTCGAGAAGGAGGGGAAAGGCGCCTCTGTTGCGATTCTAAATGTCATTGGCCAGTGTGGACCGCTGTTAGGGACGAGGTTGTATCCGAAGTCTGATGGGCCTTGGTATGTCAGTGGGATGTCGATTTGCGCGGGGTTCATGGCGCTTGTTGCGGTATTGGCTATGGGGTTGAGGGTTGTCTTGCAGAGAGCGAATTCGAGGGGTATTGACGGCACTGGGGCTGGAATGGTTGGGAGTGATCGAGAGAGGGAGGTTCTAATTGTAGGTGAGGGAGAGGGGGGTGTTGAGCGCGGGGCTCAACCATTTACGTATATCATATAGATTTGTCTTGGTTGGTTGGATAGTCTGTTTGAGTCTTGATGCGAGATTTGGCGGGATTTGGCGGGATTTTAGATATATGATGGATATACCCAGCTTTTTGGATCATAAATGAATGAAGTTATTATACAGCTAGGTATTTCCGATGGCTATACTAACCAACCAGCCAATCGCTAATATGAAAAGCAACATTCAACCAGGCTGAACGCTACCAAAGCAGAAGCATGAAACGCAACGCAACGCTAATAACCGGTATAACCCCATATTGTACGCCATCCTACCCCTCAACAAAGAAAGACACCAAAATCACCAAGCCGTATGTCCCCCATCAATCAACAACGAACTCCCCGTCATAAAACTACTCGCATCACTCAGCGCAAACAACGCCGCCCCGCGAAACTCCTCGGGACTCGCCAACCGCCCCAACATATTCTCGCTCTCCCAAAGCGCCCGACTCCTCGGATCCCTCGCAAACACCTGCTCCGCCATAGGCGTAACAATGTGCCCCGGGCACAAACTATTAACCCTTATCCCATACCGCCCCCACTCCATCGCCAGGTTCCTCCCGAGCTGTATAACAGCCGCCTTGGAGCTATTATACACAGCGCTCGTCATCCCCTTATTCGCTACAAGCCCGGACATGGACGCAACAAGCAAGATCGAGCCCTTGTTGTTGTGTTTGAACATTTGCCGCGCGGCGGCTGTGGCGCTGTGGAAGACTCCGTTGTAGTTGATGTCCATGACCTCGTGGAGTTTTTCGGGCGTGTGGTCTAGTGCGGGCGAGAGGTAGTTCACCCCTGCGGCGGCAATGAGGCCGTCTAAACGGCTGTTTTGGGAGGCGATGCTGGCGAAGAGAGTGTGGACTGCGTCGGAGTCGCGGGTATCAATGCGGTTGTAGTGCAGGGTTCCGCCGTAGTAGGTTTCTGCGTGCTGTTTTGCGAGGAGGTAGTCTCGATGTGGTGATTCGAGACGGTCGAGGCAGTATACTTTTTAAGTGTTAGTAATATTCATTTTTAAGTGAAGTGGGTGTAATTGGGAGGGGGTACCTTTCGCGCCAGCCTCCAACAATGCCTCGGCCATGGCAAGTCCGAGTCCGCGTCCGCCACCGGTTATGATATAGACGCGATTCTGGAGGTCGAATTCGCGGAATCGGTGTGTTGGCTGGAATCTTTCGCTGATTTCAGGCCTGCGGGCTTGGATGTGGTTTGCATCTTGGTGTGAGCCTCCGGCGCCGGTTGGGGGGGTTGAGGTTGTGTCGTGGTTTGTATGTATACTAGAATAGTATGGCCATAGTGCTAGTGGTGGTGTAATTGTTTTGCGTGTTGCGAGCGCGAGAGAGCGCGAGAAGGTTGTAAAGGTGAGTGACCTGGAGACTGCGCGCATCGTGAGGTATATGTATATATGAGACCTAGAAGGGTAGACAAGCAAAGGTAAGGTAAAGACTACGAAGCTGGCTGGATATGAAAAAGCAAACAAGGGGACTGTGTAAGAATATTAATGAAATGAGGAGATATATCCAGCTTTGAATGTTCCAAAACTTTGGAGGGTCAAGGTCCAGTTTATAGATATCTCCACGAACGTAACGCGTCCTCGCAATAGGCAAGATGATCACAAAACATGGCCTTATTAGAGGGGATTTTCTTTTTGCAAAGTATTATAAAAAAAAAAAAAAAAAAAATTTGGAAGACCGCGTAGATTGTTTTCACGATGAAGTCAATCATGGTGGTTGACCCATGGTACACGGTGAGCCCCCATGGGACAGAGGAAACGAGTCTGAGCTCGCCACGGGTGAGGTAAATGTGGAGATAAACCTAGATAAACCTAGATAAACCAATATATAGTTAGAGAACGTATTTAATGATGGTGGATAAAATATACAGACAAGAAATGATGGACAGGGAGGTGGAACTCGGGCTCGAAGGGCCTGGAGTAGAACGAGTCCAGGTGAGTATCGTAGGATTCTAGCCTCAGATCAAGGGGTTACCAAAGACGGCAGGTCAGTTCGATCAGGTATGTTCAGCTTTATGAAACGTGGTGAAAGCCTGGTCCACCCAGAAGAAAATCCTGGGTATGGGGAGCCGTGCCCTACTTCGCCGCCTTGTCATCGTCATCGTCATCGTCAGGGTCATCGTGAAGACTCATCGTGAGAAGCTCTTCTGAACATCAAAATGAAGCTGGAGGCTCGCAGGAGTGTTCTGGGACAGTTTCGACATCATAGCCACTCGTAGTTGCAGTCGTAGCTGTCGTTGCTATGTGATCTAGCGGAAAGATGAATTGATGAGAAGATGAAGCCCTAAGGTCGGCTTCAGCTTCCGCTGCCAGGAGTCCTCCAATGGGAAACTCGGCTTTGAGTGATTGTGTCATGATGACTTGTTCCAGGATTTCCGATTCCCGAGTCCTCGACCTGTCGTGACCGGATGACCTGGAGTTGCCACGGTAGCACTCTGACACTCGTCGTGCATAAGGCTTCAGGATGCCGGGAAACTGTCCGGCGAATCGTTCCATTATCTCGCTTGAGCCTGTCTAAGCGACTGTTCGTGGACATGGTTTTTGGTCTACGCAAGTAAGCATATAGACTACAGAGCTTGTCTGCTCATCGCTGAGATCATGGTATACTCCGGAGTACTTGTATAAAGCGGGAAGCCCTCGGGTTACTGTGGACAATTCCGGGCCCGAGAAGAAATTGAAGAATGCAATATTTCAAATCGTAAATCATTCTCGTGATATTATATCGTTAGCAGCTCCGTGCAATGCCGTGTCTCTGATTGGTATCCCATACTCCTTGCTCCATACTCCTTGCTCCAATTTAAAAGTCCAATCCCCTAATTGCTCATGGAGGTTCCAAAATCCAGTTTCATCAGTAATCGATCCACGCCTGCAGGTTTGCACGGCACATACGACTCCGCTTGGGCGACTGTCCAGCTTCCGTGGGCGTTGTTTGTTGCCGGCTCGAACATCATCTGTCCCTCTTCAGCCCGACTATCATCGATATCTCGTAATCGTGCGATGACCTCGTTCATTCCTCTTTCAACGTCCACGCGCGCTGCTCGGAGTGTTTGCCATACTTCTCGCTCTTCACTTGCGTAATCTATCAATGCATCGACCACACCTTCGTCAGTTTCCAAGTCCACATTGCGTTGAATGCTTTCAAGCCGAACCACGAGGGCGATGAAGTGGTCGATGCTCGAAAGTAAAGCCCGCAGAGCTTGGGTAAAAGGCGTATCGTTGATGAACAGTGACTGCACCAAGGAGAAGAGATATCGTCGGTGAGCAGCTGTGAGAGATTCCGGATCGTGCCGTCGAGAGCTCGTGGCTTCCGATCTGGATTCACTCCCCTCATCTGTCGTGATCCGCGTTTTTGCCGAAGTCGCAGTCCCTGGTCGGGATCCCGCCATGGACGCTGTGTCGGATGCCCCGGCTTCAATCCACTCCCGAAAGTGCTGCCACGACCCATTGATGACTTCGCCCTGGAAGAAGCTGCCTATTTCTGAGAGCACAAACAGGGATGCACTGCTTGTGGCCCAAATAGCGCGCATCTGGGCGAGTCTGGCGGTTTCTCTGGCCCTTCCCATTTGAAGTTTGCTTTTCCCGAACCGACTATTGCTTCGAGGAGGGCCCCAGGGGGAGGGATAACTCCTTCGTAGCGCCGTGTGTTTCCACATATCACCGAGGCGGATCTGTGCGCGCCTGATGCTCAACAGATACGAATGGATCTTTGAGTATATCGAAATGTCGGACGCCGAAAGAAATAGGTCAAGGGGTGGGAGGACTCGCACCGAAAGTGTCGTCGGGGAGGGAAATAGAAGGTCGTCGAAGGAAGCGCCAGATGTCTCTGCAAATTGACCTGGCGACCCCAGGTTTTGACCGGGTTCTTTTCGCTTAATTGACAACCGCACAAGATCCCTGGCGAGATCTAGCTCGTCATCAACGGGGTCTTCCTCGTTTTGAAGAGAATACATCTCAACCCAAGTATTGGTCAAAGCTGTCGCCACGTCGCCATCTTTGAGGGCGAGACCGTGAAGGCTTTCCGACACGACGTTCCTGGATGCCAGCGTCTCTGACCGTCGTTGTCGCTCCTGTAGGCGGGCATCGGCTTGTGATACTAATGCTGCGGCGAATTCACCGCGCCGTAACAGTAAGAAGTCGTGCAGAAGAGAGAGTATTTCAAGAAGTTTAGGGAGTGGTAATAGTTTTGAAAGCGTGCTCTGTGACAAGGACAGTCTGATCGAATCGACAGCGTTAGAGAGCTTCGACGCGGACAGGGGTGACTTTAGCCCAGCAAGATGTTTGATGTGTTCGCTATGGAGAGTGACGGGTGATGTTAAAAGTGCCTCAGAGTGATCCCCGCCGGAAGGGCCGCGCTTTGCTCGAATGAGATTCAACGTTTTTCCTATGAATAATATCGATGCCGCGGTATTAGGTGAGACAAGTCGAGGGAGAAGATTGGTATGAATGACAAACTGAGCATCTGAAATGGCCCCTTCGCCTTCACGCGTGCTGGCTTCTTGAATAAAGAAGTCTCCCTTGCCCAGGATAGGAAGATTCCCATAAAGCAGCCATGTAGATAACTGCCTCATCCATGCAGTTTCTGCTGCACTACTAAGGTTTCGCGCCATTTCTTCGATGTCGACATACCCAGTTTGCAACTCATCCCGGAGATGATCAATCAAGCTTGCACCTGTGCAGTTTTGTGTAAGTTCCTTCCTTGAGGCTGGTTGTATGAAGCGTCCAATCTCCCAAAGCCATTCCAATCGCCGTGTCCATGGAGAAAATTCACCAACAACGGTCGCTAATGGGACTATTCCATACCCCCCTACATAGCCACTATCTTCCACCAGAATCGCCTTCTCAACTTCAAGTATCTTCTTTTGAAACGCTCCCAGATGATGACTGCGGATGGCGGTGGAAACTGCCCGACATATTACTGAAGGGTGTGAGGAACAAATCTGCGCCGTGTGAGCTCGAAGCTCGGCGTGAAGCCGGCTCAATCGGGCAAGGGAGGAGAGAAGAGCTTTTTCTGGGGGCGAAAGGAGCGGAAAAGACTCTTCAGAGATGACATCTTCTTCGGTTTGGAAGTTAAAGAGAGACGACTGCTGACCGGAGAGGGAGAGAAGGATTTCGTGGAGCATGCTGGCTGAAGTTCTCTAAGCCTTGGATCAGTTTTGTTTGCCATAAACACCGCACAGTACTCACACTAGTCGAAAAGGCACTTCTTTACTCTGCCTTGACTTTTGACGCTCCCAGTACAAAAGCCCACTTCCAAGTATCTCGAAACGACACATATAAGACTATCGAATTTGGGAGAGCAATCGTCATAGAAGTTGTAATCCAAGTTGGGGAATGATTTCGACGCGATGGGTGCTGATTATCTATCGCGTATGTCGCAGCAAAAGGCGAGATCTGCGGTAGAGACGCGTATTAGAATCATGGACGCAATGGACGTGCTTCGGATGAGATAACTTGGTACAGTGCACCTGTGATCGGTGGTGCCTTCCTAGGTGCAGCTCCGCCTAAGGCATCAACCATGGACTTGGCATGCCCCGCCACTGTCGCCTGAGGCAGCGATTAGTAACGGTCCCCCTCTTACGTCGTCAAAGTCCAAACTCCAGACACTTCGTTTGTCTTGAATGATTAATCACCTTTTTACCAAGCGACCTTAACTTCCTTCCCTCCTCTTCTATCATCTCTCCAAAAATCTCTCTCATTTTCATAAACCTGACCCCATTTCGAGCTGTTGAGCTTCCTCCGCAACTTCACCGCTTCTGCCCCCTGTCTATATACATACAGTCGATACTGTTTGAAAGTCTTGCTAAGAGCAAGGCTTTCATTTCTACACCTTCATCATTTCCTCATCCAACCTTCCAGTTCGTGACGCTGCGAACCTGGGAAAACGAAGAGCGTCTGCCGAATCCGAAACTCGACCGGAGAAGAAGGCCATGACAGTATGCCTTGCGAAACTATATCTTGCGATCTCAAGGATGCTTGCTAATGAGCCTAGGACTCCAAGATGCAGATCGACACCCCCACGGAAGACACCGTCGAAAAGATCAAGCATGGCGAGATCGACGAGTCGCTGTACAGCCGACAGCTGTGAGCTTACCTACATTTCCTCCCTCAGCTTGGTTGCTAATTTCATCCTTCCAGTTATGTCCTCGGTCACGAAGCTATGAAGCGTATGGGCTCATCTAATGTCCTTGTCGTCGGTCTGAAAGGTCTTGGTGTTGAGATCGGTAGGTCGATCAAATATTACCCCACGTCTTTACACTAATAGTTTCAGCCAAAAACATCGCTCTCGCCGGTGTCAAGTCTCTCACGCTATACGACCCTGCCCCCGTCGCTATATCCGATCTCTCCTCCCAATTCTTCCTTCAGCCACAAGACGTCGGCAAACCGCGTGCCGAGGCGACCGCTCCAAGGGTTGCGGAGCTGAACTCTTACGTCCCGGTTACAATCCACGAGGGTGGAAATCTAGCGGGAGACTTAGAACAGCTGAAAAAATACCAGGCAATTGTCCTTACTTCAACGCCATTGAAAGAGCAACTGGTTATCGCAGATTTCTGCCACAAAAACGGCATTTACATCACTATCACAGATACCTTCGGTCTATTTGGATACCTCTTCAACGACTTCGGAAAGAACTTCACTGTTGGCGATTCCACGGGGGAGGAAGCTGTGGGTGGAATATTGGCAGACATCTCCGGTGATGGTCTTGTTTCAGCGCTCGATGAGACCCGCCATGGTCTGGAAGATGGCGATTTTGTGACTTTCACCGAGATCAAGGGCATGGAGGAGCTGAATAATTCTGCCCCGAGAAAGATCACTGTCAAGGGTCCTTATTCATTTTCCATTGGAGATGTGTCTGGTCTCGGTACCTACCAAGGTGGTGGCCTCTTTACGCAGGTTAAAATGCCCAAATTCATCGATTTCCAGCCGCTCTCTGAACAGATCAAGAAGCCAGAGCTTTTGATCTCAGATTTTGCCAAATTCGACCGGCCCCAGCAGCTTCACATCGGAGTACAAGCCCTCCACAAGTTTGCGGAGGCTCACGATGGACAATTTCCTAGACCACACCATGAGAGCGATGCCGGGGAACTTTTCCAGATTGCAAATGAGCTAGCGTCTAGCCAGGAGGATAAGGTTGAGTTGGATGAGAAGCTCATCAAGGAGCTGAGTTACCAGGCCCGAGGTGATCTTAATGCCTTGGCTGCTTTCTTCGGAGGTATCGCGGCACAAGAGGTTCTCAAGGCAGTGTCCGGAAAGTTCGGTCCAGTGCAGCAATGGCTCTACTTTGACTCCCTAGAATCTCTACCAACTTCAACCAGCCGGTCCGAAGAAACTTGCAAACCGCTTGGTACCCGCTACGATGGTCAGATCGCAGTTTTCGGTAAAGAGTTCCAGGATAAGATCGCCAATCTCACACAATTCCTTGTCGGAGCAGGAGCCATTGGATGTGAGACTCTAAAAAACTGGGCTATGATGGGTCTCGGAACTGGGCCGAAGGGCAAGGTCTACGTTACCGACATGGATCAAATTGAAAAGAGCAACCTGAACCGGCAATTCTTGTTCCGCACCAAAGATGTTGGTCAACTTAAGAGTGAATGCGCTTCCGCGGCAGTCCAGGCAATGAACCCGGAACTGGAAGGCAAAATAGTCACACTCAAGGACCGCGTGGGACCAGACACAGAGGACGTCTTCAACGAAGAATTCTGGGAAGGTCTGGACGGAGTCACAAACGCTCTCGACAATGTTGAGGCGAGAACCTACGTCGATCGCCGTTGTGTCTTTTTCAGGAAGCCGTTGCTAGAGAGTGGCACCCTGGGTACAAAGGGCAATACTCAAGTCGTCCTTCCGCGTATCACAGAGTCTTACTCGAGCTCCCAAGACCCTCCAGAGAAGTCCTTCCCTATGTGTACCCTAAAAAGTTTCCCCAACCGCATCGAACACACGATTGCTTGGTCCAGAGATCTCTTCCAGACGTACTTCGTGGGCCCACCAGAGGCCGTCAACATGTACCTGTCCCAGCCGAACTACATTGAGCAGACACTCAAGCAGGCTGGCAACGAGAAGCAAACACTGGAACATCTGCGCGACTTCTTAGTAACCGATAAACCATTGACTTTTGACGATTGTATTGTCTGGGCTCGTAATCAGTTTGAGGAGCAGTACAACAACGCCATTCAACAACTGCTCTACAACTTCCCCAAAGACTCAACTACCTCAACCGGTCAGCCTTTCTGGTCTGGACCGAAGCGTGCTCCCACGCCTCTCAAGTTTGACAGTTCCAGTCCTACCCATCTCGGATTTGTCATCGCGGGAGCAAACCTCCATGGTTTCAACTACGGCATCAAGAACCACGGAGTCGACAAGGACTACTACAGGAAGGTTGTTGATAACATGATTATTCCCGAATTTACGCCGAAGTCTGGCGTGAAGATTCAGGCGGATGAAAATGAGCAGGCTCAGCCTTCCACTTCTTCATTTGATGACAATGACGAAATTCAACGGCTTGTCGATTGCCTCCCTTCCCCCAAGGTGCTTGCGGGATTCCGTCTGCACCCAGTCGAATTTGAGAAGGACGATGATACCAACCATCACATCGACTTCATCACAGCAGCCAGTAACCTTCGCGCCGAAAACTACGATATCCCTCCAGCCGATCACCACAAGACCAAATTCATTGCCGGAAAGATCATTCCTGCCATTGCCACCACCACCGCTCTCGTCACGGGTCTGGTTGCTTTGGAACTATTCAAGATCATTGATGGCAAGGACGACATTGAACAGTATAAGAACGGGTTCATCAACATTGCGCTACCGTTTTTCGGGTTCAGTGAGCCCATTGCAAGCCCCAAGAGCACGTATCAGGGTAAGCAGGGTGAAGTGGCCATTGATCAAATCTGGGACCGCTTCGAGGTGGAAGACATCACTTTGACCGAGTTCATCAAACACTTCTCAGACCTGGGTTTAGATATCAGCATGATTAGTTCTGGTGTCAGCCTTCTCTACGCCAGCTTCTACGGCCCGTCCAAGGTGAAGGACCGTCTTCCTATGAAGTAAGTTATAGATAACATCCACCGAAGGTCATATTTCTAACGCATATCTCTATAGGATGAGCAAGCTCGTCGAGCATATCAGCAAAAAGCCGATCCCCGAGCACCAGAAGAATGTTATCTTTGAGGTGACCGCTGAGGACCAGACGGAAGAGGATGTTGAGATTCCATATGTCATGGTTAAGAGGCAGTAGAAGTCGACTGAAGGTGCCTGAATATACTTAGCATTCGAAAAGCACAACCGTCTCACAGATATACATTGGACGCATTACACCAGTTAGAAGATATTGAAATAACAATTCTCCAGTCTCCTTTATTTTGAAGCATTAGTTGATGAGCAACCACTTTGTCATCGGCCTGAGCCGGCCTAGACCGGCTTAGTGACCCCTCCGTAATCAACGTCATTCCCATTATTAAAGCTCCCCGCGCCCCCTTCAACTCGTATGCCTACCTCCAGCTCCGTGCCAATTTTTACTACCTTTCTTCATGCTCTTAACCCTCCGTCGAGTCCAGCAGCTTACGAAGCATCTTTCATCCATAAGTATCATCGCCAGAACCTCAAATACAAGCATATCCCGAAGCTTTTTTATCCCCGCACCACCATCGCGCAACATGGCCGTAAGCCACCTTACCAATCTATTGGCCAATCCCTTTCTAACAATTGCTATATTCCAGACAGGAAACGCCAACAAGATCACTGACTGGGTGAAACCCGGCGACACGTCCGGCGAGTTCAAGCGTCAAGAATCCGTCTTCCGCAACTGGATCTCCAGCAAGCCCGGCGCGCAGTTTCCCCCAGAGAAGGACCGATACCACCTCTATGTCTCTTATGCATGTCCTTGGGGTGAGCATCTCTTTCCTGACTATGGGCTTCGGGGTCACTAACATTCCCAGCACACCGAACTCTCATCGCGCGCAAGCTAAAGGGCCTCGACGACTTCATCACTTATACATCCGTGCATTGGCACTTGGCCGAAAAAGGTGAGGATTAATCTCAATAAATCAAGACCGTACAAGATAAAGCACTAGCTAACATTCCCAAAAGGCTGGCGCTTCGCAACCTCTGACGAGAACGTCCCCGGCGCAAACACAACACCAGACCCCCTCCACTCCTTCACACACCTCCGCAATATCTACTATGACAACGAACCCGACTACGCCGGTCGCTTTACCGTCCCCGTCCTCTTCGACAAGAAGACAGGGCGAATCGTCAGCAACGAGAGCTCCGAAATCATCCGCATGTTCTACTACGAGTTCGACTCCCTCCTCCCCGCGGAATACGCAAACGTCGACCTCTTTCCTTCCTCCCTCCGCGAAACCATCGACACTACAAACGAATGGACCTACAACGACGTCAACAACGGCGTGTACAAGTCTGGTTTTGCAACAACGCAAGAAGCCTACGAGCGCGCTGTCACCACGCTCTTTTCTTCGCTGGATAAGATCGAGTCTCATCTTTCTTCTTCCAAGGGCCCCTACTACTTCGGTGACAAGATCACAGAGGCTGATATACGGCTCTTCACGACGATTGTTCGGTTCGATCCGGTCTATGTGCAGCACTTCAAGTGTAACCTGCGGGATATCCGGACCGGCTTCCCAGCGATTCATCGGTGGTTGAGGACGCTGTACTGGGATGTTCCGGCATTCAGGGAGACAACGCAGTTTGAACATATCAAGAAGCATTACACCAAGAGTCATACGCAGATCAACCAGTTTGCTATCACGCCTGTTGGACCCGTACCGGATATCCTACCCAAGGAGGAAGAGGTGGCCGCGGTGAAGAAATAGGATCCAACACGTCGAAAGGAATGAAAAGCAGCCGTATATACTCAAACCACTATATAACTCTACCATTTACGCAAATTGTCCCACAAATGCAATCCCGTTCGATATTCCTCTATACACTATATAAATCTATCCTAAGAGAAGCAATCCGGTAGTTCCTAGATAAATACAAAAGAAAAGAAGAAAAGGTTGCATACACCACCACCAATCCACGCAACCGTTATACATATGTATGTTGAAAAGAGGAAAGCAATAAACTCCATAGGATGCTTCTGCGCACGACGCCTTGCCATGCGAGTGTAGATCTGCCTTAAAAACCAGACCAAAACAACTGGTCGTTCGGGGAAAAAGTCATCCCTTGCTGACGAGGATAGAATGCTAGATAAAGGGTTGACGATGGTAGTTCAGCGGTCAGGGCAATAGGATAGGAACTGAGAACGGTCGGAAAGTATGATGATTTGCTGTTATGAGCAAGCGCGGGTAAAAGAGACGTATTGATTTCCATCATAGGGAAATCGGAGCGCCGAAATGAACGCAGAATGGTTCAAGGGTATCTCGGTGAAATTTTCAAAAGACCCAATAGAAAGAATGCGGAGTTTCGGTATGGGGGAAATAAGCGAGCGGTTGTAGTTGCAGGGTCGAGCAAGGTGGCTTTTTACCTTAGTCCGAGCATTCGCTTCGAGTTTTCGTAGACAACGTAACTGATAGACACTGCGGGTGCAACCTTAAGTAGGTTGGGGGTGAGGCCCTTATAGAATCCGCGAAGACCTTCGCTTTGGATTGTTTTTCGGGCAACATCAGCAATGCTGTTGTAAGTTGTGGGGTGCAATACGGTGCCCTGGGCTTGCATGCGAGTTCGAAGGACATTTAAAGGATAGACAACCGAGGCACTAGCACCTCCGCTAAGGGCACCAATAGCACCTGTAGTGAAATTCGACAACGGAATGTCATCCTCATGGCAGCCGTGAAGCCGAGCTTGTCGAGCAAGAAGGGTCCGTTTCAGGTATTCGAATGTCGACAGGTCAATAGCAGCGTAGGGAAACATTCCAATGAGGCCAAGGGGCAGGCCGCGGAAGAACCCAAACAGGCCATTCTTGTTCCACACTTTTCGTGCGGTGGCTGCAATGAGTTGATTGCCCTTTAGGCCGCCCTCGACAATTTCGCATTGCATTCGGCTGATTTACAAGTAAGCAACAGGGCGTGGTAGCGGGAAATCCAAGAACTTACAATTTCAATGTATCAAGCGGGTAGACAAAACATCTATCTCGATGTTAGACGGCCAGACCCTGGAACTGTATCGGAAATACATACTGAGCAACCATTCCACCAAAACCCCCGGATAAAAACTGTGAGGTCGCCCGAAGACGTTTGGGGTCATTGTGGCCTTCCAGGCTTGCAAAGGCACGTTTCGCAGACTGTATAACGTTAGTCACAATTTCGAATACAAATGGCATAGGCTATCTGACCTCATAAGCCCCAAATTTGATGGCGGACTCGGGCATGACTTTGACAACATTCAACCCATTTCCTGTTCCCGTTAGCGATATTCGGTGTCTTGCAAGGCTGATAACATACCTGCGAACAAACTCCGGATACCTCCAGCCCTCCACAACTCTTTTACCGCATCAACCAGAGACTTGGACGCTCTCCCAGCTGCTTTGATCGGTGCTCCACTTTTAGCTTCACTAATAGCGGCCGATGTTGATTCGGTCTTCGCGATAAGATATACTTTTAGACGGTCCAATGGCGCAGTGGCTGTCCTAGACACGGCGCCTGCCAAACCACCAGCAATGAAATAACCTAGTTGAGGAGTGTTCTCGGTCAACTTCTGTTCATAATATCGGAAGGACATCCACATGGCGACGGTCCTGGGTATGGGCAGCCACTCCAAATCCACTTCACCGTCAGAGGGTGAGGAATCTTCCGCAAACTCAGGCTGGGGTAGTGATAGCGCAGCAGTTTCGGCATGTGCTGACGGGATGAGGGCTGTCAAAATGAGTGCTGGGAAGGTGTTGTACAAAAAGCTTCTGATGGCCAAAATAAAACGTCTAAGAAACGAGTGGTCTGTACCTAAACCCTGCAGATCATTGATATGGACATCTCCTTCCGGGTTTAGATTCCCCGTGGCCGTGTAGTATGACAGAACGGCGTGTAAATCGTAGGAAGAATAGCCGGCTAGGAAGAGGAGAAAGTCCCTACACAGCACGGGGCCATTAGCGAAGCTTAAAATTAGGTCTCCCTAGGTAAACAATACACACCTCCACTCGGGGTAAGTGATAACGCCGTCGTTATTCGTATCCACGTCCGCGAAGAATTCATCTAGCTTTGCTTTCGAGACGATCACGCCGGATTTTGAAAACGCGGTGCGGAGCTCGTTTTTATCGATTTCCCCGTTTTGGTTGCGGTCAATACTCTTGAAAAGCTCCCAAAGCTCATGCTCGGTACGGTTGACGAAATTCCGGAACTCTAGAGATTATTAGGTTTGTCAAACCACCAGCCGGTAGCCAGCTGCTCGAGTATCGCGGAAAAATCACGATACGAAGACGTGCGATCTTACCAGAGAATTCTATGAATCCATCTCCATTTGCGTCGACTGAGCGGAATATGCTCTTCAACATGTTATCCGCATTCTTCAAAGCTAACAGAGAAAAAAACAACTGTTAGCATCGCCTGGTTCTATCAGGTGCACTCCGGGTACACGAGAGTGACACGGGACAAGGTCATATAGCGGCGCTCACGATGATCGATTTTCTTTAAGCCCTTCTTCAGCCCATTGTAATCCAAGTGATCCCGCTGTTTGGCACCCAGGCGTGTCCAGAGCCTAGCGACTCTTTGGTCACATTCATCTTTAGACTCGCCGCCGGCCATGTTCGGTTGGGGATAAGATTATAATCGGACACCCGTCATTATTTTCGAGGAGGGGTCAAGGGGCTTGAAACTGAGAGTATCCCCGTCGGCAGTAGGGAAGGATAGGCGTAGCGATAACTTGAGCATCGAATCCGCAGGTGTCAAGGTATAAGGATGCAAAGGAATGGCAGATATCGCAAGCCGAGTCTCAAAGGCCAATAATCGTCATGAGAAATCCGGCGGCCATGATTTGTTTCTGATGGCGGCTACGGATCAATAATTTCCCGCCTCCTCAGTCTAAACGGTCAAACAACACTCCATGCGGCAGCATGTGTTATTGATCATTTATTCCTACTGTTTGCATGATATAATATATATGCTCGCTATCACAATGAGGACAGACTTATCTGCGCTTCACTACGTTGGAAAGTCCTGAGAATCACATCATGGCGGCTAACTACTGGGCTTCGACCCAGCGCCGGCACTGGTTATTCTCTAGAGAGCGATTAGCAGAGATTCGGGAAAGCTTCAAGGAGAAAGACAAGCATGCGCACTCGCAGTTCCCTTTGCCGGATCAACGATTTCTCAGTATCTATTTCAATCAGCGTAAGATATGTGTCAATAGATCCAGGATGCCCATGCTAAGCGCGAACAGAGCTCGGTAAGCTGGGCAAGAGGATGTCGACCAGGCAACAAGCACTTGCTACCGCCCAAGTATACATCAAGAGATATTACACGAAGAACGAGATCAGGGGCACGAACCCGTATCTTGTCTTCACCACTGCATTCTATCTTGCGTGTAAAATGGAGGAATGCCCGCAACATATCAGATTCGTTGTCGGGGAGGCTCGAAACTTCTGGCCAGGTACGGGTTTCAAACAGACAATCTATCAGCCGTCACTAATGATTTGCAGAATTTATTGCCCCCGATGTCTCAAAAATCGGCGAGTGCGAGTTTTCTCTAATTTCCGAGATGCATTCGCAGCTTATCGTGCATCACCCATACCGGACCCTATCAGACCTCCAGCCTGAGCTATCCCTGACTTCAGATGAAATCGCTCTTGCGTGGTCGGTGATCAACGATCACTATCTCACTGACTTGCCGCTATTGTACCCACCTCATGTTATTGCGGTCATGGCGATCATTGTGGCCGTTGTCTTTAAACCGAGCAGCCAGACGGCCTTTCATGGTTCTGCAGCACCAATAGCCGGGGCAATGCGTGAAGGTGGTTTGAACATACTCGCGGCCCTCGGTGATAGAGGAGGGGCTGGGCCTCCCCCTAGAATCCAGAAACTCGTTGCTTGGCTTGCTGAGAGCGACGTCGACATCAAAGCAGTCATTGAGTGTACACAGGAGCTGGTCTCACTGTACGAGGCCTGGGAACAATACAGCGAGAAGCACTGTAAAGAGTTGCTAGGCCGGATGATTAAGGCCAAAACTTAGACAAGTGAAATACTGGGCTTTTTTTTTAAGACGGTTCATATTGCAAGTTATTGTTACTGGGTCAGACCAAAAAAGATACACTGGAATAGCAAGGTAAAAATAATCTACTTTACTGCCTAAACAGAGGGGTGGAGCGCAAGCGAAGCGTCGTGCGGAATATAACCTTCCTAGGTACTAAATATTAACATCTTAGCCCAAACATCTGTCGAGCATACGCGAGACCAAAACGCTCGTCAACTAAACTATCATGGATGTAGTTTTGTAGCCGGGAACATTGTTGAGCGTCCAGAGCAAACACATCACGGCCTGTCAAGAGCTGCGTCTGAAATCCAGCTTTCTCCAATGCAAATTGCGCCATGCGGTTAAGGATTGGGTGTTAGATATGTTATCTCATTGTCATACCCTGAGGCGCTGCGAACGTTGCTATTACAGGGACTTTTCTTCGCGCTTGCTGACCTTATATTCATACGGGCTTTGGCCGACTAGATTATCTTGTTAGCAAGGCATCCAGTCTAATTAGTGCGCAGGAACTTACTAGGAACAACTATTTGCGGCAGACCTAGAACGAGGCGAGGTACTTTGGCTCGAATGACAGGAGTACAGGTAGGCGCCTACAGCATCATTTAGCTGGAGAAATTAACGGAAATAGGTATGGGCGACTATACTCATTGGTTAAAACCCCTGTAGGCTGGCACAGGCGCACCAAGCGGTAGTACAATCTCATCAGAAGCTAGGATGCTTTTGTGTTGTTATTACTTATACACCTCTATTTCTGCTAGTCCTTGCGCCCTCTGCTCCGGTGTGACCTTCGAGCCGAGATCCCCAAGGGTAGAACCCGGACTAAGTTAAATAAGCACGGTTACAAAGTACAAAATGGCTACACTGACGTTTTTCAAACAATCAGATATAAATGTATGTCGAACATTCTCTGGGGCAGTGCGGGCCCATTCTTCTGCAAGACAGATCTCTGTTCGTTTTATACTGAGTGCGTCCTCGAGGATCTTGATGAACTCCTCGCTGGACTGCCGCACGATGAGCCAATCCACTGGGTAAATGATTCTGCTGGGCAGTTCCAGCTAATGAGTGGAGTCAATTGGATTTCCTACCAATGTGAGCCGAAAAGTCGGAAAGAGGGACATTATTCCTAAGTACTCGATTTAATAGCGACATGCGAGTATACTCGTACAGCTCTTGTGCACTCCAGGCAAGCAGGCCGAAGCTGTCAATGAGCCTGGATGCCATCAGTTCGGTAGAACATTTAATTTTGAAATCTCACCCGCAACTGGGTTGAAGCCCATCGTCAGGCAGTATTCCTTGGGTGAGCTTGATACCCCAGACGCCACACGCGCGAACCGGCTCGTGGACACTGCCAGTGGCTGAACGGGCCATGTCAGCATAACAGGTTCGACATGCAGATACCTACGTAGCTTACTGTCAGTGCCCACATGAAAGTCTAGCCAGTCGTAACCGGCGATAGATGCACCAGTGCCGGACGAGCTGCCAGATGGTCTCAAATAACCGTCAGCTCTCGGGTTCCACAGGGCAGAGTAATCGATGCACTGGTCGGGGGCCTTTTCGGATCCCAAACGCATTCAGTTTCGTGTTTCCAAGGAGCATAGCTCCTTTCTCAATAAGTTACTTGACATATAACGCTGTTTTATCCTGAGTTCCGTATAACTCGGTAAAGGCCCGATTGCCCATCGTAGTCTTGACGCCCTACATATCGTGTTGTCTTTGATGGAAACACGTACCCCATTGAGCGGTAGCCCCTCGCTTTTGTTGTAGTAAAGCCTCGACGGGACCGCTATTCCTCGACTATCTCCATCATATGCGGAGAGACCTGCAGCGGCTTAAATCTAAAATAATCCATTGCGCGTGAGTGGGTAGACAGGGCAGGAAGATTAAGAGCCACACTTTAGCTTGTCCGTTGAATCCGGTACTGTATCCAGAGTAAAGGCTTTGTAGCTGTCGAGATACAGCCTCCAGACTTCGTGGAGGCCGTCTCCTCGAAGGAAGTAGGGGCCGTCCGGCAGGAGTTTACCACCATGACCTTCAGCCTTCAGCTCTTTAAATTGATCAGGACGGGATCGTTGTCTAAGCATATGTGCGCCAACTGGCTGTGAATCCTTGTACTGGACGGATATCTTCCCACGATTTGCAGATAGCGGCGAGTATACGTCGTCATTTGCTGCAAAATAGTCCAGCCGTGTCTTGAGCAATTTTGTCGAAATCGTCCGATTGCGATGCAGTCACGACGATCGCCGGAGACGTCATCCAGGAGTGGATGTCTCGCTCTCGAAGTCGGATCTAGTTTCCGGTTATTAGTTGCTTGCAGGGGAAATATTGTAGGATTCTGCGACTGACCGCAGGAACGGATTTCACAAAGTAAGCAATGTTACCAAGGTAAATAGCCGTCCTGTCGCCCAAACCTGTCATGGCGGAAAGTAGCATGATAGAGAATGGGGTCGTACTCAGAACAGGGAAGAGGCTGAGGAATCAAGAACCTTTCGAGACGGATACCTCCTCGAAATTGCACCAGGCAACCGATCGTGCAGGGGTGGGTGGCTGTGCCCGGTGAAAGAAACTCAAATCCATGATGAAGTAGGAGAGATAATAACATTTCTATCTCGGGGGAGCAGTGGGTGTACCCTCTGCTGTATGCACTCTTCCGTACGCTTAGTGATACCACAAAGCCAGTAGTGTTGAGGATAACAAGCACACGATTGGGTGCTGTAGCATTCCAGCGGCGGTTATAGGTATTGAATAATAATAACCTTTGTCTTCCTGAGTAGAGACTAAAAGTCAGCTAATAATGTGAGTTAGATAGTCAAATTCGGTTTATTGCCCTCTGGAAATTGTTAAACCAGCTGCCCTAACAGTTATAGTCATTGTATGAGCAGCACTTCAGCAGATGAGGGCCTATAGCTTTGGTGGTTTCTAAGTGAAATCTTCCTCGGTGTATTTGTAACTACTCCGGAACTAGCAGTATCTGCGCAGCTGCGCGTTATTTGACAAAACAAGAATTTGATAGGAATGACATAGACTTCTTTTGAGCTTCCAGTGCTAGCAATTGCTTCCGAGATTCGGGAGAAAAAAGCCTGTACCCTGGGAATTTCAAGAGGCGGAACAATACCAGGCATCACAAGGAGTAAGCACAAAAAAGTGTGAGCACAGGGTCAAGACAGTATACCAGTCAACCAGAAAGCTAGTGAGAGCATCATGGATATAGAGCAGCAAGGCCAAGTTCGTCTCTCCAGCCACCGGCGAATGGGTGACCCACGTGATGCCAAGACACAGAAGCCACTTTCAGCCTCCCCTTTCTACCAGTCCGGGGTTGTGCATCTGTGATTCTGTAACCATGCGTGTTGCTTTATGCCAGCCCACGGCCGAGTACTTCCGTTCCATTGTACTCCGTGCTCCTGAGATTTTGGTCTAGTGCGACTGTTTCGGGGTGCATTCCAGTCGGCGCATATCAAAATTCTTCGACCATGTCGCACGGTTCACTTCCGTGGAAAGGATGGGGAAACGCTGGGACTGAGCAAATCATGCTGTTTGTTGTGGGTGGGGCTCAGATCATTTGGTTGCAAATCATCATCCGCTCTCGTCATGGAATTGGTTATCCTGGAGTCCTGGACTCATGGTGGGAATTTGCCAGCGCATGCCATTACTATCTTCGGAACAGATGCCGTATGATTCATTTTGTCTTTGTTGCAATCTGTCATACTCGAGTGGCTTGATAGGAGGATAGATTGAGGTCCAGCATGTCAGCTCTTCGAAACTCCGAGTGAGCTCCTGAGTCCTGAGTCCAAGCATAAAGGGATCCTCCGGAATACGGAGGGACGGTCGTCGATCCACCCACCCCCTCTCAATATCGGTCAAAGACTCAAATACCGTGGTTTCCTGCATTAATGCACAGCCGAGCAGAATTAGTCCAGCTACGGAGTACGGAGTACTCCTTCAGGGCTCCCAAGGGGGAGATGATAGACAGACACCTGGCAGCCTTAAGCGGCTACGCCGGTATTGAATCTGATCGCTTCCAACTTCTGACTACGCCATGTTAGTACTGGCGCTTGTGATGAGCGTCATTAGCTTCACTTGGTAGCCGCCCAACCTCGATGTCCGAGGTTTCATTGGAGATGGGAGTCAAAAACTGTAAGAAGTTCCACTTGGTGCGGAGATATGGACCTTTTATTGGCCTGCTCAGAATAACTTGCCAGTGTTGCCACTGAGCTGCCGCTGTGGAGGATCTGGTTGGGCCCTGGGCTGCCCTCGAAGTGGTGCGTGACCTCAGGCTGAGTTAGCGCCGAGCTTGTGGAACAAGCGTGTTGCAAAACTTACACATTGCCAGCGGCCAGAATTGGTGGACTTGGAAGCAGGCCGTACGGTATGTTACAGCAGGTCCCACTCTAGGCTCAGCCCCAGGACTTGAAATTATCAAACGGACCAGTTAAGAGCAGCCCCTCTCTTCCTTCCAACTGTTTCGCCTCCGACTCTTTTCCCTCCCTCTTGTCCCACCTTCGATTACAACTCTTGTTTCTCCATCCCACACTGCGTAAATTCAATCCATCCTTCTTCCACCGTTCACTTCTATCTTCTCAACAGTATTACTATTTCTTACTTCTTTGGTCCCCTGCGTTATTATATTCCCCTTAGGATATAATCATCCAATCCCCTTCGCATTCCACAACGACTTCCTTGTCACATTTCGTTTCTGTTCCCCAAACAAAAGTCCTACGCCTCTCAGCGTTCATCGCCTTTGGTCCTTGCTTGTATCCACTAGTGTACCTTGACCATTTCAACTTGAACGACTCAACGTGTCTGCTCTTACGCATAGCCGATAATACGCCACCGCCATTATGTCGACCTTCTTCTATGGACAACACCATCAGCACCACCACCACCACCAACAGCAGCAGCACCACCACCAGCAAGCCACTCACCACGGTGCCGCCGCTCATCTGCCAACGTCAAATAACCATCATGGTGGCCGCACCCGACGAGCCCCCAGAGTGTCTGCCGCCCAAAATTCTCAACGGCAGTTTCGAGGAGTTAAGAGTATGAGGGAATTGGCTGAAGCCCCCAATGTTTCTGCTTTCCGTGTCCGATTTGAAGCTGGACGTTCCTTTGACCTGGACGACGACCTGGAGTTCTGTCCCGGTCTTCTGACAGAGGACGATGTATGTTTCTACAATGTTGAGGAGCAAACTCGATATGCCCCTTTTTCATGATCCATTATTGACTCGGCCTACTCCAGCTACACTCAATTCACTCTGCTTCTTCCGATCGCTCGTCTCTCTCCAGTGGTTCGCCTGACACCTCTCCGCTCCAGCATCAGATCCAGCCTGTTCAGCAGGTTACACCGTCGATTTCCTTGTCTCCTGCTTCTTCCAGCACATACCTTCACTCAGGGGTTACCGGTAATTATAATCACCAACAAGTGAATTTCCAGCAGCCTTCGGCTGTCCGAACCCGCAAAGTCATTCCTATTATCAACCCTAATACTGGAATGACTATGACCAGCCCGCCGAACTCTATCTCCCCGGCGTCGATGCAGAACGCTCCGCGACGGTGGTAAAAGCCATGATCTGCCAAGCTTTCCAACTCTACTGGCAGGGAACCCCACCGTTCGCCTACGACCTTTTTTCGATTTCGCTCAGCTTCTGCATTGCCGGTCTCCCTAACCGCGGGTCATAATATTCACTGTTTTGTTCCTCTTTAATCGTTTGACACGACTAAACCCTTTTTACGATTATACCAAACTCACCTTTTCTGATTTCACGAATCCGCGGAACCTAAAAAGGATATACCGTTTTGTTTGTACATACACCCTCCGATCACGATTTCCTAGATTGATGCTTCTTCGACTGTGCGAGCGACGGCGCCTGCGATTCGATTCTTGCATTCACCAGCGATACCTTGTTCTTTTCACCTTTTCGGTTAGGGAAAACCAAAATATCTATTATCGGTCTCGGGGATTAGGCCGGCGATGATGTATAGAAAGCGGCGGTTTGCCAACTTCGGGCATGGAGTTGTTTTCTTGGAGTATGTTTTGGTGGGCTTTGCCAGATCAGCTTAGCGATTTGCCATGATTATTTGGCTTTGGGGGTTTTTCGGGGACTGGGTACAATTATGGGTGGGATGGATTTTCATTGATGCGTTTTTAAGGATCTAGAAAGGCGGGAACGATATACGTCTTGCATTGGTTGGGCTTTGTTAAACTTGCTCCGGAAGGTTTTGCTACGTTTTATATCTTGCATATGTCTTGTCTGACCTCTCTACTTTGTTTCTGTTTCAACTTTGTGTATATCTTGGGCTGGCGACACGCAGTCCCTATTGCTATTGTTTTAGGTCAACTTGCTGTGAATCCATGGAATGGATCAGCATTCATAGGTCCCTACGGGTATAGGCCTTGAATTTATCTTCTATTTGTTTTCTGCTATACCACGCCTGCAGTCTGATACTTACATACTCCGGAGTAGGTATTAAGCTGAACGGTCCTACTCTTCGTATCCAATCAGAATTAACCCGAGTTGCGTCTCAATTCGCCGAGACCATCTTGATCATCTATATCGCCGCGTGGTCCAGACATGTAGGCCTGGACAGAGTGGTGGTACAAAATATACATGTGCACTCCATGTTACGAGTTTTCATTTGGCTCAAGTTTCAAGTCCGTCAACCAAGTCTGCCAATAATAAGCCAGTGTATTATATCCCATATCCCTGCAGAGGATATGGGGACTGTTTGCAGTGATTCTGTCACACAATATAATCCCCTAGTCAGTATGTATGCTTGGGTGGGTTACTTGGTATAGGCTGGTGGTCGGTTTTTGAGGCGTCCCGATAGCCAGACATACCAAAATGCTCTACTAGGGATCAGAATGAAACATGGTCGAGATTAATTCCATAGGTTTTCCAGTCTCGATTCTCAAATCATTCCCATCGAGTCACCCGCATCTCATCGAGACTACAGACCAGAGCTGTATACATGGACCTCCCCGTCATACAAAAGCCAACCAACATCGCCATTCGCAAACATTAGATTGATAGACAGATTCTAAGAGAACATTACTAACCCATTTCCCCGGATTTGATCACCTCGGATACGTGGAAGCAGTGGAAGGCGTGCGAAATCCAGATGAGTATCGATGACGTCACCTGCATATCCGAACTCCAGAATGACGAATGCAGCTCTCCAATTGACTTGTTAACTTGCTGTCAGAGGAGCTTCTTGACACTTGTTTAAATACTTCTATCTCTCATGGTTATCTGAAGCTTACCTCCTATGTATCAATCGACCTACCACCCATCAAGCAACCACGTTGAAACCAAAGGTCATCACTCTTTCGTGTAGGTGAGAATCCAACCTTCTGTCTCTTATTATAAAGAGTCTCCTAACTGACAATATATCAGATACATACAAACAGACAACACTGAACAGAATGTCTTTCCTCCCATCTATCCGCGCAGCCACAAGCGCAAACACCCGTCTGGCTCTTAGACAGAGCATCCCCGCGACCTCAACAGCTTTCCACACATCATCTGCCCGACAAGGTCTGAAGGAGAGTGATCAAAGTATATCTCTCCTTTTCTGCTCATTTCCATATCGTCTCTTCCCTGTCCTGTCCATTTCATCCCAGGCCCTCAATATAGCATGTAAATAATGTACGAGATACTAACAAGAACGTCTACCTAGACCGCGATGACCTGGACAATGTCTACGAAAACGAAAAGCAAGAGAACGTAAAGCGACACAAGGATGGCAAGGGAAAGTGGAACCAGAATCTGGCGTCGAACAGTGAGGCTTCGGTATGCTTTCCCCTCCCCCACCCTTATATATATATATCTTCGTCCAGGTGCTAATGGAAATCCGAATAGGTTAAAGCCGACAGGGGCGAAGTTGACAGCAAAGAGAGTTTCATCGACTTGCAAGATCGGACGAAGAAAGAGGCTAACAAGGGGAATTGAATTGATGTAATTGATGTAATTGATGTTGTAGATAGGAGATGCATGGGTGTGCTTTTCCTTGTTTCGGGTTTGGCTTTTCTGTCTTGTATTTTGTTTGATGAAGCAGTTATCATTTTGAATCAACTCTAACGACCCAGAGTATTCAATGGTTTATAGAAATGTCCCATGGTATAGATTGTAGTACCATACCTATATAAACGGATCATACCGTAGGCCAATCCCAACGCCGTCATTCAAGGAGTGTCCGGTCAACCAAGACATGAGTCTAGCTCAGATAAAGAAATCATCAACGCCATCGCCGCCAAGCAGGTATACGAATTAAACATGACAAATAACGAAACCCTCATTTCAAAAGGACGATCAGGATAACCAGCAAAATAATCAACCCGATGATCGTCATCATACTCAAGTTGTCGCCGGCCTTCCTTCGAATCTTATCGATCCGTCGCCGCGCATTTTCCAATCGATTCTGATGCCTCTCAGTTGTCCCATCCATATTGTCCAAAAGCGCCACATGCCCGTCAAGTTCATCCCCAATCTGGATACTGAGCTGATGCTGCCGCCCGATTGACTCACCTAGCCGATCTAGCTGGTCGTCCTGATCACGCATCGTCTGCTCATGATGAGCGTAAATTTGTTCATTATCCATGCCAGATGTGTCCACGCTATCGGGGGACGGCTCGTCACGATACGGCTGGAACAGATTCCGCCGATTCATATCCTCCTCTGCGGCGGCGGCGGCGGCAGCGGAATCGTCCATAAAGCGCACGGACTTGGACGGCGGATGCTGCGGAACAGGTTGTTTGAGATCTGGGGAGGAGCTTTGGACATTGAACTGTGGTGACTGCGAGCCATCTGGTGAAATGCCGGCAGTGACAGCGCCGGGGCCGTGAAACTGTGTCGCCAAATCGCTATAATGCGTCCGTAGGTGAAATAGCTGGTCTCTGTAGTCGGATGCGGCGTCATCGTTTGATTCTTCTAGACGTGTAACTTGGGATTCGACGGCCTCGATGCCCTCGCGAAGGGAGTCGAGGGAGCGGGAGATTTCTCCATCTTGGCTGTTTGGTTCTAGATCTAGGGAGATGGCTCGTTGGCGCTCGAGGAGAGAGAGTTTGATGTGGTCAGCTAGGAGGAAGAGTTGGGATGGGTTCGGCATGCTGAGAGGTGAATATTTGTAGTCTTGATTGGATTGATAAGGAGGAGGGTGAAGTTGATGAGATGATGGCAATGGCAATGGCGACTGCGGAGGGGAGATTCAGGAATCAGGAATCAGCGCTAAGGTTGCGAATAGACTGTCACTATGTCACGATGGGCCGAGGCCGAGTCCAAGAATGCGGTGAAGCTGTCAATAATTTACGGAGTATTTAGCTGAACAGAAAGAATTCAACGAGATGTCTTGAGTTCTTCTGAAGTAGTATGTAGATACTTGGTAGGTAACTGGGTGCTCTTACTATGACGCCCGACCGGGCAGTGTCGGCTTTGTCTGGGCTGCTACCCTACAATTCTGTGATATTACTCCGGAGTACTGTTGGAATGTTATAAATGCATAATGATCAATTATGCTGTGTCTATGCGTATTGAATCAAGTGTGTGTAGTCAGGATTTCCGGGAGGCGAGACTGATCAGCCGCTTCTCCAGACCAGTTCAACTCCCCGCAATTCTTTCTTCACTTCTTCGTCCATCCCGATTCCCGATCGGTTTTCCCATCACCCTACTCCATAATCGTCCTCGCCCTCCTTAACATAGCCGCTGAACGCTGATCCTCGTCGCTTTATCTCCCTCGATCAGCCACCGTGTAACCTGATGGGTTGCCGCTCGGAGCTATTGTTTCATCCTCCCACCCCACCATACACATCGCAACGAACGATCCCTTGAAACATATCCTCTATTCGCAGGGGAAGTACTTGTCGCTGTAAAATATACTCTATTTAAAGGCAGCAGTGCCCTACTGCCTACATGAAACTCGAGCAATTCCTCGCCATGGAGATGGAGGTAGGCAGCGACCAGGACGCAGTCCTGGACCTGCGCGATCTCGAGTACATTTCCAGCTATGACGACCATCTTATGTGCCCCATATGCCACTGCCCATTTATTCGACCCGTGCGCCTTGGATGCGATCACGTCTTTTGCCAGTCGTGCTTGAACACGGCTATCAGGAGTGTCGCTGTCGGTCGAGACGATTTCACCTGCCCTACGTGCCGGGCACCGACAGCAGATGTCTACCTCAATGTTCCTCGGATTTTGACAAATATGTGCGACGAAATCCCGGTGCGGTGTCCGTTTTCGAGTGAAGGGTGCAAGGAGATTGTTCCTAGAGGGCATATACAATCCCACGCGGATAAGTACTGCGGTTATAAATTGATGGACTGCCCTGGAGCATCATGCGACAGGAAGACGCGCAAGAAGCACCTGAGCCCGGAGGATAGATGCATGCACGAACTCCACAAGTGTCTCAGATGCGACGAGAAGATCATGGAGCAGGATTATGAGGTAATGCCCTGCCCTATATTCTTGATTGAGCATTGGCTTATTATCACACAGGAGCACGTAAAAGAACTATGTCTGAGCCTCAAGACGACCTGCCCGGACTGCCAAGTCACCGTCTTCCGAAAAGCCCTACGAGAACATATCGACGTCTGCCCAGAAGCAATACATCCCTGTTCCGCCTCAAAATACGGCTGTCCTATTAAATTGAAGCGCGCGGAGCTAGGAAACCACGAGCAGAGCTGTCCCCTCATAACCATAGGTCCATTTTTCGAAGCACAGAACTCCCGACTCGACTCAATGGAACTCACAGTCCGCCACCTTCAACAGCGCAACGAGATCTTCGAGGACGGCCTCTCCTCTATCCGCTCAACCCTTGTTGAATCCTCCCGCGCATTCTCCGCTCACCACGGCAACACCAATAACTTCGATACCCAAACCTCCAACTCAACTGACCGCTCAAATTACCCCACACCAAGCGACGATACATCCGCCCCCATCTCAAACGCAACAACCTACCTCCTCTCCCTCCACGAATCCCTGCGCGAAGAAGTCGGCCAACTATCCCACGCAATCACAGACCTCGATGCCCGCGCTAGCATGGCGATCATGAGCGAATGCCTCAGACTCAAAGAAGACATGGCACATAGCAACGCGGCTGTCGCAAGTATCCGCATGCAGGTCCAATGGCTCATGAATCCACGGTTACATCAGGGGCAACGCACAACGGGACATGATGGGAATGAGTCGCGAACGGGGACGGGGGCTGGGGTTGGGTCGAGCAGTAATACACCCTTATTGAGGGGTAGGAGACTGAGTGATACGGGGAGGGAGGGGACGAAGCTTTGATTATCTTTCGCTGTTGGACGAAGTACCGAATTAGCATATACCATAGAGCCTTTTGTTTGATAGCGAGACAGTTTGCTTTATATTGGAGGCCTTAAGAGTCTTCAATACTAGCATGCAAACTACGGATACTAATATGATTATACCCTACTAAACCTAAATCTAAGGACATTTATCTAATGTACATCACAAACTCCGTATACTCGCATTCATCATCATAGTTCATTCATTTTAATTGCAGAACTGCCTGTCCTAAACATAATCTAGTAGAGATATCATAATCAAAAAGCCGAACCTGTTTGAACCTCACCTCACCTAATCTAAGCATCATTTACTGTAGACAAGGCACGCACAACTTCCGACTTGGGTATAGGTATCACGCCCGTTTCAACCATCTCTTTCGAGGATAGAAGTGGACTAAATGGGCCATGGTTATCACGCTCAAAAAGTATGCCAATCCCCGGCGATTAAGGTAGATTAATACCTATATCCACCCTGTCCATAACCCTGTTGATGTCCATGTTCATGTCCTTGTCCGTGCCCATGTCCATGCTGCTGGTGATAAAGCGGCTGATGGCCATGCTCGTGACTGTAATCATGTCCGTAGGCTAAGTCGGAGGGCGGTGCGTTGTAGGCCGGTTGATGGTGTCCTTGCCCATACCCGTAAGATTGCTGGTGCTGGGGAGGCTGGCCGTAGCTATCGTATGACGGAGCGCCACATCCTCCTCCGGACTGGTGGTGCGGTGGAGGGGGTGTGTGGCCCTGGGAACCGTATTGATGGGGTGGGGGCGTATGGGACGAGTATTGTTGGTGATGGGATTGGAATTGAGTATGGGACTCGTAAAGATGTTGTGGCGGTTGAGAGGAACTGGTACTAGTGTCGTTCTCTTCCCGCGATGACCCACCACCGAGACCGAAAGCGGAGAATTTGCTGCTCAGTTTATTGATACTAGGGATTGGGAGACTGTTTAGTTGATCGGAGAGCTTTTCCCATGGAAGTTGCGAGCCGGAGCCTGAACCAGAGCCGGAAGTGGTGTTGGAGGTGTGGATTTGGTGAGACTGCTGATAATAGCTATTGCCATGACCCTGGGGATTGTTCTGGCCGTGAGTCTGGCCGTGAGAACCTCCCAAGGAAGAAATTCCAGCGGCATGGGGCTGAGCATGAGAATGGCCGACTACGCCGCCATTGTTCTTCCCGGTCTTGACGCCTTCAGAGCTAAGGACGTTGTTGAGCTTATTACCTCGATCAGGCATAGCGTGGACCCAGGACTGAACGGCCTCATACATGGTGCGATGCGCCTCATTGCGCATATTACGGAGCGCGGGGTGGTGGAAAACTTGTAGAGCATCGTGTAGGACCTGGTCCTCAGGGGTATTGATGTTCTCCCAAGCGTGCAGGACGCGAGGCGTCACATACTTGAGGATAGCCGCGGCAACGTGTCCAGCGGGCTCGTTGAGGATGTTGGAGAAATGGTCCTTGGAAAGCATGGAGTGGGTAGGATCCGTGCACTGCGGGTTTGTCCAGGGTTCGTATTGATGCTTCCCAGAGGCATCAATCACGCCGGCAGAGCCGGTTTGCAGGGACTGCGAAGCGGTGTTGATGATAGGGCGGATGAACGGGGCTAGCAGGGACATGATGAAGACGGTAAGGGTCTCGGTAATTTTCTCGACCAGCGCTTCCAAGCCGGGGATCTTCTCAATTATCGATGAGACCTTCCGTACAACCTTGTCGCGGAATTCCAGGATGGGATAGATCTTGGCGATGGTCTCTGCTGGGTTGAAGTCTGGTATTGCAGGTTTGCCCGGCGCACTTGCTCTGCTCTGTTCATGGCCGCCCCGGCTGCGTTCCGAGTCATCATTGAATGCGCGCGTAAACTCGCCAGCCGCATACCCGGAGCGAGACCCGCTACTGATGTTTGAAGACTGCTGAGCCTCTGAGCGACGCTTCAGCGCCTCTGCCTCGGAAACCAGGTCACTGCATCCTGGAACCTTGCCCAACAACCCGGTCAAAGAGTTGAGCGAGTTCGCTGATGAGCTAGACTGAGCATCTCCAAGCGCAGTGTCCATCTCGTTGATCTCAGATTGAGTGAAATGATCCGTGGCTTCTCCAAGCACCGAATGGAAAAAGTCAACCATGCCAAAGGTGCCCGTCACAAGCGGATAGACATGATGACCATGGATGTTCATCTGGGTTGAGGTACCAGTGTGCGGGAACACGTTACGGAAGCCCAGTTCATGCAGCGCAAGCTCACAGTAATTCGTGTGCGCAGCGAAATCTTCAAGAGTATGTAGACCCTGGCCTAGGCACCGAAGGGCCTCGCACAAATCCTCTTCTTTCCCTTTGTGGTGTCCGCCGCTGGTGTACAGTCTGCCGTAGTGGATGCTGCGAGCCAAGCTGAACTTGATATACGCAGCACTAGTGGCCCAATTTCCTTTCTCATTCGCAATGTAGTTCTTCATACCAGTATCCGGGTCAATTTCGAGTTCGATATCCTGAATAGGAGGGCGGAGACGAGCGTCGTACTGGCGAGCATCCTCATTATCGGCGTAGTCCTTGGGGTTGCTACAGCGCCGTTAGTCCACAATCCAAAATAGATGCAACCAAGAATACTAACTCAATATGCTCCTCAGGGCGATAAACCCCAAGTCTCTCAGACGTGACCTCAAACTCCGCTGTCGCATAACCAAACGACAAGAACGACAGAATCCAAACAAGGATGCGGATCGTGTCAGCCGGAAGACTCTTTAGGGTACCAACGTCCATAGCCTGGGAACTACAAATGTCAGCTCCCACATTGAATATATACCACAATCGATAAAAACCCACTAATCCCTCAGCCAGTTCCCAAAGTAAACCCGCTTAACCATGTTCGAAGTCCACTTGTGGCCCTTGATAAAGGCAACAGTCTTGAGCATATCTTCAATATCTCCATGGCGCCAGTTCTTGCCTTCGACTTTCGAGATGGAGGCAATGTCTGGATTGTTAGCGGTTTATTTCGAAAAGTGGTGGACGTTGACGTACTTCCGGCGCCGAAAGCGTGCACTTGACAGGGGAGAATAAGCAGTACAAGCCCCAGGGCGAGCAGGGTACTCAGGCCCAGACTCAATCGAGGCGCCATGGTGGAGTTTCTAATGTGGTTGTGTTTTTAGAGGACCGCGGGGGTAGAAAGAAAAAATAGGGAGGAGTTGAAGGGAGAAAGGAAGCTGAACTTTCACGAGCCAAAGGATGACCTCAGAGTCAGATGTCTCAGTCCCACCTTCAGCCACTATCCAACCCTACTGTATGCTAAGTTATTAGAGAGATAAGCTCGTCTAATTTTAATTTTAATATCTAGCTAAAAACCCTTAATTAATACAGGGGTCCGATCGGGCGTCGCATTTGTTTTCATTCTTCATTGTGGACGTCATAACCCCCGCTCCGCTGTTTTTCTCTGCGCGGGGTACAAATAAACAGTTACAGACTACAGTAGTATTCATTAGAAAACAACATACCATATCAAAATAATCACCTGCAGTAACCGTAGCATTGACTATTCTCCATTTCATTGTCTTATATTCTCCATCTCACCCCTTATACCCACAACACGACCCCCCATCAACCACATCACACAGAAAGCTATACATACCAAAATGCCGGAATCAACATCAACACCAACGTACCTCACATCCCTCCGTGAAACGGGCTTCGTGATAATTCCCTCCGTCCTCCCCGCCTCCTCGCTCCAAAATCTCCGCCAAACCGCCACAAAAGCAACAACCCTCGCCCGAGCCGGTACCTGGCCACACTTCCGCACCGTACCGAAACAATTCCCCCCGTGGCCCTCCACCCCACCCCCGCCATCCACCGGCGGAATCTGGGGCGTCCAGCACCTCCTCCACCCAGATATCCCAGGGCGGGATGACTTCGCGAGCGTATACTTCTCCGAGAAGATCCTCGCTGTTGCCGAGGTGTTACTCGGCATCAATAACAATGCTGGTGGATCTTCCGAAGAAGATAAAAACGAGGAAAGTCTCGTGATGGAACTCTTCAACCTCCTCGTCGCACCAGAAACCGTCGACTTTGAACTCCGCTGGCACCGCGACGATATCCCCTGGACTGCAACTGCTGAAGAAGAAGCCTCGCTCCTCGCATCCAAGTCCCCCGGTGGCCGACAGAGCCACGCGCAATATAACCTTGCGCTTTGTGAAGACCGCTCATTGATTGTTGTGCCGGGGTCTCATCGTCGAGTGCGCACGGAGGCTGAGCGGGGTGCGGACCCCTATGAGAGTGAGTTACCTGGGCAGATTGTGGTTGAGCTGAAGCCTGGGGATGCGGTGTTTTATGATAGTAATATTCTGCATCGCGGGGTGTATAAGGCAAAGGCTGAGGGTGCAGAGGAGAGTCGGTTAACCCTGCATGGGAGTGTCGGGGTGAAGGAGGATGGGGCAGGGGATGGGGATAAGAAGGTTAGAGCGACGGCGGTGTTGCAACATGGGGTTGGGGCGTGGGTGCAGAGAGAGGATGCGGCGTTTGGGAATGACATGGAGAGGGCAGAGAGGATGCGGGTTAATCTAGTTGCGATGGGGAGCGGGGAGGGCGTTGGTTTTTCTTTGCAAGAGTGATATTCACTGAATTTGATGCCGATGCATAGGTATGTTGCTTGATTTGTATGTACATGATGACGACGGTAGGAATTGGCTTCAACTCCGCACCGATTTTGCGTAAAACAAGGAGGTCCACCAAAATATGAAAGTCACGACAAGTCTAATGCTAGTTCGAAATCATACTCATGAGTCATTCAAAGGTCGTTGGGCGTAAATGTAATAGAAACACACATATATATGGCCCGAGGTAGTCATCACTTCCTGGCGACATTTGTCGAGGTATACTCGTGCCTTTTCGTAGGACCAGCCGAGAACTCGAGTAAAGAGAGCTAGCGTATGTGGCTCAAGAGCCTCGATGACAGACACCCTACCGATGCGCCCGAGTTCTTTGAGTCGTGGGCTCTTGGGCCATGACCCGACTGGGCACTATGCAGAGTGAGTAGTTGAAGTTGAAAGCAGCACAAGAACACTACCTTGTAAACGTCTGGGGTAACGTTGGCAAAGCCAGCCCCTTCCAGCCACCCGGCAAGCGAGGAAGAGATGTTCATATGCTTTCCGAATTTCTTGCTCGCCTCGTCCAAAGTTTTGCAGATATCTAGAAGCATCGGTGCCTTTAGATGAGTACCGTCGTCCGAGTATATGAGGCCGTCATATTCCTGGAACTCAATCCAACCACCGGGTTTGAGGTGGTTATAGGCCTGGCGAAGTAACCGGCCCCAGTCGGCAATGCCACCGCTTATTGAGCGGGCGTGGATGTAATCAAACGGCTCACTCTTGGAAAATGTCCAATCGCTCTCCGCGTCGTCGATTATGAAAGCGCAATTGGGCGGCGAGAAGCTCGGTTGGATTGGACTCAAATCCGTACCGATGATTTCGGCGTCCGGAAACTCCTCTGCCATTTCGAGCGCCCAGAGACCAGTGCCCGTTCCAATGTCGAGAATTCGCTTTGGAGACCCTTGTTGCCTTAAAGGAGCGCGACATAGATCTCCTCCGGTGAGAAGCTTAAATTGGTGGTGCAGTAAATTCATACGATCTTGCTCCTCTTCGTCGTTGGGCAGAGGATATTGGCCGTATCGGTATGCATGGTACCGACGGCCGTTTTCGTAGACGTAATCTCGTACCGTCGAAGCGAACGAAAGACTTGTATCAGCGTTATTGTCGGAATCATAGATGGAGTCTTCATCACTCGTCTGGAACAAGGTCAATCACAATTCACGACGCGGGGTGACAGTAGGAGGGGTACGACAGGGCAGATCAGATGAGGTCAAGGACCGTAATTCTCGCACGACATTGACCGCCAGTATACTGTCGATAGAGAAGAAAACTTACGTCCACCTGGATCTGTTCATAGAAATTTGGCGGCGGCATGCTCCGAGTGGGTGGAAGCTATACAAAAGGATCCGAGCTGTCGGGATGGGAGGAGAAAAATAATTGGGGAAGAGGGATTCATAAGAAAGCAGCAGACGGCAGATTAACTTCTGTCTGGGCGAAAGTTTGTCGATAACATGGATGCTGGCTAATAATTGCGAGGGAAATAAATGATAGGGAGCTGCAGGTGCGCCAGGAGATACGGGAAAAAGGAAAGAAGCACAGCGCAATGCACTGTGACTGCAGGGTGTTGTCCCGGCGCTGAGGATTTGGGTCACTTTGACCGCTGCCGTGGGTTTCCTCGAAACTCTTAGGTATCGGCTGTATTTTATGCTTGGGAAATGGACCATTAGGTTTGTTATGTTGGAAACATGAAGAGTCCATTTACTACAGTAATCAGGTTTAATCATTGAATTAGATAATAATTCCCGTCATATGTTCAATATATCGACATCCGTACTTTTAACCGTCACAGAAGAAACACCCCGCACAGCCATTGTTACAGCTTCGACAGTCGATCAGCCACTTTGTCGGGTACAGAGACAGAGCCAGAAGCCAGTAGAAAAGCAGACTAACAACAATACGGCTTAGCCACTTGACTGACTCCAGTAGTCTGGAAACAAAAGAAAACATTTTGAATCCTGCAGCACTTTCGCAAAAAGTCCAGGCCCTGGCGTTATCACACTCGTTGGAATTGCGCTTGAGCCTTCTGAGTTCTGCGACCTAAGGCCCTACCTAAGCTGCCTGATGCTGGACTGCGGTCAAGACCAACCAATGAAGCGCCGTTATCGGCTGACAGCGAGTGCCCTAGGTAACATCTACTCCATCCATATGCAGTAGTTGATTTGGTTCAGTCATCAGTTCACTAATATTATCTTGACACTCTATCATGAATCATTGGGAAATCATTTACACGTCCACTAACCTAAACTCCGAAGCTTCTCTTGCTCGTCCGGTGTCAACGCGGCATAGAGCTGCTGGAAATCGGCCTTGGTTGATGCATTGCGGAAGAACTCCAACAAAAACGCTTGGGTCTCGTCATCCCGCTTGCGCACGCCGAAGACACCTTCGGTGCCACCCTCGCCGAATGCCATAAGCTCTTGCTTGGTAACTCCGAGACCGAGGTCAAGAGTATTGTCAGGAAGGTCTTCCCACTCGTCATCTTCGCTATCTTCTTCCTCTAGTGCCGCAGCGGTGGCAGCATCAATCTCCTTGTTACCCGATGCGGCGGCCAGCTCTTCCACAAGAACCTTGACAATTTTCAGAGGTGCAGGGACGGTTGTGAAGCAGTCCGGGTTGCTGCGAGCTTGAGATCGTGTCTTGATGCGCCCAGTGTCCTGAACAATGAGATCCCCTTTAACCTGCACATGGGATAGTCGAGGGTCTTCGAGGTTGTATAGGGTCGCTAAAGCGATGATGTTTTGCTTGATTTCGTCGTATCCGGCGAAGTTGACCGAGTTTTCCAGCCACTTGCTCATCACGAGCGGTAGTCCGCTCTGGCCGCCAATATCCACCTGCGCCAGGAAGTCAACGACCTCCCGTGCACTGACCAGAGTCAACCGAGCGAAGACGAGGATTAGACTCTGGATGAACGGGGCCTTTTCTGCAGTCGCCAGACGGCGTGCAACGGCTTGGAGAAGCTGTGGAAGATATGGCCCAAGCTTCTCGGATCCCGCTCTTTCGACTAACTCAGCAGCGAGTTGCCCAACTTCCGTTGCGGCATGGTCGTCTACGGAGGGTCCTAGGAGGCGATCGATGATCACGAGAACAACTTCCGTTGCCTCTTGCCCACTTTGAGGATCGCGCCAGGAGACGAACTGGTTGAAATCATGTGCGAGAATGTGCCTAACGGCTTCTGTGGCGGGCCTAATAAGCTCTGCTTCGGAGGAATCGAGTAGTAGTCGGTTTAGCTTTGGCATTACCGTTTCAACAAATCCTGCCGGCAAGGGTTCAAGGGCCCCCTCTGTCAGGGCCCGCAGCAGATCTGCGGCGAAGTTGGTCAGCGCATTCTCCTGGGTTAGGTTTCCGACATCGATCGCCCCGGTGATTGAAGGAAGAACTTTCTCGCACAACCGAACAAATGCCTCGGGTCCTTGTTCGGAAATGTGCTCAACAATGTCCTCGAAGGCCTCGGTAACGATCATGGTCAGTTGGTAATTTGTAGCGCCGTTGCTGGCGATATTGAACAGTACATCGATAGCCACGGAAGATAGCACTACGCTCGGGTTTACCATGACTGCATCGCGGAGCGTTTCGGCCAAAGTAACTTTCAAGTCATCGGTATCGGATGAATCGCGAAGATCGTGCGCAGAAACGAAATCGGATATCGCAGAAATTATTGACGCTTGAACATGGACGGTGGTATCTCCAGAGATGGAAGGTAGTAAGTCCTGTAAAGTGCGGATGCAAGCTACCTTTACGACTTCTGATTGATCCTCGGAGATCACCTTCAGGGCCGCCTCCAGGTAAGATGCAGTGCCTTGGAACTCCTTGCCGGCGGCTTGTGACAAAATACCTATCACAAGGTAACCTCGGGCGCGGAGGAGTTCCTCTTCCTGCTGAATCGCATATTGAATGAGGTTGCCGAAACCGTTGGCTAACTCTGGGGAAATGGTTTGTGAAACCTCTTGTAAATCCTTAAGGAGAGAATTCAAGAGGAAGAGAGCCGATTCACGGGTTTTCCACCTGGTTATGATCAGTATATGTGGTCGTGGGAGCAGAGAAATCCTTACGTAGAGGAAGAATCAGAGAAAACACTGTTCAGATATCCAAGAAGACTTTGGCCAGTTGAATCTTTGAGCCATTCTCCAAGTTTAATCACCAGGTCTCCGCTGCAAGCGCGGGGGGTGTAGTTTGCGGTAACAGACGTTTCTTCCGAAAGAAAAAGATTGACATCGATATCCCAAAGGCCCTCTTCTTCAGACGTAATCTGAGCGTAGGAACTAGCCAATTTTAGCATCTCTGGTAGCCAGCTGGTGGTTGTGGCAGACTGTCCAGCATTCTGAAGCTGCAGTAGCAGTTCTGCCTTGACCGGGGGTGCTTTCAAAAGACTCTGAATGAAGTCTAATTCCTCCAGAACCAGAAGATCCAGCGTATAAGGAAGGCCGTCCACATCAACTAGTCTTCCCTGTCGCTCATCGATGATGAAAAATTCGTGATACGAAGCCTGGACGTTGGACAACTCAGTCCAGATGGTTGAGAAATAGACTGGGCTCTGGGCGACTAGGAGGCCAGGGAAGACCATCCGAATTTTCATTAGCGTCTTGACGACCTGTATCTTCAATGCAATGGAGCCCCTCCATCGCGAGGGAACTTCTGTATCCTTGGTTTCTTCCTGTTCTATCGGAGCCTGCGGCAATGGCGCTTTGAGACTGTCGATGAAGAATGGAGACCAGTCACTGAGAACTTCGTCCATGAATTGCTTGACAGCTGTCTTGTGCTGTTCCAGCACCATTTCAAGTGTATCGAGACATGCCCGGAATACTGCGATGGCCAATGCCCTCAACATTGGTTTCCTGGACTCGCTGGTGGCCACGTTGAAGAGCGTAGCGAGGAGGTCTCGGGCGACATTGAAAAATTGCTCTTCATTGAAACCGGTATCAACTAGGTCTAGCAGCACCTTCAATGCACCATGAAGCGCACCGGGTGTGCTATTGGTGTCATTGATGATCCGTAGGAGTGCAGGGAGCAGTTCTGGCCATTGTTCGGGAAAATCAGCGCTAGCAATCTTGCTGACAGCATAGCTGGCTGCGGATTTGACTTTTCGCTCGGAAACCTCTGTGATGGTAGCCAGATCTAAAAGGACCCCGCGAATTTGTGCCTTGTTGGCGTCATTGATCAAGATTTGGCCTTTAAACTCTTCCAGGTTCGGGGACCATGCTGCGGTGATGAATGTGCGTAGAACTGAGAGAGCGGATTGGCGTAGAGGAGTGGGAACGGAGTCATGAGAAGCAATGGCTGCGAGCGAGAGAGGAAAGCTTTCGTTAGAGTAGAGGCGTTGTAAATTGAGCTCAGCGGCCTTTCTGATATCAGCGGTGGCCGACTGGGTGTCCGCTAGGAGTGTGAGTAGTTCGTGCTCCATTATGGGAGACAACGGCGAGTATTTCACGCAGATAAAGGGGAGAAAAGTCGCACAGGACAGCCAAGACGGCCTTTATAATCAATTGAAGTTTTGCTCCGGAGTATGTATCCCCAGACGCGGTTTCAGGAACGCCGCGAAATATCGCGTTAGGAGGAGGGGCAGTTAGGTAGAGGCGGTGAGCACGCCCCCCACTTGGTCGTTTCCTACCACAATGGCAAAAGTACGGGCTCATCAAATCTTCGGATGTACTTCAGGCGTACAGTATAGATATCCGTACCTGCTTCGGATATAGTACTGCAGATGTGCAGGCATAGTTTCGGTCTTCTTTGGTATTCGAGAGATGATGTGAGCTTACGGAGTATACCTACTCCGGGTCTCAACTGTGACCAAGGCAATCCTACCTATCTTTTTGTTCACAGTAGCTTTTATGTAGTATCAGCAACATGTAATATCCTTATATACTGTGGAAGACCACAATACAATCCATGTTCTGCGGGATCGAAGTTCATAGTCAGTATAAAGAGGGGCATAGATATTTACTCCACCTGCACAGGTCAACATCTTGATATAACCAATCACAGCTAAAACTTAGGACCCCAGAATGACGCTGGGGTTGAAGATGATATAATGGTTTCCTAGAAAAAGGTCAGTGTTGCCACAAGGTCAGTGGTGATGTTCTGTAAGGCGACTGCAATATTACTGCATTATTCAAATGCAATTGGATGAAAGAAGGCCTTGCAGATCAGAGTGTCCGGTGGAAGGCCAGGGCAGGGTCACGCTTTTAATTCAGCAGGGGAAAGCTGAGTGGGGCTGTCTGAAGCGGAAGGATTTGCCTTTCGTTGACTTGGGATCACCTTTAAATTGGTGAAGGCATGATAGAATCATTGAGGATTCCAGTATCAGACTTATTTTGAATGCTTCGTGGTACTAATGCACGCTGTACAGTACTCTAGAGTATATATATTCTGTGTGCATTTGTAGATGATGTGAATCGATCAGCGCAGACACGTGACATGAAGCATCGTGACTTGAATGGTTTGGAGTTTCCACTCTGGACCTGACGACGACTACTCGTGGTTGAGCATTTGAGGTTCCCCTCCAACGCCTCTTGTTCTTTTCCTATCTTCTTCTCTCTTCTCTCTTCCTTCTCTTCCTCTCCCTCCCTTTGTTTCTGTTTTCCCTCTTTTCCCTTACCCTCCCTCTCTCTTGCAGAGCCCCGAAAGTCCCGGTTATCTCGGCCTTCGCTCTAGCCACCTGATACTATCAACATTGATCACTTCTACCTTCTCCCCCCCAAGAATTGGTTCCTTGTTTTCTGCCTTTCCACAGTTCCTCTCCCCAGACCCAGATATTTTTTTTTATATTTTTTTTTTTTAAAAAAAAAATCGTCACCCCCCTGAATTTTCCAACCCTATAAGCCTGAGAGGAGAAAAAGAAAAGGTTTTTTTCAGGAACAAAATCCTCCGAGGGAGAGGGGAGACAGAAACGAAACTAAACGAACCCTCCCAAAAGCAATCTTAATAATAATCATTACTCAAGAGAAGGAATCCCGAGGGCATCTTCCACCACCATCATTCCATCGTCAATCCCCTCGTCAATCGCTATCGGTCTCTTGAGTCCTTTAATATCATCTCGAATTAATCTTGATCCTATACCCACGCCGCGATCGCAACGACTCCAGAGTCTTGACCCCATGCTTTGAGGTTCACTCGTTTCGTCCCTCCTCCACCCAACGTATGTAAATTCCTGTCTTCCCCTCCTTCACTTTAACTTCAATTTCTCCCTACCTACTCTATCCTACTTTACTCGCAAATTAACCTCCCGCCCGATCGCACCAATTTGTCGAGTTTCCAATCCGTCAAATTTCTTTTCCTCGGGTATACCCTTATCACGTCATTCGTTGGGCGCGCTTCTTCCAGCCTCATGCACACATTGTATTAACCCTTTTCGGACAAAAGGTAGAGCGATGATTATCCTCCGGGTGGAACAGCACTCAGTTTCTTCGAGATCCCGACCATATCATCCTTCCCGCATAAGCAACGAGACCGGAGCCTTGACCGGCAATGCCTATAGCCAGTGAGAGCACTACCACAACGGCAACCATGACCACCTTTTCTGCCCCAGTTACGGCACCTAGGACACCACATAATCAGGCTGCCCTGGCCGCTTCCTTCACAAATTTCCTCACCGTTTCCGTACATCAAATACTATTCCTCCGATCGGTCTACCCACGAGCCACCTTCCTCCCCGTTCGAGCCTACAACTACCCTGTGCGGCAATCCCGCCATCCCAAGGTGTGCGACTACATCAATGACGCGTCAATTGCTGTTGGGACAGAGATCTTAAAAGGCACAATAACTGCCGTTAGCATTATCATTTCATCTCTTCGCACGAATCAGCCCCTTGAACGATATGCCTTTGATCTATCAGGGTTCCCTCGGGTACCCCCCGGGGAAGTCCACACCACCTTTGAAGAGAGAAGGGATGATGCCACCAAGACCGGCGTCCCTCCCTCTGCTCAGACCGTCGATCTCGAAGCGCAATTCCGTGCTTGTCTTGCAAGGCTCGCATCCGCATGCGCCCGATTGACACCGTTACCTCGTGATGACGAGTTCAGCTTTACCGTTTGCATTGAAGTTCGCGAGGATGCTTTACCCCCTGCGGGGACCACAACTGATGAACAAACCTGGATCGTGGCGGAACCAGGAAAGATTCATCTCAGATCATGTTCAGCTCCATATTCTGTTTCGAAACTGAGAAACGGTGAGCCACAACAATCGCCGCCAAGAGTGTCAAACGGCCGCGCCAAGACCGTGCCTGTACGACGCGTAGAGGCAGGCGAACTCCGACTGGAGTTATGGGTGGAAGAGGCACGGCAGAAGTTCAACGAACCTTTGGAATCAGAACACCCGCCATAGTCGACTTTTGTCGCTCATGTTTTGTTTTTGTTTTTTTTTCGCCATGTCTGATTTTTACTTGTGGAGCATTTGATGGTGCTTCGTCTTTACAACCTTTTTTTTAACCTCATTATCTTGTTTTAGCGTGACCAATGATCGAACATATATGATGGATGAAGAAATTCTGGTATCGTCCAATGAGTGGGTGCAAATATAAAATGGGGAGCGGACGACTTTTGGGACTCGCATGGCATTTTCATAGATCAGGTTCATCTCTTTCATCTTTCCTCTCAGTGCTCATCTCCATTTATTTCATTTTTCGCCCTTCATATCCTCTCATGTCAACGTTCCTTACGCCTTTCTTCTCTTCTTCAAGCTCTATTTCCTTCGACCTTTATCAACTTTCTCCTCTTTTACCCTTAACATTCTTCTCTCCTTCCCTCCTTTTCTTTACTCTCCATTCTTCTTTACCCATACCACTTTCTGTACTCTTCTTTTCTTGTCGGAGTTTCTTACATGGTCCTATCTAGCAAATTCAATCGTCTAGCATAGCTACGAAGCTGTCGCCCTTACCTAGCCCTAGGACTCAGGAGGTCTGTCTCAACAGTCGATAAGCGGTCCTTCGTCCCTGTACGGATTTTGGACTTGTCCTCCAGCACGAGGCTTTTCCCTTGTCGTCAACCCCTCCGAAAAGTAGTTCCGTACTCCACGGGACAGTTATAATACGGCATTGCACGACTTGAAATAATGGAACAAAATAACGGGAAAGCAATTGGAAAATGGCCGCCTGAGACTACATGCTAAACCATCCGCAACATTTTAATAGTTAATCATGACTCATACCGAATCTGCGATGCCTCTGCGGAGTATAACAAATCCTCGTACCCAACTAAAATAGCAAGAGAGAGAAAAAATATTTCCTCCTAGGCAATCTGTAGCCAACTCCTTCAATCCATGATGGAAGAGCTGTCTGATGGAACGCCTCAAAAAAAGACGGATATAATGACGTAATTGTGGGGCAAGCTCCAAACCTAACTCTGCCTACAAACAATTATCATTGAATGCGTCGTATTTGTTGTTAATTTCCTTGGGAGTTGGAATGGCTGTTGCCTATAGTCTATAGTCTGGAGTAATATACCGACAATAAGAGTGTTAGTATTGGTGTTAGTCTACTCCGGAGTATGCCGTAGAAATCAATGGAAGGAAGCATTGAGCATCTGATTCATTGCCGTGTTGGGAGTTAAAAAAGCATTGTATTGTTATCATACTTGGGTGAAATGATTAGCTAGAGTAAAGAGAACATGTTTTGTAGGAAATGGAAGATGGTGTTCATGTTGTAGAGATGGGAGCTCTTCGGTTGAGGCTGGACATATGGAGTATGAAGTGTAAAAAGCTGGCGAGAAATTGGTGTCACGAAAACGGAGGCGGCCATCGAGTCGTGACAAGGAGAAACATGCAAATAAGCCATCCGTATCGAAGAGAATTGAAGTAGAAATGTCGAGATAGGTAGCAAGATGCTGAACGCAGTGATAACGCCATGTTGGGTATATAGCACGAAGAAGAAATCCAACAACCAAGAATGAATAGATATCCCAAGTGTCCATGTCTAGTCAAAGCGCAGCTACGGCCCAGCATGAGCATGCGACAGACAGACAGCTCCCAAAACCTTTCAAGAACACCTATCGAGCTACGTTTGTGGAAGTCGGGGTTATCTCATGTTGCCAAACCCATAAAAATGCGGATTGGTATTGCCCTGTTGTGGTGCCCTGGGGAACCCTAGCCGATTGTTTGGTACATTGTTCATAGGTAAAGGAGCCTGGGCTTGATTATGCCGCTGAGGCCCATAGGGGGGCGTGTAGAGACCTTGATGCATAGCTCCCATCTGGGCAGGGGGGACAGCTGGATTGGGAACTTGGGCAGCTCCTTGAGCAACGCCTCCCTGTACAAATGGTCGAAGGTCGGGCCCCGCTGTTTGTTGCACATTATTGTAGCCGTAATATGGTATTTGAGCAGGTGGTTGTTGTTGGTAATCATACACTCGACGGCCATTGACCCATAGCAATTGTTCTCCCGGTCTCATAATGTGGTGATGCATTGGCATATTGTACCCGTTAGGGCCCGGTCGATGGTTTCGTGCTTCAGGGTGTTTTACACGAAGCTCCGCCTCCGTCATGTCAGGGTTGTCAGCTAGGATCTTCTGGATGGCCGCTCGCTCGGCTTGCTGAATCTCCCTCTCTTCACGTTCCTTCTGTGAATCATCCTGCGAACAACCGCCGCGGGGCGCGAAGTGACCGTAACCCTCTTTTGTGATATCTTTTTGGCACAGATAGCACATAGCCGTTTTGCACTGGGGACACTGCATCTTGTTGCATCCATACTCCTTGACTATCTTGACTTGACACTTTGGACAGTTTCGTATCAAAGCCTTGCTCATGGCCTCTTCTACCTCGTGCCGCTCGCTGAGACCCTTATCCTTTCGAGACTCTTCGCAAGTTAGAGGTATGTGGGTTTCTTCTTTGCACAGACGACAGCTAACTGACTTGCACGCAGGATTCTCACAGCGGAATTCACGATCCTCTTCCACGGAGGGCAAGACTGCTTTGTACTCACAAAAGGGGCAGTCCTCAAGTCCATCCAATCCGGCCTTTCGAATTTCATCGTCCTGGTGTAAAGCATCAAGTTTCCCCATAAGCGATGAGCCCAGAACTTCCAAGAGGTCAGAGCGGGCAAAATCAGCTTGGCAGCCACTGACGTCGAAGCATTTGAGTTCGTGTTTCATTAGACCAATTTGAGTCTCCGCAGATCTCCGGATACAGGTGAAGCAGAAAAAATGCAGGTCGTCCCCTTCGCAGGGGATACATCGGTTCGCCGGGGCGTCACCATAACAGCATTGGCACTCGACAATATTGCCTTGCCGGGTGTATTCTTCCTCGTTGGCTTTCTCTACTTCCTCTTCCTGTTGCTTCTTACGGAAAGTATCTTTGAGGGGTTTAGTAACACCCGCACTTCGGGATTTAGATAGCGAACTTACCTTCTAACTTCGCTGCTTGCTGTGTTGCTGCTCTAAGCTCGCGTGTGAGAATGTTATTGAGAGACGACGGCTGTGTAGGACGCGGCATCATTCTGCTCTTTTTTAACCTATGAAACGAGCTCTTTGATTGCTCGAGATGATTCTCGTCCGAGAAAAGGGCTAGGAAAGTATGGTAGAGGCGCTTCTTCTCCATGAGAACTTTTCTAATGTGTGGCATAGGGATGAACAGGAATTCCCTCGACAACATATTGACCCTTTGTGGACTGATTAGTTCGCAAACATGACTTTGGAAAACGAAGGAAACTCACGCTGTGCGAGTATACAGCTGGGCTTCGGTTTGATACAATGTGTTGTTCTCCCACTTATCCTCGCCCTCATAAGAATCTTTCCTTTTCCTCTTCGGTTGCTCATTTTGTTTAGGGTACGGACGCAGAAGGATTTCTTCGTAAATAGCGTCCCTGTACAATGCTAGATCGACAGCGTTGGCCTGAACGCCCGTCTGAGTCTGCAATGAAGCCGTGTGCTTAGTTATAAGATCGTTGACATAGGCATGCTGAATATCTGGGAAAATCTCCAAGATTTGCGTCAGTAAGGGGTCAATATCGTACGCCCCCGGGGCAGTTGCATTGGCATCCTGCAGATTCTGTTGATTAGGACCTAAAGATGCAAGTGGGCCAAAAGAAGGTTCATCATGCGCAATGCCATCTGGACCACGGACTTTTGGTTTCTTGGGAGGCCTGTCTGTATAGCTTTCCCCTAGGTCTGCTTGGCCATATTCACTGCGCCAGTCTTCTTCTTCTTCACCATAATCAAAGTCCTCGTGGTTTAGGGGAGGGAATTCATCACTGTCGGCTGCGCTGGACGAGTATATAGTAATCGGGGATAACATTTTGCCCAATTGTCTGGAGTGGACCGGCTCAATAATGGCTGCTCTGGAGAAGAAACGTGGAGCAGTACCGATCAGGGGAGGGTGTCACCGCGATGGCTGTTAAATGCTAGATATGACGAGCAAAGAGCATGGCCTTATTTCCGTGTAGATAAATGGACAACAAAGAACGCCTTTGAAAGACTCCAGGGAAAACCACAAAGCCGAGTCCGAGCAGAAGCGCAACCGACGACATGAAAATTTGCTAACGAAGCAGGGTGCTTGTAAGTTTGAAGGCCGATTGTTCCGGACCAGAAATCCAGAAAGTATATTTGAGGCTCAATCGAGGGGTACCAGCGAGAAACGCCCTGTCAGACCGGACTTGAGGAAGAGATGTCAATCAGCCTTATTGAATCTGGAGATTCGATTCTAGTAATTCGGGTGGGCTCTGGGCTGTTGGGCCCAGCCTCTCCGAGATATTGACCGTGTTTCGACTGTTTTTAAACCTTTGGCGAGAGACAATTATATCAATAACAATGAAGGCTAAGTAAGAGAGCGGGACCTCCGTGGATGCTCGAAGAGATTCAAAAAGGAGGGAACAACATCCAGTTGTGCCCCAAACCACGTGAGTCTAGTTAATATTAGCACAATCAAAGGCCAGTCCCGACCGGTACAAAGAGACTTGACATGTTAGTTACTCCCCACTAAGAGAATGTTTCATTTAGAACTTCCTCTGGATCAAAAGATTGTTCGCTGTAGGCTTTAGATATTTGGGCTTAGAGGCAGTGCGCTGTAGCGTATACTGCTTGTACCATAGCGATGTACATATCTAGTGACAGCTTAGCATAACTGGAGTCAGTATCGCCCCAGAGCTGTCAGTCAATCAATTGGCTGATGATGTTTCAAACTCAACTTCGAGTTAAGAGAGGGGTCAATGCACTAGACTACTATAAGATCTCATTTGGAGCAAAGATTCACTACTGATGATCTCGTGCAAAAGGCGCCAAGACCTCAGTGCCCCTCATCGGGAATAACATGGAGAGAGCTCAATAGATCGTGAAAAGTTCAAGTAATCTTTATTGTCTGTATTGTATTTAGCAGTACCATACGTATCATGAATAATACAGTATATCTCCTGCATAATACGAATAATACGATGTATGTATTACGTACATACACAGCATGCACTGACGTCAGCTGGTATTGGCCAAGAAAAGCAGGTACAACCTCTGGAGTTCACATGGATAAGGAAGGCCGCTTGGCTTCGCTTGCCATCGGAAGTGACAAATGGAAACTGCTTCACGATGTTGAAATTCCATTCTTCCCAGGCCTAATTCACATATATCAATGCGCTTAGGACCTCCAGCACGTAGCACAGTTTTCCAATAGCTCATATGACAAACAACTGCCATTTCGCTGCTATACTCCGTATTCTGCCACATATTCCCCTAGATCCCCTCAACAGGATTTTAAACCTCCAAGTCAGCTTCAATCAAGATGATTGCTGCCTATACCGACACCGAGTTACCCCCCGGGGACTCTCCCGAGCTCATTCTAGCTCAAGCTTCACCAAAGGAGCGCATTGAATCGATCAGGCTGAACAGCTCGGAATGGAAAGGCCCGCTAGATATCGATTCGTATCTTGGCCGCGAAGACACGCTACTCCAGCAGCGGCTTACCAAGAAAGCCCTGGCTTGCTGGATTCTGGTCGACCGTCGAGAGCCCAAAGACGCGAGAACCATCCTCAGTTCGTGTGAGACATACAAGAAGACCGCGATCGTGGCCCGAGGTGGAAAGGTAGAAGACGCTTCAGCTCACGGGGTCGGCAGTGTTTTTTGTCGGTCAGAGTTTAGAGGAAAAGGATACGCAAAAAGAATGCTGCAGGAATTGAGCAGCAAGGTTGACACATGGCTCGTCGAAGGCGAACAGAGTAACAGACCGTTATTTAGCATCCTGTTTTCCGATATTGGGAAGAGGTTCTATGCTCAGTTTGGCTGGAAACCTTACTTATCTTCACACTTTGCACTCCCGCCCGCCTCCAAAGAAGAATATTCCTCCCTAACTGCAGCACTCAAGCTGCCGCAAGCAAGAGAACTACGCGCCGATGATGTTAAATGCTGCATGTGCAGCGCCGATGTCATTGAAAAGGAGCGGGAGCTTGTGCGATTGGCGTCACTGCAGTCTCCTGGTTCCAAAGTAGCGATCATTCCTGACTTCGACCATTTCCTTTGGCATTGGGCGAGGGAGGAATACTATTCTCAGAAACTTTACCCCAGCAGAGAGGTGCCGAACCTCAAAGGTGCCGGTAACGACGATGCCAAAGTTTACTGCGCGTGGAATAGGAACTTCGGTACTACTCCAAATGAAAACACCTTGTACATCCTTCGCTGGGTGTACAATGAGCCCACCTCACCTGAAGAGACAGAGACAACGGTAAAGGCAATGGCTGCGATTCTGAGACGAGCCCAGCTGGAGGCGCACGAGTGGAATATGGCGAACATTGAATTTTGGAATCCAACGCCTCTGCTGGAGAGAGCTGTTTCTCTGCTGGATCCGGCTGCTGAGGTAGTGCATCGCGAAAAGAGCAGCATTGCATCTCTAAGGTGGAGCGGAAATCCCGATGAGGAAGCGGAATGGCTCTGCAACGAGAAGTACGCATGGTGTTGAGAATAATGGGGCTCCAATCGCGGTAACTAGACCTAGAAGTGACACGGTGTGTGGTTGACCGATTCATCGTTTCTGTCTTTTCTGGTTGAACAATTCATGCCAGTTCCTCGTCTTTTTAGCGGCCGTGGCTGCGCTGGTATCTATGGAGAGATTTTTCTTGACTTTTTGTCGATCAACTTCAGTGGCAAAGCATATCGTTTTCGGGTCAGGATGCATATAACAGTTATACTAGTGGTCATTAGCAAGAATACACGGCGAATACTGAGGCTTGTACTCACGGGTAGAATGGAGAGCGAGACGTTTTCTCTCCAAGGCTCTGGGAGCTGATCCTTCCAAGCAATGGTATACTCGCTTTGGCCGATCGAAGAGGCAGCAGTAGGTGCCATGGCCTCTAGGTAGGTCTCACCCACCCAGCGTACGCAGCTTTCCTGGTCAATGCTCGCCCCTAAACCGGTCAGATCAACATTCTCTTCACATCAAACACTGTAGAAGTAGTACTTACATTTCATCTCGGACCCAACCGAAACTTCGTTTCCCGCCTCGCAGACTCTGCGAATGACGGCTTGGAACAGCGGCCACGGAAACGGCTCAACGCCATCTTCGTCAAGTACGGACCTCCACAAATCTTTCACCAGAAACTGACTCCTCAGATCAATCCCCTGTAGCACCGCGCCCTCGACAGCCCTTTTCCACACATGAAGCTTCATCCCCGCAGAAGGCCGCCAGTAGCGCGACGACATCGGCCCAGCCGCATCATCTCCCATTTCACGCGGTATAAGGATAAAGGCACATAGCTCCACCCAAGCAAGCTGACACTGTGCCCTTGAGACAGGTACATCGGCGAATAAACGATCGAGTACACTTCGTTCTACCTGTGTAGGTTCAGATACAGGCACCACTTCTTCTATATCCACATCCATCCCCTCCTGAAAAACCCTCAACAAACTCCTCAAAAACGGCAGAGCAGAGAACCCCTCCGCCGGCATATGCAATTCCAGCGTCGACCCGCATTTCGCAACCGTTGTTACTGTGCCCTCAATATTCAGACTGAGGTCTTTATCACCTCCCATCTCCGCGTCCACGTCCATCTCTTCACCCTCTTCAACCGGCCCTCCGACAATACTCAGATCATGCTTCCGGACAGATCCACCACTACTCGGCTGTAGGACATGTAGCGAGTTCGACGACTGGACCTGGCGGATCGAGTATGTTGCTGTGGGGGTACAAAGGTTCACGAAGTCTGCCGCAGGTGTGGGTGTTTGTTGGGAGGCTGTCGCGGTGGTGCTGGGCGCTGCGGGGCAGGGGGATTTGAGTTCTAGTCTGTGATCCGGAGTTAGCTTATTCGACATTTATGGAGAAACATAGCATACGTCGGAGGACAATCGGAAGAAAGCAACTCTGCGAGTTCCGGTGAGAGTTCGAGGAGTCGGAAGGATTGTTGCGCGGAATTGTGGGTGAAGAGGATGCTTGGGGTAGATTGCGTAGACATTTTTGTGGTTCCCCTTTTGCATACAGGTTAGATTCCGTGTGGACTCGAAAAGAAGACCTCGAGGAAAGGACCTTTAGTACGTAGAAAGTAAGGTCGATTCAATCGGCACGGGGCGCGAATTGAAGATTCAAGAAGCGCGACTTGGCGTGGGGCTGGTTAGACACGAACCACTGCTTAATGTCTGGTTCTGGGCCCTGGCCCACGGGCCTCAGGCCCAGGGGACAACCTCATGTACGATATAGCACGTCAACCTTGACTGGTGCGTGATTCGTATTTAACTCAATCGATCATATACTACTGTATTCTACGGGCTCTTAGCAGCACGTCAGATCAAATAATCGTATTCCCATGATCATAAGATATCGAAATGATGCAACCGGCCAAGAAGGCTACCTCTAACAGCGCCAATACATATACAGAAAGCCACAGCTAAATCAACATGCTTCAACAGAACAAACACCCAGTGACCAGCACAGGGTCCAAAAGATTGATTGGGGGTTTCACCCGGGAGAATCAGGGAGATGGCCTAATCCTCCGCGCCTTTAGCTGCCTGTTTCTGGCCAACAGGCTTCGTTAGATCGTGTACGTCGTCATCTGTGCCCTGGTCTGTCGCTTTGTTGGCAGCGGCAGCAGAGTCCTTCTTAGGGGTCTTCGCGTCACTATCCCTATTCTCCGTCGTATCTTTGTTTCGCTCCTCTTCCTTTAAGGCATCGCGGACAAAGGCATTGTCAATTTCCGACTCTACACGTGGGTCTTGAAAGTAAGATTCTGCGCGATTTGTCCGCTCGGCCTGGACCTTTTCTTCCTTTTCGCGTAAAACACGTTCCTCTTCCATTTCCTCCATGTGTCTGAGATCGTCAACGCTCGGTTCGTACAAATGCCAGATTGTGTAATGGGGGAGGCCGACAACCGAGAATCCCATACGTTTAGCCATCTATATTAGTCAGTTCTAGAAGACTCTCAGCGCAAGGGAGGGAAATACCTTGCCAAATCCCTCTGTCTCGGCATGCCTTTCAAAGCTGAAGGCTGGGAAGTGAACTCCGGATCTGAATACCTTGGCTTTCGCAAGGATACTGACACCTCCTACTCCGTCTAGTTCCATCTCCATTTCAGGATCCCCATATGGGTCACGGAGGTAGGCCAGATGAGGTCGCCAAGTGGCATACTCGGCGTAGCCCTCCACAATGACAGCATCCTCGTCTAATGTGTCCGCAAGGGCGAGGGCCGTATCCGATTCTTGCCACGAGTTCAGATCATATGGCTGCTCTCCACCAAGCCAGTCAGGTAATGGTCGCCAAACATCTGCAAGTGATTAGTCTCTGCTTGAAAAGTAAGTATCTGTTGACTTACTCGGTACAATGACATCTTTATCATGTCTCATTAGATCCTCAAGAATAGTGGATGGTGCGGTCAAAACATCGGCATCCCTCCAGTAGACCCAGCTATGTGTTGGCCGGAGGGTTGCGCTGAGCAGCCAATTCCGTGCCTGGGCCATCATCTTCCTGCGCCCAGCTTGAGCGGCAAAGCCATGCCTACTCTCCACGTCCTGATCTACCTGCTGCCCGAAATCTTTCTCAATGACTGAAATCTCCCCGAACGGCATATTATGGTCCTGGTCGTGTTGAAGGTCTTCCAACATTTCCATCAGCATTTCATTTGTGTGGTCCTTCGAGTCAGAAACAAGGAAAGCGATATCGATTAGATGATGCGGGTACGTGAGGTTTCGGAGGTGCGAAAAGAACATCGGCAGGTGGGAAGCGGCATCCCGAAGGGGTGTGCACATAAGCACTCGATCCTCATGTTCCCAGCCACTGGCGGCTCCTTTGACCTTGGCAAGGTCATAGTATCGCACAGTCTGTATCTGCAAGTGGTCTGCGGATGAAAAGAGACCGAAGGATAGGACGGGGAGCACCGAAGCTCGCCAGGAGGGAAAGATGAGGATAAGTAGGAAGAATGAGACACCGGCGATCACGCACAGACGCTGTAGAAGCTGTCTTCGACGTCGCAAGGCCGGTTGTGGGCGTGGTTGGAATCTTGCGGATCTTCAGGTCAGCCAAACGAGCTTTCGCAACCGGTGCACCCCGACAAGGGGTACGTAATGCTTACCGATGGGGAGAAATGGAAAATGTGCCGCCCTGACCTCGCGGGTAGGCAGTATAGCCATTCGCGAGGGCATGATGCCTATTCATCTCAGCAGAGCATATACCATGTATAGCCTTTGAGCCCAGCCCCGAGACAGGAAAACTCTTTAATGTGGTGGAGGTTCGGTGTCGCCCTCTCGTTTGTATGAAACGTCGATCGAGAACGAAGGAGCCGGAATGAAGCGAACTCGAGATCGCGAGGAAGAGGACCGCGAGGGAGGTCTCAAGGGGTTCTTGAAGAAGTGAGAAGGGTACAAAAGAGTGACAAGAAGAAAATTGTGTCTGTTCCACGTCGCATGTGTTTAATTGCCCGGATGATTGATGACGATCCTCAACCTGGACCAGAACAGCCGGAGGATCGGGAGTCGACATGATCCGTCTTCTTTTCTCAATCCGGCTGGGGCGCACCGCATCCCGTTTGCAGCCATGTAACAATTCTCAAATTCCACGGTTCTCGCAAAGCTGCGCTTTTGGTCATTGGTGAGATTATTTTTAGTTATCTATTTACAGGTTGTATTAACCATGATCCAACGCTAAACACACATCGTCAAATGCTAAACCCTGAACTCCAGGAATGCAAGAACAATTCTAGACCATGAAGATGCAGAAAGGAAACCTCCATGTCGCATACTGACCATTGATCAACGACTCAGCCGCGAAATCCTCGAGGAAGGTGATCCCATGCCCTTGACCCCGATCTCGATCTGGCGCATCAATTTCATGAGCAGTGCATCCGTCTGCTGGCGGTCTCGCAGGACAGGAAAGACGGATCCGGCTTCATACTCGCTGTCCAAAATATAATATCGCTCTCTACCCCAGTTCTCCACTGTATCGCTTTGGAATGCAACTCTCGCTATCGCCTTGGCCGGAACACTAGCCTTGTTTATGGCGCTCTTGGAGAACACTCGGAGGAATGGCCGCAGGCCAGATCGTGTTTGGTGGGCCATTTTGACGGACAACGGGAGAGTATCGGTCAAGTGGCTATCGCCAGTCATTCCACCTGGGTCGAGAGTGTAGATATTGAGGGATATATTTGCGGTCTTTTAACGGTAAGCCTAGGACGAGATCGTGAGACGATGAGCAACTTACCAGCACCAAACTCCGTCGAAGAGCATACATTGCGGTACTCATTAACATCTTGCTGCTTCCAAAGCGCTTATTTCCGTCTTTTGCACTCAGTTGTGCCCCGGGAGTCGGATTCACATTGGGATCCTGGCCATCGAAATAATTGAGCGAACCCTTCGTTGCCGCGGAACATCCGATATTGATAACCCGTGCGCCGCCGTTAGGAGTGCCATCGCCGGCTCGGAAAGCCTCAAGCAGGCTGACTGTCAATAAGAAAGGTGCGATGCAGTTGGTCTGGTAGACGGGGTCGTGGCCGTCTCGTGTGACCTGATCATTGACGTATGACGACATGGCAGCAGAATTGATCAGCAGTATGACCGGAGGAATCTCTTTGTTATGAACCCTCTCCACGGTGATCTCTGCAAAGCTGACAACAGAATTGAAACTGGCCAGGTCTACCTTGACCACCTCAACCGACCTCGGCCCGATGTGTCGGATCCGCTCCCTGACATCTTTGGCGCTCTCAGATCTGATATCGCGTGCGAGAAGCATCAGGTGAACAAAAGGTTGTGTTTTCGCAATGGAAACTGCTATTTCCGACCCGAGTGAGCCATTCCCTCCTGTAATGATGGCAGTGCCGACCAGCGGAGTCGCCATGAGAGCGGTATGTGTCTGAAAATTAAGGGGTAGAAAGTGGAATAAGAAATTCAGGATGAGTATCAAAGTTCAAGCATGGCAAAAATTTACAGCATCAAAATCAGAGCAGACAGACAGAGGGTTGAAGAAGCTTTATAAAGCCTCGGGCTCGTTTGAGGAACCACATCGACATCGGACATACACCTGTCTCAAGACTAACAAACTAAGAATAAGAAAAGAAAAGAAAAGCGAAACTCCGCACAAGAAATGTTAGAAACGCCGAGTTTTGCTCCAAGAACGACTAGAGTAATCTAGATCTCAGCACTGAGACTTGATCAATAGCAATGGCTGGACAAGGAGTGGGGTGAAACTTATGACTTATAAGACGATTCTGTTCGTTCATGCATCGCAATAAATAGCTCCGCTAGTAGGAGGCTTTTGAGTCTCAACCTTGGACCACTTGTTTCTGTATTTTCATACAAGTGTAATTTCCTCTTCTTGATTCAACTAGACTAAAGCAAGACATGACCTGACTATAGACGTGTCATCGTCGCACTGCTGGACCATATGCAGCCTGCTTCGCTTACAATTAATTGGGTGGTTATTCTGATATTGGCCAACCTTCACAAAGAGAGACCGGGGTTGAAATTGAGACATCACGCAACATCCTGGTCGATTAAGAATCGTTCTCCGGGTCGAAATAGACACAATGAGCCTCATCTTAACATTATGTACCAAGGTTCCAAATGACCATGACAACAAGCGAAGCCCAACTCAACCCAAGGAATTTGAAATCTCCTCTCTTCGCCTGCCCAGTCCCCTAAATTGATCGCGCCATCGAAGTTCTTCGGTTCCAGAGACAGTCGCCATCCCGCCTGATCCTGGTCACATAGCCACAACTTGCAAGGGTCCATCAGTGCCCGCCACCACCCATTCGATCGGTTTCCCCCGATTCCTTCAAGTATTTCTACATGGGAAGTCTGGGGGTCAAGGTACGCGCCCATCCGCATTTGGTATTATAGAGCGACGAGACAGGAATATAGAAAAATTATTCTTACCGTCCTAGGTTTTCTGTGCTATTCAATGTTTGGCATTCTTTGTCGGGCAAAGTCTGAGTCAGATGTGGCTGTGAATAACCTTCTGGCTTGACTCTGTATTTGTATAAGGCGACAGGGAAGCCGATGCTAGCATAAGATATCCGGAGGATATTTCAGCCCTGCCCAGGATAATAATCTCCTTGAGACGGCCTAGCTAGGTACACAGTGCAGCACTCATGTTGCTAACGTCAGATAGTATGCGTTAGTGTGGGCATGAACCCTACAACCTTGGAAGGTGGTACCTATGTCGAGTCTAGGTACGATGCTTTTATTCTCCGGACTACAAGTTCTACTGCACTCGCACTTAGCCTGACTCGCACTTGATACTATATTCAGCTAGCTAAGCTCGAATCCTACAGTGTACGCACTATTTCTTGTATACAGTAAATACCCCAGCACCAAACATCCTCCCAATTATAGGGTGCTAAAATCCCATCGTGTACGGAGTATCTCGCGCCAGTCCACGTTACACTTTTGGCTTCCATGCATCTCCGCTTTTTGTTGGGCACCTTGTCCGTGGATCCAGCTCTGTGTACAGTTCGCCTCGTTCGTCCTCGTATTCACACGTGTCTGTGTCTGTGTACGTTACGCCTCGTTTAACATGACTAAGTTGACTGCCCGGTGCTGTATGGGGGTCCCGAGTTGATTGTGCATTGCAGGTGTGGTTATAGTTTTGTATTTAAATGGCACGTAGGTACGGTACTTGCTTTCTTGTTGGAACCCGGGAGTATGGTTATCAGATCCAGTAACTGAGCTGAATATTTAGTGAGTATAGCTAGTCCTAGTTACCCTAGGTACCTAGTATCTTACAGGGGCATGGTTTCGAGAACTATGTAGGGTACTTCGGAGTCCGGAGTATACTACGCAGCATGACTCAAGTACCAGTTTCAAATAAATAAAGCCGCCTAGAACCACCTTAGCCACGAGTGCATAGTTACAGTAAATTGTAATAGGACCGATTGTCAGATCTGTTCATTGAAGTCCCACCAGCGTCATTGTCGTACGTTCTTCAGCTATATATAGAGTCATGCTGAATCTACTTGTGTGTACAACAGTGAGCCCCTCCGAGGCTCCGACACAGCCCTCTTGTCCGACATATTTGTAGATTATTAAATACATACACCGAATTTATTCCGCTCTCTTTGGTGAGGATACAATGGAGCTAAAATGATTTGACCGAGCCCCTTGTTTCATAATTCTGACACTCAATACAGTCACAGAATCTAAGCACCGATATCGATTAGGATCTTTACGTGCTTGTCGCGCTCGTTGACGAGGGCTTTGAAGCCCTTTTCTTCGACGTCTTCCATGCGGATCTTGCTGGTGATCATGGGCGAGGGGTTGATTTTCCCTAGTGGGTATTACTCGGTCAGCCATCTATCTGCAGGTGTATTTCAAATCCGACGGAGGATCATCAAGGTCTGTTCTTCACGAATTTTCGTGCGACGGGGATTGGATTAGGTAGATAGAGCATACCCGACGCAATAGCTTCAATGACAGCTTCGAAATCACCATCCTCACAGATCGCAGCGCCCAGGACATGTTTCTCGTAAGAAACGACGTCGAATGCATCGATCACCGGCTTCTTCTCCCAGAGTGATACGATAACCGTTGTTCCGCGTACTCGGATCCCGTTCATGGCTGTGTCGAACCCGGCCTGGACGCCGGAGCACTCGAAGCTGATGTCTGCGCCTGCATCACTAGTTAAAGCACGTACCTTGGCGACAACGTCTTCTACGAGAGGGTTCAATACGTGAGTGGCGCCGAGGGTCTGGGCGTACACACGGCGCTGGTCGGAGACTTCGGCGACGATGATGGTCTTGACGCCTCGGGCCTTGAGGACTTGGACGACTGCGAGGCCAATTGGGCCGCCGCCGACAACAAGTGCGGTTTGAGCGGTTGTGACCGGGCTACGGTCTACGGCGTGCCAGGCTACTGTGAGGGGTTCGACGACGGCTGGTTTGACTGTTAGTTAAGTGTCTGGAGAGATAAAGATGCAGACGTACCGCCAATATCGAGAGGGACGGAGTCCGGTAATGGGATAGCGTGCTTCGCTGGCACCACGACATGATCAGAGAGGCCTCCGGCGTCACCTACGGATCAATCAGCAATGAGAACCTGAGCTAGGCAAGATTACAGAAGACTCACTGCTGAAACCAATAAACCCGAGTTTCCGGCAACAGTTGGGCCTCCCAAATACACAAGATGAACAGGTTCCATCGGACAGGTTAGGTCGGACAGCCACCCGGTCCCCGACTTTGAGCCCTGTGACACCCTGCCCTACCTCCTCGATTGTGCCGCTGAACTCGTGGCCCAATGTTACAGGGAGCTGTCCGCCTGTGAGTGCATGTGGTTTTGTTGGAATCACTATTGGGCCTCCGAGGTATTCGTGCAGATCTGATTGGGGGTAAGGCAGGTTAGTCGAGCGTTCGTGTTGTATGACGAAGAGATCACACACCACTTCCGCAGATCCCAACAAAAGCAGGATGTATCTGTTAAATACAGATCAACTGTCTACATCTTTTCACAAAGCTATCGAAACTGCAGCAGAAGGTACGCACCTTAACCTGACCGTATCCACAGGCAGGTTCGTCAATCTGGTCGACGCGAACATCGCCGCGTCCGTGGAATCGTACGGCTCTCATTATGTCTATACTGTTGCCGTTGCTGCTGCTGGGGAATATGTATCTCTAGAGCAGTGAACATGGGGAAATCCAAACTGTAAATGTCAAAATCGAGGTGGATCATGGCTATCCCCCAGATCTGGTCGGAATTTCCCCCGTTGGCGTTGGAGAAGCGAATGTATGGGCCCCGCATCACCCCTCATTGACAGACGGGATTGCTTTTGAGATTATTATGCTCAACAAGTGGATAAAGAAAATCACCTGGTCACTCAGGTTGAGTAGATTGAGGTTCATACCATTGCTCCAGCTCAGTTTCGTGTAGGTTGGATGTGTTGGAGATTAAGGCTGAGAAAGCTCATCGTGCCTGAGGTCAGATGCGGGGCTAGGAGGGCTCCAAAGTTCCAACCACTCCAGAGATATTCTTCCATTTTGACTAATGGAAGTCATGCAATACATATTATGTACATGAATTGATGGGGGCTTTGACTAGGTAGACTTTGAGGAACAGAGCACGTCCTTGTCCAGCCAGGCTCAAGGAGTAATCAAACAATGTTCTATCGTAATATAGCCATTATGTACAAATGATAACAGCAACACATATCTCGCCAAGCTGTCTTTGATTAGGTTTCTATTAAGATGGCTGAAGTAAGAGCAAGATACGTCAGATGGGCGAACCAACACCGATTGACGGGCCACGGAGATCAAAGACAACATAGAAGGCTTTCAGAAATGAATCGCCCAAGATCTGCATATCGAGACCTTGATTAGACTGAATACCTCCGTAACAGACTGTGAGCAAAAATAAGTAAGCATTAGTAGCAATATTAGTGGTTGAGAACTTACCAGCTTCCCCGGTTGTTGTGTTGGTTCCAACCTCCGAAAAACCAAGCAGGTTGCCAGGGACTGTAGCCAGATGCTGGGGGCCAATTGCAATGGAGAAGTTTGGAAGTTTGGCGCTGCAGGGGTATATGTAGCCTGAGGCACTGGCGACGTATTGCGCGTGATCTACCTGGGCATAGTAATAATCTACAACGTGTTGGTCAAGCAGCATGAGCGAGGTGCCCGTGTCGGCAATGGTAGCAGTTGCCTGGTCGTTCTCTTGTAGGTCTCCGCTACCGACTTTGTAGTAGGCGGATTCAAATTTCCAGAATCCACCCGACGGATCGACAGTGGCGTTAACCAACTCGCCTGCATACTTGGATTTGTCGATGGTTCCAAATTCGTACTCGCCAACTCCATCACTTAGAAGAGATGCTGCTAGAACTGGCTGGTCAAGGACTTCGGCAATCGTCTCAAAGAAGGAACTCTGTTGCTGGGGTTGAACGGTGTTGAGGGAACTGAATCCTAGTCCGACTAGGCCATTGGTGTAGGTGTCTTCGAGGAAAGATGCGGATACTTGGTTGGGAACACCTATAGCTTGACCAGCAACCGTAACACCTCCAACATTTATGGTTTCGGTACCGACGCCGCCGTAGGCATACGAGTCATCTCCGTATGTGATGTTGAAGGTCGATCCCTTCATGTTCTTGAACGTGGTGGACTCTGAAGGATTATAAGACGAGCGTCCTTCAATTGAGCTCGCGGGGAGTCGGGTGTTTATCACCCATCTGTAAACAAGTCAGCCCTACACATGGAAATTTGATCAGACATAAGGCATACACATCCGACGACCCCGTATCAAAGGTCACAACAAGCTCCTGGCCACCAATGGTGATAGGTGAAACGAAGGCAGCATCCCCTGAGACGGATTTGGCACTGACGGCACCTGTCTGGTCTGGCTCGACCACATCACTGTCGGAATTTGCGGCAGCAACTTTGGTTATAGGTTCAAAATCGTCTAGGTCAAGTCCGAGGTTGGTAGGGACGATTCCGTACTTCACGTAGGCTCTTCGCAAAGCCGACGGGCCATAGATCGTGTTACTCCCACGACGTACACTTTCGACCTTGAAAGACCCTTTTTCCTGTTTTAGAGATGCAGGGGCAGCGAACACTCCATGCCCGAACCAGAGGGCTAGAAAGATCGACAAAAGCATTCTCATCGCGGAATCTCTGCGCGTTGTGGGACCAAAGGAGGGATCGTATCACGCAGCTTTGAGAGACTGAAGACAAATGAATGTCCAACCCAGAGAACTCGCTCCAGAAAATAGAAAGTAATATGATTAAAAAAGAATGTGTTGGAGTCAATCCCAGATTGAACTCCTGTGTTTTGAAGGAAAGAAATCAAAAGAAGGACAGGGGACAGTCTCTCAGAGCAAAAGTCACACCTATTTGAGAACTTAAGTGAACAGATTAAGACATAAGGCTGGGATGCAGAGTAAATAAAGCAAAAAGCAGTTCGATCGAGAGTTATCGCACTGTCTAGACTTCATGACAGCTCTGAAGGAGCGGAGAGTGGCTAGGTAAACCATCCATATACGAATCAGCGAACTCACCTCCTCTCATCTGTCTGACACGGTGGATTGATGGGTCAATGTTTCGAGCAGTCGGATGTTTCCATTAAACGCATAGCTTCACTTGGCGCCTAGACATTGACCATACCCACAGCCAACGAGGTTGTTGCCCCTAGCCCGTCGGGAAGATGCTGAAACATTCAGGCCCCTAGCGAAGAGATGAAACACTCAGCGGTGAGTTAGTCAGTATGGAGAAGTAATATTCCGAAGTAAAAACATGAGGACTGTCCGCTCAGGAGAACGACTCACTGAGCCTGGACATCCACATTAGGCAACAATGAAGCTGTCCAGCATCTCCAAATTGTGCGAAACCGCAAGCGCCAAGAGACAGCATGGCTTCGGCCACGTGGATCCAAGAATCAGTATATGCAGCTTCAACATTGCTCGATCAATATCGCGTTGAAATCCTTGAGGGGAATTCGGAAAGCGAAAGAAAACATAGTTGAATGTTACAAAGTTGTTGTGGGTTGGTCAGGAGCTGCCCCTGTCTTTCTGCCAAGCTCAAGAATCTTTCTTCTACAACCTTAAAAGGCTTGGCTCTGCACTGTGCAAGCTTTTAACTTCAGCAAGTTCATGATTACAAATTGAAGTAACATGGGCATTAGTTATTAGGAAGAGGTCCGGCTGCCTCAATGCTCTTAAGCTCCTGCACGGTTCTCCTGACTGAGTGAGCGCAAAACCAGGTCTGCCACATTCAGCTGCGTGTTTTCAGATCCGACGTCTCCAGAAATATCTATAATGGACTCGGACTTCCTCTTCGTGAACTTTTGAGATTCTAAGTCTCATAAACATGCCCTATCCAAGAAAAAGCATGCGTTTCTGCAGAAAAGACAGCATCAACGGCGAAGGGACGAGAGTCTGCAGAGGTTAAAGACCTCAATCCGGCGTCTTCCCACCGAATCAACTCCTGAGCCTACAAAGTGCAATCCTCGGAGATGATCGTCAGTCTCTCGATGTTGTTCGTTTGCAGCGAAATGTGAGCCCTGCCATGATGGACCCTTATTTTTACCATTGTGGACTGTCTGTTTATTGCTACTACATTTCAGTGATTGACCAATCTACCTCAAAAACTATGCTCCATGCCCTCGACGCACTCGCAGGCGATAATTGTGGGCAAGATGGTAGCCATCTCCTGGACAAGCATGCAGTTTGTGATATGTGGTAGGCGCTGCTTTAGACCGACGGTGTAGTGACTGATACCGCCGCCGATGTCCACGAAGAAGACCTGGTTAGGGTCGAGGCTGTGGTTTTTCCGGTGATTGGGTAACCGACCCTTGCGGAATCTTACGGGATCGGTTACACGTCGAACCACCGGGGTTTGCTTGAGTGGTGGACTCCCATAAACTGGTTGGAGTAGGCGAGCCTTCACCCGATCAGCGATGTTGTCCATGTCCATTCGTTCAAAGGAAGCTGAAGTGGCTCGTTTGACTGTTGAGATATCGAGGAAAATGGGAGCTTGATGCTCCTTTTTATAAATAGGCTCAAGAGCAGTTGAAAGGATATCAACGCAAAGCCATAGCATGAGTGATACTGTCCATGATTAAGCATTTCCTCATTGGGAAAAGTGTCAGGGCTAACAAACGTAGAGAACCTTCGCCCGATTAGGCTGAGCCAGCCTGGTGCTGCTGAGATGGAGTCACAAATTCTTGAGATTCGCAGGCGCTGGCATTACCGCTCTCTGGCGTGGGTACTGGAATACCGAGTCAGGATTCTCACCCTCAGTGTGAAATGGCAAGCTGATTCGCAAGCGGGCACTGGCCGCCAACATCAAGGCACGCCGGAGTATTTAGAAGCAAGTTTTTACCCAGGGATCCAATTGAAGCTTTCCATAGTCTCTAGCAAGCGCTGAAGCCCTTGGAACGATCTAGTTCGTAACAGACATAAGAAAAGACTCCAGCGGTACGTGTCAAAAACGTTGTCGACCTTTTGTCCCGACAAGTACGCCGTAGCTGGGTTTCTTTCTACGTAATTCTAGAATGATGCTTCTCTGCCATTCTACAAGAGACAAGGAATGATCAATATAGAACAACAACTTGTTTGGCCCTGTACTTATAGAAGAGCTAAAATCTAACCATGGTATCAAGTGGACAATCATAATACGTATATATGTGGAAGGGGTCAACGCCGGAAAATGCAACAGAACAAATCAATCACTCAGCATCAGGCAGAACATCCTCTGGGTCCTCCCCGACCATCTCTCCAACAGCCCTAACAACCTTCCGGATCGCCACGGATGCCGGACTATCAGGGTAGTTATCCACAAAGCTCTCCCCATAATCACACGCCATCCCAACCCTGGGATCCAGTGGTACGGCGCCCAAGAACGGAATGCCCATCTTCTTTGCAAGCCTCTTTCCTCCACCGGTTGTCGCGCGGAAGATCTTCGACTCGTGCGTGCAGCTCGGGCAGACGAAACCGGACATGTTCTCGACGAGACCGAGGATGCGGATGCCGGCTTTGCGGCAGAAGTCTATCTCCTTCCGTACGTCGAGGAGGGAGACTTCTTGTGGTGTTGTGACGACTACGGCGCCGTCGACGCCGGATTCTTTTAGAAGAGAATTGACGGAGAGGTGTTCGTCGCTTGTGCCCGGGGGTGTATCAACGATCAAGTAGTCCATCTCGCCCCAGTCCACATCTTTCAAGAACTGCTTAATAAGTCCGTTCTTCTTCGGCCCTCTCCAGATCACCGCGTCGTCTCGGTTGGGAAGCATGAACTGCACACTCATCACACCCAGGTTATCGGATACCCATACGGGACTCCAGCCCGCATTGCTAATGTGTATCGTCTCTGCCTCGACGCCCATCATCTTCGGTATACTCGGCCCGCAAATATCTGTGTCCATAATTCCGACGGTGGAATCGGGGTTCGATGCGAATCCGTGTGCGAGTAGAGATGAGAATGTAGATTTCCCGACCCCGCCTTTGCCTGAGAGGACGAGGATCTTGTGCCGGACGGAGGCAAGACGCTCGGTTATGACGGAGATATCGGGGTCTGGGCCTTTTGGTGCGGAGGCGCATATGGATTGATTCGGGCAGCCGGCGCATGCATCACCTTGACCTGCTTGATCGGATTCGGGGCCTGGGCAGTGTTCTGTAGAGTTTCGTATTAGCAAGGTGGTGGATTAAGGAGAAGGCGTCTTTCGTACCTGGTTCCGGGGCGACAAGGTTCGGAGGTGCTTTTGAAGGTGCCTCGAGGTAGGTGGCTGTCGGTTCTTGAAAAGAGGGCGCCATGATTGCGCTTGGTACTTTTGTACTCGATTCAGTGGTTGATGAAGACGAGATGCAATGGTGGCGGGGTCTTGGACCTCACCTCGTGAGTGAGTGAAGTACTCCTTTCCGCTAGCAAGAATCAACTCGTCAAAGTCAGGATCTGATGAAAAGAATATCTTATCATCACAGAAGAATGAGTCTGAAAAATAGTGGCGACAGTTCCGCGGAGTGCTTGATAATCAGATCCACGCCCGCAAATGACAAACGCTCGTGTGGCGATTGGCGCGGGGATGGACCGGTCTCGGAGGCTTGTGCCTGATTCTATCTCGATTCTCTACAAACCCTTCATTTTTTGCCAGGGACTATCTTTGAGCAATTGACAGGCGCAGTAATTTTGAGGACGTATTTTCTTGCCTAATATGGCGATCGTCTCGCCATGCCCCATGCCTACTTTGAGAATCATGGGTCTCACCGTCTCACTGAGTCCAATAACAAGTCGAAATCTGAAGCAGCTTTGCAAGTTTGCCTAGCTTATGATCCTGGCGCGAGCTTGACTGCCAATGGGCCTAGACTTAAGCTCTGACATTGCTTATTCCGGTAGTGCTTGGATTCTCGTCGCCCTGGGGCCTTCAAGAATAGCTGGAGTCTACCGACGATACCTATATAATTATTGACTTACTCTTAACTATTTAGGCAAACTTATTACAATTCAAATCATCAGGGCCTCTTCGTCTATCATCTTCTATGAGTCCGATCTATATTACCGGTATGTACTCAACCGTGCTCAAACATCCACAATCAGCTATCTTTGAAAGATACCATTTCCGCAAATAGTACGGCAGCTCGCCTCTGCAGGCGTGAATATCCTACGCCGGACATGCGCGATAGACCAATAGATATTGGCTGTAGAGGGATGGGTTGCGTTGTCGGCAACAGGGCTCCGGAACCCAGAAACAAGGTCTGACGGATTTTATTCCTCGATATGTCACCAGTCTAAACGACCGTGTGTATAACGGAGCGCATCTACCATATCATCCCCGTTGGAATCCCAACCCACGGCGTTATTTCCTAGGCTTGAAGGTATATAAGCTGTTCAGTTACCAACGGATTATACTTGCAGTCGAGATTCCAAAGATGGCGGGTCCAATACTACCCAGTCGAGTTGCAGGGGCTATGAGGGCACATCTCATGAATATGGCGTTATCAGGCAAGAATTGCGATATCACATTTCATGGATTGCCAATGGTCATCTGCTAAAAGAGGTCAGTGAGCTAATGTACCATGATAAAAACAAAGAAATGAGAACGAGTTCGACGAGCATGATATCATATCCCCGCTGCCGGAATCGAAGGCGGGGTCGCCCAGATATAAATCGCCCTCAAGCACAATCGCATTATCGCAGCCATCGAGCAACCGCAGTTAACTTGAGGTAATCGCTGAAGGATGGGCCGACTGGGGGCCTCGTTGCGCAAAACTTGGGGAATATCCGACTTAACAACGGAGCTGCAACCGTAAATGGCTGACTGGCCCGCGATTTCCAGGATGTCTGACGATTGTCACGGCAATAATGCGGAGTATAGGTACGCATGTCGATCAGTAATACCTAATAGATTCGAGTAAAACAAACATACTCTACTCTGTAGACGACCCTATCGGAGTGGAATGTCTGGACTTCCACCGCGGTTGCCGCTGACAGAAACGCAGTAGATCCTTGTTTATGCATCTCCAGAAAGTATGATGCTGCGCTGGCTGCTTGAGGCCTTGAAATGAAGAGCTCAGAAGCAGAAGGAAGAGGTGTCCCTCCCACTGGGACTGTAATTTCACCCACGATTGGCTTGACGAGTCTAGGCGAGGTCGGACTCCCAGACGCAGTTTCCGGGTGTCTCCTTCCTCGCACGATGAGTGGGTCCCATATTGACGCTCTAAGGCTCAAGATCAGATTCCCACTGCCCAGGTGGCCAGGCAAGCTGTATAAAATTGTTTCCCACTTTCTGCGCACATCGATCCTGTTCCTTTTGGAGCCCTGGAGTGTGACGTTATAGGCCAAATCCGGGTTGGTGTCTCACATGAGCAAAAGCCAATGAGATCACAGGACCCTGATTAGCTTAAATACTAGAGCCGTCCACATCACATGCGCTTTCCCACTCAACAACTCTCTTTCTCTCAACGATCTCGAAATGGATCGTGGCCTCTCAACAGGCGCTCATCACGACAGTGATGGCCTCCGGGAAAGAAATAAGTCTTCTCAGTCCGAGCTAAACATCAAGTCTGAGAATACTACCCCTCCAATTGAGAGCAATGGCAAAGACAAAGCGGGCAAGACCTTTGGTCGAACTCCGGATGGTACAGGTACGTCTTCACCCCCCTGTAGATTTTGCTTTCTATTGCCCAATCAATTGGATATACTTACTACAACATTGCCCATTTCTCTATACCTCGAAACTAATACACCGCGTACAGTATTCACGGTACCTCAAACCCAGGACATGGTCACCCAGCTCTTGTCGCCCTCCGAGCCAAAGAACCTCTCTGACCTTCTCGTGTTGGCTATGCTTGTTGCTCACATTCTTCTACTGTGGAAACTTCCCCCAGGAGCCAAAGTACCCGTCTTTGCGGCGATTTACCTCTTCTGGCGATCAAGTTACAATGCTGGGATCGGATGGCTGCTTCACAACCAGTCACATCACAAGACCCTTGTTAGATGGGCTGAGAAATCCAAGATCTTCGTCAACCCGTCCACTGGCAAGAACCCGTATCCTCAATTGTACAGACTGATCAAGAGCGAATTGGAGACCAAGATCCCCAACGACTATTCGTTTGATGAAGCTCCCCTCGAGTATAACACCTGGCTCGTCTTCAGACGCGTTGTGGACCTGATCTTGATGTGCGACTTCGCCTCCTACTGTCTCTTTGCGATAGCCTGTAGCCGCCACCCTGTTGACGAAAGTGTGCTGATGACCGTCTTACGATGGACTTCCGGCATTTCATTGTTTCTGTTCAACCTTTGGGTTAAACTAGACGCCCACCGGGTGGTCAAGGATTATGCCTGGTACTGGGGTGATTTCTTCTACCTCATCGACCAAGAGTTGACATTTGATGGGGTCTTCGAGATGGCACCTCATCCCATGTATTCGGTCGGATATGCCGGCTATTACGGTATTTCCCTCATGGCGGCAAGCTATAAAGTGCTGTCTATCTCTATTATCGCCCATGCGGCTCAATTCGCGTTCCTTGTGCTGGTCGAGAACCCACATATTGACAAAACGTACAATCCTCCACCTCCCCGGAAACGTACTATCACCGAGCATGATACGGTGTCTACGACATCGCAGTCAACGGACTCTCCAAATGCGCCATCCTTACTCGAAGAAGCTCTGCCCCATGCGCCAACATTCAGCAGCCCACCTGCGACTGTCCACAACCTCCTGGGGCTCCACAATCTAGACCTACATAGAATCACGGATACTTCCTCCCTACTCGTTCAGTTTCTCATGTTTTCATTGACTGCTCTGACGCCTTCGACGCCCTGGTACCAGATTTTGTTCGTCGTCAATGCTGCCGTATGGAGACTTTGGTACTCGTTGGGTGTGGGGTATCTTCTCGACCGACAGTCAAGTAGTAAGGCGTGGACCCGGCATTTTGTCAAGTATGGGGAAACACCCCACGAAGCATGGAACCAGTGGAAAAGCACATACCACATGAGCATGATCATGTGTTACGCGAGCTTCATCGCGGCTGTGTGGAAAATGTACACTCTTCCCTCGAATTGGGGCTATGGTCTTGCTATTCTCCGCCATGTGCTAGGGGCTAGCCTCATCTCTCTGCAGATTTGGACCTCAGTGAGCATCTATGAATCACTTGGCGAATTTGGCTGGTTCTATGGGGATTTCTTCTTTGATGAATCTCCCAAGTTGACCTACAATGGCATCTACCGCTTCTTGAACAATCCTGAACGTGTCTTGGGGTTGGCGGGCGTCTGGGGTGCGGTCCTTATCACTGCCAGTGCCACAGTCGCCTTCCTTGCCTTTTTGAGTCATATTCTAAGCCTGGCATTCATACAATTCGTGGAGCGGCCGCATATGCAGAAACTCTACGGTCGAAGCCTGCGTCAAGATGCGGGTCTTGTCAAGAGCTTAAAACGGTCGTTGCCGCCGTCTCTAAAACAACTGCACGGCAGTGTGGATAAGATGTTTGACGAGTCGTACGAGTTCATTGAGGAAATCATCGATACGGCACGCCCAAAACTCGCCGCTGGTGTCAACACTTTTGTTCGCGATACAACCGCACTTTTCCAAAAATACCCTGCTCGTGTTACCATCTCACGCATCGATGCTGACTTGGCCGGGTACGACCTACGGGATTACTCTCTGTCTGTCGAGGCAGGTGACCTGCTGCCTCTCGATGAAGGCGACCTCAGCAAGGAGGGCGATAACGCGCGCACGCCTCTTGACCGACGAGGTGATTTGGAAAACCTGGTCTTCTCATACGGTGCTCCAGTCAAGGTCAAATGGACTGCCCCTCTCAACCATAGCAAGAAAGACTGGATTGGTCTGTACAAGGTCACTGATAACGCGTCCCGTGAGGTTTCCCGCGTATCATCCCAAGGAAGATGGGTTGCCGTGAATGAAGGCTCCTACGACAATCTCACCTGCGAGCAAGGCATCGTTGCCAGCGACGTGGTCGTTTCAACCTCCTGGGTAGATAACGGGGAGAAGCACAATATCGCTACTGGTGAGGTCGCTGTTTCCGGAGACAAGCTCTTCTGGTCTCAGGGTGTCTTTGAATTCCGCTACCATCACAATGGTAAGCACAATGTCATGGCCATTTCCAGACCATTTGAAATTCGAATCCCTCGATTCGAAGAAGAAGACCATTTCGACATGTCCCAGACTGCGGTTGAAAAGAGTCTTTTACCAGTCATCCAAAACTGTTTCGACAGGGACCCCGAGATTGCCCCCGAGTCAGTCGACGAGCAATATGGAAGCTTGGTTGATCGAGATGGTAAATTTGCTAAGAGAGTGGTTTTCGCCGTTCACCAAATGTGCGTCTCTTTTCTTTTCCTTATCCTTCGTCTCTCTTTCATACTGATTTATTCCAGGTTCGGCGTTGAATTCGCTCCAGAAGTCGTCCGCTCCGATGGCAACGTCCGCAACCTCGCCTGGCGGATCTGCAACGCAAAGAGGGTCCTGGTAAGCTTCGCCCCTAGTCCTGGATCTCCTTGGTGTTCTCTCAATCCAACCGGGCAGCTTAGCGTTCCTCGTCGTTAACGTCCTCTGTCCGCAATGACTAGGCCCCTTACAGTATGTCACGAGACGGTGCAATCACACCAACCGAGGCTAAAGAGTAGTTCTCTGAACTAAGTGGGCAAACCCATGGGCCTTCCTTAGTTCTCACTATGAAGGAAAATGGGTACGATGATCATAGATACCTGGGTTTAGACGTCAAATGTCTTATACGAGTCCACAGTCTATCTGGTTGATGCTGTGTCAGGGGGCGTTAAGGTGATGAGAAACGAGGAGAAAAAAGGGGAGAAGTCGTCGAGTTTTTCAATTTCAATGCATTCGGAGATACATGGTTAGAGGGCGGGTTATATTACGGCCGTGTAGATTCTTATGAGCATTCAAGCACAAATATATATATGACAGGTTACAATAGAATATGGGTTCTATTCAAAAAGTTGACTTGATTTGACATTTAATTTTGACATGTTCTATGACCTTTAAACCACACCAAGACTATACGGCCCCAAAAGTTGTTCGTAAAAACGAAGTCAAAGAGATCGCTATAAAAGTGAACGAGCCCTAAGCTAAGAGGCGAAAAGTACATCAAATCAGACGCGGCGGGGTGGAATACAACACAGGACTGCCTACTGTACGCTTAATCTGTACGTCGAGAAGAGCGAAGAGAGAATTGTGAAATTATGTATTCAAAGACAAAACTAGATTGATATGCACTCTGTATATTCAACGTCAGCCAGATGTCCTCTTACTCGTCAAGAGTGAAGTAGCATAGTGTTGAGGGTATATGATCATTCAGAAGGAAGGCAACGGAAAATCTCAACACAATTGTTTGCGCAATTCAGAACAGGTCTGTGTTTACATCCGAAAATATTTCATCATGTGATCGTAAGGGTTGATAAAGCGGATGAGGGGAATAAAAGTACTAAGAGCTGAAAGCTCAGGAAAGGTGGACTCACACAAAAACTTGGATGGCCCGAGATCTAAACCTGGCGGAAGGTTGGAAGAACTACATCTGAACAATTTGTCAGCTTAACATGGTCAAGACAAGTAGTTCATGCAGCAAACATCCCCCCCAACGCAATTGCAACAGGAGTTGATCAGCAAGCCGGTAAATTCATCCCATCCTCTGCCAGACCTAATCCAGCAACAAGCCACCCAAGACGGACGACAAGTTCCCAAACAGACCTGACACAAGTCAAGCGAGCATATAGCTACTCAAACAACGCGAGGAACAACGATTGATTCCACCATCCAAAACTCCACAACCATCCTCCCATTTCACTCTCTTCCGAAGAAGCGGGCAAACGGTCCGGTATTAGGGAGGCGGACGAGTAGATCGATGTAACCTATTGCGAGTTCTCGTCGGCCAATGCAAGCTCGAAAGGCGGTTTCTCAAGAGAGAATCATTGAATGGATTGACTAGTTGTCATCATAGAGGCATTGGGGAAAATGTAAGTGCCAAGACACTTAAGTAATTCCGTACCTTTTACGTGACGGCGGTGATCATGATCGAGAGGTACCATTAGCAGACGCTGTTCCTTGTGAACTGTCAGTACTTTGAGTTTCAAAAGCAAGCAAGTAACAAAGCAGTAATTTGAGCTGAGTCAGGAGTTTTTGGTAAGGTATTTTGTTATCTTCAAGATATTTGCAGAAGCAGAACTGAAAATGTTTTCTCATCATAGAAGGGCGACACAGGAGAAAAGGAAAACTCTTACCTGTGCAGGACATGATTTTTGAGTCAACAACCTATATTACCTTCGAACTGTCAGCATGGCGTCCACAACACGAGATGTTGACTGAATAGATTCAAAGAATGAATATCAGATGGTGATGCATGTTTGTTCAATGGCCCATTTGTTTGTCGCCAGAACTTAAGATTTGGAAATCGGTTTCCTCATGAAAATTGTGGGTGGAAATGAAGATGTCAAACTCACGGTCAAGTGTTAGCATAGAAGGTATCTACTCAAGATGTTCCAAATAACTGCATCATTTTGGAGGCAAGCTGTCGAAGCTATCGAAGCTGCTTGTTGGTTGTGTGGGAGAGAAAGAAAGAGAAAAAAAACGGGAGGAAGAAAAATTACTTAAAGAGCTTCTGCTGGCTCCACTTCGGTAACAAAACAGTGCAAACATTCTCCAAACTTGTAGATTCTGGCTCTGGATGCGACGACAGCTTTGAGTCTTCAGTTCTCAATCTAGGTTTGATCCCTTTCTATTGTACCTTTCGTGATCGGTCAAAGAATTTCTGGACAATCCAGGACATAATAATGGCCGACAGACGAAGAATCAATGGCCCCCCCGGCGGGACGCGGCCTCCAGTTTTCGCTTCCTCCATCAAGTCGTCTGCCACCGCAATAGAGCGACCGCAGCGACAAAGGCAGCCAAATGAGCTGCGAAAGATCTGTATGGGACTCAGAACACTCCAAGCTGTCTTGAAACTAACGCTCCTATAGTCCTTAAAACGGGCCTCATCCCTTCGGCTTCCGGATCCTCCTACTTAGAATTCGAACCCTCAGCTTCTCTCTCCGCCGCGCGAGCATCGCAAAAGTCTTTAACCCCACCCTCATCGTCCTTGAAACTCGCATGTACAGTCCACGGTCCGAAGCCGCTACCACGCTCGGCGACGTATTCGCCCAACCTTGTCCTCACTACACATGTTAAATATGCGCCGTTTGCCGCTCGGAAACGCAGAGGGCATGTCCGTGATTCAAGCGAACGTGACCTTGGGGTGCACCTAGAGACCGCTCTCAGGGGAGTGATTGTTGCAGAGAGATGGCCGAAGAGTGGTCTTGATATCACCATCACAATTCTGGAAGCAGAGGATGACCGCTGGTGGGCCGACGCACCGGATTCCCATGATGCGGCATGGGGAATCATGAATGTTCTGGCCGGGTGTATTACAGCTGCATCTGCAGCGATTGCAGACGCGCGGATTGACTGTCTTGACCTTGTTGCTGGAGGGGTAGCTGCGGTGGTTGCTGACGAGTCTCCTGATGGAGAACCCTTTGCTCCCAGATTGATGCTTGATACGGATCCCGCTGATCATCGGTCTATATTGTCAGCTTGTGTGGTTGCTTATATGCCTATGCGCGATGAAATTACAGAGATTTGGCTCAAGGGAGACAACTCCAAGGCGTCCGTTGGGACGGACGATAAGAGCCTTAACCACGAGACGTTGATAGATGGCGCCGTGGATGCAGCGCGAGGAGCACATTCGGTTCTTGTAGAATCTGTTCGCGAATCGGCAGAGCGGTTTGCTGGTCTGATAGTGCCAAGTGCAAGTTCGACTTAATGATATATATTATGCCCTTTACGTCATGAACATGTTCATTCTAGCTTGCTTTCCTAATGCTACTCAATCCTTTAACAGTGGTTGTTTGGCGTAACATGGTAAGCCTCATAATTCATTGGATCCTGGACGGGTAGCAGAAGGGCACAGAAACACAAAGATTCGGCATCTACCCTAGTTCTCGCGCAAATGAGCCCTTTTCACTGGTATTGAATTGTTGGCCTATGTAACAATCAACCAGAGCACCGAGAAGGCAGAGATGATAGGCAAACACAACGTAACAAAAAAGGCCACACTACAAAGACCCAAAAACATGGGAAAGGTGAATGATAATTTACTATGGTAGTGACCTTCTCTTGTCATAGGTATTTTCTCAGTGTTCCCCCCTCTCTGCAGTGTTGCCTAAGAACAGAATTGAGAGACGCCACGCCATAACACTCACTTGAACTAAAGTCACCTTGTTTATCCTATGAAGCCTTTCTAAAAACATTCCTTCTTTCTCCAAGCGTGCTTGAATCAGTTACATATCTACCGTGGACATCTTACCGAAGATCTATCTCCCTGAGAGCTTGATACACAGTCTTCCTGCTCGTCCTCAGTTTCATCATCTTTTACTCAGAACTTTCAAGCTACAGACACAAACAAACCTGACTACGAACCAAGATACAAACATCAACCTCACAATCAGCATCTCTCTGCGAACCCAACACTGAACCCCAAACCTCAGACCTCTAACCTCTAACACCAAACATTGAACACCAAGCATCAAGCATCAACACTCAAGAACCAACCTCAAGATGCCTGCAATCACCACCGCCACAGACCCTAACACTATGTTCCTTTACCTCTGTCTGACCAAATCGGACTACTCCAAGGTAAGGCCCATCCACATGTCCTATCTCCCGCCTCCACAGCACCCCCCAGAAGCCCTGCTTATAACAACAAGAAGACTAACGCGATACCATCTAGATCGACTTTGAAGCCATCGGAGGCGTCCTAGGCCTCAAGGCCACCGCCGCACGCATGCGCTGGAGTCGCCTGAAAAAGGCCATCGAGAGCAATATGGTGGACGGGAAGCCTGCTCCTGCTCCTGGCGGTGACGGTGTTAGCGGTCCGGTAGCTCACATTGGTGACACTATTGAGGACGATGGTACAGCTGGGAGCTCGGATGCCACTGTGACTCCTACTCCGTCCCCGTCGAAGAAGAGAAAGGTTACGAAGGCGAAGGCGAACCCTAATGCCAACACTAACAGCAACGCAGACGGCGAGGCTGAGACAAAGACGGTGGAGAAGAAGGGAAGTGCCAAGGGTAAGACGAAGGCTAAGGGTAAAGGAAAGGGGATTGTCAAGATGGAGGAGATGGATGTTGATCCTGCTGTGGAAGAGGATGTTGAAAACGAGAATGCCGGTGGACCTGCGCTGATCAAGCAGGAGGAAATGTGTTCTTTCTGAGATGCTTTGGAATATCTTGCTAGTTCTGCTTTCTAGGCTTGGTATTTCGATTTATGGAGTTGGTGGCGGCTAGCCAGGGGATGACTTGCTTTACAGATGCAGTTGAGGATGCGGATTGCCCAGGGTGGGTTCGATTGGGATGGACGGTGGTAATCGATATGGAAAGAACCTGATCAAGGAATCACAATCAAAGTAAAGAAAAAAAAGTAGATCTAGTTTATACTCACACGAAATGAATCCGCCATGATTGGCACAATGCACTGTTCTTGTACTCTGTCGTACATGCATAGTTGTACTTGTACTCCGTACAGTAGCAAACTTGAAGCCCCAACACCCAGCACGGGCGATCTCGGCGATCTAGGGCTGATGCCAGACGGATCATGGAACACAGTCACATCGTTTCCGAATGATCCCCGGACGAGCAACGAAAGCAGTGACCATCGCGAAGCCGCAATTCCCGATTTCCATGTTGCTAGTCGCCGCGGGGGAAAACGGCCCAACTCCGCGATGGGCTAATCTGAACTCTAGGTAACTAGGTAGTGTGATACAAAAAGATATCGCAATCTCGAGCACCAAGGATTCAGGATTCTCTAACAGGATTTGCAACTATCCCATCACGCGCTAACCAAGCGTACATTGTTGTGACTCTGGCGAGTTATCTAGAGCGAGACTGCAAGAACTTGAATGAGACAACCTAATTCGGGAAAAGCTTTCTCGATGTCTCTAGATCTCTAGGAGTCTAGGGACGACATTTTCTGTGGTGTGGTTCTCAAGGTTGATGTTCGTGGAGGATCGCTCGTTAGGTTACTACCGTACTCTGGATGGCGTACCAAGAAACAGAATAGGGGCTGGCTAGCGAGGCAGCGAGGCAGCGAGGCAGAGTTCGCCCTGGAATTTGAGATCGTCTCGATCATATCCGATCTATATAGCATTAAGCATGGGACCATCGATCGATATTCGAATGGAATCTTGCTGGTATTTTGATGAAACGGAAGTTCGTGGTCGAGTCAGTGTGCTCATGCGCTGTCAGTGCTGTCACTGTCAGGGTCAAGTTCAACTGTCAACCAAGCGTCTCTCGCGGTCCCAGCTGTCAAGTTATAAAAAACAGGTTATTCTCCGAGTCGGGAGAGACTATTGACTGTTGGTTTCGTTGGTTCAGGGGCTTTTTTTTTTGACCGATGGATCGCGAACCACCGCCTGTTATGGTAAGGATGCGCACGGCTATAGATTTGGACTCTTGGATGTTGCAAAAATAGATGTTGTGGATGGAGGTACTTTTGTTTTCGGGGTGTTCATCGGTTGCAGATTGTACTTGGTAATGGGTCTGATGGGTCTGATGAGTCTGCTGTTGAGGGTTCGATTCTTTGAAGACTCTCAACCGACAATCACCCTGCGCAGTGACCACTGGGACCGGTGAAGAGATTCAAGAGACACGGCAAGAATTGCGTTTCTCGAAACTACTTGATCCACCAGATGGCAGAATAAGTTCTCGCAGCGGATCCGACTCAAATAATGGGGTTTGACCTATACCGATGAGAAGCAGTGCCCTGCTGTCGAGTGCCAGCTTATTCCGCCGTCTGCGCAGAGATAAGACTTTTTGAACGACTGATTAACAAGGATGGACTTGTCACCGATGCCGTCAGCAATTAGCACACATGGCAGAACTCGGGTTTGTTCAATTAATCCTCAACTTAGTGTACGGAGTACTGGATGACAGGTGGTGCTGGACCAGTGTCAACGATGCACAGCATGTGGTGGCTGCATCATGCATGCGAACAAAACCACGAGCCACGTGGATGAATTGAGTTGATCGGATATCTGAATCTCATCGTGCATGGCGTTGAATCTTGATAGATCATATCAGTCCTTGCGGACTAGATTTCCGGAGTGGAATAGGAAGTTCGGAACAGATGCAACGGAAGAGTCGCTTGCTTACCAGTACTAGGTTGTCACAAGCCCTTTCCCACGGTTGAAACACGGAACGATCGGTGATGACCATGTGAGAGCCACAAGACAAGACAGTTTCCCAGTACTAGTTATATGAGGTGATTATATCCTACGCCGAGGTGTTTATGGCTTCGGATATATATGAGCCGTCCACGCCCCATGAATAATACATGGTGGAAAAATTGAGATCTGACGTGTTGATTCTGACGGTTGAAGAAGAGAGTAAGAGACCCAAATTGGAAGATGAGCTACTCCGTAAAGCAGATACGATCTCGATCAAGACTTGTACTATTTCCAGTCGGTGTTTCAGCTTTGTGATAGTCAATCGAGCTTAATATCAAGACTGGTTAGTGCTTCTTACTAGGGTAGATTATTTGGATCATCACATCTCGGATATTACAATTTTCATGGTAGCTTTAGCTGCTTGCTGAAGTTAGGAGTCAGGAATTCGAGATGTATGTCTATAGTACTCCGTACGTACTACGTACTACGTACTACGTAGTACTCCGAAGAGGCAGATGAATTGGATAAGTGATGATCTCCCCAGTTTTAAGGTCCACTGACTGCTACGGAGAACTGCCCACTGCCCGATGTCTAGAAATTGAGCTTTCATTTTCTTTGTTTTTGGCTCATGCCCCCCAGCTTCTTGCTTTTCCTCTTTATTAGCACCGCCTCGTGCTGCTGCAGTTTCCCTAGATGGTTAGACTGCGTTCAAATTCTGACTGCTGTCAAACTGCCGACCTGCATAAGGTACGGAGTATTGGACGTTGTCACACTCCTCCCTTCAGCTCCAACTGAATAATATGATCGCAAAATGAGATAAGATGAATACAATTGTCACGGGCTAGTTTTTAATCCTGAACATTCAAATATGTATCAAATCAATTGATGGAGCTGCACCAGTTCAAGCCCCCCTGATCAAGAATTAATTCGTGTGATCTGCAAACCCCCAACAGCCTTCTGGTTCCTGAACTGCTTAATTTCTTTTTTTTGTTGTCTCTCCCAGTTCTTTTCTTTTACTCCCCTCTTCCATCTTCCATCTTCCTGCATGGCGACTTTTCTACTTCTCTCTGCTCCTCCTGACGGTGACAACTGCGACTGCCATCCTCCCATACCTTGAGCATCGAGATGCGATAACTCCCACTTTGCCATTCGTTTGTCCTCTTATTAAATGCTGTTCAGATTATTCCACTCTTTACGATCCTCCCCACTTTTCGTTTAAATTGTTCTCTTCCTGAAACTTCTCACTGAGAACGCTATTAGTCTTGCCTAAAGCCGCGAGCTATTGAGGCTTGAAGCTGTCATTTCTTCGTTATTAACCGTTACGCATTGACCATGGTTGCTCTCCGACGCTTCTTTCATGCGGAGAAAGCTCCCTCAACCTCGGTTTCCGGGGACCGAGATATTTCAACACTGAGCTCAACCGGGCGTAGTCCCAGCTCCGCCAACTCCCAGCCATTGAACGAGAATGAACATTTTCACAATCTCGAGAGGCAGTTTGAAGTGATGCATGATCATCTCAAATCGAGACCCATGTCTCCTGCCTTCCATACTCCGCTGTCTCGTGCCCCAAGCCGTCTCACGGCTAGAAGCGCAGGACATGTTGACCTGCTCGACGCTCTATTCTCCTCCCATCGATACCAAATGCAGTCCTCGAGCGTGATGTCCCCAACTACACCATATAACGAAGATGTTGCGGAGCGAAATATGGCACCGTTTCTCCGGCCACGAGGTGGACGGACACGGGCTGCCTACACCCGTATCGTCACAGCTCAATATGGGGAGGATGTAGCAGATAGGAACATTGCCCAAAATAGAAGGAGGAGTAGGTCTCTGTCCCGCAGCATCAGCCGCTTTGCAAACCACTCGTACCAGTTGGATCGCCCTCAAGAAGACGGTCCTAGGAGCCGCTCAAAATCCAAAATCAAAGATATCCTGGTGAACTCAATCTCACAGGAAACGCTATATTCCGTACCCAAATCCATTCGGGATAGCATGGTGTCCGACCAACGAGACTCAAGCCCATCTGCTAGAGGCTGGCTACGGACACAGAAATCGGCCCCAGAAGTCCTATCTGAGCCAGTTTCACAAGAAAGCGCCTTGCGTACTCAAGCACATTTAGGCATCCCTCCTGCTCATAAACAAGGGGATACTTGGTGCAGCACTCCTATGCCGGACAGCCCAACATTACCCACAACGTATGTTTCAAGAGGTTCAAATGAGAGGCAGCAGCATTCGCCAGCGCCTTCTACCCCAAGTCCGCGTCTATCAGCTACGCCTATAATACTGCAACGTCCCAAATACCAACGAGAAGGCTCAAAGAAGAACTTACGGGATCTCTCTATTAACACCGAATTGGCCGCTCGAGGCAGGTCGAAGAAGATCGTACACCGTGCAATCCAGCCCCCGACACCAACCAGCAACGACATGAAGCAAAACCCTAGCATTGCAGAGATCATGAACAGCCCTCTACCTGTCGCAACCCCATCACCATCGCCCCTACCAAGCTCAAACCAAAAAGTAGCGGAGATCATGGACATGTTCCGCAAGGCATACTCCTCCACAGAAGCAATCACCCCACACCCGACCTTTGAAACTCTTCAAGATGCAATTGTCCGCGAAATAAATTCACACGAGGCTTTTCAACGAGTGCCCCCTCCTGAGGCAGGGTCTCCATCTACTCCAACTCTTTCCCAAGACTCATCCGACCAGAGCGCCAGCACACTTAAAACTATCGCTTTGAAAGAGGGGCAACAATCCAAGCGGACACGTAAAGGCTCATTCATGAAGCACAGACGCAGCTCAGATGCACGGAAAAGCATATCCACCAGCATATCCACCAGCATCTCATCCACCATCTCCCGCCGGACATCCGACGCGCCCAGTCGAGATACCAGTCGGGATACCAGCCGAGACACCAGCCGGCGGCGACACACCGACGCTACACCCCCCTCACCCGAATTCTTCGACACACTGATTCCCCCACCCCCTATCCCGTCGGAAGAGCCAGTCACGTACATGGATATTCTCTCTCGGTCCCAAAAAATCACCGAGTCCAAGCGGAACAGGACCGCCTCCGTCAGCACGCCCTCAGTTCTCTACATGCGCGCCCAGTCTTCACCTCCCGTCAACGGCAGTTCACGCTCCTTCGCCGCCGACGATAGTGATTCGGACATCATCCACCTTCCCAGCGTCAGCGGGATCCCGCAGGTCCAAATACAAAGTGTCGACGAGAACAACGTACCCTACGTCGCGGAGAACACGACGCCGCGAAACACTTATAGACTTTGGCCACGGAAAACCAGTCAAAATTTGAGCCTGCGCAACTCGTTTGCCAAAAATGGACGTGCACCGGGTAATCAGTCGGTGGCGTCTTATTGATCCATTCTTTTTGAACGCTCGCATCATGCCGAACCCGTCTTTCCTTCTGAATCTTCTTATGATCCCAAAACGACGTCTACAAACTCGCACTCGTCTACCTACTATTTTGACTAGTCAAAAGCATCTACCGAACCTCTTCTTTCCTTTCTCTCTCTCTTCCTCTCTCATTAGCACTCATTAGCATTTGCATGCGATCTTTCTATCATTGTCTCAGCCGTTCATCTCTTTCCTCATTGTCTGGGTATACTCCCCTAAACCGTCTTTCTCTTCATATCTCTTTCTGTCTATTCGCATGGGTAAAGGTCATTGCATAGGTAGGATACTTTGAAATTTGGATACCCTAGTCCTAGTGACACTCGGTGGTTGACCTGAATAAAAACTTGAATTTGTACCCTGCTCTATATAGTATCTGTAGTCCGTGGATTATCATAATTTCATCCTCAATGCATATCGTAGAGAAACACTCTACTTGCATGATTTTATGCTTCAGTCACACAGCGAGGCTAGAAGGAGCCGTAACTTCCAAGGGAAATACCAGAAAACCGGAATTTCACAAAGCTTAAAGATGGATATAAGTATGAATTATTGAATGACCTTGAAATTAGAATGCTCAATTGCACCATATGCACCATATGCAACAGCGCCCCTGAAGCCTCCCCGGAACCCGCCAAACCCCACCCAAAACTTCAACTTTAACTTCAACTTCGCTTGATTGCTACATTCTTTTCTACATCTTCGTAAACATGACCGTTACTGCTGACCGATCAGACCGAGAACTGGCCTTGAACTCATGGTAAGGGTGACGTTAGAGTCATAAGAGTCATTCGTGAGAAATCATGCCGCATTTTACGGATGGCTTGAGGTTATCTTCAGGGTGATTATAAAGCCCTTAACTGAGGTGATTCTGAGACGTTTAGTATGAACCTGTTGAGATGATTGGTTAGCACTGAGACGTGGGATGATTCTAGTAGTCGCGAAGAGAATAAACTTACGTCCGAACATGCACCACTTCTCGGCAAGGCGAGTGCACTTGGGGTTTGTGCACTTTGTTTCACCGGAGACGATACCCTCGGGCTGATCGAAGGGGATGCAGAGGGATTTGGCGCCCATGCTGGGAGCACGAGAATCCTGAGCCTCGCCGGAGTCTTCCTCGGCCTTGCGGGCGCTCATGTCCTTGATTTGGTCCTCGCACTCCTCGGTAAGACAGTGGGGAATGATACAGATGTTCTTGCCGTTGAGGGCGGGGGTGAAGTCGTCCCAGTTGGTGATCAGCTTGCGGTGGGAGGAGTAGAGATCGTCCGCGCGCTTGAACATGTCCTTTTGGATTGTCTCGAGGAGGGCAGGGACCGCAGTTGAGAGGTCAGAAATTTGGATCGTGGATTTACCCTCCTTTCCTAGGATGTCACGACGGGCAGCTGTGACAAAGTTGCCGGCGGATTCGCCAGGGCCAAACTCGATGCGCAGAGGAACACCACGAAGCTCCCATTCGTTGAATTTCCAGCCAGGAGAGTACCCTTCGCGCACGTCGCTAACGGCACGGACACCGGCGGCATTGAGGGTATCGACAAGTTGGTTAAGTTCATCATAGAGGCGTTCGCGGTCCTCTGGGGTGGTCTTGGCGGTGATACCGACGGGGATCACGACAGTCTGGGTTTCGGCAACGCGGGGAGGGATAACCAGACCCATGTTGTCACTGTGGATCATGACCATGACACCTAGAGTGCGTGTAGACAGACCCCATGAGTTTTGCCAGACGTGTAGAGGGGGTTTCTTCTCGTCGCCTTTAACTGAGGGGTCCTCAACAGTGATACCGAACATCTTGCTGAAGTTCTGCCCAAGGCCGTGGGAGGTACCACCCTGGATACCACGACCTGTGGAAGGGATATATCCTTCAACAGTGGTAGTGTAGGCGCCACCAGCAAACTTCTCTTTCTCTGTCTTCTTACCCTTCACAACCGGCACGGCCAAAAGTTCCTCGTAGATTCGCGCATACAGATCAAGAATTTGCAAAACTTCATCGTGAGCGCCATCCTCAGTTAGATGTGCAGTGTGGCCCTCTTGCCAGAGGAATTCTCTGGTACGGAGGAAAGGCTGAGGGTGCTTGAACTCCCATCGAACGACCGAGTTCCACTGATTGAGTTTGAGGGGCAGGTCACGGTGACTTCTGATCCATTTGGCGTAGTATGGGTACATGACGGTTTCGGACGTGGGGCGAATAGCAATCTTTTTCTCGAGCGGGGTATTTCCACTAAGCAATAAAGCGAGGCCTCAGCATATAGACGTCAATTAGAGGAGATAGGGCATGCATACGCGTGAGTCACCCAAGCGACTTCGGCAGCGAAGCCCTCAATATGGTCCTTCTCTCTTTGGAGGACATCCTCGGACACAAATAGGGGAAAGGAGCAGTTCTTAACGCCCATCTTTTTGATACGCTCGTTGAACCATTGTTGGATCTCCTCCCAGATAGAGTACGAAGCGGGCTAGTCTCTTATCAGCAAAGAAGTTTAATTGTAAAATTGAGATTAAGCCAAGCATTACCTTCAGAATATAACACCCAGAGACATCGTAGTAGTCGAGCATATCACCCTTTGTAAGAACTTGCTGGTACCAGCCTGGGAAATCCTCCTCTTTAGAGACATCGATACCAATCAAAGCCTTATCATTCGCCTTCCCCTTGCCAGCGGCCTTCTGACCCCCTCCAGACTTTCCGGCCTTTGCAGCCTTCTCAGCTTTCTTGGCAGCCAGCTCTGCTTGTTTGGCAGCCTTCTTTGCGGCGTTCTTTGACTCGCCCTGAGGAGCATCCTCATCAGCGGGGGGTTGAGTGCGGTCAGGCAGGGTCTGGGCACCCGTGGTGTCGGCAGGGGCTTGGCTCGCCATTGTAATAAAGACCCTATCGATATCTGAGGAGTTGACCGGAAAGCGAAACTGAAAGAGGGCAGAGGCGATCAATGGGAGTCTCGTGAGTCGCGGGGTGAGGGGGGCCCAAATTGAGTCAAAGTGGGATGCTCCTGAAAATATTCACCGCCCGCACCGGCAGAACTTTTAGTGCAAACACGAGCGTCTCAATGAACGTCCTACTAAGACAAGTACGGAGCTTTGACCCTTAGCATTTCTTCTGTCGATTCCATAAAATGGCAGGAATTTTCGAGGCGCCGCGAAATGCGGATACTCTCTGTGAGTTGTTAGATCCCAAGTCGCAAGATATTCTTTTCTCCGCTTCCAAAAGCTCGGACTAACAAACCGCACAGTCTTAGGAGGACAGAAAATCACCGGTTCCGATGTTCGAGAGCAATGCGGTATGTCGAGTCGAAATATGCACCGCATCGCCTTCAAATAACTTATATCTGACCAAAAAAATAGTCCTTGCGACGCAGGCGATCGCAAATGTGGTCAAAAGCTCGTTTGGCCCCTCAGGTTTGGACAAGATGATGGTGGACGATATTGGTGTACGCTGCTATGAACCCCGCAATATATGAGTGGCTCTTTGACTGGTTTTAGGATGTCACGGTCACGAATGACGGAGCTACCATCCTGGGTCTCCTCGATATTGAGCACCCAGCTGGCAAGATTCTCGTCGACCTTGCTCAGCAACAGGATAGGGAGGTATGCTCGACCCACGATACCTGTCCCGCCAAAGTATATGTGCTGATTACAAGTTAGGTCGGTGATGGTACCACATCTGTCGTCCTCATAGCTGCAGAACTCCTCCGACGCGCGAACGAATTGATGAAGAACCGCATTCACCCTACAACCATCATCAACGGATACAGGCTGGCACTCCGAGAGGCCGTGAAATATATGAATGAGAACATCTCTGCCAAGGTCGAAAATCTCGGAAAAGATAGTTTGGTAAACATTGCAAAGACGTCCATGTCGAGCAAGATCATTGGTGCGGATTCAGACTTCTTCTCAAACATGGTCGTCGATGCGATGCTGCTAGTGAAGTCCACAAACCAAAGAAATGAGACTAAATACCCGGTCAAGGCTGTGAACTTGCTGAAGGCCCATGGAAAGAGTGTAACGGAGTCGGTTCTCGTCAATGGCTATGCTCTTAACTGCACCGTCGCCTCCCAAGCCATGAAGACCCGCATAATGGATGCCAAGATTGCCTGTCTCGACCTCAACCTACAGAAGGAGAGAATGAAACTCGGTGTTCAAATCACAGTTGAGGATCCCGATCAACTTGAGAAGATTCGTCAGAGAGAATCTGGAATTGTTATTGAACGTGTTGAGAAGATTCTTAAGTCCGGAGCCAACGTTATCTTCACCACTAAAGGAATTGACGACATGGTCCTCAAGCTATTCATTGAGAAGGGTGCCATGGCCGTCCGGCGCTGCAAGAAGGAGGATTTGAGACGTATTGCTAAGGCTACCGGAGCTACCTTGGTGAACTCACTCTCTGATCTCAACGGTGATGAGAAGTTCGAAGCCTCCTCTCTGGGCCACGCAGACGAAGTTGTGCAGGATCGGATATCCGATGATGAATGTATCCTTGTTAAAGGCACCAAGGTCCACACTTCGGCCTCCATCATCCTGCGAGGCCCCAACGATTTCAGCTTAGATGAGATGGAGCGCTCAGTTCACGATTCCCTGTGCGCCGTCAAGCGAACCCTTGAGAGCGGTAGCATCGTTCCTGGCGGCGGTGCTGTCGAAACTGCCCTCCACATGTATCTCGAAGAATTTGCTGTCACAGTTGTAGGTTTTCCATTCCATCTTATCTACTTACACAGCAACTCACCAAATTGCAGGGCTCCCGAGAGCAACTAGCCATCGGCGAATTTGCTCAGTCTCTTCTCGTCGTCCCCAAAACCCTAGCTGTCAACGCAGCAAAAGACTCCTCCGAACTCGTCGCCCAGCTCCGAAAGAGACACGCTGTATCCCAGCGCGTCCAGGATGGTGACGCCAATGAGAAGGAGAAAGCCATCGCCAAGAAGAAGGAATACCGCAACTACGGCCTTGACTTGGCGAAGGGCCGTGTCCACGATTGCCTGAAAGCTGGTATCCTGGAACCCAGCATGGGTAAGCTGAAGCAGCTCAAGAGTGCTGTCGAGGCTTGCATTGCTATCATGCGCATCGATACCATAATTAAGCTGGACCCTGAGCAGAAGGCGGATGATGGACATGATCACTAGAAGAATCCTAATTACTTGGACGTGGGTTTTGTCCATTTGTACGGAGTTCTAGATGAGAAAAGTATAATAAGATCTGAGTACTTAGTATATGATCCTATCTTTGTCTTCGGTAATTACGCTGTAGAGCTTTCTCTCCAAGCACAATAGTACACCCTTCTAATGAAGCTACACTCAACAACATGGGAAGTTAATGAAGTAAAATCTAGAAGATTTCTGACATGCAGATAACGTATTGCTCTATGCAGAGCCGCTATGATAAGACAGAAGAGCTGTGCTCTGTACAAGCCCTCTAAGGTAATCAAACACGCTAAATGGAACCAAGACTATGCCATCGCCTTCACCATCGCCATCAACGCCATAAATGCTTGCAGAAGGAAAAGAGCAGGGACAACATGAAGAACACAGAAACAAACAAGGACAGACAAAGAGGCAACCACAGGAGAGAATCAAAACAAGCAAGAATCATTCATCTTCATCTTCATAAGAGTCTTTCGTATCAGCCCAGCCGCAACGCCATCTGCGACCTTCAGTTTCTCCGCCAGCTCGCAGGTCTCTCGCTTCAGGTCCTTCCCGCCAACATCTGGCACTATAGTCGTCGCTCACAGTGACAAGCTCCCCATCGACGGTCCACGATACGCCGGACACCTCCTTCTTGTGGCCTTCAATCAATGGTGTTCCGGTACTGTATATGGGTATTGTGTCTTCCAGACGACCCGAAGGTCCGGTGCTTGAGTTGTTACGGCAGAGGCCGGAGCGGGTGGAGAATGACGGTGTTCTCGGTGTTTGAACGGTTTCGACTGTCTGCTGTTGAGCAGAAGAGTCGAGAAATTTCTCGTCGGTGGGAAATAGTACAGGACAAGGGTCACCGCTCCCTACGGCCAGCATTTCTGGTTTGTCATCCTTCGCTTTGCGTACACCGATTTTGACATAGAACGAAGCAACCCGTAAGCGTGGGTGACGGAAGCCATATAGAGGACCGAGGCCGTCTTTGTCAGACCCACCGGAGCGCCGGGGACGAGCATTGTTCAGCGAGAGTTCGGGAGCGTGTCCAAGAACAAGATGTGAAGTTGAGTAGGTATACACGGTGCCATCCCGACAAAGTGAGTATAGTCTAGACCCATCGCCACCTAGGGTGATCGACGTAACTCCAAACCGACGATATTTGGCATGGCTATCTGGCTCTCGAGTGGTGGAAAGAGGAAGGGCAGGGCGGCCACGGCGGTTACTGTGCGCTGTACGCAAGTCCCATAATCGTACGCAGGAATTGGCTTCAGACGCGGTAACAAAGAGGTTTTCGCGACCGGAAGGAAGGAATGCAAGCGAAGTCACGGTGATATCAGAACGGGCTACCTGAGGCTCCGCCTTGTCTGAGTTCATGATCTGAGGCATCCAGGCATGGGCACCATGGACTGTGTTCAAGACTTGTGGGTAGGTCATCTTTGAGGACATGGCAGGATGTGATTCGGATTCGGATTCCAGCGAGCACTGGACTTGCAAAGAAGGCTTCTCGAACCCCTTACACCGCAAGTCCCAGATATTAACATTGCCATCACGGCTGGAAGTTGCAAGAACTTTGTTGTTAGCTGCTGGCTGAAACTTCACTTGCTTCAAGGACGAAACGTGATTAGACAGGCAGTACACCGGTTTCTGAGTGGCCATGTCAACGACTATGGCGGTTTGGTCACCCGAAGCCGTTGCCAGAAGCATATCATCGGACGAAAACTCCATGTCCATGATTGCATTACCGTGCGGGCGAAATGAAAGATATGATTTCGGGAATCCAACTTTGTCTTCTTTTGCAGAATCTAACAGTCGAATGCCACCCTCTTCATCACCCACAGCGACGAGGGTATTGGCTATAGGATTATTAGGAGGCGAAGACCACAAGTGTAGGGTTACACATACTGTTACAAGATGCAGTGCAAAATGGAAGTGCAAGACGGTCGCTTGACGAGCTTGTGCAAGTGTGGCTATCATCGGGTCGGGAATGAAAAGTCGACGTCAAGTCCTGCCAGCCTAGATGACGGTGAGAAAGTGGCAGGAAGGATCATGGCGAACGGTTACAAACCAGCCCCGGAATTGGATCGCATCGTCACTCGATTTGCCCGAGTTCCCATGACGCTACGCATGAACAACGCTCCAGATGTCTGTAAAGCTCTAGAGCGTTTAACAGGAGAAACTCTGGCAGCTGTTTTAACAGGTAACGTCGGCTCTTCTTTATCAGCCTTTTTGTGTACCTCGACCTCAATGTCTTTTATGGGAACTTCCACTTCTTCATCGTCCTCAACTATACCCCTAACACGAACTTTTCGTAAAGGTGACGATTGAAGGGGGGATGTAATGGAAGAGAACGACAGCTTCCGTTTCTTGCTTGGCGTTCGCAGGTGATCTGAAGGTTCCGGCTTGCTCATCACGGCCTTCAATGTCCTGGTAAAGGCAGGCCCCAGGCGATTGACGGCCGGAGAGCTGAGGGCCCTGAGGGCCTGGCGACTGGTCCTGACAGAGCTTGCATGATTTCCACTGTCCAGCAACGAGCGAGGGGTGAAGAATTTCCTGAAGGATCGAGGAGTGACAGGAGGAGGTTTCTTCGGCTTGCGGCGTATGTCGAAGTCGGAAGCTATTGAGGGCGGAGACGAAGGGATTTCTTGGGTTGAATGGTAATAAATCGGTTCGGATCGTGGTACCTCGGGGAGATCATAACTACCAGTCATTGTGTCCCATGAAGAAAACAGACATACAAAGACATTCTACATGAACGAAAGTGAGAGCGCGAGGGAGGGGAGCTCAGTTGTGCCGGATAAATCGAAGCATGGTGGAGCTGAGAATCCACCAGCAATTGTTCACGTCGCGGACGAGCACAACAGGAGAAAAAAAGGAACGGGAGCGAGTCTCGTGTTTTGAGCGTGGACGTGCCTGTTTCGTGACGCGGAGCTCTTGTTCCGGTAGGCGGTAAATTTGTCCACTTTATCTTGGAACAGGCAGGCGGTCAGTTATAATCGGGCCTTTCCATACGGAAATTTTATCTTTTTTTTCCCGCACTGGGGCAGGTCAAGACATTTTTCTATATTCGGATTGAAAGCTCAGCACAGCTTTCTTTCGAATTGAAGATGGCTCCAATCAAACGCAAAGGCAATGCCGCCGAGGAGGCATCTGCCCGTAACCCTCAGAAACGTGTGCGGGTGGAAACAGAAGACCGCAAGACAGACCGCAAGAACTCGTCCGCGGACTCTGCGCCGAAAGACTCGAACCTCACAGTTCTGCGGGACGATGAACCTTCATTCCCTCGTGGTGGTGGCAGTGTCCTGACGCCTCTTGAACGAAAACAAATTCACATCAAAGCGACCAAAGATGTTCTCTTCGAGCAAAAAAGCGGCGACATGAGAAGTCGCAAAGATACTAGTGATGACGAGGATTCAGACATGGAGGATGCAGATGAGACAGCAGCAGTCTCTTTCAAGAAAAGCTCGAAGCGGAAGCTCAAAGGGAAAAAAGATGCCAAGGAAGACCGGAAAGGAAAGCAGGGTGTACGAATTGAAGGCCTCAGTTTCAAGGTACGATTGTTATTTCCCTGGTATTTACCCATCGATATCCGCTAATGAAAACAGCGCCTGGTACCAGGGACCATGATTCTAGGACAAGTTTCAAGCATCAATGCTCACAACATCGGGATCTCACTTCCCAACAATCTGACGGGTTACGTGCCTGTAACCGCCGTGTCAAAAGCCCTCGAAAACAAGCTTGAAAAGATGCTGGAGGAAGATCAAGAGTCGGATGACGAAGATTTCGATTTGAACGACTATTTTTATTTGGGGCAATATCTACGAGCCAACGTTGTATCCGTCGGAAATAAATCGGCAGATGCCAAGTCAAAGGGCAAGAAGCGCATCGAGCTTTCCATCGACCCTAGATCAGCGAACTCCGGACTCAAGAAGACGGACCTTATTGTCGATAGTGCCGTTCAGGCGTCCGTGATCAGTGTAGAGGACCACGGTTTGATCATGGATCTCGGTATTGAAGGCTCCGATGTCCGAGGGTTCATGTCTTCGAAAGAAATCGATCCCAGGACAGACTATTCCACCATCAAAGAAGGATCCGTCTTTCTCTGTATGGTTACAGGCGAAAATGCGAGTGCCACCGTCGTCAAACTATCTGCCAACCTTCAGACTTCCGGGTCAATCAAGAAGTCGCATTTCCTCACTTCAGCTCCTACAATCGGCTCCTTCCTTCCAGGTACCGCAGCAGAGATTCTCTTGACTGAGGTGTCCTCCACTGGATTGATGGGGAAAATCATGGGCATGTTGGACACTACCGTGGATCTAGTGCACTCTGGCGCCGCGTCTGGAAAAACAGACCTGACGAAGAAATACAACATCGGCGCTAAGATCAAGGGCCGTCTACTAAGCACTTTCCCCGGCTCTGATCCTTACAAGGTTGGATTCTCGATGCTCGATCATGTCCAGAAATTCACAACCGAAGCACATGGCCCCAATTCTTCCGATGACGCGCCTGCCATATCTGCTGTAATCCCCGAGACCACGGTTCTGAATGTAGACCCGGGACTTGGGGTCTACGTTCAAATTGGCTCAACCAAACATCAGGGATTTGTCCATGTCTCAAGATTGGCTGATGGCCAAGTTGAGACTATAACCTCCGACCACGGGCCTTTCAAGGTCGGTACCACTCACGAAGCCAGAGTCGTCGGTTATAGCGCCCTTGATAACCTGTACGCACTATCTTTCGAGAAGAAGGTTATCGACCAGCCCTTCCTCCGGTTAGAGGATGTCACTCTAGGTGCGGTACTCAAGGCAACTGTTAACAAGGTTGTCATCGGAGAAACTGGAGTAACCGGTCTGATCGTTTCCCTGGCCGATGGTATAACGGGTTTTGTCCCGTCAGTGCACTTCGCAGATGCGCGTCTACAGTTTCCCGAGAAGAAATTCCGGGAGGGTATGTCCATCTCAGCGAGGGTCCTATCAGTCAATTTGGAGAAACGTGAGGTCCGCCTGACTCTGAAAAAGAGTTTGTTGAACAGCGAAGCCGCTGTCTGGAAAGACTACAGAGATATTCTCCCGGGCTCCCAATCACCAGGAACAATCATCAAAATCCTGTCCAATGGTGCCGTAGTCCAATTCTACGGCACTATTCGTGGCTGGCTCTCTGTATCAGAGATGAGCGAAGCTTACATCACGGACCCTGCTCAGCATTTCAGGCTCGGTCAAGTCGTCAATGTACATGCGCTTAACGTTGATGCGTCTCAGGGGAAACTATCCGTGTCCTGTAGAGACCCATCCTCCCTTGCTGAAGGCTACAGGACGGCCTTTGAGAACGTTCGCGCTGGTTTGTCCGTGACAGGTACAGTCTTTGAGAAATCAGACGATTATGTTCTTTTGAAATTGGATGATTTTGGTGGCCTCGTGGCACGCCTGGGCGTGGATCACGTTGCCGATGGCTCTGCCTCCAAGCGGGCCTCGACTCTTTCAAAGGTGAGAGTTGGCCAGAAGCTCAACGAGCTCCTTGTGCTTGACATTCACCGCGCTCATCGACTCATACATGTAACAAGCCGAGCAAGCCTCAAGAAAGCCGCTAAGGATGGTAAAATGCCTAGCACCTTTGAAGACGTTCAAGAGGGCACCGAGGTTATCGGATTCATCAAAAATGTCACTTCTATCGGACTATTTGTGCAATTTTTGGGTGGGCTTACTGGGCTCGTTCCGCAACGACTCATTGGTTCCGATGCAGATAAGCTAAACTTGGGTGCGGTAGTTCCTACAACTGTCCACTCTGTTGACACTGACTTCCGGAGATTCATTCTCAGCATGAATTCCTCGGAAGCAACACATGCCGGTGCTAAGAAAGAGTCTACAAAAGAACAAGCAAATACCGCCAACGACCCACTGATCAATGCTATCGATGCAAGTCTAAGCTCCAAGTCTGAAATCACGGTTGGAAGGGTCTTGAAGTGCAAGATTAACTCTATCAAAGCAACTCAAGTCAACGTTCAACTTGCCGACAACGTTCAAGGTCGGATAGATATTTCTGAAATCTTCGACGAATGGGAAGATATCCAAGATCGGAAACACCCGTTAAAGAACTTGCGGTCTGGCCAGGTCGTTTCGGCAAGGGTTCTGGGTATCCACGATGCTCGCAGTTACACATATCTCCCCATCAGTCACCGCGCTGGGAACTTCCATGTCTATGAGCTTTCCATGAAGCCCAAATTTGTGAAGGCAGCAAACCCTGTACCATTGAGCATCGAGCAACTGAAGACTGGCTCCTCGTTGTTTGGGTTCGTCAACAACATTGGTGATGACTTTTTCTGGATCAGTTTGGCGCCTAATGTCCGCGGAAGATTGCGGTTCATCGATGCAACCGACGATCTCTCTGCATTGGCAGATGTACAAAAACAATTTCCTATTGGCTGCGCATTGAAGATCCATGTAACTGGAGTTGATGCCGAGAAAGGTCATATTGATCTTTCGGCCAGAGAGGGTGTCGATAAGCTCACGTTCGAAGAGCTATCCGCGGGTATGATCTTGCCCACCAGAGTGACGAGGGTCACAGACAAGCAGCTTATTATGCAACTCAACAAGACACTTGTTGGTGCTGTTGACTTGGTGGACATGGCAGACGACTTCTCAAAAACCGATCCAAATGCCTACCATAAGAACGAAGTGGTCCGCTCATGCATCATTGGTGTGGACAAACCAAATCAAAAGATCTATCTCTCCCTGCGACCCTCTAAGGTTCTAAGCTCTTCTCTTCCCGTCCAAGATCCGGAAATCACTTCACTGAAGCAGCTCAAAGTCAACGACATCATTCGCGGTTTTGTGCGGCGGGTTGCTGATGGTGGACTTTTTGTGACCGTGGGCCATGATCTCGTGGCCTTTGTTCGGATCTCCGATCTATCTGACTCCTACCTCAAGGAATGGAAAGACTTATTCCAGATTGGCCAGCTGGTCAAGGGTCGAATTACCGTCGTTAATCCGGAAAATAACAAGCTCCAGATCAGTCTAAAAGAGTCTATTCTAGACCCGAACTACAAGGCTCCCGTTACTCTGAACGATCTCAAGCCCGGGCAGATCGTCACTGGGAAGGTCCGCAAGGTTGAGCAATTCGGCGCGTTTATCGTTGTTGATGGATCTCGCAACGTCAGCGGGCTTTGCCATCGCTCTGAAATGGCTGATAATCGTGTAGAAGATGCCAAGACTCTGTATGAGGAAGGAGATGCCGTCAAGGCAAAGGTCCTTAAGATCGATCGCGAGCAAGGAAAGATTTCTTTCGGCCTGAAAGCTTCCTACTTCAATGACGAGGATATGGAAGATGAGAGCAGTGGAGATGAGGATGATGAGTCTGATGGCCTTAGTGTCGATGGTCTAGGTGGTGTTGACTTGGAAGGAAATGATGAAAGTGAGGACGACGATAGCGATGTCTCGATGGGCGGAGTGGACCTTGACGATGACAGCGAGGATGAGAGTGATGCAGAAGATAGCGATGACGACGAACCCGCTCAAAAAAGCCGGCAAGGTGGCCTCGGCGCAGGTGGATTCGATTGGAACGGTGATGATCAAGATGCAGATGAGGCCATGCGATCAGACTCCGATGACGAAACCGAAAAGAAACAAAAGAAGAGGAAGCACCGCAAGGCAGAGATTCAGGTTGACCGGACAGGCGAGCTTGATGCCAACGGTCCTCAGTCGGTAGCCGACTACGAGCGACTTCTGCTCGGTGAGCCAGACTCTTCGCTGCTCTGGTTGAAGTACATGGCATTCCAGCTTGAGTTGGGTGAGGTCGAGAAGGCCAGGGAAATCGCTGAACGTGCACTCCGTACCATTACCATTGGGCAAGATACTGAGAAACTCAACGTCTGGGTTGCTATGCTCAACTTGGAGAACACATATGGTGATGACGACACATTGGAGGATGTGTTCAAGCGTGCTTGTCAATACAATGATACGCAGGAGATTTATGAGCGGTTGACCAGCATCTACATCCAGTCCGGAAAGAATGAGGTAAATCTTCTAGTATCCTACCGCATATGGTCCCATCCACTAACTAGTTATCTACAGAAAGCGGACGAACTCTTCAAAGTAGCCCTCAAAAAGAAGGTTTTCCCATCCTCGGTCAAGTTTTTCGTCAACTACGCCAGCTTCCTCTTCGATGCCATGGCTATGCCAGACCGTGCCCGTGGCCTGCTCTCTCGCGCTCTTCAGTCCCTCCCCTCCCATACTCACGTGGAAACCACCTCCAAATTTGCACAGCTCGAGTTCCGCTCCTCAAACGGCGACGTTGAACGTGGCCGGACCGTATTCGAAGGCCTACTTTCCTCTTTTCCCAAGCGCGTTGACCTCTGGAACATACTCTTAGATCTAGAGATGAAGAACGGTGACGCCGAGCAAGTACGCCGTCTGTTTGAGCGAGTGCTTGGCATCCGCGATACGAAGAAGGGCGGTGCCGTAGCAATCGAGGATGGTAAGAAGCTCCGTCCCAAGCAGGCTCGCTTCTTCTTCAAGAAGTGGCTTGAATACGAGGAGAAGCTCTCTGCTGCCGAGGGGGATAATGCCAAGATGGTTGAGAACATCAAGGCCAAGGCCGCGGAGTATGTCAGGTCTCTGCAGCAGGAATAATTTCCTTCTCTTTACTTGTTATGATAATGGTGTTTGTTTGGGTTGGTACGTTGTATATAAAAGCATCATAGCCTGAGGTCTTTTTTCTGATAGATTCATCATTGGGCCAAAAGATTTCCAGTTGCACAGGTATATTGTTTAAAGCATGTATAGAGTAGCCACTGTCTATTCCAGTTGACAACGACTTTTGAGTAGATAATAAGTAATTCTATAGGACATTATTGCCTCCTCTCTGCCATCAGCCGCCTATACTCCTCGACAATATTCCTCCGCTCACTCGCAAGCTCCTCTCTCCGTCTCAAACTGCCCACGGTTGCTGGTACATTCGCAATATCCACCTTAGCACCGCCACGCACTTTGAACTTCTCCTTCGGCTTCTGCAACTGCGGCGGCTCCTGCACGACATCAAACGGGTTCACAGCGGCCCTCTTCTTCTTCAGCTTCGCCCATGGATCCGGACCGTCATCGTCCACCCCACCCTCACCACCGGCATTTTTCTTCTTCTTACTGGCGCCAGCACTAGCATTCGGATTCCGCTTCTTCTTTCCAGCCTCAGTCTCCCACGTCTTCCAAAGTTGCAATTGCTCCTCCATTTCCTCCTCTCTTTCCTCCCGCTCCGCTGCCTCGCGCTCTCTGATCTTGACATCGTCTTCGCGCCATTGACTCTGCAGACGCCGCAAATGTTTCTCATGTTTCGTTCTCCGGTGGTCATTGACCTTGGGATTATTACCGGTTGCAGTGGGGTTATCCGATCGCTTCATTTGCGAGAGGGGCATTTCGCGGTCCACGCGAGCAGCGAAGTCGGAGAGTTTTTCACCAGGGAGAATCTTAGGCGCCTTAGCTGAGATCTTTTCCGTTGATTCTGTCGAATGTTCCGGTTTCGTTTGTGCAGCAGTGGCAGTAGCGGTCTTCTTCTTCGTTGCCTTCTTTGAACGAGCAGGTTGGTCGCCATCACTACCGCTGCTATCCGAACTGTCGTCCGCATCGCGCTTCCGCTTGTTCCCTAGTTTCCCTGCCTGATGCTTCTCGTGAAACTGCATCAGGCGCCGGAATGCGCGCGGGGTATCATCGTCGTCTAGAGCAGTCTTGTGGCGTGTCGCAGCGTTAGGGTTGGTTTTTGATTTCGCGGACTGCGATTCCCTAGGCTTCTGCTTTTGTTTCGCGTTTGGGTTTCCGCTTCGTTTTGATTTTTGGATTCCCTTGAAGCTGGCTTTTCCGGATGGTTTTGTTGGGTCGCGTACTGGGAGGGCCTTGGCGATCAAGGTTGGGGGGAGGTCGTATGTGCTAGAAGTTTGTAAGTTGGAGGTTTGATAGGGGAAGTTGGAAGAAAAACAGAGGGTCAACTTACTCTTTTTCATTTTGTCTGCGCTTGTGTTTGTGAGGCATCTTAGGCTGTGAACTGTGGTATAATTCTTGTGGTAGTTTCGCATCAGCTTTTTTCTGCAATGCAATGCCAGATTCTAGAGGGCGGTGTACCTCCAATTTCTTGCTCTTATCGAGGGATCGCTTATCTCAAGTACCGCTTTCTGTTTGGATTATTCTGCCGCTTTTTATAGATCAATAAGCCGACGAGGTCAATTTTTTTCATGTTCTGCGTCTCATATAATCAGTTGAGGGTATTCAAATTGTGAGATTGGAGCTATGATATGTTCTGTCTGCAGTATCGGTCTTTGGTTGGGGGGTATTACCACCAAATCAGGGCACGGAACAACATTGCTATGAACAGTCTTCTATTCAGGGCATGTTTTGGTACGTTTGGATCCTGGCAAGAATTTGCGGTCTTCACACAGTGAATGGCTCGTATTTTCAAGGCTCCCTGGGTTACTCCACAATTCTAGGCTGCATTATTTAGTCCGCGGTCATGACGGGTATCTTGATCAGTGCCTTCTATCGGTGGCAATGCTGGAGGCGTTGATAGATTAGCCGTCTCAGATGTCTTAGAACAGGCGAAGATGGGTTCAGTGTCTTGTGCTGATTTACTCCGCAGTCTATCCGTGCTAGGTCCACCAAAAAAGCAAACCCCTACTGTCGTCAATCCCACTCAAGCAGCGGTTGTTCAATGAGCTGATATGGATTCACTATGATCCTTCTTCCTGTGTGCTATTCATCGCCTTTAGAGCTCTTTCAATTGCCAGGAGAGCCTGCAGCGTCGAAGAGGAACGGATGCAGGGATCCGTTTGATGGACGTAACCCTAATAGGCACCAATGTACTTTAATGGCCCCCAAGAAAAGCTTGAAAGAGAGAATGGCCAGGCACAATCGCCAGTCAGGAACACCGGGTTGGATCACAAAGAGACCATCAGTCCATAGTAGCCTGCTACTGTATAACATGGTCTCGGATATCGGATCTCGGCCCCTCGGGTCATTTTGGTCACTGTGGAGATTGGAGGGTCTCGTACATTAACAGGGTTGCCTATTTCGGGGACGGCTTAGTCTAATATTTGAAGAGCGATTGGTTCATTGGAAGTAGAAATAATGTGCTTACGCTGGGCAAGCGTGAAAATCTTAGAACCACATGGCAATCGACAAGAAGATCAGAAACATCGCAACCTGGATTTTGCTAGACCCTAAGGTGGTAGCTTGTTTGAAAGAAATCAAACCAGAGTATCAGCAGAGAAGGTGAATTTTTTCGATGTTGTGAAGGTGGGATAAAAAGATGTTGAATTCGACGTCGTGGTGGCCAATGGAAGAGTCCCGTGCAGCACATGGTCTTCTGGATACATTCGCCAAGCGCAGAATTAGGAATTTTTAAACTTCAACGCTCGAGCCAATCCGTAGGTTGTCTGGAGGGGCATGGAATGATAGTATTCACTAAATTAACTATGGTTCCTCCTCAGCTGACGAAGAGGGAAAGAACCTTAAGGGTCCGAACAGGACCAGAGAATGGAATCGGGACATAAATATCTTGCCCATTCTTCTCCTCTCATGGGAAATTTCCCTGCTCATCAATCCATGGCTATTGTGCCGACTTATTTTTAGCCATGTCATCTTCCACTTCCCACACCCCTCCAACATGCCTCTCGAATTCATCTGCAGCCAGCGAACTGTCTAGTAGTGCTTACGATGACAGTGACCTTGGCGTCAATGATACTCGTTCTCAAACCGTTGAGAGCAAATCAAGCACCTTTTTGGAGGACCGTGAAGAACCGATCCATGATCTAGAACTCGATGAAGCTTTAGGAAGACAAAGACGGAAACGAGACTCGATATGGACTCGCGGGATCGCTGCGGTCTGGCCCTTATTTGCTTCTTCTGGCCTGGACAAAGACAAGGACTCCTCCCTTCCTCTTCTCCCACTCTACAGACGCAACTCGAGGCATCCCCGTCGATGGCTCCAGAAATCAACCCGCTCTTGCTGCCTTCTATATTGTGTGGTGGGAATACTGGCTATGTTGTGAGTATATACACGACCTCGCTACTCGTACTGACATTCACTAACATCTTGTCCATAGAGGCGTTATTCAGTTCATCACTCTCTCTTGTGGCTTGATCATCTCCTTTTTTCCTGATGAGATTGATCGTGCAACCGAACGTTGGCAACAGCCCCAAGGCCTACCTCTCTCTGACACCAAACATTGGGCCACGGATATCTCTAGGGATATTATCCCCGTGCCTTGCCACTCGCATAATGATTACTGGCGCCGCGTGCCTTTATATGCCGCGCTTGAAGCAGGCTGTATTGGAGTAGAGGCCGATGTTTGGCTCTTTGATGAAGAACTCCTCGTCGGCCATTCTATCTCATCTCTCACCCCGAGTCGCACTCTACGAAGTATGTACATCGATCCTCTAATGAGAATTCTGCGCAGACAAAACCCCATGACACACTTACATCCTACTCTTGATCAACCTCGAAACGGGGTCTTTGACACGGATCCTTCGCAAGCACTTATCCTTCTGGTCGATTTCAAGACTGATGGCGAAGAGACTTGGGACTACGTGAGTGCACAGTTGTCGCCGCTCCGCGAGAATGGTTATTTAACCCACTACAATGGCACGGGAATTGCCAATGGCCCTATTACTGTTGTGGGGACGGGAAATGCTCCTTTCAATCGAGTCACAGCAAACTCCACCTACCGGGATATCTTCTTTGATGCGCCGCTTGATCGACTGGTTGTTGACGTCGCCCGCATTGATACCAACGTTCATATCAAAGGCCGGAAGGACAATGCCGGTCAAGGCTTGTCAGGAATCTCCGATGCGGATATTGACCCTTACTCATTCAACACAACCAACAGCTACTATGCTTCTGTTTCCTTCAAAAAAGCTGTCGGCATTCCTTGGATGTTCCACCTAACAGAACGACAGGTGCAAACTATCAGATCACAGATTCGGGCTGCCCATAATCAAGGCCTGAAAGTCCGATACTGGGGAACACCCAGCTGGCCACGAAGTTTGCGGAATCATGTCTGGGGGGTGCTCGTCCGTGAGGGTGTCGACATGCTAAATGTGGACGATCTCATAAGCGCCACCAGGAAGGAATGGACACCTAGAATATCCGACTGGTGGTACTGATTGCCTTGTGTATTAGGTAACGCGGTGACCTGATAACAATTAGACCGCTTCCTGCTTTGCGACATGGAAAATCGATTTTTCTTGGGCCGGCGTCGATTTGGACATGAATTGACTACAACATGTCATCCAATTTTCCGTTTATGGCGTTTGAGACAGACCATATCCTTGTGAACTTGACATTGTTCTTTTTTCCGTTTGGATATACCCCCGGCGTTGTCATGTCTTGCCTTTATGGACTGAGAATGATTGAGCAGCCTTGGATTAGACGCTCCGACACCACGATCTTGGCATTCATCATTATGCTTCCATGGCTAGACCGCTATTTACTAGATAGATAGGATTAGGCAATAGTGATCAGATTCAACAGAGATGATTCTGGGTATCATTGTGACTAAAGAAGATAGACAAGACCTGACGCAGACCCAGTCTAATGAAAACATCCTTTTTCTGAGAAACAAGACGCAGAATGCAATGCATAATCATAAACAGAAGAGCGCCTCCTCTCCAAACTCCCTCGATATACTCCCCTCCTCCCTCAAGATACCACCTAACCAATCCTTCGCTGTTTCAAAATCCGCCGCGCCAAATTTAACGAGCACACACCCCGCTCGCACCCGAGCGGCGGTATATGTCACCTGCGAGTCGTATTGAGGCGTTGACTCCACAGCTGCAGGGGCCGATGATGACCAATTCCGTGCCCCAATGCGCGGGAGAGAACTGAATCGATCCACGATGAAGGAAGAAAGACTCTCGAAAACGGGACCGTAGAGAATTAAGGTGCCTATTACCCCGTGGGGGCTCGTTCGTTCGCGGATAATGGATTTCGATGGGGCTTGGCTCCGACTATCGTTTTCATCATCAAGGATGAGCGAGTCTCGGAGGAGGAGCCTCTTCGTCTTCTTCTTTTCACCATTCTCGGGATTTGAAGACCCGTCAGTCATCCAAATTTCATTCTTTCCCTTCCAGAGCTGGAAGTCCCAGTTCTCGCCGCGCGAGGTGCGGCCCTGCGTTACCCAATCTAGCACGCACAGACTGCTCCGCGCGGTTTCCTTAGCTGTGTTTTCGACGGTGAATGTTTGGATCTGCTCATAACGGCTATCCTTGAATGGCGCTGAGGGGTCCGGAAGGTAGCAGAGCGCTGCGCCCCTGCCGATACGCACGTCTAGAGCCTGTCGACTTTTGTCCGATAATTTGCGTCCCGCGGAAGGCTCTGTCTTGAAGATCTTGGTGCTGCCTTGTGGCGTTGTGACGACGAGTCTCGTTCGCGGTTCGAGCGTTATTGAGACGTCAACCTGGTCACCTGGTAGGAGACCTCCGCCGTAGGTGAGGAGATAGAGGTGGACAGGCCGAGAGGCGGATGATATGACGGACTGCGGGACGAAGCCGGGGGAGCGCGCAAGGAGTTTGAGGGGGTATTTGTATGTGAGGGTGCTGAGGGAGGGATTTGCCGGAGGGAGGAGCGAGAGAACGACTTTGCCTTGTCCGGGCTTTGCGATCGAGGACTCAAAGGGTGATATGATCGGCATTTTGCTCGAGGTTTATCTGACGTTCGTAGTTTTATGTGGCGAAGATGGATCTTCAGGGAAGGAGAAGTAAGATGGGAAGAGAAGTGAGGGGAAAATCGGTATTCGACAACTGTGGCATGGCCGGTTTATTAAAGAGATTTCGTGGTCTAGTTGAGCGGACGTCAATGGCGGTGCAATTAAGATGGTGTCATGAAGAATGCTCCAGAGCTCGCGGGCTGTCGCTCCTGTCCAACCACTTGACTTCGAGGCCGTTAGAATGCTGATTCAAGCGGGGTTTGATGACGGCGTGGACCGAATACCTAATAATGGTTGTCTTGGCTATCCAATTCTAGGCTTTGAATAGTTTCACGCGCGTAAATCATGGAGCAAGATGGGTTTTCATTACGGCATCAATCCAGCTCTTCTCCTCTTCCCCGCAGATGATCAGATGATCCAGGGTTAGCCTTTAGGGCTATAGCGTCACATGCCCTGCACATCTTTGGCTTACTAATTATGCATTTTATGACCAGTAGCCTAGGGCATCCGCCAGGCATCGAAGCGCGTCTGTTCCGTCCAGTAACTCCCAGGTCACCGCCGCGTCCTCCACTCCCCTTACTCCAAGGTTCTTCATTGTCCCCCTCCGACAGTCGCATTCAGACGTCTCCCAATTGGGTCTTGATACACACTTTCGTTTTCGTTGCCTATTACTCTCCATCGATAACTTGAAAGGCAAGGCGCGCGCAATCACTGCTCTCGGTCAAACTTGTCGCGTTTCACGTCGAGCCCGCAAGAACCCCGCGTCCGATTACGATCTTCAATCATCGTCTATCAATGCGCATGGCATAGACTAGATCAAACATCTTCTTCTCGCTGCCGAGCCGTCTGAAGTATATTGTTCCGAGCACCATGGAGATCGAGTCGCGGCTTTCCACACCCCAACCTGGGTTAACCCAGGACACACCATCGCCCGCAGGAGATAGAAGGAAATCCGGCCGAACGACGCGAAAACCCGAATTATTCTCACAAACTATCGGCGCTAGCAACGGCGCGATCGAGGGCGGCGCTAAGCGCAAGCGTACAACTACCGGCGATGACAACGATGATGAGAACGAGGGCGCAGACGACGCGTCTGGACTGGAAAGCGAGGATGGCGAAGATGACGAGGAGCCCGACGAGGAGGAACTTAGGGAAAAGAGACGTGCTGCACGCAGAGCATCCACCAAGAAGACATCCACTGGAACAAAGGCGAAGCCCAGATCTCAGGGGGCTCGAAGCTCAAAGAAGCCCAAGGTAACTGGGAATGGTGTTGCGAATCAGCTGGCTTTGCGACCGGCCTCCAATGGGAGGAAGCCGGCTGCGCGGCCTAGGAAGCCGACGGTGCGACCCAGCTTAATTGCTGGCGAAAGTGGTCTTTATGGTAAGATTTGCGCTTCTTTTGTTTTGTACGTTTTGACTAACAACTATACCAATGTAGCGGAGGTCTTTGGAAAAGGTCGTAACGCTGAAACGGTTGCCGCGGACTGGCTTTCGCGATACCAGCAGGGGCAGACTGTTGCAATGCGTGATCTGGTTAACCTAGTTTTCAGGTCTGCAGGAACCGATCTCGAAGTCACAACCGACGATATCGAAGATCCCGATCACATCATTGATCGCGTCAAAGATTTTCAGAATCAATATGATGCACAGGGTATCTCTGAATACCCCCTTATCTCAAAATCCCGGACGTTTAGGTCATTTCAGCCCGTCTTGGAAAATTTCTTCATGGCCCTCGTTCAAACCCTACACCACTCGTCCGTCCTGTATGACGACAAGCTCCTCTACGAAAATCTTCAGTCCTGGTTATCTTCCGTCTCTTCATCTAGCTGCAGACCTTTTAGACATACCGCAACCGTTGTTGCTTTGTCCAATATGAATGCTCTCTGCGAGATTGCGCGGGAGTTGATGACTTCGGTCTCAACGTCTCGCAAACAGCTTGAGAACGAGAAGAAGAAGAAGACCGTCAACAAGGGAAGGGTTGACGCCATGAAGTCATCCGTTCAAGAGGGCGAAAATAAGCTGGAACTAGTCGATGATCTTCTGAAGGATGGAGTCAATATCATCTTTGTCAATCGGTACCGAGACGTTGACCCGAAAATTCGTGCAGAGAGTATCTCGGCATTGGGGAAATGGATGCACAGCTACAGGGAATACTTCTTCGAAGGCCAGTTCCTCCGGTATTGCGGCTGGATCATATCTGACAGTGACGTCCATACGCGCTCGGTTGCTCTACGTCAGCTTTTGAATATATACTCAAGTAAGGACAACATTGCGGGTGTGCGATCTTTCAACGAGCGTTTCCGTCAGCGATTTGTGGAAATAGCCTGTCACGATTCCGACGCTGGCATGCGTACCATGGCAATTGAGTTGCTTGATCACATTCGAGACGCCGGGCTGATTGAGCCTGCCGATGTAGACACTGTCGGAAGACTCATTTTCGATACTGAGGCACGCGTGCGCAGAGCAGCAGGTCCTTTCTTCGTCGCAAACGTCCAGGATGTTTTCGACTCCACAACCGAGGATATTGGTGATGAACTCAATGAGATGTTTGCCGATGAAGATGAAGATGATTTCGAATCACCCAAGCGTGCATGGATCAAATTCAAGTGCCTCGCAGACATTCTTCAGGCTTACGACACCCCAGAAGATGAATCTGCGCCTGAGCCAGATTCAAAATCAAGAGACGTATTTTCAGGTGTCCCAATGGACTCGCGCTTTGTTCTCGCCACGGAGGCTATCTATGCTCACTTTAATGAGTTGAAAAACTGGCAATCTCTGGCTGGGTATCTTCTCTTTGACCATTCCCAGATATCCGACGCTCCAAGCGACGATGATACTACTGGAGAAGTTAAGCAACTTTATAAGATGAAAGAAGGTCAAGAAGTGGTCTTGTTGGAAGTGCTATGCTGTGCCGTTAAACTACGGATCCTCGATGTTGCCAAGTCCGACATCGACAAACGAGGCCGGAAGATCAAGGCGCTGACCGACAAAATACCAGAACTACAAGAAGAAATTGCCCATGGTCTTGCCCAGATCATTCCTCAACTCCTGAACAAGTTCGGTTCTACACCGGAAGCTGCCTCTGCAGTTTTACGCCTCGAGCATCTTGTAGATCTCGATAAAATTCAAGATCTCCAAAAAGATGCCACAGCGTATACCTCGCTTCTGAACGACATTAACAAACAATTCTTAACACATTCAGACCAAGATGTTTTGGCCGAGGCCAGTGTAGCATTTCTACATGCAAAAAGCTCCGATGATATGCGTGAAGCATTGGAGAACAAAATTCAAGAACTTTGGGACGACATGATGGATACCTTCGGCAGACTATCTTCACAGAAGGAGATTACGAATGACAGTCCGATATTACCTTCTGTTTTAAATGAACTCAACAATACCGTGACGAGGATATCAAATCTCTCTAGTGTGACAGATTGCACGCAGATCCTGGAGACTCCCCTCTCTAGCCGGTCAAAGGGCAGAAGTAAAAAGGAATTGGAAGCCCCTTTTAACATCGTGTTGCGTCTAGTGCAGAGGGGCCTTAGGCAAGAGGCCCCTGTCGAAACTGAAGAGGATGAGGATTCCTATAAAACAGAGAATGAAGTGGTGATCAACAGTATCAGAACACTTTTATTCTACTTCATGTGGAAGGTACAGAATTTACGAGGGGCTCTGGAGACGGGGAAAGCGAAATTCAACACGTCGTACTTCGAGGCGCTGACCAAATGCCGTGAATCTTTTGTTGAAGCTCTTGTTGGTATCATGCAAGAGCGATCTGGCTTGGACGATATCCGCTTCATTGCTTCTACCGCTCTGCTTGATCTTCAGACTCTGTTCGGTACATTCCGAAACGCTGGTTTAAGTTCGGGTAACGACGAGGATACCATCTTCCAGGCTCAGAGCTTCGTCCATGAGATCGACAGTGACGTCCAGGACGTCATCACGAAGATCCACGGTATTGCACTACGCACGTACTCGAAGAAGGCAGGCGTGCCATATGAACCCGCAGAGGACGACGCCCCGGCCTCTGACTCTGAACTCGAAAGGGAACCCTCGGACGACGAAGAAGAGCCGAGTGGGGACAGCCAGGCAATCCATGCCGAACGACTGCGATCCAAGATCATCGCAGAACAGCGATTGTGTGAGCTAACCGGGAAGGTTGTACTCGCAATCATCGGGCGAATTCTCGACACGTCCGAGCCAAAAAGTGGCCAACTGAAAAAGAAATTACTGAAGTACAAAAACCAACTTGGTTCTAATTACCGCGAGGTCCTGGTCTTCCTCGAAGACCGAACGCTCAAACGTCCCGCTTCACGGCCTGCCCAGTCCAAAGGCAAGCAGGCCGCCGCCCAGAGTACAAATAAGCAACAAGCCGGAGCCGGCTCCAACAAGCGTCCCGGGCAGACCAAGTCAACTGAAAGGGTAGTAGTGGAAGAAGAAGAAGAAGACGAGGACGAGCGAGCCAGCGACGAGGATCTCGAGGAGGATATCGACATCGACAAAGACAACGAGGAAGACGAGGACGAGAACAGAACAGCAGCACCTGAACCTGATGAGGATGAGGTCATGGGCGATTGATTGGATCCTATCTCCCATCTATCTCCTTGTCTTTTGATCTCATCTCAAAAAGCTAGATCTAGCGCTCGATCTTCAACACGTTTCGCATTTAATGACCTGATGTGTTGTTTCCATTTGCTTACTGGCGGCTTAGTCTTGTGTTCTTTTTATCTGGATTTCATTTTTCTCTGTCCATCTCATGGGTGTTTTATCTTCTCTTCTCTTCTCTTTTTTGTTCTCTGTCTTGTTTCCTTGTCATGTCATGCTGTACGCTAATTCCCAATATATGCGCTGTAAATGGAGGCATTGTCAAGGACAGCTAGTCGTCTATGAAGGTATCCATCTGTCTGTCAGCACCTTCATCAATCGTGTTTCAAATCCCTTTCTATTCTATCGTAAGATCTAGACCCGTATATGCTCTTGAGCTGATGTCTCTCATTTGGGTGAATGTAGGTTCAATCCCTAAACAAAAGCACGCAGATCGATGAATGAATGATACATAGTCTACTTTTATATGTAGATAGAGCGGCATAAAAGCCCATCCTTGGAAATGATAGAAGCATCTAACTCATTCATTCCTTGTTCAAGAAAGGTAGATAGGGGAATAAAAGAGATTGTGCAGTGGAAAGGATGAAACAGCAATAAGCAGCCGATTTAAAGTAGAAGTACCTATAGAAGAACTGCGCCCGTGTATGAAGAATGCTAGGGGAACCTGAAACTAAAAGGGATACATGACGGTGAATCTTATTTATCGTGAAATATCAAACCGTAAAAGAAATGGGAAGGAAATTGAGGGAAGGGGAAGAAAACAGGGAGAATCCTCGAGATGTTAGAAGGGAAATGGGGAAAACCGAAACAACCAGGCGTGGGATCTCATTGATTCCCACAACGCTCACCACTACTCCGCTTGTCCTGGAGAGCAATGAATATCCCGAGGATCTACTCAGACACCACTTCAAGAATTCGACGCAATGAACCTGCCACTGGGAGGCTCCTAGCTGCACGTAAAAGACCTAACGTGAGGGAAGGACACGATCCACCTATTTGGGACCGAAGGTGCTGGGGGGTCGAGCATAGAGCGCCCGAGACTATTTTCCTTTTAGTTGGTGGTTTTTCTTCTTGGCTTACATGTCCATGGAATCACCGCCATTGGCACCACCGAACGAGAATCCACCAGGCTGCTGTTGGGTAGCACCCAGGGTGAACCCGGTTTGTGTTTGTTGAGGGGCAAGCTCATCAATGTCGCCACCAGCCTCATCCTCATCCGAGAAGTACTTTTCGATGATGTTGTATGCCTTCATGTAAATCTCTTCGTTGGCGTTGTTCTGGCAGTCGTGGACCTTCTCCATACCACCAGCCTCCTCAATGAACAAAGCATAGCGGTTCACACGGTTTTCGCCGGACTGTGCGGCCTCCTTGTCCATCTCGCCAACCTTGAGGATGTTCTCAAGGCCATCGAGAGCAACCTGGATGATCTTGTTGTCGGGGCAAGCAAGCAGATCACAGAGCGGCTTGATGCACCCTTGGGTAACAAGGTAGCGGATTTGTTCTGGCTTCTGGAGACCACCGGAGGTGGCATTGGAGATCGCCCAGCAAGCTTCCTTGCGGGTCTTGAAGTCACCATTGGCAAGCAGGTGGATTAACGGGGGAATGATACCGGCGTCAACCACAGACTGGATTTGACTGGAGTTGCCAGCGGTGACGTTGGAAATGGTCCAGCAAGCCTCCTTCCGGATACCATCCTTGGTTGAGCTCAGAAGAGACAGAAGAGCGGGAAGAGAGCCGCAGTTGATAATGACCTGCGTTTGAACATCGTCTCCGGTGACGATGTTTCCAACGGACCGGAGGGCGGGGGTTTGCACTGAGGTTGAGGCGTGCATGAGGAGCTCAACGAGGCGACGAGGAATACCGGCCTCGATGACAGCCTGGATCTTTTCGTTGGGACCATCAGACAGATAGGAGATGGCCCAGCAAGCATCAATCAAAACCTCATCATCGAGCATGTAAATAAGCTTGGCAAGCACGGGGAGAGCGGGCGCGATCTGGAAAGGAGAGTTAGTAAGTTGTCAGCGCTAGGGGCCGACCTCGAGTAACATACTGTATTCCAATCGGGTTGGGGAGCTTTGCCACGGCAAAAGTTGCTCAGGGTCCAAGTAGCGTTGCGCAGCATGGTGATCTTCCGTCCGTCGTTGATCAAGGTCAACAGAGGGCGCAGAGCACCGGCATTGAGAACAAAGTCTCGGCATTGGGGGCTGTCACCAGCGATGTTACCCAAAGCCCAAACGGCCTGCTCGCGCACATCAGGTTCCGGGCTGCTCAGGAGCTCAACAAAGATCGGTACGGCGCCGGCTTCAATGACCACCTGGGTTTGTTGAGCAGATCCGGAGGCGATGTTGGTCAGGGCCCACGCCGCCTCGAACTGAACTAGGGTGTGAGGGGATCGGAGGAACTCCACGAATCGGGAGACAACGCCGGTCTCGATAACACGCTCGATGGGAGGATTGCGCTCTTTTGAAAGGAGCTTTCTGAACTTGGTTGTCGCTTGGATTTGAGCTTCAATCTGCTCTGAGAAGACCCCCTCAACCATCTGTGGTAGCTCGACATTGAGCTAGAAAGGTAAAGATTAGCACTTTCAGATGCATCTGATATAGGCAATGAAGATAAAGGCCAGCAGCTAGTCGTGTGTGCCCCGCGATGTCACCGGCTTGATGTTCCGCGCCAGCGATAGGGCGGTGAGTCCCCTCATCGGAACAAAGGAGTCCAGGATTGGGATATTCCAAGACACAGACACGGCCAACAACGCTGATGAGGAATATAATTAAGGCATCACATACCTCGCTTTCAATAGCCGTCGCCTCGTCATCGCTCTCAGGCCCAGCGGCGCCATCTCCGACACCGATACCACCATCCCGAGTTTGAATGCCTCGTCGCTTGGCCAAGTTCTCATCACGCTTCTGCTTCCGGATCTCGACTTGCTGCTCTTCACGACGACGGCGAAGCTCATCAGGCCGGAACTGGTTCCTAGCCTTGTACTGGGTGCGACGATGCTCTGGGATGTAACGTTCGGCCATGGTTGCTGAGGTGAGTGAACAAAAACAAAGCCCACCACAACGGGTGACTTAATCTAGAAAGTGAAAAAAGAGGTTGAGGTGGGGGAGCTAGTGCGAAGAAATTGAAGGGAAGAGGAAAGGTTGGTATTGAAGGCAGAAATTAGAAGATGGAAAAGACAAGTCCCGAACAGAGGGAGAAAATAACAGCCCAACAAGAGAGATGGGAAAGGCTCTGTTTTTTCGCGGGGCGCCTGGCAGAAGAAAGGAAGTGGAAGAAGGAGGGGGAAAATAGCGAGTCGTTTGAACCAGTGTCACGGGATTGGTCGCTCTCATCGCCGCTTCGGGATTAGTGCGTTCTACAAGCGCCATGCGATCTTAGCCGCAATCGCCCTACAAGTTTTATCTGAGAAGTTGAAACGCGTGCGGCGTTTTCAACTCTGCATACGGAGTGCAATAATCCAATCTTCTTTGCGTGGTTTTTTCTTTCTGATCAGACTGCTGTTTCTGGAACCCTGCCCCACATATGTCGAAATGAAGGGTCTATCTTCTTTCCAAGGTCATTCCAGACACAATAGTCCAAAGCTCAAGCAATGATGTTGACCGGAATCCCTCCAAACTACGTCGATGTGGCCAGTGCACTCGCGACAAGGGGCGCAGTCAATGTAATGGGAGTAGTCGTGGATGTATGGGGTAGTGGCGTGTTCAAAACCCAGGGAACCTCGTTCTGCATCACCTTTACAATCAAAGACAGCAACCTGGATAATGGGCATACATGGGATGGACTGAAAATTAAGTACTTCAAGGACAAAGAGTCCTTACTACCCGCTGTACAGCTAGGCGATGTTGTCTTAGTGCGAGACCTCTGGGTTTGTAAACTCGTACATGCAAATTTGCTACATACTAGTGCTAACGGAACTGCAGGTGAAAGTAATGGAGGGTAATCGGCCATTAGCAGTAGCAGCTGAAGTTAGAGAGGTCAAATGGGCTGTTTTTCGAGCAGACCAAGACCCGATGTCACATGGCTCTGCCCTCTCTGGTCCAGTACCTTTTGAACCCACATACAAGGAGAAGACCTTCGCTTCTTCTTTGCAAGCAGCTAATCCGACTACCTTTCGCACAATATCCACATCGAAACCGAATGTCACACAGGGCCAAACACCAGCTTTGGCGCCAAATTCTCAGCTAAAGTTCTCGCTTCTCGAGGATGTTAAAGATCGGCAGTACGTGGATCTTGTTGGTGAGATAGTCAAGATGCACGGTAACGACAGTGAGAAGTTAGCTCTCTACCTTACCGACTACACTTCGAATGATAACTTCTTCTATTACGTTTCCGAGAACGATGACGAACCTAGTTATGGTCGCGAAGGTGATGAGTACAACTATCAGCCACGTCCAAAATCAAAATGGAAGGGCCCATCCGGTCGAATGACGATTCAAATAACGTTGTGGGAGCCTCATGCAACTTTTGTGCGAGACAATTTCAAGGAGAAGGATATCCTTCGGCTGAAGAATGTTCGCATCAAGGGAAGCCGTGTGGAAGGAGGGGTTCTAGAAGGAGTCATCCATACCAATCGCGATAATCCACGATCTGCAAATGCTTTTAAAGTAAATTTCAAGAATGACCATCGAGTCATACGATTACTTGAACGAAGAGAAGAGTTCCGGAAAGCGCACCCCAAAAAATCCAAACGAAAACCAGACGAAGATGTCGAACCTCCCTCTAAGAAGCAAAAGGTGAAAGGACAGAAGAAGGAAGCTGGCCAAACGGCCCTCACCCTCCCTAAACCAGATCCCAACCTAAGTACAAATAGTAAGCACTCCCTCCTACTTGATATCCGTCCGTTCTGGCAACTGAAATACTGATATCGGGCCATAGTTGCAACAGCAACACCAGCAAGCGTGCGACCCCTATGCCTCGACGCCATCATAAACAGCGATTTCCACCTGAACAACGGGCCAGATGGCATCAGCTACCATCTCCCGTTCCAGAATCTCTGCTACCTCAGCACAGTTCGCGTGGTTGACTTCTATCCACCACACTTAGAGGATTTCGCCGTTAGCCAAGAACACGCCTCAATCGCCTACAACAGAAAGCGTGATGCTGGTACACACGAAACATTTCTCAAATGGGAGTGGCGCTTCTGTCTTCTCGTTGAGGATATCGAACCTCCCGCGCCTGGACGCCCGAAAGCGCGTACGAAGCTTTGGGTTTCTAATTCAGAGGGCGAGCATCTTTTGAATAACAGTGCGGTCGAGTAAGTCAAATCGCGATTCTCATGGGTGTTTCTCAAGTAATCTATCTAACACAACTACCTTACCCCAGCTTACGCAAGGACTCTAATAGAATGGCACATTTACGGCAGAGTCTATGGGATCTCTGGGGTGAACTCGAAGAAAAGAAAAAAGAGGCTATGGAAAATGGTAAGAAGCCATGTGATATAGGCCCCTTTTCATCCAAGCCATTCAATTGCGGTATCAAAGAATACGGGATCCGATGCAGCCATTCTCAAGATGGTGGCGATGGCTCGACTGGCTGTAGTGAGGGGGGTTGTTTTGGATGGGAAAGGAGATTCGGGCTGTTTAAAACGACGATTCGTACGTGATTTGGCATAACCGACCCCTTTGAGATCCGGGGTCGGTTAGGGGCGTTTACTATATTGGCTTGTCACCTGAACGAAGCGTTGATTACAGCGCCATTGGTCACGAATCACAAACACTTGGTCCCAAATTGCATATTCTTTGGGCTTAGTGCAACAAGATTATCTTGATAATGATATTGCTCAATTGAAAGAGAGAGAAAAGGACACCAGAGATAGTACAGAAGTTTTGGCTATCACGAGATTCACTGGCACCGACGCCATAAGATTACAAGCCTTGTTATTGAGACAGTGCATGAGAAGAAATCTCGTGAATATTTTGTGCATTCGAAATTTTTTTATTAGACCTTGGTCACTTTGACGATGTTGGTGTCAATTCCGTGAGCTGCAGTAGTAAAACGGCAACTCGAGCCCCAGTAGCAGTCTTTCCTGCCAGCTTCGCTCTGGGGACAACGATGCCCGTACATACACTCCGGGTCGTCACATTCCAGTCCATATCGACATGGAGTCATCCGTGCGACGGCTGTCAAGGTAAGGAGCTCGCTCTTGGTTAATTTGCGGTCATGGTCGTGGTGACAGTTCTCATTGGGACATTCCCCTTGTAGGAAGTAATAATTGCAAAGCTTCAGTTTTTTAATGCGGTTCACTTCATCTCGATGGATGCTTTGAACATCAAGCCGGTCTACACGTTGGCCGTACTTATTTCGTTCCACGGTCTTAGAGCGTGAGGAAGACGCAGGTTTCGAACGCACCAGTTGAAAATCATCAGAGCTGTGAGAACTGGCTGGTGTTGACGACACAGGCACGCTATTACTGGCTGCGGTAATGTTGCTGGAGGTTCGAGAAAGCGGTGCTACTTGAGGGCTCGGTGAGGGGGTAAGGAGAGTGCGAGGCTTAGTAGCCACTGCAGCCTTCCACGGCGCCCAGACAGGGTTTATTCTTGACCCTCGGAAGAGGCCGGGGATGCTAGTGAACCTATAATGTGCTTTGAGAGATTCCATATTCGTTCCGAAAGGAATCCCTTCAATCAATGAAACCCGTCCGAGGAGCTCCGTGTCTGCTAATGTCTCTTCCAGAGTTTGAATATATGGCGACTCGTCCGAACATCCGAGGAAGATTTGATGGCAATGGCAGTTGTATAAATGTAGTTTGAAAACCTCTGCGGGAGGACGAATCCGTCAGCGTAAGGCTCAAAACTAGGAGATCCCCGGTATTTGTGAATCCTGCAGGTGCATTGCATACCTTTTATCTTATCATGCGCGGCGTCTTTTCCAGCTCCGACGTCCACTAGGTCGAATAATGGGAAGCTGCTGTTAAAACCCCGAGCGAATTCATCAAGTACAGAAGGATCCGTCGTGATTCCGCCCCGGACACATGCGTCGCAAAGTCCTTTCATGTTGACGTACATCTTAGTGACTATTTTCGGGGAGATAATGCTTGGAAAATTGTCGGTGACATAAACTTCCACTGCGGAGGATAGTTCTTTTGCTGCTTTTCGTCCGCCTTCTTCTCCGAGCTGTAACAATTCATCCTGGAAGATCATTCCGTCTCCATCTAGCAGTATGGCTATGAAGGGCTCGCGATTCTGTAATTATGAAAGAGCGCTCGTCAGCAACTGCTGTAGTGTGGCAACAAAACATTATAACAGGGTACTACTCACCATGATAGTTTTGGTCCGCGAAATTTGTTCCATCAACTCTATCTCGTGGATTTGTATATCTCGGTTGAAGCGTTTCTCACGTTCATGATCAAGTTGTTCTTGCTGATATATGCTTTCAAGCTCAGTTACTCGTTGTATGAGTTCCTATGATAGGTGAGTCCGTCTAGTACTAGACTTGAGAGAATCAGGCTAGGCAGAATATACCTCGATTAGAATGCCTTTCGAGTGTTCCACAGTATTAAGTTGCTGATAGCGGTCGAAGAACGCGCGAGCCGTCATTTTGGAATATAAGCGGGCAGAGAAGATGATTTTGGAGGAAGTTCATTAAGGAAAAACCGGGTTGAAGATGGAGCATCTGATTAAGAAATGAATCCGGAGAGGGCGCTTATATAGTCCGTAGGTGGAAGGGGTCGTAGTGAATGCAAAAGGCTGTCGCAACACCTTTTATTCACCGATTCAGCGAATGTAGATCGTGCGCGAGACTACAACAGCTTGTAGCAATTGTCCACCTTGAATTGATTGTATACTGTTCAATTTTGTCTTCTCCCTTTTCCCTTTCCGGCGCTTATCGATGGCGGAAAGCGCGACGGAGATGTGGCTGAGTCAGCGGGGCCTGGGGAAACACCAGCACTAAGTCTACTGAAGCCAACGTGGAGCAAACTTCCCTTCCACCTTCCACCGTGATCTGTCGTCTTCCCACCCCTTCTCTTTTCTCTTCTTGCTTTTTTGTCCTTCAGTTCCTTTCGGTCCCGTCTGTGGTTGTTTCTTCGTCCCAATGGCTCGCTTTGCATTCCTCTCCCTGGCCTTGCTCTCGGTTCAGGCCTTGATCGGCGGCACTCTCGCAGCAGTACGTTCACGAAGCTTATAAATCTCTCCATACCTCCCTCAATTGCACTGCTAACGTGGTTATCTATCGACTCAGGATGCTGCAGAAAATGCTGAAGAAGCTGTTCAAGCCCCGACTGTGGCTGTGACCGCGCAGGCTGCTTTCCCAGCCTCTGAGATCTTCGGCGTGAAGATCGTCAATGGCCATCCTACTCAAGCATTGGTGACTTTCACCAACAATGAGGAGTCTGCTATGACTGTGAACTTCATCGGTGGAACTTTGTCTACTCTAGACGAGGACAGCAAGCTAGTTCGCAACTTGACTGCAACTCGCTACAGCGTGGAAATCCCAGCCGGCGAGAAGGAGAGTCTGAGCTATAGCTTTGCTACCGAGATGCACCCCCAGGATCTGAGACTCTCTCTTGCCTCGGTCATCTCAAACGGCGAGGGTCAGTTCTTCACCGTTTATGCCTATAACGGCACCGTGAGCGTGGTGGAGCCGGAAACCAGCTTCTTGGACCCTCAGATGTGAGACCCGTGAATTCCAAGGCTCTAGGAAATTTACACTGACTGTATAATCACAGCATCTTCCTCTATTTCTTCCTCCTCGCCAGCTTTGGTGGCGTCGCTTTCTTCTTTTACAACGTTTGGATTGCGCCTTACTTCCCCCAGAAGCGCAAGGCCAGCAAAGGTGCCGAGAAGCCCACTGGCGCGTCTAAGAAGGTCGAAGCTCCAGCTGAAACCCCCGCTGTGTCCTCTGCTACCACCTACAATGCCGACTGGATTCCGGCCCACCACATCAACCGCCCTGAAGCCAGGAAGGTTAAGGGCAGCACCCGGGCCAAGAGCCGTCCTTAGATTGCTCGACACTTTGGTTGTCGCTCGCGAGCTCATAATCCCGGTTAAGGAATACCGAGCGCCAGGGCTCGCTGATGATTTCCGGGTGCTTTAGCACCGTACTATTTCTCGAGTCCGGTTTGAAGTTAGCGAGTTTGAAGGCAAGATTACTGAAAATGTGACCAGCCGAAGCTCCTACAATACTTTGGATTCTCCGCTTGTATATTTACATATATTGAACCCAGTAGCTCATCAGAGCTTTATATTTCTGACCGCTCCATTTGGAATACAAAATGTCCCCTCGTTGATCAGACATGAATACATGGAACTCAGACTTTGATAGTTGCGTGTTCAGTATAGAGAATATGGAATAATTGAGGCTTTGCGTTGTTATTGCTCACTCATAGTCGTTTCCACTCATCAAATTCGTCCTCGAGATGTCTCTTCAGCGCGGTAAACTGATTCCCAAAATCGCGACCACAACGCCAGCACATGAAATTGCTTCGCAAATAACCCTGTCGATCAGGATCTCTGCGCGGGTCGTCTTGAGCCAGCGGGAAGTCCTCAATGTCAACAAAGAACGGTGTCGAGAAACTGTTGTAGTGCTTTCTGTGCTTGAGGCGGTCGCTGTACCGATCTACAGAGATAATATGGACGTGTAAGTGATTCATTGACGGATGCGCATGAATCCCGCACATGATATCCTTCTCCCAGTCCCTCCCAGTGGGCAATGTCTCCGGCGGTGGGTCAGCAATCAGCGCACCCTGGCGCTCTCTATCCTGCACCGAGTATTTCCCATATCTCCGACGAAGTTCGCCTGCGGCCAAGGCACGAACCTTTTTAACCTCTTCTTTTACCTTTAGAAGGAACTCCACATCGTCAAACGCCTCGTTTGGATGGAGATAGGTCTTCTCGGGATCGCATGGGAGGAGTAGAAGATGCACCGTAGATTTGGGGAACATGTCGTGAATGACAACAAAGTCGTCATTATGATATACCACTACATTAGGTGGGTATGACTCTGGCTTCGCAATGTAGGCGGCTAGATCGTCTCGAACCCCCCCGGAGGCTTTTCGACTGCCTTTGTTTGTTGGTATATTCTTGTCGGTTTTTGGTTGCTTGGGTTTGGGAGAGAGGATTTCTGCGACTAGATAGCATTCATTCGTTAGCTTGATATGCTTCGGAGTATAGCGTGAAGCGCAGCGTATGCGGGCTCGGATGTACATACAGGCATTTCGCTTCGCCGATTGTTTCTGCGCTGGCTGGTCCGGAGACGTTGACCTGGTATTTACAGTGTCTTCCATGTTCGTGATACCAGAAAGGATTTGCCGAGGGCAAGAAGATGATTCCATAGACGAATTCCCGCCATGGTTTGTTGGGGTCCCTTTCTGGACATGAATGAAAAGTACGAGAGGCGGAGCGCATGCTCTTCCCCGCGCACTACAAAAGAAGGCGGAATGATCGTCCGCAGTTCAACGTCACGCCTGCAGAACCCACAAGACCCAGATGGTACTTGAATAACTTCATGGACGTCTTCCTCAACATTATTGACGTTCAAAATGCCCACTAAAAAGCCTGTTCCCAAGCCTGGGTCAAAGAAGGGAAAGGCCGCCGCTGAGGCCGAGAGCGCGAAGAAAGCCGAACAACCAGCACCGGACGAGCAGAAAAAACCTACGGTCAAACAGGTCATTGGCGGCGCATCATGGACAGGGAAATTACCAGTCAACATGATGTCGGAGCATTGTCAGAAGCATAAATGGGAGAAACCAGAGTATGCAATGGTACGAGGAGCTTGTGCAAAATGTTCCTGATGCGGAATTATTGTACACATGCTGATTGTTTCGCTCAATGCAGGACAAAATTGACGGAGGCTTCATCGCCTCGGTCATATTGAAACGTGTCGAACCCAAAACTAAGGAAAGGATGACAATTCCTCACCTGAGATTGCCGGCTGCGTTCAAGCAAACTACAGCGCTAGAAGCTCGTCACTACGCCGCGACGTGGGGCCTCTTTCACGTATGCAACAAAACAAACCTACACATGATGCTTCCGCCAATCTACAAAAAGCTATGGAAAGAGGACTTTGAGTTGCTGAAGACGGCAGACTTGAAGAAAGGTAACGGCTGGCTGTACGAGGCAGATCCGTTCCTAGCGAAGAAAGAACGCGAGGTCGCAGCTGCGGAGTTAGACAAGAAACGAAAGGAGCGTGCAATCGCTCAGGCAAATTCTGCCGAGGGTGTGGTGAACCTGGGGTCGGGGCCTAGCACCCACAATAAAGGAGCAAAATTATGGTCAAGCGCGCCGAAGGTGGACCTGGGAAATAAGGTCCGTCGTGAAATAGAGACCTTGGTACAGGAACATGCCATATGGAATCCTTACGGCGTGAAGATTCCTGATCCTGAGCGAGGGCCGCTTATTGAAGAACTCACAAGCTTAGGCTTCCGAAAGAGCCACGTTGAAGAAGCCTGCGCTACTTGTAAAGACAAAGAAGAAGTCCTCGAGTGGCTTCTGATATACGTGCCAGAAGATGATTTACCATCATGGTGTTTGCCTGAGAAGTACTCGGCGGGTGTCAGTCTTGCAAGCGACGACCTTGCTAAGGAATCGAAGATTAAACGGCTTGCATCTACCGGCTACCCGGTAGATCTTTGTACACGAGTGCTAGACAATCATCAAGGGGACGAACTTTGCGCAGCAGAGTCTCTCCAGCGCGCTCTTGTACATGGGGATTCATCTAATGGCTCTATGTCCTCGGAGACAGAAGACGGGTGGGCCGAAGAACAGGAAACCCTTGAAGCCATCTTTGGTGAAAGATACTCTGCGAAATCCCCAAAGGTGTGCGAGATTCGTTGTGAACCATCTGGTGATGTACAGGCTTTATGCTTTCGGTTCCAGAGACCCTCGGGGCATTATCCGTTATCAGTTCCGATAATATCTATCCAAGCAGAGAATATTCCTGCGTATATCCGCCTCAGTGCCATTCGCCAGGTAGTGCGCTTCGCAGAGGTTAATTTTCTTGGTGAACACATGGTCTACAATATTATAGACTGGTTGGAAGCTCATTTGCAAGAGATCATTCGGGATCCAGGAAGATTACGAGACATTTCAACAGTATCAGCACCCACCGTTGCTACTTCTGGGTCCACTCTCCAAATTCCTTCTCGTCAACGACAGACTAAGAACTTAAAGATCGATTGGTCGCCCGGGTCATCGAAGAGTCTGGCTATACTGGATGCCTGGGAGGCAAAGCAATTGACGAACCCCCAGCAGACCATGATCAAAGCTAGAGAATCGCTTCCAGCTTGGAATACTCAAGGCGAAATCATACGTGCTGTGAACGCGCACCAAGTTACGATCATCTCCGGCGAGACGGGTAGCGGTAAGAGTACGCAGTCGGTTCAGTTCTTACTGGACGATATGATCCAAAAAGGCTTAGGGGGTGCCGCAAATATCATATGTACCCAGCCCCGGAGGATTTCTGCGCTGGGTTTAGCAGACAGAGTTAGCGACGAACGATGCGCATCTGTGGGCGACGAGGTTGGATATATCATCAGAGGCGAATCGAAAGTTAAAGCTGGAGCGACGAAGATTACCTTCGTCACCACTGGTGTGCTGCTTCGCCGCATACAGGCGGGTAGCGGCTCTGGAAATATCGCGGCCTCTATTTCGGATGTCACTCATGTGGTTGTGGATGAAGTCCACGAACGTAGTCTTGATACCGACTTCCTGTTGGCCCTCCTAAGGGATATCCTACGCTATCGCAAAGATATCAAAGTGATTTTGATGAGTGCCACTCTTGACGCAGCGATCTTCACCAATTATTTCGGCGGTCGTCAGTCCGTGGGCCTGGTTCATATTCCCGGTCGAACCTTCCCGGTGGACGATTATTATCTTGACGACGTTCTACGCGAGACAGGATTCGTACCGGAACTTACCGAACGAGGATTTGATGAAGATACGAGCTCTCCGGCAGCGGAAGAATCATTCGGCAAGATTCTTCGTTCCATTGGTATGGGAATCAATTACGAATTGATTGCAGCCACCGTGCATTATATCGACGCCGTGCTAGGGGATCAGCCAGGTGGCATTCTCATCTTCTTGCCCGGGACTATGGAGATTGACAGATGTTTGAACGCTGTCAGGAGGGTCCCCAACACATATCCACTACCTCTGCATGCCTCTCTCCTCCCAGCTGAACAGCGGCGCGTATTTTTGAGTGCCCCTAAAGGGAAAAGGAAGGTGATTGCAGCTACCAACGTTGCGGAAACGTCAATTACTATCGAGGACATTGTGGCCGTCATCGATACGGGCCGGGTTAAGGAAACCAGTTATGACCCGAAAGACAACATGGTCCGATTGGAGGAGGTTTGGGCTTCACAGGCAGCTTGCAAACAACGGCGAGGACGAGCCGGTCGAGTTAGGGCTGGTACATGTTACAAGCTCTATACTCGTAAGGCAGAGTCGAGCATGCCCCAACGACCAGACCCTGAAATCCGCCGTGTTCCTTTGGAACAGCTATGCCTATCCGTGCGCTCCATGCAAGGAATAGACGATGTCGCCTCATTCCTAGCGAATACCATCACCCCTCCGGAGAGCATCGCAGTTGAAGGCGCCTTGAGCTTTCTGCATCGAGTCGGCGCTTTAGACCATGACAGGTTAACTGCCCTCGGACGATACCTGTCCATGATCCCCGCAGATTTAAGATGTGCCAAACTGATGGTCTACGGCTCCATCTTCAACTGCATCGACGCTTGCATCACAATCGCCGCCATCCTAACGGTCAAATCCCCATTCGTCTCCCCCCGCGAGAAACGAGAAGACGCAAACGCTGCGCGAGCCTCCTTCTCCAAGGGAGACGGCGACCTCCTCACAGACCTCTCCGCCTACCAACACTGGTCAGACCGTGTAAAAGCTCAAGGCTACTGGTCAACCCAATCATGGTGCAACACCAACTTCCTATCCCACCAAACTCTCCGCGATATTTCCTCCAATCGAGCGCAATTTCTCACCTCTCTCAAAGACGCCGCCATCCTCCCCGTCAACTACTCAGAGTCGAACTCCTCCCCTTCATTCTCCCGTCTTAACCGCAATGCCACAAATCGCAACCTCCTCCGCGCCCTCGTCGCCGGTGCCTTCCAGCCCCAAATCGCGCGCATCGCTTTTCCGGATAAGAAATTCGCCAGCTCTGTCACCGGAACCGTTGAAGTTGACCCAGATGCCCGCACAATCAAATACTTTAACCAGGAAAACGGTCGCGTCTTCATCCACCCGTCCTCCCTCCTCTTCTCCACCCACTCATATACCAATGCCGCCGCATATCTAAGCTACTTTACAAAGATTGAGACCTCAAAGGTCTTCGTCCGTGACTTAACTCGTAAGCTCCAACTCCCAATTCAAACAACCGACATAACTAATAAAATCCAAAGCATTCAATGCCTACGCCCTCCTCCTCTTCTGCGGCTCCATCACCCTTGACACAACAGGCCGCGGTCTAATCGTCGACGGCTGGCTCCGTCTCCGTGGCTGGGCGCGAATCGGTGTCCTTGTTTCCCGTCTCCGCATGATGGTCGACGAGATCATCGCGCATAGAATCGATAATCCGGCAGCGTTCTTCGGGTCTCTATCTTCCTCCTCGTCTTCTCCGGCTAATGGTGCGAAGGGCAAGGATGAGACTTCTGAACAGGTGATTGATGTTGTGAAGAAGTTGATTGAATTCAATGGATTGGATCAGTGAAGGACGGGGGATGTTCTATTCCGTTTGGTTTGGTGTTGGTCTGGGTGGTAAAAAGATACACGGATGCGCGTATAATCTTTTTTTGGTTATAGATACAGATACATTGTAGATCTACGGAGTAGAGTGATAGATAAAAATCAAAATACCATGGACTGGAAAATCAGCTGGACCATCGCGAGTACTTTTTAGGTCAATCATCTTGTACCCAGGAGAGGAGATACGACGGTTCACGGCTGGAAATACGAGGAAACGAACAGTTGCCTACAAGCCATCATACGACCGAATAAGAGATCCAATATCATTACTTGACGCCATAATCCTGAGCAATAACCGTGAGAGATGAAGATTGAATAGAAAAAGGAGAACCGAGCCCCAAAACTAACATAGGAAATAAGAGAAACCATCGTGGATGTCAAGGTCTGGTCCAGGCCATAATCATGAAGATCGTAAAGAACATGACTGACAGGATGAAGTCGCAACAACCGATCAAACAGGCGATTGCAACCTCTTCAGGACCTGCCTTGAGCACATGGTCTTCAGTATCTCGACTCATGAAAGCGATGCAGAAAACAATGAATAGAACTCCGCCCGCTCAATACCCGAAATACTGTTATTACCGCCGCCACCCATCTAAATACCAAATGCATAAGAGTCATGAAGAGAATTCAACGGTCGTCAGGGGCGTAGAAGGAGGGAACTTGTCAGGAAAGGATGATCGACCCAGATTCATGGATCATGAGATCTGTCCCGGGTCGCTGTCCTCCCTTCTTTGTTCTCCTCGATATGAAGCGGAAATAAGTATGCTTATGACGCCCAGCGTCCTCAATGCATATCCCCGATAAAAGCGTGTGTGGCCATAGTAGTGGCTATTTTCTCAAGTTCGCCTCGCCATCCTCGGCCTTGCGAAGGTAATCCCGTTGTAACAAAGGAAAAGGCGCATGGTCAGTTGACCTTGCCGATGCAAAGCTCAGTTGACAATAGGAAATGGAGAGAACAAAGGAAACAATAATCAGACAGGGGAGAAAATGGCACCTTCGGATGATTATGCTCGCTTCCAGTGTGCTGACTCGATTGTTGTTTTGCGATCGAGAACGGAGTTCTCTTTGGTCGGCTCTGGGAGACGGAAGTGCTTTCTCATTTCGGCCTCGACAAAGATGGAGGCCAGCTTGAATCTTTTATCGGTGTACTTCTCATAGATAGCTGCATGGTGTTTGCGGGGCATCTCGCAGCATTCCATCATGAGGGATATAAGTGGATAAAGCTGAGAATAGGTGTACCCAGCATAATGCACATGGGCGGGAGACTAATAGGATGTTAGCTATACAGTGGTACAGAAAAGGTAAGTGAACCTACCCATATCCCCTTTCTCAGCATCAACCTTGCTAGGCAATGAGCACCCGCGGAAAGAAAACTAGCGGGGCTTCCAACAAATCGCTCATCCATAATAGTAAACTCGAGGAAATACTTCGCAAGTGTCCGGGTTTCTAGATCATAGTCGTCGGCTTTGCTGATTCGACGCAGGAAGCTCATGGGGCCAGGGAATCCTAGCTCGAACTGAAGCATGCTCAACATGAACCGTTCAGCCTTGAGAATTTCATCGACCGTGTAACCGCCATCAACCATATAGACAATTTCCTGCACTGAGGGACAATTGATTTCTTCATACTTGGCAGCAATGAAAATCGCGGTTGCGCCTACGAGTTGGAGTTTTCCAAGCGACACTATCTTGCACGAGAGAAAGCGGTCGATATAGTTGACGCACAAGAAGAGTGTCTCAGGAAGCAGTGAAAACCGATGATGAACTTGCACGAGCCAGTCCATAAGCACCGACCGCATAGACCATTGAATCTCAGCTTGGTTGTCCATGTAATGAGCATTTGGCAGCATTTTGATCTAGGGAACTATTGTGAGCACGGTGACAAAAGACGGTCTTGGTTGAATATATCACTTACCTCTTGCTCCCTCATGTACTCGAAGATCTCCTCACTATACTCAGCGACCATGCTAGTGTCACAGTAGTCATCTTCAATGTCTTCCACCGTGCGAGTGGCCTCAACGATTTGTTTTGCAACGGCCAATTCCCGTTTCGCCTGCTGGTTGTATCTTGGGAACAGCAGCGTAGTTGCTCCACCAGTAGTGTTTTCGCTCCGAGATCGGTAAGAGGGAGCAGTGATATAGCCATCGTCTTCTTCGTTCTCTTCGTACTCGTCGTCCCAGTATTCTTCGGGTTCGGACTGATGCGGCAAGTAGTCGTGCGGCGTACGAGAGACATTGGTGGACTTTCGAGCCACCTTAGACCTTGAGATGACCTCATGGGACTCCGCTGCGACTTGGTGTTCGTGAGATTCAGCGTTTTGTTCCTCCACCAATTGCACCTTGCAGTCATCACCTTCCTCCGACGAGTCATTCTCTTCATCGGCTTCAGACTGGATCAATGAGACCTGTTCGGTCTCATCTGAAGTCACAAGTTCCTTCGCATCGGCCTGCTGCAGAGGTTCAATGGGCGCATGTCTATCATAGCCCGTGTTGTTGCCTTCCTTTTGTTCGGTAATAGATTCCTTAGATGCGAGTTGTTTGTTTTCCGCCAATGGCTGTAATTGATCTTTGAAGACCGTGGCACGCTTGTTCAGGGTTTTGCGAGCATTGGTGCTCTGCTGCTGTCCAGTCGTCTGCTGTGCAGTTTCGTGTGGTTTGGGGTTGGTCGCATTGCTCAACAGCCCTTTGAGGCCGGACATGGACACGGGGCGCTGGGCTGGCTGTGAGAGCACTGTGGGCCTCGTCTCCGTATTCAATAAGGGTTTCTCCAACAGCTTGATAGATTTCTTGCCAGCGAGAGAAGCATCCTCTCGGTTACCGTGAACTAGGTTGGCCGTGTTGCTAACGTCTCCAAATGCGGCTCTGCGAGCCCCGTTCTTATTGGCACCATGCTGGAGAGTCGTGGACAAAGATGTGGTGGACTTGGTATTTCGCTGCTGCAATGTCTTGTTCGTGGCGAGGGGGAAAGCAGCATTCTCGTCCCCACGGACACGAAGGCGATGAGGCTACGATTGAATGAAAATGTTAACACAAATACACGATTGACAGTCCCAAGACTTATAGGCCTCGAGAAGGGATCAATCCAAGACGCGCGTGCCATCTTGCACTGGTAAACCAAATAATCGGGACGAATGTTACAAGCAAAAAGAGAAAAAAGAAAGCATACCTTTGCGTCCATTGCAGAAAATTAAGGCTTCCGAGACTTTATCAGGCCTCGGACGATAACTTAGGTAGGCCAGGCGATTGTTGACTTCTGGCTCCCTGCGTGGGAGGAGTTGTCGAGACTTGAAGTAGTTTCGAAGGGTCAAAGACCACCCCAAACAAACAACAAAACCCGCGCCAAGTCCGAGAGAAAGGCGCTGGACAACAACAGGGTTGCTTTACCCACGCGCGAGAAGAAAGAATACTAATGAAGAACGAGGAAGATGTACAGCCCCATGAGACCCGACGAGAACAAAAGAAGCAAGATCACGGAATGTAGTGGGCTGGAAAACAAAGGGATTGCTTGTCTCACAGACTCACTGCCTGGGGAACCGCATTGGCATTACTGAAAGCGGTGACTGCCTATTTGGGAAGTCGTCAACAATCGACTGCGCTAAGCCTTTTGTGGTGCGTGAGCTTGATTCTTAGGTCAGCGATGTAGCTGATGACATCACCGCAACGCGTCTTCCCATCTGCACCGCATTCAAGCCCACACGGAGAGAAGCTTCCACCAGCCGCGCAAAATCTCGAAAAAAGTCATTGAGCGTGTCGGAAGATTACCTTTAAATTGAGGTACTGCACGAATTTTAGCAAATCAATATTTGTGGTGGATCGATATAGACCAGCTCTCTGTCGACCCCGACGCGACTGAAAACACGAGGCCGAAAACCACTTAACGCGAGCCCACGTGACCTCTAACTCCGCTACAATTGCGGTTGTAGGCTATGAGAAACCATCGATTCAAAGCTCTGCCACTTCAAAAATGCGGAGGATAGTCTGCAGACTCGAATCCCAGCAACGAATTACAGCCGATGATCAACAGCAGTCTGAAACTTTGAGTCTGCAAGAAGGGCAATCGTCTGGTGAGAAAGCCTTGCGGGAGCCCCGACATTCATTATTGTCTGGCTCACAAGCTTAAGGGATGTATCTGGTCGGTTGGGGATGGCTAGGATTTAATTCTCCTGCTTCATTGCAGCGCTTCTATGAGTTGTTCAATTTGCTCCGTTTACACCCGCCTATTGCCAGCATCGCCAAACATGATGTGGGGCGGTACTTATCATGAGGCAGCGGGATCGGTAGCTTTTGGCGCATTTTCAGATGACCGACCACCACAACCTCCACCTTGTTCGCATAGTGTTGAATATGGTTAGGGCAGGTCAGCGCACACATTGTTAATTTGCGCCCCAATTAGACGGTTTGAAGACATGGAACCGCTACTCCGTACTGTGCGCAGTCATTCTATTAAAGGTGTCGCATGCGATGGCGATTCGGCGCTGAAATAGGGTCTGCCACCAAAGTTTCGGTGTACACTTCAACCTCGAACTAGTCCAGGAATTCTCGAATCGTGCTGGGTTTACTACTGCACAAAAAGCCCCGCCTTATCCCGAAAGAGACTGAAAGAAATAGAGAAGCGAAAGCCAGTCGTTTGCTACCGTCCTCTCGTTGCTTTTTCTTTTTCGCCTTCCCTCTCTGCTAGGCTAACAGAAATATCAAATCATTCGCACCGCGAATGTAATATTAATATAACGTCGAGGTTGATTACATCTGACACATATCTACCTGGATCGGGATCGCTGGGAAGATGCACATCCTCCAATTCCACCACCCGGCTAACGGCATTATGAGCGCCAGCGGATTCATCTTTCTTCTGGCCTTTTCTCTGCGAATTCAACGCACTCGCACTCATCTCTCCCTATGATACTCAAGTCTGTAGCATTGGGTCTCCGAGCGGGGACCCGTTGGGAAGAGGCGATGGATGTCGCACGGCTTCTGCAGGGTTGGTAATAATAATAAAAAGCATCTCCAACGATAACTGCCCGCGCATGGAATTACGGAGCTCGTCTGTCTGAAACCTGGAAAGACATCCTTACGTAGAATAGCCTAAGATAATTATCTCCATCATTGTGACCGAGGGAGGGGTAAGCGACAAGATGGAGGTGAGTGAGTCTGGACAGGCGCAGATCACGAAAAGATGCAGCAATTAGGTGCAGTCGCCCACTAGACTGCTAGCCGGTGGCTCTTTTAACAATATTTCATAATTCATCTACTTGAATAACATGTTCGCTATGGCTATCATATCAAGCTGCTAATTAACCCCGAACCCAGTCACTCGGCCGTTGCATCAATGGTTTAAGCCGGAGGTCTCACACGCCCATCGTAACATGAACGTAACGGCAGCCTTCTAGGAGTCGATATAGTAACGAAACACATATCGACAGCTTGGATTTGACATAGTATAGTTTTACTTGCCGCGACAACGCTGGTCCTTGTATGAGTTGTGTATTCTGGTGTTCAGTTATAGTCGCAGATATATGTAGCTTTGTGCCATTTGAGGACCATCGTCCGCTACATCTCAGGCGCAGCTTAATTTATTTCTTCGGCAATTTAGTAGCTGCCACTAGAGATCAGTTCGAGGCCTCTTTACCAGTCGTTGGCTAATATGTGATCTGGGGAGCCTGATTATTCGACGTGGCTGCGCTTGGGACACCCCCTCCAGCTGCTCTACCCTTTGCTCTGCATGCACTTGCTATCTACCAATTCTGATTTGCCCGGACACTCGTAGCCAACAGATACAATTAAATGTATATCTGATATAGAAAGGAAGAGGTGGTAATTCTGGTGTAATTGAGCGCTGGGATGACTCGGTTTGTCGCTTTGCGCCAGCGTCATATCGCACACCTCAATTACAGCCCTCGACATGAACCTTAGCAATAATTACCCTCTTGAACCTCGAAAAGGATAGTGGCGATTTAGATACTGCACCTTATATTATGTTCGATGGGTTTAAATGCCGACTTTTACCTTTGGTCTGTCATATATCGCAAATTAGTTTGCGACACTGAAGAAGCCAGCGCAAAAGAAGCAAACGAGAGTGTATAGTAGATCAATAAGGTCAAGTAGAAAAGGAGACTAGCTATGGGAGTGGTTGTTGGCGAGGCCAATCGAGGGTCGCATTGTGAGTAGTGACGCTCTCGCTTGAAGGTGAAACCGGATCCCTATTCGATTCGATTGCCTGTCGATTGTCTTCCTCAACCCAACCTCACCACCATCCGTTCGACTCTCCTGCGTCTTGTCCTCTATCGCTACTCGGTGAGTCCCTATTTCGCATGTTCTGTTCATTGTCTATCTTCATATTTCACCGATTTTGTGCCCTTTTGGTCCCCTGGCTCGCTTCGGGTCTGCATGGATGCCACCGCTGACATAGCCCAACAAGCGCTTCGTGGAATCGACTCACCTTCTCTTCTCTATCACCTAACTGCGTTCCCTACGATCATCGCCTGCCTCTTTACTGCTTTTATACATCTTCTGGACTTGTGCGACTCTGAAGGGAGGCTTTGGATTCGAAATAGGTGTGTTCCTCGTGCTCTCCATCCTCTTCCGAGCGTTTCGGACCGTTTCTTCCTACTCCCCCTCAACTTGCAACATCTGCAACCCATCAGGATCCGACGAAGAGAAATCGACATCTCAAATCCAGCCTGGTATCCCTTTTGAGGCTTCTTCTATCCATTGAGACCTTTAAAATAAAATATACTAACTCTGGTGGAACCATTCTGTCTAGTTCCTTCGTCCTTGTCCCATTTTTCCCTCTCTGTCGCTCTCGGCTCTTGCGACTTGCATCGCCCTCTCTTCATCCACCACCTTCGGTCATCAATCGTTCCATCAGAATAATCGCGGGTGTTCCATCTACAAACCAGGCCTCTCTAAATATCCTGTTGTGGTAGGTTTAGATGGATTTTGCCCATACCCTATTGCTGCCGTCTCCCTCTGTCCTGACCCTCCCAACACTCCTCGCTCGTCCTCTCACCCATCGAACAGACGGTTGATCCTATAATCCATGTAGTAACAGTGTGGCATCACTCCATTCTGGCCCGTCATCATGCATGCTGTCCAGTATGAACAGCTTGCTTCTCCTGGGGAGTCGCCCACCTACACCGACCACCACCGTCCTCTCTACGAGCCCTCCCCAACCAAAACAACTCCCAAAAACGTCGCCTTTGAGCTTTTACTCGATGAGAACTCCAAGGTCCGAGCTCGCATCCCAATGCGAGTGCAGATTTACCCCCACGACACCACAGATTCTATTGTGACTACGGTAAAGAATTTCTATGGAATCTACGATGGCGCTGCCAGCGGTGTCAGCTTCGAGGACGAACATGGTATAACCCTCATTGCAAGATACGAGAATCTAAAGAACAACATGACAGTATACGTGCGGGTCATCCCCGTTCAGGCCTACACAGAAGGGTATGGGGATAGGTATTATGGTCATATCCCAGTTGATAACCGACAACGCCCCAGTCTAGGCGAGCCATTCCAGATGGCCGTGGCACTTCAGGCGGCCCAGGCTATGGAGCACGGGCAATCACCGTCTCGACCGGTATCCCAGATTGCTCGCAAGCGCAGTGTCTCGCCATCTGGGAGAAGCCGTCGCAGCGCTTCTCAGCACAAGCCGCTCTCTCGCTCGGGCATCAAGAGCAGGGGCTCAAGCACACATGGCAGCATTCATGACGACGGTGGGTATAGCGATAGTGACGGTGGATACGGCTCCGTTTCTGGTGCTAGAAAGTCTCGAAGTGAGCAGCATTTTGCTAGCTCAGACATTAGCATGGAGAATATTCTTCAAGATGGTCGTCGCAAGCGACCCAAGTTCGACAGTTCTGTGGGTTGACCACTGATTCTTTCCACTCGTGACATCTCTAATCATCTCTTCATTAGGAACTCCCATTGTTCGTCCCTCCTCAGGTTCCTCTTACTACTTCGACCTCCTCTATCTCCCCACAACGTCGCTCTGTCGGCCAAGAAGGGGTCGGCTCGCCATTCGCTCGGCCTATGCACCCCCCATACAATCCCTACCAACAACCATTACCGTCCCCTCAAAGTCAAAGCTATGGACACAGTGAACACTTCTATGGGGCCCATTCTGCACGGAACAGTATATATACAACCCCAATGGTTCCTGAGCATGGCCATCGTCTTCGCGAACGTTCGAATCTTCACTCGTCCGGGCAATTTTCGAATCCCGGCCCTCGAAATGGTGGTTCAGGAATCCTTCCCACTCCTGATCCTACCATCGCTAGCTGCATCTCCGACGAAGACGTTGCAATGCAATTGATTCGTCTCGGGGATGCTTCCAACTTCTCACAAGGCCGCACATCTGCATCAACTCTTGACGATGCTTTTAGTGGCGGTGCTGAGGTAGCCTCATCCACCGGGGCAACAAGCGATGGTGAGGATTTCAGTGAGGATGATGATGATTTGCCCGCGGGTCCCAGACAGAGGCTTGAATCGAGTCCAATGCTTCCCCCGGGCACGACCAAGCACATGCACAAACGGTTGGATGATATTCTCCCTAGTTTCGACAGCTCTGAGGCTAGCTACGACAGCCTTGATAATGAGTATCGCCATGAAGACTTCGAAGACGGCATGGTCAAGAACGAGGTTGACGAGGATTCCTTCCATGAGTCTATGCCGAAACCCAAGAAGGTCAAGTCCCGAGCAATTAGCACGGCCTCCACCAAGGCCCGCGGTCCCAAGCCGGCACCCGTCCGCCAAAACAAGAACGCGATCAAGAGTACCTCTAATGGCCTTATTCGTAAACCCAAACCAACGTCTGCCAGCGCGGGCCAAAAAGCCGCAGCGCCAGCCCAACCGGCCAGCCCTGCTTCCCCACGGAAGGCCTCTACTTCTTCTGTCAATGGCCAGCACCCATTGGGTGCGGATGAGGAGGACCTATCGACAAAACCACGCTGTCAGCGATGCCGCAAGAGCAAGAAGGGGTGTGACCGACAGCGTCCATGCGGGCGATGCAAAGATGCAGGCCTTAGTGTCGAAGGCTGCGTCAGCGAGGATGAAGGAAATGGCCGTAAAGGTCGCTATGGTCGCCACATGGGCGTCGCTGTTAAGAAGGATGGTACCGTTGATACCGAGGCGCAACCGATCATGCACGCTGTCGCCATGGCCGCTTCGGCTGCTGACAAGAATAAGAAGCGCAAGCGCTAAGCCTTCTTCCGCTGTGCCCATTGAGAGTATCATCTTTCTCGCTCGCCATTTCGTTATAAATTACTTATAACTTGGGCACCCGTTCTTTGGTGAATTGAATCAAAAAACCCTGCTTAATGAAGATACAAAAGTGGCTTCTAGGGTTCTTGCAGTTACATGCCGGTTCTCTCATCATAGACCAGAAGAATCTAGCATCCAAGCCTTTACGGCCTTTTAGAGAAGACGCCTTCTCTGAATATTTATCGCCAATATTCATTACTATAACTTCATTCCTTCAAGAATACTGCCCTACATCGGATATTAACTACAAAAAACTGCGAACATATATGGGAGGTCTTCTCTTTCTACTGACCGTCAGCGATCTTGAAGCTCCGAATCACGACTCTCTTTTCTCCTTTCCTTCTCTCGCTCCAGAGCTACTGAGCTCCTCACACTCCTTCTCTTACCGAGCCAAACCTACCAAACACCATCCAAGCTTGCTACCTACCTACCTTGCTTATCTGCTGTTTCATCATGGATAGTACTAGCGATTGATACTGAGCGGGTTGATTTGATTATCGTATCATATTCGTCTTATCTGACCTTGTTGTCTTGTGGGATTTTCCCTTATTTTTGGGGCGTTTGAATCTTATGTTGCTTGCTATTTACTTGTTCCAAATATTGACTTGACCTGCCCTCACTCAGGTCTCCTGGTTTGGTCCTGTCTGGTCACCTCCACTCATTTGCCGATATTGTGTGGATTTGATTTGCCTTTCATTATTTGTCTCTCTTGCTCTTGTTGCTGAGGTCATGTTCGCTCTTTTGATGGAGTTTGTCTCGTCCATTCAGTGGCTTAGTACGGAATATATATTCTGGCTGAAAATGAAACTGTAGATCTCTTAACACCGAGGTAATGTAAATAACTCGGTACATTGTCATCTTCCGACACTCTGAATCATTACCGAGTGTAATGAGCCCGAGAATAGTCTCTTGGCAATTTCTGTAAATTTGAAGTAATAAAAGGAACCATGCTCGAATATAACATCCACGTTAATGGTATGTTCAACTACGGAGTACTCAAGCTGCTAAAGATAGCACCTTCTATATACGGACTAGCGTGGCCAGTATACCTGCCCCGCATTCCCGCCTTTAGCCGCGCGCTACAACTTTTTTCTTTACCGCCAAAATCGTATCGATGAGTCTTGTGTTTTTACATTTCATATTGCCCTATTTTAATCTTGAGCCGATGACTTGCTAATTATCCATCTACCATTAGTTATTCTCGGCAATTTCGTTCTCTTCACCTCTACTCCAGGTCGACCTAGGTCTCACCTCTGTCCTCATACATACCCAACCCAGCAAAACACCACGAGCACGACGAACAATGCCCGGTCACCGGCCCCGGCGCGGTGCCTCGGCAGCGTCAACACGGGGAAACAACAGCGACACCGCTGGCACCAACCAGACCCCAGATGCAACTACTACCTCCGCGAGTCCCGCACCGTCCACTACGACCCCCACACCGGGTACGACAACACGAGCACCAGTGCAGCGACTACAATCTCTCAATAGACGCGCACCGTCGGGGAGTATTGGGCGCTCACCCGCGGGACCTATAAGCGCGGGACCGGCAACCGGAGAGCCGGCCAAACCAACACTGAAGTACAAACCGCGTGCGGTGGGACGACGCAGCAAGGAAGAGCGAGAGGCGATTGAGAAACTTGAGGCCGAGCGTCATGCGGAGCGGTTGGCGGAGGCGGCGGCAATTCAACGCGGGAAGGCGAGTCTTGCTGCGCGGGGGCGGGCTGGTTTCTCTGGACGTGGTCGTGGCGGGCCGATGGGGATGGGTGCTGCTGGGCCATTGGGCTCTGGGGTTGCTGGGCGGAGAGGTCGTGGTGGATCGAGGTTTGGAACTGGGGATTCTAGGGCGACCTCGATGTCGAGCCGGAGTCGGTCTATGATTACAGGAGGAGGAGGAGGTGGAGGTGATGGTAATGGAGATGGGGGTGGTTCCGTTTCTTCTGACGAGAGTGATGGTGAGCTCCGGGTTAGTATTGACCGGATCAACCTGGAGAGTGACGCGGATGATGACGATGAGGATGCGGCGTTGGACCAGAAGAAGAAGCAGCGCAAGGGGAAGATTGCACTGGGGAGTGCAAGGGACAGGGGTCTGCGTCCGATTCGCGTGGAGAGACATGAGCATGAAGAACGGATGATCAGCGTGAACATGGAATCTAGTACTTCGAAGTCAGCCGAACTTCGGCAACAGGCGCAAGACAAAGCCCAGGATGATGATGCTCTTTTCGTGCAGGAGGACGATGGCAAACCCACGGAGGCAGAACCCCGCGTGAAACAGGAACCTACAGACGAGGACGACGAGACAATGGCGGACGTCCCCCATAAAGAAGAACAGGTCACAACGGACGACGGGTTATTACCTGCACCGAAGAAAAAAGTGCGGCGAAAGCTGGGCTCAAGGGAGCCGTCTGTGCCTGCGGCGAAAGACACAAAAAGCTTGCTACGGACCAAGGAGGATATCGAAGAGTACGATCGACATGTGGAGGATCTTGAGATGATCAAAGACCTGTTCACCAAGGAACCTCCTACTACGAGAACGAAAGAAACTCCAGAAGGAGCCGAAGCTACGACTGATGAACAAGACGAGGCGGGGAAGGAAAAGTCGTTAAAGACGGAAGGAGGTGAAGAGGCAGAGGCAGAGGCAGAACCGGAAGACGATGGCAAACTGTCAGGCCAACTATTCTTGATGCAATTCCCACCCATCACACCAAATCTGATCGTGCCCAATCCGGACGCAGCGAATGCCGACAGCGAAGCTACTGCAATTCCCAACCCCGCTGCGTCGCAAGGCACCCGCCAGGACGGCCAAGCCGGTGGTGACCTCCCAGAGAACCTTGGTCTGAAACGCGAAGACGATTTCGAAGTGCTTGACGGACAGGAGGAGTCTGCCGCAGCAGGCGCGTCCTCCAAGGTTGTCACGGCAGCAGACTGGCAACTCAAGGCGGGACAGGCTGGCAAGCTTAATGTGCACGCTTCGGGCCGGGTGACGATGAACTGGGGAGGGATCAGCTTCGAATTGGATCGCGCAACGGCTGTCGATTTTCTGCAGGAAGCGCTGATCGTGTCAACCCCGCCGAATGTGACGGATGTGATGGATGACGACGAGCACAAGGTGTGGGCGATGGGCCAACTGAGCGGCAAGTTCACGGTGACTCCAAACTGGGAGAAGATGCTGTGACGCCGTCATAGAGGAGAGGTTGGAATGCTAGAGAACTGTCGTCATCTAGTCGCTGCAGTAACAAAGCCTCAACTTTCAAGGTTATAATGATAAGCGTTCTACATGTGCCTGATATTTCGTTATAGCGGGTCCTTTTGTGGTCACTGTAATTACCAGATTCCATTGGCCAGATAGGCTGATCCCTGCACCAGCCAACTTCGTTGGAAATGGATCAGCACCTCGATAGCGAATCCCTGACAAGCTTCGGCGGGTCGCACGAGACAGCGATCGGCGCATACTAGCCTCGCCCATGCGGACACGGGAGGAGATTGGACCTACCAGCGATAACCAGACCCATGCCAAGGCGCTAAATATCCACTAAGGGCGATTTCCCTTGCAAGGGTCGCCATTTTTGGCCTGTCAGCGTGTGCTTTTGGATCCACCGCCCAGGTCCTGCCCCTTTGCTTGGTCGGTCGCCTGTTTTGTTTCTTCTCAAGCCTTTTCTCTCCAGCCCTCAACTCTTGATCTTCTCCTTCTCCCCGTGAGTGCTTGCGATTGTCGAACCGGCATCTTGACTCTCTCCGTGTGCGCCTTGTCCTCATCCTTGGATTCCCGGTGACCTTCTCAGGAGTTCTCCCTGCCACTCGTTTCTGCCGGTCTCGATTCGCTCTCTCACCACTCTACAACGCGACTTGTCAATATCAATTCGATCGATTATTCGAAGCTTCTCACGTATACAAAGATTCTCGGAACCCTTAATCTTGACCGCGAACACGAGTCCGGTCAAATTTCACCACGTCACCCAACCCACCACGTCACAATGAAACCCTGCACATTATTTGTTTGCCTGGCGCCTACGATAGCTCTCGTCCAAGCAGGACCTGTTCCACAAGCTGTCGCTCCTAGCCCATCTTTATCGAACAACGCACCATGGGCACCGTTGTCAAATTCGCAAATACGCCCGGAAGATGAAATGATTGCAGAAGCCCAACAGATGCTCCACCTGCACGTCGCAGACGGTCAAGCCAAACCAGACACAATCTCCATCCCCTTACTCAGGAGAACAGCGCTTTCTCTACGAACACGAAGGTCGACAATGGAATTGACTCCGCGGAGCGAAGGCACACTCGGCCAAACCCCTTGGATAGGAATGGCCATTGGGTTGACTTGTACAACGCTCGCGGCGGTAATGCTGGGATAGATCACTATGAACGATCTGCGATCAGTCCTATTTTACTCCGCGTCACCGAGGAGTCCATCTGCATCTGGATTTATGCATTTCTATCGTCCCAGGGGGCGTTTTCTTTTCTTCTTTCGCATGAGCGTATCGCATACAGCGCGCATTTTACCCATCTACACAGGACCATGGTGTATTATCACGAAGATCGATCTTACGGTAGCATTTTCTTTCTTCGTTTCGTTTCTGCAGCGCTTTCCTCGCAGACTTAATGCTTGATTTCTTATACCCTATCATACCCCACCAGGCGATGTATAGACTGGATTGTTACGGTTTCTTTTGCACGTTTAACGATATCACTTGTACAAGTGAATGAATATATTGCTCTTATAACATGTCATATAATATTTCGACGAATCATACCACTTTTGGCCACATTGACTGCCTACGAAGTACTTACAGCTATCTCATGGCAAGTTGGAAACCCTTCAGTATACTGGCAATGTGGGATGGGGATTCGTAACTATGTCTCAGTCTCAGCCTTGGCTCCAATGTTTCTAATCTTGGTATGCACTAACTATGCAGCCGCAGGATTCGAGCCGCAGACAATGACGAAACCGCTTCTAAACTCCACACGAAGGATTCAATCCTTGTTACGGTGTAATATGGAGTTTTATTACCCCCCTCAAGCTGGGGCGAAGTCTTCGATCTTCTTGGTATGGCATACATGACAATTTGTCAAGGCCAAGAGTATTATTATTCACTCCAACTCCAGAATTTCCATATCAAAGCCATAACTTTACCTCTTGTCAGTTACACCTGATACTCGGCGTCCTGGACACTGGCGCGCCTACTAATATCGCCCAAAGAACAAAGACAGTAACAGTCGCCTTGCGTTAATATTGGTAGGGTAGACCGACAAAATCGCCGTTGTCCGTTCCAGCATCCGCCGTCACACAGCCTGCCTGCCTCCAACTCGAACCTATCACAATGCAGAACTACAGGGTACAGAACAGAGCAAAGTAGAGTACAGAGTACAGCCTCACTGGCGATACTCCTGTACTCTCTCACTGGGAAAGCAACGCAAGCATGCGGTTGGATAAAGAATCCACGCCGAGGCTCGACGCTTACTTTGACCTCTTTCTGCTGACTTGCTTCCAGAATTTTCTTTCATATTAAGGCCAGGGTATTCCGTCCTATATGATGATCTCTCTTTTATAGCTTATCCTGTGTTCATTTGATGATTTTGATCTTCGTGCGCCGTACCCACCGATTCTTTCCATCGTCTTAGGCCGAAAATCATCTATCTCATCTCCAGATATAGATACTCATCAAGCTATAAACGGGATATCCAGACTCGACAAAAGACAATGTCAAATACAAATGCCGACAGTGACAGCGACAGCATCGCCAATATCCCGCCTATGATTCCCTCCTCCTCTGTCCCCATCGCGCGCGAACTAGGTATCTTATTCGGCTTCCTCTTTGCCTCGTTGGTCATGGTGGCTGTGTATGCTGTGATATGGCGGGGTGGGTTTTCTTTTCTTTTCTTTGTCTTATTGGATATCCCCAGCCCCTTCCTTGTCTAGTTCTCCTGGGGGATTTCACCTCTACTCTACTCCTCCCTCCCTGCCCATGACTGCACAATTTTCCCTCGGCGATAAAGTAAGCTAACAATTATACAATGAGAACAGCCGTCGAACGCCGCGAAGAAGAGCGAGGTAAACGCCGGCGGCAACAGCTTGTTGCGCGCGGCGTGCATCATGGCCGGGGCGGGTTGCATGAGAAGATAGTTAATCGGGAGGGGTTTAGAGAGAGGGTGGAGGGGCCTGGTTACGGGAATTGGAGGGCCCAGCGAAGAGAATTGGGGACTGCGGCTGGAGACGGGATATGTAGCGGTGGTGTTAACGGTAGGGTGAGGGATGCATCGAGATCGAAATCGAGGACGAGAGCGATGTGATATGAACGATTAGGGCTATCTAGGTGCCGATGGCGTGACGGCTTTTAAGGGGTACAGGTGAAATATGACGGTCAGAGTATAGCCCTTTGTATGTCTATTATGTCTCTCGAAAACGATTAAGCATAAGCAGGTAGGCAATAGGGAGCAAGCCCTATAGAGAAGACTACTTCCCAAGAGCAACAAACAACCGGTCTCCAATATCACCCAACCCAGGAAGAATCATCCCTTTCTCATTGCACGCCGCATCCACGGCCCCAATCCATACCTCCACGCCCTCGGGCCAGCAGGTCGCCGCGCGGTTGACACCATCTTCAGCGCCCAGAACACTGAGCATTACAACACGCTGCACGCCCCAATCGCGGAGAAGCTGTATGGCAGCCTCGGCGGTCCCACCTGTTGCGATAATCGGGTCTAAAAGCACGGCCACGGATGCAGCGGCCGTGTTGGTCTCCGGTCCGGATCCTTGCTTGGAGCGTTGGAATGGGAGGTTGTTATAGTATTCTACCGGTTGCAGGGAGAAGCGTTCGCGGAAGAGGCCGAGGTGGTAAATTGGAACGGGGGTGGGGAGAAGGTCGCTTATGGCTGGTTGTCATAGTCAGTGGGTTGGCTCTGGTTGGGAGAATGCGAGGGAGGGGTATGCACGATCAACCATGCCCAACCCTGAGCGGAGAATGGGCACCAATGCGATGTTGGCAGGCTCGATATCTTTCGTTTCGTACTCGATGTTTAACGGGGTAGTGTCCTTGTCAATTAGTTATTTGTCCCATGATCTAGGAGGTTGAAGAGGTTACCGTTTGGCCTGTGCCCGTGGCTTTCCAGCCAGATGCGAAGGCTTCCACGCCGAGGATAGTTGCGATCTCATTGACGAGGTTGCGGGTTTCTCGGTTTGTGGTTGAAGAGGAGCGGAGCTGCGAGAGCTTGGCTTGGAGGAGGGGGTGAGTAGAAACGTGTACGTTAGAAGGGATTGTCATGATGAGTAGCTCGATGATAATAAAGTGGTCTCGGAGGGAAGAGTGGTGGCGATGGAGAAATGACGGTGAGGGGTAAAGGTAGAAAGAATCCAGGCGTCAGCTGTTCTCTGGAATGCCTCCTCTTTAAAAGGTAACCACTTCATTATCTTTAATAGACTGTCTGCCTTATATCTGGCTATACTGTCTCCAATCTGTTATCTTTCTGATAAGGGATCCAGAGTCAAGCGATGGCTTTATTATACCCACTTTCTCCATTCTAGTCCCAAACTAACCATCGAAGCATTTTCTTCCCCTCATGTCAATCATCTCCATGTCCATGTTCCCACAAAGACAAGCGCAGGATGCAATTGAGCGGCCGTGACGGCTCGCGATGTCTTCCAATCAGTCTTACCCCGGTGACACCATGGAGAGCCGCCTGCCTGAGACCCAAGCGCCGCCTCCCACCGCGGAAACAGCTCCGCAGCGACAACCGTCTACAGACAAACCAGAAGGCCCAGTAGAGCCATACCCAGAGCGCGATGAACCACCTATGGAGCCACTGTCCTCGTCCGCAACATACCTCTACACCCTCTCCTACCTCGTCGTCTTTTCCATATTCGGCACTCTCGCTCGCCTCGGTCTCCAAGCGCTCACATACTACCCCGGCGCCCCTGTCGTAACAGGCGTCCTATGGGCCAATGTCGGAGGTTCTCTACTTATGGGATTCTTTCTCGAGGACAAGCACATCTTTCGCGAAGAATGGGGCAGTCCACCCCGCAAGGATACCCCCGAGAACGAAGAATCGGAACGCCACAAATCAATCAAGAAGACAATCCCGCTTTACATCGGCCTCACAACCGGCTTCTGTGGCTCCTTCACCTCTTTCTCCTCCTTCATCAGAGACATCTTCCTCGCTCTCTCGAATGACCTTCCCGACCCTTCAAGTAGCACCATTGAACCCCGAAATGGCGGCTACAGCTTCATGGCCATCGTAGCCGTCATCCTCACCACACTCTCCCTCAGCATCGGCGCACTCATCGTCGGCTCTCACCTCGCCCTCGCCATCGACCGCTTCACCCTCCCCCCACCAATCCCGTTTCGCTTCACCCGCCGCATAATCGACCCTCTCATCGTAATCCTCGCCTGGGGCTGCTGGCTCGGCACAATCTTCCTATCCATCTGGCCGCCACACGAATCCTGGCGCGGGCGCGCCACTTTCGCAATCGTCTTCGCGCCCCTAGGCTGTCTCCTCCGCTTCTACCTCTCCCTCTTCCTAAACGCGCGCCTCCCAACATTCCCCCTTGGCACATTCGCCGTCAACATCCTCGGCACGATGGTCCTAGCTATGTGCTACGACCTGCAACACGTCGACGGGATAGGCGCTGGTACAGCATCGCATTCCATAATAGTCAGCTGCCAGGTCCTACAGGGCGTGATGGATGGGTTCTGTGGGTCTGCAACTACAGTAAGCACCTGGGTCGCCGAGTTAAATGGGTTGAGTCGGAGGCTTCATGCGTATATATATGGAGGCGTGAGCCTGGGTGTTGCATCGGCCTTGTTTGTGGTCATCGGTGGATCATTACGGTGGACTGTTGGGTTTGTAAGCCCTGTTTGTTGATGGTTCTGACGGACTGTACGTCAAAGAATAGTAATATAGTTAATTTATCATCATCTACTTAATCAAAACGAACCGTTGTTATATTTGCGATGCATAACACTATATGGAGTAACCGACACCGTAGGATTCTGCAGGGGTCCAAGACCTCAGCCGATATGGCGCCATGTGAAAGCTCAGGTTGTGCAGTTCTACCTAGTTCCTGCTTCTGCGTTTAGCCTCGGGCTTCTCATATCCCACAAGAACTACGGATTACTTGGATCCTGGACAGACTCCATCGAGCAGCCTACATAGTGAAGCTGATAGTCAACTATGTAGAAGATGGTGAGATCAGAATACAGTCTACATAGCTTCTACATGATGGAAGATAATCCCCGCCAAACCAACTTGCATTTTGTGTTCAAATTACTTATAGTACAGGGTACTACAACGCAAACATGTGCAAAACAGAATCTTTGGACAGCGCATAAAACATGCAAAAACATGCAAAAACAATGCAGTAACAAACTCGGAATAATAGATGATCAAGCTGTTTGAGAGGAGAAACCAAAAATCAAAATCAAAATCAAAATCAACATATCGCAGTAAAAGGCGGGGGATATGACATGACACATAAAGACTCTAAAAGACATTAACAATAATCAAAAAATATAAAGATGATCAAAAGGATAAAGGAGTGACTCGAAGGGTAGATAAGAGGTAAAATAATAATGAAAAGGCAGAAAGGTATCAAGAAAGTCGGAAAAACAATCGACTGTAAAACCGCTGGTGCGCACCAAAGGGTCAGACCCCAATAATTAGGTGTAGAAGGTATAAGAAACCAGACTGAAAGACGAACTCCATCATGTGCGAGAGAAGAACACACAGGACCAGCCGGGTGTTGAGATGTTGCCGACAAGGAACATCTCATGGGTAAATGGAAAAATCAAACCGGACTCCTGTGAGCTCTTGCAAGAAACCGTAGAGCAGAATGCCAAAAAGCATGAAAAGTCGGGAAACACCAGCAAGAAGCATTATGCGGCGGTCCAGGTCATAGCATCCCAGAAGTGAAAACAAATTTTGCCGCCGACCTCTTGCATCCGTTCCCGACCCAATATCCGAGACTGCAAAACCCAAAAAAGACAGTAAAACGAGTAGAGATGCGGGCGTGGTGCAGCGCATCTTAAACAATAAAAGAGGGACGATCAAATAGATCAATGGTCGGTTCAACGTGCTGCGGAACTAGTACGCCGTGCCGATACTTGCGAGCGATTTCGTCGGCACTGCATGAATAGGTTGGTCTTTGGCAACTCGTAGCGAGTCTTCATAACCAACCAAGGCCTGCGAGTGGAGTTTGAATGATTCGCCCATGAGCTTGGTAATTCTATTGCGATAGTTAGCATTGAATCATACAATTAAGAAAGGTTTGTTAAAAGACTTACCCCCAAACCACCACACCGTCTAGGATGTTACCCCATACACGGGCCACGGTGGAGCTGAGTTTACCACATGAGTCGACGGCATCATCATCGAACAAATTCCGGACCTTGTTGTAGATAGCCATCTCTGCCTCGGTGGCAGGCTCCTCGTCATGTTCCAGGCGATAGAGCCAGAGGCTGAGAATCACCATCAAGTCCAGCCCGCATAGCGGGTGTTCAACACTCCAATTGGTGGCAGAAGTCTTAGCAACCCAATTGATTCCTCGAATTGCCGCAATTTCAATGCATTCGAAGCATGACTGGATGACCTTGTTCATCTCCTGGGAACGCTGGACTTTCTCGCGAGCAACAGTCATCGCAGCTGCAACCTCGTAAGATGAATGATAGCGCAAGGCTTCCTGAATGGACTTCAGGTCAACTTCAAGGCGTGCGCGGGTGTTGCGATAGACAGCCATCGAGTTGAAGATAAGCGGATGCCCATTCTGCGGGGTGCTGAGGGGCACCACAATCGTCTCAGGCTCACAAACCTCAAGCGAACTCTCCCAGGTCTCCAAAGCCAAGCGGAGCTTGTACTCGGTGACCACGTCTTGAAGAGCTTCAATGGTTCTCTTGTGGTTCCAGACCTGCAAAAACAGAGCATTGATAAGCACACGCGTCGCAAATGCGCTGTAGCGAATCTGTTCGCCTTGGAAAAGGCAGTCATGCGCCTCGCGAACAGTCATTTGGGGGGACGAGGACAAGCTTCGGCGCCACCCATCATCGTCCGAGACGTCGAGGTTCCACAAAGATTCTGATGATGGCAACTCCAAGTTATCAAATTCGTCAAAACTCATTGCCGGGGTGTGGTTGAATGTCAAAGTGAGCATGCCGAAGAAGATGTATACAGCGTAATAAGTCCGACGGCATGACTCATCCTCGATCCATTCCTCTCTTGTTATCTGAGGGCCCTCACGGGCATCAGTACGAAGCTTAAGCTGATAGCGGTTACCGGCAACCATCTGTGAAATGTTAGCAAAGAAGACTCGCGACATGTAAGGAGCTAACTCACGTTGGCAAGGAGACTCTTGATCGAACAAGTCCATTCAAGACCCTTGGGATCACCGCTCCAGCTTTCAAAGATCATGTTGAGCAAAGTGCTTTGCATGGCCCACAGGGGGCACTTTCTCGAATCAAAGTTGTCTTTGTGCTGGAGGAACTGGTTGACAAGCATCTTGGATCCCACATGAAGCATAAACGCGTGTTGCCGTTCGAACGTGTAGAGAGCACCGATCGAGAGAACGGCGAGCAATAGCGGTGTGGACGTAGCAGTAGGCTTGAAAGACTCCTGATGCAGGAACGGAAGATGATGGTGGTACAAGTTGAAGTAAGTCGACAGGTACTTATTGAGAGCGGCAGTCGCGGGGAGCTGGAACGACTCAGGAAGCACACCGAGGGAATCGGCATTGCGAATGCGCTCGACGATCATGTTGCGCTCCATCTCATTAGCAACCTGGGGGGCCTTAGGCAAGGTCAGCGCCTGGCTAGGTCCTGGGGATCTCCGGTAGTTGACAGGACTGACAGGTCCCGTCATCGAGGGGTAGGGAGACAGCGCATTTGGTGTAGAGTTCCCGGACATTGGGAGAGAGCTAACCAGGGAATGCAGCGACGGAGCAAGAGAGCCGCTCATATGTCGATCCATGATCGAAAGCGAGTGATGTTCCGAGGCAGCGTCCTGGGACATGAACGGAGACGTGATATTATGCTTTGACTCAGTGGGCGATACCAGCGAGTCCCAAGGCATCTGAGGTAACGTCGCATTGCCTGACAGGTACGAGTGAGGCGGCTCTAGGAGCGAACCACGACCAGGAGAAAAGGAGCGATCTGACTCTGCACGTTCATGAATCTGACTACCGGCTGCGGCTGCAGCCTTGTGTTGGAAGTCTGTCATCAACATGGCAGCCGTTTCAATATCAACCATACCGTCACTGCTGGCTTCAATTTGGTCTAGCGAAGTAGGATCTATTGTGACAGAGGGCTTGGAGGGGGCCGGAGAAGAAGCCTTGCGGACACCACCTCCCCGGCGGCGACCCTCTGAAACCAGGGGAACGCCGCCATCCTTGGCGTGGACAGTTCGGTCATGTCGAAGCAAAAGGTCCCTCCGAACAAATGTGCTCCTACACTTCAAACACTTGAACGGGCGTTCTTTCGTGTCTAAAGCCAGATAAGTTAGTAAAAGGTACAGTGTACAGAAAGATCACAACAGGCCGAGGCCTTCGAGTCTCAAAGGGGGTGGAAAGGCAGGGGGGTAAATTTTGGGAGTGTAGGACGGGCACTCACGCGATCGCTCATGTCTGCTGCGGTGTTCGCTCCTGCTAAAGGCGCGGTTGCAAAATTGACACTTGTATTTCTTCTCGGGCGCGGACGTCTTCTTAGCAGGCGAGTTGCTCGCCGTATTGGATGCGCTTGGGGCCATTGCAGCTATAGTTGGGCCACCGAAATCTTCTCAGAGCAACGATGACGGCGCGGAAAAGTGTGGTATCGTCCCGATTGTGGCTTCACACCGGTTCTGAAGGCGGGCTGACGATAGGTAGTCGAGTTGATGTCTGATCATTCCTTGTGCGCGAGATAATTGTGAAGTGGGATTATTCTTAGGTAGGGGTCCAGCCACAGGCGGACGAGGGGGTAAAACAAGATGTGGAGGACGAAGAAAAGCGCAAGGACAAACAACTCTGAAGGACTGTTCTGTTGAAAGAGAGAAAAACTAGAAGAGAGGAAGGGTGTTGAATAGAGAGGAGTGGGAGGAGGGGAAGTGAAGGGAAGAGGAGGAGAAGAGGGAAAGAGAAGAGGGGGGGATATTATTATTGAATGGATGAGGAGAAAGTAGGATTGCGAGAAGTGGGAGGCCGGGCAGGTCAAAAAGGAAGGGAGTGAGCGAGGGGGAATCTGAGGGCTGTGCGAGCAGGAGCTCTGGGTCGTGAACAGCAGGAGATAGTGAGGCGAGCACTAGAAAAAGAGGGGCTTAGCTCGAGAACCACGCACTGTCCACGCTACAGCCACGTCCCCAATGGTTCTAACACCCGTCATTTCTGACTAACACGTAACCACGCTAGTGAGGATCGAGCTAAAGCGCGTGCCCTCAGCTGTTCCGGTTTCCGTCTCGAATTACGATAAAATACCGACAAGATTGAAAACAAAGCATCAAATCGCAGCCCACTTCAGCCCACTTCAACCATCAACCCGGGTCAGCCGAAGTCTTCAATTAATTCAGACAGAGAGCATGTGGTTAGTAGGACCGTCGGATACTGGTAAGTTGGTAACATGATTTTCTCTGTACTTGTGAATTATCAAGCACGATCCGAAAAACAAACCATCCGAATTCTACACGTCTAATTGACACCTACATGCTACCTGTTTATCCTCGAATCTCAGTCTTCGACAAAGTACCTGATCTCATTCTCGAGTTAGGGCTGGTTTGAGATGAACCCACTTTCCGGAGCATATCCAGTCTTTCTCTTCTCCATAGCAAATCTTATCTATCCCTGTCTAGACTTTCAATCCAGGATGGATTGTTGATATTTCACTGTGAACTAGATTTATTGACCCCGGACGCGTCTTCCTGGTAATCTTAATCAAGTTTTGAGAGAACTTGTTACACCGGATCATTATTGATCGAGGTATTTAGTATCCAGATTATACAGAAACCAATGATGCATTTCCATCTGACGACGCAGTCAAAACTTGGTGGACGGTGCGGGGCCGTCTTTGGCTCGAACTGAGATGATGACAGTGTTGATCTCAAAGAGGATGAAAAGGGATGTGAGACTGATAGAACTAGAATGGATCAATATTCAGCATCAGATATCTACATCTAACAGCCACACTTCACAGCCCCTCGAAAGTCGGTTGACTGTCGCCCCTCGTCAGCCCCTTTCAATGTTTGCCCCTCCAGAGGTGATGTGATGTACATGATTCGTGTGTTCCTTTCATTTCCACCCGCTAAACTTTCATCTCCTTTTATCAATTGTCCTGCATCAATTTATTCGATGTTGATTTTCTTTTCTCAGCCCCTTTCCTGGTCGGACATGACCTGAAGGGCGATGAAGGGGGTGCGACCCCTCCTTTCCCCTCCAACCCGCCACCACATCAACATCTTGTTCCATGGACTGACAAACCCCTCTAACCCCTCTCTGTTGACCCCTCTTCGATGGACCGAATGAATACGACGTGGTCGGTTTGTACTGTCTGCTCTGCTAGTGAATACCCGTGACCGACTTCCGAGGCTGCCTGCATCCTTATGACCACATCAAACCCGAGAAAGTGGACCGATCCAACACTGCATATCCCCGTCATTTTCGAGCGCGCCTTGTTCCAGAGTCCAGGCCCTTCGCTGTGGCAGCACCCCCTCAAAAATGAGGATATCATTGATGGACCTTCCTCTATTCGAGGACAAACCTGAAGATATGACCTTTCAAACATTCCCGTCGTGCCTGGTTAGACAGATGCTTGAGCCCCCAATCCCCGGTCAGGTTGGAGCGCAGCAGCCGAGGACAAGAAAATAGTTTATCACACTACTCCCCACGTATCTGCACCCTTGTTCGAGGCTATCAAAAGTCAAGCCTCAAGACGCCACCTTTGCGATGTGCTTGGACGGAGTATGCCCTTTCTCCTTTATTGGACGCACAGATATATCTAGCATTCTCCCGGGTCTCCCTTCAGGCTTCGAAGAACCTTGTGGTATACGTGTTCACTGTTCAGCCACTGCAGGCTCAGACTCAGCCCCTCGGACTGCATGCCCAACACAACGTTGCTATTATTGTTTTTTGGTATCTTATTACTGAATCCGTGTAAGCTGTCTCTGCCACGACCGACACGGTTAGTTCACCGAGGCCAGTGTGGCTACCTGAGTGCCAACAGTCGCGTTTGTCCTCTCGGAGACGTGCTCTCATTCCGAGTCCATCTTCCAAGCTGTCCCTTGGGTCAGATGACGGGCCGGGGTTGTACTCCGTACGGAGTACTCCATACCTTATCCTTTGATCGTTGAATGGTCTTTTCTCCCCACCAAAGTCATCCATTCTTTTAAAACTGGTTGGATGTCTGATGAATTGCAACTTCATGAGTGATCGTTGATTGTTGATCGTGGTCGGTGGGGTGAGAATCCACCTTCCATATGGGCCCTCGACTCTGGAGTCTGAGTCCACCTCGATCAGCGAGGAAGTTACTCGGGAAACGCTGTCGCTCATGACTTCAATTCTCTCTCATTACATTATTATCGACACTTCTCATCATCGGCGTGCTACCATGCAGAGTCCCTCCAGTAGTCTATCTCTTTTGAGTGTTATTATCGTGATTGCTTCAGAGGTCTTTCAGGCGCCATCTTGCTTGCATCCACTTTAGATGCAGGACCCAAACTTACTCCATTGACCCGAATTGCCTCGACTGAATGAGAGCGGTGACAGACGATGCCTTTGTTTACAGGCCCAGCCTCTTCGATTTTGGTCCCAGGATTGATCTTGTTCGTCGATCCACTTCCCGACCGTGCAGCGGTCCGGTCCAGCCACCTCTTCCTCCCATGTCGTCTTCTTGACGTCGGTTTTACCTTCATAGATGCTGAGACTGTTTTGAGGGGCATCATGATGGAGGGGTATATAATTGAATCGCATCAGCATCCGGGCCATCACTATTGAAATGCTCATGCAGGCCATAGATAACTTCGACAAATTGGGGGAAGATGCAGCTAGCGTGAAAATCTGGAAAGTCTCCGTTGCGACAAACGACACAGGTACGGAGACGGACTACCAAGTCAGTACTTACGTACTTTTATACCGATTGATCATTTCCATTTCGAGGCTCAAGTCGTCTTTAGACTTGCTTCCTTTCATCGTCGGTGGTTTTAAAAAGATACTCAATTATGTTCAATTATATAAGGGCAATCAATCATTCAACACCACAGAGTACTACAGAATTTGACTGTTTCCCTCTGCACAATGCAGCATCCGCTCTGTTACAACCTCTGCGATACATCGATCTTTAAGAGTTGATCATTCCAACAATCCAACCCTCTGAATTCAAGCCATTGGCAGCGATTCCTCGTCGGATTTGATCTCCACCAAATACCGTTGCAGGATTCCAGGAACCTCTTCCCCGAACCCAGGTTTCAAAACTAGTGAACGCCGGCAGTTTTTAACCCGTCTTGGCTGCCCTTCCATCTTTCCGGCGAGTTGGCAACCTGATCGCGGATGAAGCCATCCGCAGTTACAAAGACGGTAAGGAGCCTGGAACCAAGATAGCGCGACGCGCCTTCAAGCCCCACTGTCATGTCGTGAATTCTCCATCGGAGTGGAGAAGGTCTGGAATTTCTCGAAGACTGAACTCGGCAGGAGCAAGAGCTTCCTTGGGTCGGTGAGGCCCTGTCAACAACAAGTTTAGGGCCCCTTAAGAGCACAAAGGATCATACCGCCTCTAACTTGGAGTTGGTCCTTGACCGCTTCTACAGGGTATCTCACAACAGGCACTTTTGATCCAGACCAAGCTGTCACCGATGTTCTGTCCGATAACACGGGAAGAAAGGGGCGTAACAAAGAACTTCAAATTCTGGAGCCTTTGAATCTCCATCCGAGTTCTTCCGGTGCATGTGAACCATCAACGCTTGTTGTAGTCGACCACTTTATCAAAACATTCAAAGTATCTACGAATATTGCACTCTTAACTGATAGCGACTCATATACTTCCAACAAGGGTCGTCGCTCCGAAGAAATGCGCATTTTGCGCAGTTTATCTGAATTTAATACAGCAGTGAAGGTCCATATATAGGGCTGGAAACAATTTCATCGGGAAACCATCACAAACAAGCCAGAAGCTGCTTACTTTACTCCACCATCCCAAGGGTCTTACTCCGTACCTTCATTTTCTTCTTTTGTCAAAGTTGAAGACTTTGTGCGTGGGCCTCGCTAAAGACCCTTCTTGACCTAAACGGCCTCAGGCTCACAAGTCGTTGTGAGTCGCGCCATTCGCGACGCAATTCAAGGAGTTAAGCGCAATGAATCTTCCCTTATTCAGCACCAATAATAATGAGCATTTCTCAACGGTATACATATAAATCGGTTCCAGTAGCAGCGCGACCATGGGAATATCCGCAATCACCACGCGGCTGAAGCTGTTCCATGGTTCATTCCCGCATCAAGAACCGGAGAACAGCTCAAGCACGCACATTCTAACTATCCATAGTATACGGTAATACGGTAGAGATTAGCAACGGAGCAAAGGAGACTGGGGCCTGCATGATTCGGATAGACTGAGGGCGCCGTACGATACTCCGTGGCCCGTCGGGTCTGGAGCTGCAAGTTATTTCCGAAGTATAACCCTATCAAACATCCTGATTCCTCCCCGAGGACTACGGAGCATAAAGTTATCCTCCGTACGGAGTACGGAGTACCTGTACCTTGGAGCCTACAGAATCATAACCAAATGCACCGACGCGATAGGACAAACGAGGTACCCTGAAATCTTAAACGCATCCTTGGATCACGGATCACTGATCAGCCACGCCGCCATCGGCGGAAGATGGAGCCCCTCCTTTGAATGTTCAAACTTCAATGTGACACTCGAGTCTAGCCCGGACGCGTAATAAAGGGGTCATCTCCTACTTATTATCAAGGCAAAACTGCATGAACAAACTCAAATACGTCCCGAATTAAGCCGAGAGTCAGGAACCAAAGATCATTCATCGAGAGTCCGAGACAGCAACGCCAACAATCCGCCTCGGTGGTTCAGCCCCGCTAGGAGCTGGATGGAACCCCATTATTCCTGCCCATTGGGATAACGAACAACTCCAGAAGGATTCTAGAAGGACTCTGTAACAATCGGTGTTTAAGTTGACCAACGGTGTCGGCTGGAATGATGGAAGGGGGGCCGCTGAAGGTTATCCAAGATGATGTTCAAGTTTCGGTCCCGATTCTAACACGGTGGGAACAAAAAGGGGGAGGGGCTTGCATCAATCTTAGGCAACGATCATGAGAAATCAGAAGCTGCGTAAAATATCGCCAAGTCAGCTTAATTAAACCAACTAAACTCTGTGGCCAGTGGCCACTCCCAAAGTCTAGCTCGAAGAAAGGACCCAACGCGCCGGAACGAAAACAGAGCGCTCGAGGCCTTCAAGTTTCAAGTTCCAACCTCAAAGTCCAATTATGAAAGAAAGAGCTCCCAAAATCAAGCTGCGATCTATCATGCCGAATTCTCGAGCGTCCTAGTTATCAGCCAGCATCACGTAAAGCAGATCAGCCGATCCTTATCAGGAACAGAAGGAGTCAGGGTCAGATTTCTATCATCTGCAGCTTTATATGATCGCCCTGACTATCTTCTCCGAGGACTACATCATCGTGCTGGGCCTGAAGTTGTCATTGTACATCGTCTCCTGCTCCTGTACGGAGTATGCCGTATGCACTTGTGTCATGTACTGTATGTACTCGTAATAAGTCTGTCAGTCTGACAGTACCTCCTCCGTACATTACCCTAGTAGGGAAGACATTGCAGGTCTACCTACATATCAATCAGGCACACAGTTTCTTGTGTATCTAAGATATCAAAACCAAGAGCGCTTAACAAAGAATGGAAAATTTTGATGCCCACATGATCCAAATTGCTTATTCTGCGGTGTCTGATTACAGCCGCTTACAATCAGCATGGCTGAGAGCAGATTGATAATGGACTTTCTGGCCATATTAGATAGTCAGCATAAGCAAAGCAGCCCTAACTATGTACGGAGTACATCTATTGATAAAACATAGGGTATCTTATCTGAAATTCGGGCTCTATATATCTCGGCCGTCAATATGTGGCCGGTGGACGGACTCGGAGTATACGGAGAATATATTTATTGACATACTCTTTGCCTGCCGTAAACTTCAGGTATCCTAGGTGCTGTATAAAAGAGGGCTCAATGGTAAAATGCTACACCTAGTTACTCCACTGTACTCTATAGAGCATAGATAGCTGCTTTAGTATGCCAGATATATCTGCGACACGATGTAACCTGTTACCTTAACGAGCTACCCATCTCATTGACATTCTCCAACCATAAACGCCAGTCAGGATTCCCTTGACCATCTGCTGATTCTCCGCTGGATAATTCATTGAGTTGTAGTTGTTTAGCGTCGAAATGTCAAAGACTTTGGCGTGGGAGATGGCGTCACCGACGACACAGCTGCCATCAACCAGGCAGCATCTGCTTTCAGCCAAAACAACACATCGACCCTCCGCTTGGGGGGCGACTGTGGCTCAACCACCACGCTGGTTGTTGCCGTTTACTTTTTTCCAGGAACCTATCTGATCCGGAGACCATTGGTTCAGTATTACTATACCCAGTTTGTCGGTAAACCAGACTCGAAGGCCGCCATCAAGTGCGCCTTTGAGTTCACTGGGATTTTCTTGGTTGACTCGAATATCTACAGCGACTCTGACTAGGGGTACATCAATCAGAGCAATTTCTTTTTGACAGATACGCAACTTGGCTTTTGATATGACGGGGATGGACTGGACGAACTGTGACAGTGACAGTGGACAGCCGCGTGTGCCTGTTGGCATCCATTGGCAGGTTGGCCCGGATACGAGCATCACCAACTGTGGCTTCCGGATGTCGGTATCTGAGGAGTCTGAGCCTGCAACGGCAATTGTAATCTACATAGAAAATGGAAGTGATGGCGTTGTTTCTGACCTGACATTCTCCGGAGGGTAGGTGGTATCGCGTCCCTAGTCATACTCCTCTTCTAACTAGTTCACGTATAGGAACATTGGATTTTATGCAGGCAGTCAGCAGTTTACAGCCATCAAGCAGTTGTAGAATTGGGAGTTTGTATGGAACAATATCTACGTACGCTCCTGCTACACTGCGCTTGACTGCACGGAGCATTTGGGGGTTACGAACTAAACGACCGGATCGATTACAGACCTTGACTCAAAATTCATACAAGGTGGGCCAAATTCCCTTCGATCCAACATACGACAATTGTCTTGAAGATGATGCCCTTTGCAGAAGTGCATGGGAACTGAGGGAGGTGGTCAATTACACCGATATTTTCATTTACGCCGCGGGATTATACTCATCCTTCCAGGACAACGAATCAAGCTGCACGACAGGAGAGGACTGCCAGTTGGCTCTGGTAAAGACCAATTTTGTTGCTTCATTCAAGTTCGAGGATATGCAACTTATTTACCAAGGGCAGCGTGGAAATTGTCACGCCTCGAGGTGGTATCCCGCCTCTGCTATTCAACTCGACAACCCGAAACGGATACAACAATGAAATTGCTGCATGGCTGGCTCTGGATACAACAGGAGAGGACATTGGGCCATTACCACCTGACGATGGATCAGGGGTTGTGATCATTGACCCTGATCCCTGGGAAGGAGGACCGAGCCAGCCACCAGCTACTGTGCAATGCCTGCTACCGTGCACTTATGCCCTGGCCCCTCCAACCCTAACATCAGAGACAACGTTTAGTTTCCCGCCGCTCACCACCTCCTTGACGGTGGGATACGACTTCACAACTGCGTTTGAGATATCGAGAACGTTGACGACTCGGACCATCTACCAAGTCACCATTGCCACGATGATTATCATGATTCCTGCTGTGACGACCGCAGTGATTTCTTGGTTCGATGAGACTGACTGTTGACGAAGCTACTATACTGTATCCTACTCCGAGTGTTATTACAATGTCACTGACCCGTCTATTATTGATGGAAGTACTTAACTTCTCGGTAACGCACGTTTTGGCCACCTCATTGGCCTGGTTCTTTAGAGCCTGCAAGCACTGCGACTACTGTGACTACTATGACTACCACGACGACTGATACTACCACGGCAACTATTACTAGCACAGCGACTACCATAACCACGGCCACTGTCGCTACCCCCGGGGACACGGAGATAACGTCCATCCATCACACCTCCGGCTCACCAAGTCCGTCCTGCACTCATGAATCCGACTGCGGCAGCCTATGCGATGACGACAAGTTTGATATTTGCGACGCATGCTGGATTCTTTGTCTCCTTGGTCCGCCGTGTAATTTGAACTCGTATCCTCCCGTCTGTACTAGAAACTAACAAGGCAATAGCATTAAATGGCATTGACCCTGACCAGCCGGCCGATCTTCCATGGGATCCCAACGAACCGGAGTGCGAGACTTCAATGCTCAGCTCATGCGATGTTTACTTCACGGTAGCACTGACTTCGTCATGCTCGACTTGTTGTACCGGTACGGATATGGACCTCAATCCCGTCCCTGCCTAGCTGTTTATTGGTAATGTACTAACTCAGTATCAACGTCCTAGATGTTATTGGATGTGAAGAGCCCACGGGGACAACATCGTCATGCACAGTGTAGACATGGAGTAAGACATGGATGCCTATAGATGGTGCTTTGGTTCCTACTCTTGGGGCAGGGGGGCGGGGGTTGGATATACTTATATTCCTGATATAACAACGACTATGGGTGCGCCATTGACTTTGATGGCAAACTTTACTTCTACTTCTCCATCTTATACGTCTAGTTCTACTTTTACCACTGGTTCTACAACATCTACATTTGCTTTAGCAATTGCTACTTCAGCAACTGCTACTTCAACAACATCTACTTCAGCGTCTACATGAACAATTACCTCAACGAGAACCTCTACTTCAACGACAACCTCTACTTCAACAAGAACCTCAACATCACAAACATCAACATTCACCGACACAACAACCCCCACGGAAATAACAGTTACCTTTGAGCCAACCTCCACAGAGTTGATAGTCACCTTCGAGCCAACAACAACAAGAGCCACTCCTCGAGCCCTATATTCAAACCCAGTCGTCCAACTTGGCAGAGTCTCCCATGCCAGTTCCTCCTTCCCCGTTTATAACCACGCCTTCTATCCACCCGGTAACCACCACCCCCACCCCCCTCTCCGCCCCCAAGCCCCAAGAGAGAGAGAGAGAGAGAGAAAGAAACAAAATCAACTAACACCACCCCATCCATAAAGGCTCCCACTGTAGCGGCGGCGTCTTCACCAGCAACCCCACGATCCAATCCCCCGAGCCCGTCTGGGACCGACCTCCCAACCAAAAACCTCTCCTTCAACTGGTGTGGTGTAGACACAGCGACAATCGTGAACCAAGGACTGCCGTTCTTCGACTCCCGTGGGGTTCAGATTGTCATTAATGGCCTTCACGCCGTGGTTGCTCGATGTCACGAATAGTGATGATAATCCTTGTTCTGGGTTCTGTGTTGATGGACTTGCGTCTGTGACAGGGTTGTTGTTTTATGAGTTGGCGGATTGTCTTCGAGGCATGGATGTATTGGAGTACAGTGAGTTGAGGGAATGGAATGCCTGGTAATCGTCTACATGTATTAATTAGGTATATTTACGATGAGACAGATGTGAATTACAATTATTACACCGAGGTGGTTAGGGCCTTAGGGGTATGTGTAATTTGTAAAGAGTTTATATGGCGGAAATAATTGGCGAAAAAACGTGTAACTATGGATATATCCATGGACAAGGATAGGATGCCAACTGGATGAGACCTGCATCTCTCAAAGATGAACATGCACCACTTTCGTTAAAAATGCCCAGATTGGTACCAATTCGCAGTGAGACAAGAAACCGAGGCTCTTGCTGAATTGTCTTGAAGGTTAAATGTTAGACTACTGTTAGTAGCTGTGACTTGGATCCTTAAGACATTGGAGATGATTCCCGCAGGAGTCAAAAAGATCCCAACGAGATCCAGATTTATTGTGTTTTGTTTTGTTTATCAAGTAAGTCGCGAATCATCAATTCGATCACCTGTCGATGGGATAAAATTTGGATACGTACAATGGTAAGCGCTGAAATGACGCGTTGAGGCGCAGTATAGGTCGTATGTATGCAAGAAATCAGACGCCACAGGGCACAGCTGGCCTCGTTTTGGGCAGGTAACACAGGCTGTCTTGGAAGTATCCATTGTCTGGCGCCAGCAATATAACAGCCGAGGACCCGATCAGATGACTCACAGTCCGTTTCGATAAGGTTGCAACTTGCAAGGGCCCATGTTTGTCCACATGGAAGCTACGGAGTAGAATAAGGTTGGTGGACACATCTCTAGGTAATCTACCGAGGAATCATAAAGCGTAACGGCATTCGAACGGAGTTTCGAGGTCTACTAGTAACCAAGGTCCAATGGGATTTGCTCGGCATATGATATTCGTGAGAGTAAGCGTTGCTGTTGGCTGATGAGGAAGGATTAGTCGAGCTTGGAGGCGTGCATTTGACGCTGGCTCATCGGCCTCGATTATTTCTCAACTGCCATTGGTTACGGTCAATATACCGACTTACCTAGCTCACGGAGACCAATTGGGAGTGGTAGCAAATTGGACGAGGATTATAACGAGCCAAGGATGGTATTCCTGATGGCGCCATGTCCTCGGGGAAGACTGTACGGTCTTAGCGGAGTACACTCAGTACAGTATAAGCTATCAGCGATGAGGTTGCGTTGGAGATATCCCGATATTTGATTGAGCATAATCCATGTTGATACTGATAGAGAGGTGGTATTGAGATGAGATGAAGTGTGGGTAGCTTCGGGGACACGGACGTAAAAGTCTGACAGTTCCGCGGTGCTGGATGGGCCTGGATGGCTCCTGGCGGATCCCTCCGTTCCCCGTCCAGATACCGCATGTGAGATTGTGTGTCTGGATGTGGATGTCACTGGATGAGCATGAATCGGTTTTCTTCGTTCTGTGTCCGGTAGTTCAGGGCAGCAGGGCATCTGCCATCAGCAAGGTCGCGGGAATTCTTGTACGTCTCTAGTGCGGTTCCCCACCAACAGGATCAATATCCAGGTCTTCGGAGGAAGCTCAACAGGTTAGGATCAGCAATATACGAAGAACTTCGGAAGAAGGCTAGAAACAAGGAACTTGTCGAAGAATGGCTCCGGGAAAGAATTCCCTCATGGTTTGAAAGTCGTAACTACTTTGAAGTTTGTGGGCTCGACTGGCTGAGTCATGCACCGGATCCAGGAACTTATTCAAGCTGCGGAGAACTTGTGTCATGATATGCCGCGGATTCGGACTAGCAACGAATGAGCGTGAGCTTCGTTAATCAATATTGAAGTTACAGAGGAGTCTAGTTGCTCTTTGTTAACGACTATTTGCATGCATGGAAAATCTCGACCGGAGGCTCTTGGCTGCTAACGGCTGTAATCCAGCACTTTTCGTTGGAATTTCGAGATCAGGGACTTGACTGGAAGGGATGGACACATGGAGCTGTACTCCGTAGGTACTCCGTACTCCGTAAAGCATATCTGTTCTTGTTCGATCTTGGATCTGTGTGGTACGGTGGGTAGGGCTCATACTGGGGCTGGCAGAGAGCATGGTTCAATCGGAGGCCGAGAGACTGAGTACGTAAGTCAATGGTCCATGCATCGGAGATGCACTTGGAACAAGGTCTCCCTGACTGGGAGTTCGTACGCTGGGAGGTACCATGAAGGTCCAAGATAGGCCACAGAGTAGCAAGCTGAAATGAGACATTGGTAGAGTCGGTGGCGAGGGAGTACAAGTATTCTGCTTGTTGAGTAGAAAGAAAGAGAACAAGGTTCAAGTAACCGGCGTAATAATACGGTCTCCTCTCGTACTGTATTACTGTATTGTCACCTAACCCACTGCCAGTGCTCAGAGCTCAGTTGAGGGTGGGCAGATTCACTCCCTAAATCCCTCCAAGAACTCCTGTTTCTCCCTCTCAACCCTGCTCTTCGGTCCCCGTCCTTTCTGACTCCTATTCATTCTTCTCTCTTTATCAGCCTCATATATTGGTCGCTTATCATCGTGGTCTTGCCACCATTCGCACCCTTCGCGCCCTCTACGACCACTCTGCAGCTCACCCTCCGTTTTCCGCCCCCTCATCCTCCCGCCTCAAACGCTGCCACTACTCGGTTGGTTGCCTGCCTCGCCATGAGCAACGCCCTTCATTAAGCTCGTCCAGCCATTAGCCGCAAGGGACGCAGCAGTCCCCGATTGTATCCAAGACAATTTCACTCCTTCCCCCTTTCCCTCGCCAATCGCTGCGGTCATCCGATGTACGGAACCCGCGTCCTCAACCCATTGGCTGTTGACCCGGGATCAGCGCCGATGAACAAGACAAAGGCGTTTGTGACCACTTTCGAGTACCCCGAGAAGCAAATGGCTACTACTATGGCTGCTCCTCGAAGTCGAAGCCGTGGTGGCAGCTTGTCGTTTTCGCAGAGAGACGTCGTCGCTGATCACTCGCCTAAGCGGCACGTCGCGCCCATGAAGACACCCAGCCCCGAGCCAGCGCCCCCCTTGTTTGTGCGGGCTATGTATGATTATGATGCAGACGACCACACAAGCTTGAGTTTTCAACGAGGAGATATTATCCAGGTTCTCAACCAGCTTGACACCGGTTGGTGGGATGGGGTCATTAACAGTAACACGAGGGGCTGGTTCCCTAGTAATTACTGCGCGGTTATTACCGATGCGCGGGAACTTGAGAACCAGGTAATTACCCAACTTCACGACGATGGCGATATCAGCGCGGACTCGGGCGCCGGAGAAGACCTCGAGGAAGAGCACGACGATGACCTCGACTCTCCTGCTAATGCTCGCGACTCACATCCACTTCTGCCTATTGAGGGGATGGACCCCCCTAAGGAACACGAAGAAGCCGCTTTCTGGATTCCTCAGGCGACCCCGGATGGTCGGTTGTTTTACTTCAATACTCTCACCGGTTACAGCACCATGGAGCTGCCCTTCGAGAATCCTTCCAGTAATGAGAATGGGCCATATGACCGCAACAACTTTTTCGTTCCCGACCAGACTCGCCCCCCGCCGGAACTGATGGCCCGCGGCTTTGAACGAGATGAAGATGATTACGATGGTTCAGCTTCCGAGGCTGAAGGCGAGTCTCTCATGCTCGCTTCTCACGATTCCATGTCCCGAAGGCGCCAGTCATTCATTGACGGCGTGTCTCCTGCCACGTCTATGGACTCCCTGCATCCACCATTCGCCGCAAAATCATTCAACGACGGCAAAAGTCCGGTTGGGCGAAATCACAATAAGCTATACGGCTCTACAGGAGCAGGCAGCAACGCCTCAATTGTCGAGCCAATGCATAGGCCTTCGACCTCATCTGATGCTTCGCATCATTTTATCGATGATCACACATCAACGCCCATAACCTGGCCCTTGCTCATTGATAACATGTCCCAGGCCGTAGAGCTTTATCGCCAGACGTTAATGAGCGGTGATCGCGCAGAATTTGTGAGAAGGGCTGAGGACATTTCCGACCACCTACGCATGCTTCTGGCTGCTGGCTCTGATACGACAGACAACCACTCTGGAAACCCTTCCATTATCTCTACCAACAAACCGCTATATCAACATTTCAGGGACATGATGTCCAAATTTTCCAAATTGGTACTCTCATCGCACATGGCTGCGGCCGACTGGCCGAGTGCAGATGCTGTCAACAAGTGTCTTCAAGAAGCCGATGGTGTTATGCAGGGAGTATACGGCTATGTTGAAGTCGCGAGGCAACAACGTGGCGAATATATCCGCCGGGTCGCCCCCGGTTTCTTATTGGGAAGCTATTCGGGTGGCTCGTGGCAGAACAATGGCGTCTCCCTGAACGACTCTGGGCCGACCTCTTTCCTCGATCAAGACGGTGCGGATTTGCGACCGGAGCCGACAGTGCCCCTTGAACCGAACCTATTGGACCATGTTGATGTTCTCCGGAGGTCTTTTGTTGGTGCCATTCGCCGATTGGAAGAACGATTGACCCTCAACAAAAGAAAGATTGTCACCGTCCCGGAACACGAGGAAATTGGCGAGTCGGTTGCTGCAGCTGCTGTCAAAGTTGTTGAACAGTTTCGGCCATGGGTATCTGCTGTTGAGTCGATAAACCTGGGACCCCTTGGAACCGGTTTCCAGAATCCTCAGCTCGTCGATCTCAGCTTACAGAAACAGCGAGTTTACGATGCGATAGCCGATTTTGTCCTCAGCTGTCAGGCTGTTTCAGCGCCCCTCGGTGACGAGTGGGCGGAACTGCGCGGCGACTCCCTCGAAGATCGCTTGAATGCCGTCCGAGGGGTTGCTCGGCAATTGGAGAACTATGTCTCCCAGATTGGGTTTTCTCTCACACTTCTACTTGAACAGGTGCCTGACACCACCGCGGCCTTCCGCAGTGAAAGTCGTGTGGGAGGTGAGGTGGAGGGGCACACAGGGATGCATAGCCGTAATGAATCGCGCACGACCGAACAGATAGGAGTACCATCAACGCACCCTCCGGCTTCGGCTGAGAACCCTTCAGAGAAAGTGCGCCGGAACATGGACAAGGCCCAGAGGTTCTTCGGACAAGCTCCGCCGTCTGCGATAACACGAGAGCCTATTCGGGACATAGCACGTGAACCAGATGAGACGCCGTGGTTTTTGAAGATGGACCACGAAGGCGAGGTGTTTTATGATACCAAAAATGAAGTGCCCACTTTGAAGTGTGGTACATTGGCGGGTCTGGTAGAGCACTTGACTCGCCACGATAAACCGGATATGTCCTTCAACAGCACCTTCCTTTTGACCTATCGTTCATTTACAACCGCCGCCGAACTTTTTGAGATGATTATGCAGCGATTTAATGTCCAGCCTCCATTTGGCCTGAATCCCGATGAGATGCAAATGTGGGTCGACAGAAAACAGAAACCCATTCGATTCCGAGTGGTCAACAGCTTGAAGACCTGGTTCGAGAACTTTTGGATGGAGCCCAACGATGAGGCCCACATGAAGCTCCTTGAACGTGCCCATGCATTTACCAAAGACTCCATTGCTACCACAAAGACACCTGGTTCGACCCAGCTGCTCGCTGTCATCGAGCAGCGTCTTCGTGGCCAGGACACTACCGTCAAACGACTCGTGCCTACACAAGCGACCCCGGCCCCCACTCCCATTATCCCGAAGAACATGAAGAAGTTGAAGTTCCTGGACATTGATTCCACAGAGTTCGCCCGCCAGCTGACTATTATCGAATCGCGGTTGTATTCGAAGATTCGACCTACGGAATGTCTGAATAAGACGTGGCAAAAGAAGGTTGGACCTGATGAGCCTGAGCCTGCATCCAATGTCAAGGCTCTTATTCTGCACTCAAATCAGCTCACAAATTGGGTGGCTGAAATGATTCTCAACCAAAGTGATGTCAAGAAACGAGTTGTGGTCATCAAACATTTTGTGAACGTTGCAGATGTATGCATACCCGCCCCTTTTACCCAGGACCCCATTGCTAATATCTACCAGAAATGTCGGACTCTGAACAATTATTCTACTCTAACTTCTATAATTTCGGCTCTTGGAACTGCTCCAATTCACCGTCTGTCACGTACATGGGCCCAGGTTAGTGCGCGCACATCCGCGATCTTGGAGCAGATGCGCCGGCTTATGGCGAGTACGAAGAACTTTGGCGAGTACCGTGAAGCACTACATCTTGCTAATCCACCTTGTATTCCCTTCTTTGGTATGATCCCCTGACCTTGACCGAGACTACAGGAATTTCTAACTTGATGAATGTAGGTGTATATTTGACAGACTTAACATTCATCGAGGATGGTATCCCGTCTCTTACGCCCTCGGAGTTGATCAATTTCAACAAACGCACGAAAACCGCGGAGGTCATTCGTGATATCCAACAATACCAGAACTCGCCCTACCTTCTGACGCCCGTCTCCGAATTACAGGACTATATCCTTACCAATCTCCAGGGTGCCGGTGATGTGCACGACATGTACGAACGAAGCTTGGAAGTGGAGCCACGAGAACGAGAAGACGAGAAAATTGCGAGGTATGCTGCCGGCGGCAGAGATATGAGCGCCCTGACCCTTGCATCCCTAGTCATGTCTTCACGATGATCCCAAATGCCCGTTTTCTCTTATCAGGCCAAATTTGTCTTGGGTCTATTATTCTTGGCGATACCCACTCTTTGTTCTTTCTCAAAAATGACCCATGTTTGGAAGGATTCTGGATTGACTTGATTCGAAGACTGACTGTCTTTTTTACGTAGACTGCTCTCTGAATCGGGATTCCTGTAAGCGCCAAACTCGGTTTGCGTGACACGGGGCGATCTCGTCGACCTTGACTGGATCAAGACTCGGAAAGCCGTCCTCGGAAGATTGGCTCGAAGATACGGACAGCCTATCAGATCTCTCAGCCACATCCGGGGCGTCTTCTCCAGATTGAAGCTACGCAACCTTGCGCATAGGGCGGCTTCGAAAGAATGTTCCACGCCCTTGATCGATTGCTTCTTCTCCGATGTCCATCCCACCTTGTCATGGCGTGTGGACCCCATATTTACACTATCGACACTGTCGACTCCACATCCACGGCGTGGGCGGCTTCAGCCACATTATTTTGACCGTGTGATCCTTGTTGGACAGACCATGGCGCCATGGTGCATTAACGACAACCCGAAGACTACCTATTCATACCGCTGTATGGCGGCTTTGTACTCCGTATCGACTCATCTATCATTGATCTCAAGAACCCGACCATACGATTTACCTGCGATTGCGCCACCGCCACGCATGGCTGAGTTGCCCATCCTTTTCCTTCTCTGAACGCCACCTAGCGATTTTTTTACCCACTCTTAACAACTTCGGCGGTTCTACAGTTTCCTTCGATTTACATATCTTCTTCTTGGATATATTCACGCCCTTTTACGCCATGTTACATTGGCTTGAGTTTTTTCCCTTGTACACTTCTTTTCGTTCGGTTCATCAGCCAGTGTTCCGAATTTTGTCAAAACCACTGTCTTTCTCATGGTTGTATAATGATTGTATGACGCAGGATACCTAGTGCCTTATGTGCACTGTCTTTACTCCAGGATTCATGATTTCGTTTCTTTTTTACTCTTCATTGTTCCATATACATTACCTTGTATAGCTTGGTATATTTCAGGAATTATTTGACAATAGTTACTTGATTCTCTTTCGTAGGTGTTGCAGCATTGTAGATGCAGTTAAATGATTAATCATCTCGTCATTGAATTATATTTCCTATGTTCCCGGTTTCGGGCCTGATGTAGCTATCCAGTCACTATAGCTACGATCCGGTTGCTGGCTTCTCGCCAATATCTTGGAAAAGCTGCATCTTGACTTCTGCCGCGACTAGGCCCTTGACTTCTTCTGATACCACTCGCTGGCCGTCTCGTACGACCCTCTCGAGTTGTTGATCTTTGATTTGATTGGGAGCGCCGCTGCCACGGGATGTACTGGTGTCGATGCCTCGGGTTACTCGGCGGATTTTCTGGCTGAGGTCTAGTATCTGCTTGCTTCCGTAATCGCGTGTGGTGAATAAGGGGCTTTGACTGAGGGTTGCCACCCAGTATTTGTTCCAGAGGAGGGAGAGGATCTCTGTGTCGAGGGCGCTTTTGAAGAGAGATACTTCGAGGGAGTAGTAGTGTGATGCGTGGGCACCGAAGTCCTCCGCTTTGTTGAGTGGGACGGTCTGGTATTCGTCTTCTTCCTGCTCCTCCTTCGGTGGCGTGTAGTCCTTCGGGAATGTTCTGAAAGCACCGATGTCAACCTTCCCCGCAGAAATCGTACGCTCGGGGTCAATAACCACAGCAACAAATGGCCCGCTGAGTTGGTGGAGGTCTTGCGTTGTGACATCAATGCCTGACAGCCAGCACCCGTACCCGGGATGACTATGGTACCAACCAACGGCATTTTCCATTCTCCCCGCATCCCGGCTCCTTTGGAGAAACTCAACCATGTACTCGTTTGCTTCGTCCTGGGCGTTGACCCGGGTTTCCGTGCCTTCGACGGGGAGGCGGAATGCATCTGTTACGACGAAGGTATTGGGGAGGATGTAGCCTTGCATTAGGCCCATGATTTCGATGGAGCCACCAGAGCGAGCGTGCATGACCATCTTAAGAAGTGCGACGGCGGAGATGCGGACTGATTTGAAGTAGTGGGGGTCTTTTGACCAGGGTCGTTCGTTGCTGAGGGCTTTGTGAGTCTCCTCATCGTATTGATATAGGGCGTCTCGTTGGGGGTCAATTAAGGTGACGGCATTTTCGAGCTCTATATTGATTTTCAATCAGTAATGGAGTTTCGGATATTCGCATTGTAACTGACCCCAGGAGAGCTGAGCAGCCTGCATGGTGAAGTGAGGTGGGGAAGATTCCCCAGACGGAAGTACGCGGAGGTCGATTGAAGGAGGAGCTATATCAGATTGCAAGATAAATCAAGCTATTCACGAGAAGTAGGGATCGATTAGGTAGCACATGGAAAGAGATGGATAGATTTGATCGAGATCTAGGTTGTTATCGACGCTTTCAGAGCTGGAGATAGCTGCGGAGAAGCATGAAGGCGGTGGGCAAATAGTAGCGGCAGAAACAGGCGGGGTAGGGCTGAGTCAGCTGTTGCCTGAGAAACGGCGATCGATCAACAGAATCCGGATTTACAGACGGGAATCTTGAATGGTCGATGAACTTCCCCTTCAAAAAGAAACAATAATACGCCTCATCTCCTCCCCCTGGATTGATTACTCCTCTTCAGCTCTTGCATCCATTCACTCGTTGCCTCCTTTGCGCTGTGCATATAACCTTGCGGGTCCCCTCATTCTGCCTTTCCTTTGCTTTGTTGATTTGTTGGCATTCTCCTACTTGTTGCTTTCCCCTCCCAGGCGCATTGTCGCCGCAATCTTACATGAGTGGCAGCTGATCGCGTTTTCGGAGATTGTTGGTAATTTGGTTTCTTTGTCTGGATATCACTTGGTGCTTGTCCGTCTTTCACTCCCCTACCTTGGGGACTCGAGTCGCAATGGCGGTTGATACAAGCTATTTGACCACACAGGTCAACAATATTGTCGGCCAACTTCATGGGATATTTGATGAGATCGGTATCCCTGGCCATGAGCGTGAAACCCGAGAAGCAGAGGTTTGTTTTTCTGGAATTCAATTCCTTGCGCCAGAGCTGACCAAGGTCTGCAGCTCTTCAATGCGCTGTCGGAAACCCTTAATAGTCACTTAAAGCTGGTGGACAAGTAAGTATTATGCTGCACTCATCGATGCACTCCTGTATCAGGCACTAACATTTTCTTAGTGAGAAAAATGAAATGACAGAAGAAGCGCAAAAGCTTATCAGCGCAATTCAACAAATGGAAGAATCGCTGGTTGACGAGAAAGCCAATGGCCAGTACAATCTCGATCATGATGACCTCTGTGTCACTTATCCGCTTAATCGCTGCGTCGCTTTCCTGCGTGAGCAGCATAGCGCTGTCGCCAAGTTGCACCGCCAGCGTTTCGAACAGGTAAAGAGTATGTTATGGTGATAATCCTTCATTTGATTCCCCCCACTAACAATATATAGAACTTGTTGAAGCCCTGGAGTCCTATTCATCTCATCTCGAATCCTCATTCGTTTCCATCGAACTTCCTCCTACCGCCCCCGGATCATCGATCGCGCCCAGCTTCGATCTCTCGCCTATGTACGTTACTGCACTCGATAGCGAGTTCACCAGGGTCTATGAAGAATACCACCGTCGAGTTGAGCTTGTAACAACTACCTGTGAGGATATCATTAAGCTCTGGGCGGAGCTGGGGATTCCGCAGCCGCAGACCGACCTCCGTATTGTCAAATGCTACCGTGAATCGCCGGAACAACTAGGACTCCACGAGTCGGATTTGACGACTCTTCTTGCGACACGGGAAAAGCTATTAGAGGAAAAGAGGAGGCGTGAGCTCAAGTTGAAAGACCTCAGAAACGCGGTGGAGGGGCTCTGGGAACGCTTCGGCGTTGAGGAATGTGACCGGAAGGCCTTCCTTGGCGCGAACCGTGGCTGTGGGCTCCGCACGATCAATGAATTCGAGGAAGAACTCTCTCGTCTCAATGAGCTGAAAAGACAGAACCTGCATCTCTTCGTCGAGGATGCGCGTTGCCGGGTCCAAGAGCTATGGGATAGCCTCTATTTCTCGGAGGAAGAGATGCTGGATTTCACACCAGCCTTCTCGGATGTTTACAGTGACGCTCTCCTAGAGGCCCACGAGGCAGAGATTACACGCCTTGAGTCCCTGAAGGAGCAGCGCGCACCTACTCTGCAACTCATCGACAGGCATCGGAGTCTTATTGCGGAACGGGAGGCTTTGGCTACGTCAAGCCAAGACGCGTCTCGTCTTATGGGCCGTGGGAACGGGCAGAGACGTGATCCTGGAAAGCTGCTTAGAGAGGAGAAGATGAGGAAGAGGATTGCCAAGGAGTTGCCCAAGGTTGAAGCGGACTTGAGAAGAGAATTGGAGAACTTTGAAGACGAGTACGGACGGCCCTTCCTCGTTCATGGAGATAGCTACTTGGACGAGCTCAGCAAGTTTGTTGCAAAGCCTCCACCTCGATCGAAAACACCTTCAGCCGCGCCGACGAATAGCATAAAACGAAACCCCCCGCCGGCACGCCCTGCCAGCTCCATGAGGGCCCCCTACCCTCCTCGATCCGCTACCAAAACACCTACTGGAGGTCAACCAACCAAGTACAATACCATCGGGTCGTCCAGATCCGGAGCCAGATCCCCAACCAAGATTCCTGGACGTGTTCCGCTATCAAATATGCCCCATGGTAACAACTCTCAAGATCGCCGTGGTCCAGGCACATACTCTTCCAGTACTGTGAATGGTAAATTACCTGCATCTCGTGGTCCGCCCCCAAGGATGAGGGCGCTCACAACCACAGACAAACAAGATGGAGGGAACTATCTATTTGACCCTCCCCGTTGCGCTAGTGCTATGTCCAATTCCTTCGTTCGTCCAGTCAGCCCTGAGGATGTTTATGACGACCGCCAGCGATCTTTTATGAGCTCTTCTATATTCTCCCAACGGTCAACAGGATTCTCCCAGTCGTCACACTCCTCTGCTTCCTCTGTCTCTCTGCAGTCATCAGTGCAAGGAGGATATCCGAGAGTGAACCCATACCTGCAGCACGCACCCCCGCCTCCGGCACCAAGGCAAGTCTCTAATACCTCCACCGTCGACACCGTGACCACTAGCTCAGAAAATTGGGAGACATTTGACGATGGCTCGGATTCAGACGGCGACGCTAGTGATGCTTATTATGCCAGGCTCCGTGCTGCGCATGGGAAACGCCTGGCTCCTGAAGACCAACAGCAGCCGATATCCCTTGCAGGCAAGAAAGCGAAGGGTATTCGAAGTGTTAGCCCGGACGAGCCCATCGCAAGGAACATTGTCCGGGTCGCTGGAAGTGATGCTGACTGGACCGGTGACATGGAGCCGTACTAAAAGTCGCTCTCATCTCTTTCGCACCTTATGTTTTTCTCCGTACCTGGCGTTTTCATTCCCCCAAGGATATGATAATGAGAACATCTAACGTTGATGACTCCACGACCTGACCCAGGAATGCTAGGCCCTCACAGTCCTTATCGGAACCTACGTGAATAATAGCTGATTTCTCTCAGCAACCCCAAGACAGCGCGAATTAACTCAAGCCTAGCAGCTTAATTTTCTATGTTAACTGTGCTTTTAAGATTCTAGGACCTTGTTCGAACATCACTACCAAGGCCACTGTCTCTGGGTGATCCTTCTTGTACTATGCTTTTTCTTGAATGCTGTCCTATGATTAATTCTGTTTCTGCTATCTATTTGCGATTCCCATTTTTCCAATGGTTTCTGGCGAGGATTTTTTATTGGTTTATTCCCTGCGCAAGTCGCAGTTGAAGCTTTTTGTTTTCGTGATATCAGCAAGCGGTTATTGGGTTTTTGTATTGTGGTTTAGGAACGATTTCAATTTCGGTATTTGCTAGGTTCCATTTTCGATTTTTGTAGACATTAACTTACATAAAACCATACTTTGTTATCGTACAAGGCTTTTCTTGGACTTCCATTAGAATGTGTAGTCAAGACTGTATACATCTCATGTATGAGGGATTTTATCCAAGAAACAAATAAATACAGTACATTGAGAGAAGTCTTGCCCGGTAGGCCGATATTAACAAATCTAATTAATTCCCACCTCCTAGCCTGTCCAAATTCCTATCCAACGACTGTGCCAGGCACATCTGATAGTAAACACCCCTCTGTGACTGCAGCTCGGCATGGCTCCCGACCTCGATGACCTTCCCATTCGAGAAAACAAAAATAACGTCTGCATCACGGATAGTCGATAACCGATGTGCCACGGCGATCGTTGTCCTTCCATCCATTTTCCCGACTCTATCTAGTGCTTCTTGGACGAGACGTTCAGAATGGGAGTCCAGCGCCGATGTTGCCTCGTCTAGAAGAAGGAGCTGGGGACGACGGATGAGAGCTCGGGCGATGGCGATGCGCTGACGCTGGCCGCCTGAGAAGGAGGTTCCTTGCTTCCCGCAGGGGGTGTTGAAGCCTTGGGGTAGGGAGATGATGAAGTCGTATGCGTTGGCTTGTTTGGCTGCGTCGTGGATTTCGGATTCTGTTGGGGTGTCTAGGGCGCCAAGGGAGATGTTTTCGATGATTGTTCCTTGGAAGAGGATCGGTTCTTGTTGGACGAGGGATATCTGGGCTCGATAGAGATATGGGGAGAACTTTTGGATGCTTTCATCGCCGAGGCGGATTTCCCCGGAGGTCGGGTCGTAGTAGCGTTCGAGGAGTGATATAAGGGTGGATTTTCCGCAGCCGCTATGGCCGACGAAGGCTGCGAATTGGCCTGGTGTGATCTAAATGGTTTTAGTATGGTTAAGCCAGGTCGGCGGGGAGGTTGGCATACCTGGATTGAGATTCCTTGAATTACAAGCGTTGAGCGGCTTGGGTATGTGAAATTGACTTTGTCCAAGGAGACACCTTCATGTCCATCAGGGTCAGGGCCTTTCTCACGGTTCTCTTCGGTTTCCCGTATCTCTGGAATCCTGTCCCTCAGGTTTAGAAGGAATGACCCGGCGCCTTTTGCTCGAGTAATGCTGCCTGCAGCAGCCAAAAATTGAGCCGCACCCTGACCTGCAAGAAGGATGCTCATGAAAATGACAAAGAACTGCTCAGTGGTATATTCTAAAGACGCCATAAGCCGTGAACCATACCAGAAACCAAGGGCCATGATGAGAAAGTCCACGGATTGCGCGAATGCGTAAACGGGAATAGAAAGCACCATGGTTTTCATCGAGCGACGTAGTATACCCCGGAGATTATCGGCGTACTCACTCAGCAGATCAGACTCAAGTGTCAGCGAGGAAACAGTCCGCAAGGCATTGACAGCTTCCACGGCCAAACTCGCACTGTCTGAGAACCGGGCGTCATTCTGGTCGTTCATTTTGGTTTCTAGCCGCAGTTGAACAAAAGCGGCCCCGATCATAACAGGCAGGCCAGCAAAGATCATAACAAGGGCAAGCTTCCACCCGTAGCCAAGGGCGAGGCAGCAACTAGCCACTAAACTGATGATGAGGATGAGCTGAACAAACAGATTTATCGAAATCAACTCCTGGAGACTATTCGGGACAGTTAACAAATTTGATGCCAGTGCCCCAGACGTGTTTTCTCGCTGGTCGAAGTATTCGATGTCCATGTGGATGATACGTTGGAAGAGCTCCGATCGGTAATAGTGGGTGACTTTCTGCGAGACAATCGTACAGAAAGCACCGACAATAGCATATGCCAGAAGATTACCTAAAGCAATGACAAAAAACATGAGGGCGTAGAAGTTGGCCGCATCCGAGTCAGGCTCTCCATTGGGACTGAAGACTTCGATCAGTCGCGAAAATAAGAGAGCCTGAGCAGGATGAGTTGCAGCCGCGATAACACAGGCAAAAGTAATAATGGCAAGGTGGACGTAGACAGACTTTTGCTCCCGGAATATTAGGAACAAAATTTCGAAAATCGAGCGATTTTGACCGAGGACAGCGGCGTCTTTGTCTTTGGGCAGTTGTTCCTCATCTGTTATCAAAGTGCTCGAGTGGATTAGAGGGTGCTCATCAGAGCCGAGATCCTTTTGCTTCTCTGATGGAGATTCCTGCGGAGGCCGAGCCAGATTGCCGTGGAGGTCCTGAGTCTTAACAAGGGCAGCATAGTTGGCTTCAAGACTAATCAGCTCTTCATGTGTCCCCTGTTCAACCAGTTTTCCGTTGGATATGACTGCGATGTTATCCGCATTCTTCACTGTTGAAAGACGATGGGCAATCATGACGGTTGTCCGGCTGTGGGACACATGATTCAAGGCATCTTGAACCACACGCTCTGCTTCTGGGTCTAAAGCGCTTGTTGCCTCGTCGAGCAACAGTATTTTAGGATCAGACACAATGCTGCGTGCAATCGCAATACGCTGTTTTTGTCCCCCGCTTAACGTCCCACCTCGCTCTCCTAGGTATGTAGAATAGCCCTGTACGTGTTTAGTTGAATCCCGACAGTAGATAACCGCTGTTCCTTACCTCTGGTAAAGCCTGAATGAATTCGTGAGCGTAGCTGGATTTGCATGCCTCTTGTACTAGCCGGTGTTGTTCCTCATCAGGTAGAAGCTTCTGAGTTTCAAGGAACCCTTTGGCGACATTCTGGAAAACAGTGCCCCGGAACAAAACTGGTTCCTAAAATCGAAGCAAAATTAGAGATATGACAAGCAAGTTAGATCAGCCGTACCTGTTGCACCAAGGAAATCTGGCTCCGAAGCCACCTGGTATTTAGCTGCTTTATATCCTTACCGTCTACCGTAATACAACCCCCTGTAGACTCGTACCATCGTTCTAGCAGGCCTATCAACGTGCTCTTACCGGATCCGCTGGCCCCTACTAGAGCTGTGGTCTTCCCGGCTGGGATAGAGAGTGTAAAGCCTTGCAGGACTTGAGCCGTTGGTCGCGAGGGATAGGAAAACGAGACATCATCCACCCGAATGCAACCGGTACACTCGTCAGGCTTCAGACCCTCGTCGGATAGAGGATCTAATTGTGATGGTTTATCCATAATGCGAAAGAATTCGGCGGCCGCAGCTATTGCGCTGGAAACGTATGGAAGTTGTGGGAAAAAGAGATTAATCGATGACGATGCTATAACAGTGCACATCACCACTCTGAATCTTACTTAGTAAAGCATCTCAGGGAGGGGAGGTGGGACTTTACGTAAAGACGTCGCCCACGGCATCAATTTCACCGCTCAAAAACATGCGGTATCCTTGCCAGAAGGCCAGGGCGTTTCCTGAGAATATGCAGAAGTAAATCGTCCCAGACATTATCCCATAAGGTATCGTCTTCTTTTTTCCCCATTGATATGCCTCTTCCAAGTACTTGTCATACTTTTTAGCCATCTCTGTTTGTGCTGAGAATGCATGGACAGTTTTGATAGACGCCAGAGCTTCCTGAGCCAGAGAAGCCGCATTGGAATAGATTCGCGCAATGTTCACTTCAATGGGAGCATCGACTGCGATGCAAGCACCGATTGCAATAAACATAGCCGGAACCACACTCAAAGTAATCAGGGCCAGCTTCCATTGTGCTGCGATAGCAACCACGAATGCAGCACAAAACATAGTCAGCCCTTGTATGATGATCACGAGCTTCTCCGCTATTCCCTGGTTGATGCGGGTGGCATTGGTGCTAATTTGCACGGCAGGTGAGTTATCTCCTTCCAGATCAAAGTACCAAATCTCGGTTCGTATAAGGTGCTCGAAATAAGCCTGGCGAAGGGCCCTCGTTGTTCGGATTGCGGATACAGATATGGCCATATTTGCAGTGAAGGTGAGCACAAACCTGCCAACAAATAGATAAATGAACCATAGAACAAACTTGTTCACGACACTCGCAAAGTCGCTTCCACCGGAGAAAGCGGCGAACTCGCTTGCAAATTGCCCAAATATTATGGTCATCAATGGGAGCGCAGCACCGCTGGCGATTGCTGAGACAAATGCAAAGCAATTCAGAACCCATCCAAGGCAATCGGCATAGTAGAATATTCTCTGTAGTCTGGCAATGAGTCTCCTTTATACTAGTTCAAGGCAACAGAAGAATCATACCCAGTAGTCATTGAAACCGGCCTTTTTCTCCTCCTGAGGGTTGCCGACAACATCGTCTTCCTCTTTCTTTTCATCTTTGGTAGTGTCCATGGGGGGATAATAAGAGCTTTTGCCGCAGAGTCAGACGTACAATCAAGCCGGATGCCCCAGGGGTAGGGTGTCGGGCCATATATGAAGGGCAAACAGGTAAAAGCCAAGAATTGGCCTGATTTGGTTTGATGCTGCGCCGAGGACGCGCCATGAGTAATGAGTAACGGACTAAAGATGGGAATAAGGTACGTTCGTGTCGATTGACCAGTTGACGCTGGACACCAGATTACTCGATCAGGACAGTGGGGGGTCGTGACTTCGGTCCCCCGGAGCCCGTGGTCCCGTGGTCCCGTGGCTTCCATCGACTCGGGAGTATCTTTCTGGAATCATACTTCCAACAGGGCTTGAATCATTGATGATAATGTCCGACCTCAGAAATGAAGAGACTATTCAGAGCAGGCGTCAGCGGCTGTCGACCATTCCTAAAGCGGTAGGCCATCCATACTTCGTATACTAACTTTTTCATCTCCCATGACTAGTTACTAACTCGTCTTTATAGTGCGAGGGATGTAGGCTACGCAAGGTGAGCGCTTGACATTGCACCTTTTAGTAGGTTAAATTGATTGTGAGGGGTCAAAGATTCGCTGCGATCGTACCAATCCCTGTGCCAATTGTCGAACAGCCAACATAGTCTGTCAGCAGACTGAAGCCAAGGCTGAGAATCGTGTGAAGGCCGAAAAAGCATCGCGCTTGTATGTTCAATAGTCCCATGAAGAGCAAAGAAACTCCAAAACACTCACGCCATCAGGGAGGACTTGATCGAACGTCTGGACGAGCGTCTCGGTCGAATTGAGATCCATTTAAAAGATCAAGGTTGCCCATCGCCAGAGCAACTCGCCGTTGACTCTCATCCTACACAGGTTTATCAAGGCACCTCATCGTTCACTAATCAATCTGCTCAAGCTACCGAAGTAGCCCAGCTAACGGCGTTCTCCCATGGGAGTACCGGAGGAGACAATCTCACTGCGTCCTTGGACGATCTAAAATCGTTGCTCCAACCCTCCACCACACTGGAGGACTTTCAATTCTCGAGTGGCACTGCTCTGCGGCCTATGCCTGCCATGAACTTGATTCCTTCTGGGATAGTTGCAGATATTGTGCGGTCTTTCAAAGGTGAGTTCGCTAATCACTATCAGATGATAGACCGTTGTCTTGCAGCTAATCTTGGCAGTTCGAACACCAATATTTCTGTTATCTTACCCAGTGAATGACCCATCAATGGTCGAAGACCTTTTTAGAAGGGTATATTTCCCAACAGAGCCGCTGTCTGTGGGCCACATCACCGCAATGCATGGAATCCTGCTCTCATTAATAAAAGAGTTTACTGGATTGAAGGACCCCCTGGCAGAGAAGTATGATTTTTCGGTTTACGTGAAGACCTGCGAGAAGAACTTCGATGCTGGCCTTGAAACCTATGAAATGCTTGCTGTGCCTAGCTTTGAGAATGTCTTGTCACTGATACTAGCGGTAAGTGCATCCAAAAGACAGATGATATCTAAATAAGCTAACAAGGGGCTCCTGGGCACTTCTACAGGTCATCAAAGCGCAAGATGAAGCTAATGTTCTGCTCTCTTCGACTTTCATTTCCGTGGCAGCGAGACACTGCATCATGCTAGGGTATCACCGTGCTATCACATACCAAAGTCAAAACGCCAGGACGGCGTCAAATATTAGCAGAGTCTTTTGGACTGTTTATCTACTCGATAGGACTATGTCTCTCCTCCTTGGACGTGCGTCTTGTATACAGGACTACGATATTGACATTACTTATCCTCTATTGTCAGAGGATCCCGCCGCACGGCCGTGGGACGAAGCCTTCGTGCTCTGTGTGTCTCTCAGCCAACTACAGGGCCAAATATACGACCGGCTCTACTCAGCAGCTGCTCTCAAATTAACCCCTGAAGTCCATGCCCAGCATATAAAGAGTCTAGCCGAAGATCTGCACCAGTGGTATCGTAGAATGCACCAGGTACATGCGATCCTCCTAGTTCCCAAACTATGATACTAACAAGCGCGAAGATAGATTTCAGCGGAGTAACTAATCAAGAACTCATCAAACTGTCTCAGCCAACGTGGGACATCATTTATTACTCAACCCTTTGTATCACTCTACGAGCCTCGTCAACAATGTCGTCTGCCCCAGAGATGACATCTCAGTGCTTCAAAGCCGCCCGTTCCGCTCTACAAAGCCACATCAGGGTGTTCCCAATGTACATCGAATCAACACTCGTATCCGTCCGTGACTATGCAAATTGGTACTTCAAACCCTACTTATTCCCTCCACCGTCTCAAAAGATAGTCCAACCAAACTGACACCCCACCTACACAGGGTGGTCTTGTATTCCTCCTTCACCCCTTTCATAGTAATCTTCCTCCACGCCATTGCCGCCAGCAGCCTCGAAGACATCCACCTCCTCGACGACATAGTACGCACCCTACATCCCATAAAAGACACCTCTAAGGCCTCCATTCGCCTATATCAAATATGCACCATCTTTGCTCGTGTTGCGCGCAGTCTTGTCGAGAGCCGCAATTCCTTCCTGGGTACATACAACGTGCAAGATGACTCGTTACTCTTGCTTAATGATCAGGGCCATACCTCGCTGTTTGACCCGGGCTCGCTGCAGGATTATCTGGCGGCCGAGGTGGATATGGTTGATCGGTTTACGTTCTCGGAAGCGGAGGATGTGAGTGCTATTTTGGGGAGTTGGGCTAATGGGCGGCCGCCTCCGGCTGATTTTCTGGGTATGGGCATGGGGAACGGGATGGGAAACAATGGGATGGGGTAATTCTCTTCCTTCTCTTGTCTATGTGATTGAGATATGGTATTTCACGTGTTTGTGGCGTTGGCTGGTTGGATTTGATGAAATTCTTGGCAAAACACGAAGATGACAATGGCAATGATGATATACGTAGTTGAACCCACCATAGACCTGTCTAGTATACATGAGTATAAAGAGCACAAGCATATATGTAATATACAAAACTAGATGTAGAAGTCTTCACGACGCAAGAGACCCCATCCACGACCGATCCGACTTCTCCCCAGACTGTTCAGCCTTCTCCCTCTCCCGCTCCCTCGCCCGTCGAGCAACAACAGGCGACATAGCCTCCTTATCCAGCGACAGCTCCCTCGCCTCCGAGATCCTTCTAAACGTCTCCTCCCGTCCGAGGATAGCCATCAACTCCGGGATCCCAGGGCCCGGTTTCCCGGCCGAAAGAGCCCAGCGGAGGTAGTGATATAGGTCTTTCTTGAATTCCTTGTCTGCTATCTGTGCCGTCATTTTAGCGTCGGCGTCTTTAGGCGTGTCTGAGGGTGAGGTTAGGGCTTCTGATTCCAGAATCGTGCTTGCGCCGTCGTAGGATTTCAAGTTCGATTTGTGGGTTTCGATTGTCCAGTGGGATGGTGGGACTAGGCACAGGGCTGCGGCGGCGGTGTGGAGGGCGGATATAGGGATTATTGAGGAGAGACCGTTGTGTCTGCGTGTGTATGGCGGGCGTTCGAGAGTTGTTGTGAAGAATGTGGAGTTGCGGGTGACGAAGTCTGTGGCGTTGGTGTATACTTTCGCATCGGCTTGGAGTAGAGGGACGATGATGGAGGCGAGGGGGCGAGAGTGAAGGACTTGGGAGCTGGGTATGATTAGTTCATGCTAGGCTGCATGGGATGAGGAATTGCGTACAGGTGTTCTGGGGGAAATGTAGATTCGACCACTTTTGAAACGCTGGAGACCATTTCATCGAACTGAGGCCCGCCGTTCGCGGCGAAGCGTTGCGCGTGGGACTTCTGCAGGAACCAGAGCTTCTCGAACGCCACGACGGTGTTTCCGCGGGTGATCTTGAGGTTGAACTGATAAGAGATGAGTTAATGAAGATGGGCAATTGTTATAGTGGAGGCTTACGATATTTTCTAGTTCTTCAAGGCTCAAGACGTCCGACTTCTCTTTGTGAGACCATCCTAGAAGGGCAGAAAAGTTGACCAAACTTGCCGGGAATACGCCTTGATTGTCCCTGAAGGATGTAAGATCGATATCCGCATTGCGCTTGCTGAGTTTCTGGCCAGACCTTTCAACTAGCAGAGGCACATGGCCGAATTGAGGCGGCGTCCACTTGAAAGCGTTGTACAGCGCAACATGCATCGGTGTTGAGGACATCCATTCCTAGCAGAACAGTAAGTAATCATTCTTGTAGCTTGCCTGACTGGAGGACTCACTGTTCCTCGAATGACGTGAGTAATCTTCATGAGATGGTCATCCACAACATTGGCCAGGTGATATGTGGGGTGGCCGTCAGACTTGATCAAGATTGGGTCATCATAAACGCGATCAAGAAGATCAAGCTTATTCTTTGAACGATTTTGTCCCGTCTTGCCGTACACAATATCCTCGAAGGCAGGGTATTCCTCCATCCTCAACCGAACAACGTGTGAGTCGCCTCCAGCTGCCCGTTCTTCCGACTCTTCAGGTGTGATATCCGCGCATTTTCTATCGTACCCTGGAGGGAGACCAGATCGGCTGCGAGCTCTTGCGAAAGCGTCAAGGCGAGTTGCGGGGCAGAAGCATCGATATGCGTGACCTTTGTCGACCAGGTCATGGGCGTGGCTGTGATATATAGCTGTTCGTTCGGACTGCAAGTCGTGGTTTAGTGATAAGCCCAGAGTTAAGCTTAAGCAAGCTTACCTGTCTATATGGACCGTAAGGACCTCCAACGACAGGACCTGCAAATTTTGGGCCCGTCAGCATCATGCCATGCCATCTCATCTTGTGAACCATCCGCGCCTAACCTTCATCCCATTGTAAACCCGCCCACTGAAGATCTTCATACAGCTTTTGTTCCGCCCCTGGAATTGTCCGTTTCTATTCAACCTATCAGCGTCACGCTTACAATGAATAGTTGACCTGGTCGCACTTGATCCGTATCCTCAATGCGGAGGAGAAACTGGCCACCCGTGCGCTTAGCCAGCAGATAATTGAATAATGCCGTACGAAGCGATCCCAAATGAAGGTATCCAGTCGGCGACGGAGCGAATCGAGTCCTGGCTGGGAAATCGGGGAGCTTGGTCTGCTGGTTATGCGACGCAGCTGATGAACTAGCTCGACGGCATTGCATGCAAACCCAGGACCGGCGGGCGAGAAGCCCAGAGCTCAAGCTCCTCATTGCATCAGTGAATATCTCAACAGATAATTGATTAATCGAATAGTGAACTCAAAGGGACCGAGTGTAGCCGGACGGGGAATGTTTGTTGGCGAACAAATCTGGAGGCGGTCGGATCGGAGCCGAAAAAAAGATAGCGGAATTTTCGGGCATCTGATTGGGAACTTTTTCTTGACTCTTCAACATCCAACTCGTTCATTATAGCTCTGTTTATCCTGTTCTCTTGATCACTCCATCTTTGCTTGATATAAAATCTGTGACTCCCTCCAGTATGTTTCCGCTCCATCTGAAGCTCTGAACCAAAGCTAACCTGAACAGTGTCGGAACCGATGGTTGACCTCTACGGTATTTCCCTTCTAAACCCCCTCGCATCTCGATATATGGTCTAACGTCAATCATATAGAGGTTCTACAAGTCTCCCGCAACGCCAACAAAGATGAGATCCGAAAAGCCTATCGCAAAGTACGCCGCTTCCTGCAAACCTCCGTCTCCCAAACGAAGCTAATCACTGTCCGAAAACATAGGCAGCCCTACTGAACCACCCAGACAAAGTCCCCGAAGCCGAGCGAGAAGATGCAGATATCCGGTTTAAAGATGTCCAGCAAGCATACGATATCCTATATGATGATGATAAACGACACCTCTACGACACACACGGCATGGCCGCGTTCAACGGCTCCGGCGAACCGGGTATGAATGGAGGTCCGGATCTTGATGATATTCTTGCGCAGATGTTCGGCATGGGCGGAGGTATGGGCGGCGGGATGCCCGGTGGTATGCCCGGCGCGGGCCGGCCAAAGCCCCGACGGAGTCCGAACGAGGAGCAGAAATATGAAGTCAGCTTAGAGGATCTATACAAGGGAAAGACGGTCAAGTTTGCAAGCACAAAGGATGTGCTTTGCAGTTTGTGCAAGGGCAAGGGTGGCAAGGAGAAGGCGACAGCGAAGAAGTGCTCGACATGTGATGGTCAAGGTACGGTGTCACAATCCGGAAGAACAGAGCACCAGGCTTACAAGGGTTATAGGAGTAAAGGAGGTCCTAACTCGGATGGGTCAATTCTTGACCCAGAATACTGTCGTCTGTTCAACCTGCAATGGTGACGGTCAGTTCTTCGCCGCCAAGGACAAGTGCAAGAAGTGCAAGGGCAAGAAGACAAACGAAGCAAAGAAGATCCTAGAGATTTATATTCCTCGCGGAGCAAAGTGAGTTACCCTAATTTTGCACCGTAAAATATACTAATCCAATCAGGGACGGAGACCGAATCGTCCTAGAAGGCGAAGCAGACCAGGTCCCAGGCCAAGAACCCGGCGACATCATCTTTCAATTGGAAGAAGAACAACACGAGGTCTTCAAGCGTTCCGGCGCCGACCTGATGGCAACGATAGACGTCACATTAGTCGAAGCACTGACCGGCTTCTCCCGAGTAGTCATCAAACACCTCGACGGCCGTGGAATCGAAGTCCAACACCCTAAAACCCCCGGGCAGGTCCTATCACCAGGCCAAGTCCTGAAAGTCCCCGGCGAGGGAATGCCAATCAAGCGTTCCGACTCCCGCGGCGACTTGTACCTCCTCATCAATGTCAAATTCCCCGACGAGAAATGGAAGCCCAGCGCCGCTGTGCTGGAACGACTCAAGGAGATGCTGCCCAAGCCTGACGCCCCCATACAGACTGACACCGTTGATGAGGTCGAGTACGATCCAAAGGGCAACCTTGAAGCATTCGGCTCCCAAGATCCGAGTGGCGGATCCGCGTGGGAGGATGACGACGATGAGGGCGAGCCAGCGCAGTGCGCGGCTCAGTGATGACTTTCTGATTTCGTGTACTTGATACCATTACCTACCATTGATTTTCCGAGTGTCTTGTCTACCTCCGGGGGATTCCTTCATGAGATGAAATGATAGATCTAGATGCATGACACATGGCACACTCTACTCTGGCATAGGCATCATAGGCGTTATGGGCAACTCAGGTATAATATGATAATCCATTGCTTTTATAAGTTTTTCATCAGCTAGCTAGTTATCTTGTAGGGTCCCGAAGCGGGCAATACTATGGGATAAGCAGGAAGATATCCCGTGTGAAGTTGACACTAACAATCAATTAAACAGCTAAGATTACCTCGATTGATCATTTAAATGAAACCATAAGAGGCAAGATGAACTTTCACTGAACAATAAATATATATACCCTTATCCAGATTTCTCGACACTCTTAATTGTCCCAACGGCAATAGTACGGTCATTGCCACGAACGACAACTCGACCAAGTCGTCAATAATCATTATATGTCTCAACACACATCGGCTTCAACGGAGTCATTTTAACCAGACCAGCAACAAGGCCCTTCAGATATGCAGGGTTCTTCTCATGACATCTGCCAGTGCGAGTGTCAAGCAGTTCCAGCAGCTCAAGCTGGCAAGTCGCCTGGGCTGTATGACAGTGAACGACTGCCGTTTGGTTAGGGCGCATATATGCAGGTTGCTCTCCAGTCACCTTCTTGAGAACTGCGGTGAAAGAAGAGTATGCCGTTGCAGGATTATTCTGAGAGCCGCTGGCAACCTGGCCGGGGAGAAAGTCTGCTTTTGGAAGTCCGGGGTCGAATGATCGTACGGTGGTAGTGATGTCACTGGTGTGTGCAGGAAGAAAGTGTTTGAAGGATGATTCCTCTGGAGACAAGGGTCCTGTGGAATGACATCAGGAGCAAGACAACTACAATTAGATATCTTTTCAAATCTACTCCGCAGGTTCTTCGTTTTTCAATTTGTGGCACAGTAGCAGTGTGCATTGTGCAGTGGGCGGTGGAGTAGATCTGGGTATCCAGCCAGCCACCACAATATTTTGGTGATCAATCTGCAGTTTGACTGTTAAAGTGCCAATCAATTGGTGTTTCTATGAACGTTGCGGTAAGTTGTCCTGTGGAAGCCGCCCATGCATTCAGTGCAAGCTCAAGTTGAGGTAGTCAATGGCTCTAATTCCTCCGAGGATTAGGTGAGCCTCGGTTGACCTGGATATTAATTGCAAGTCCATCAGTCATCAGTCAGAGCATTCGTACCTCAAACTCGGAAGTATTGGCATTTGCGCCCACACCGACCCATGGTTTATTAACCCTAACTGTACGAGCAGGATTTCCCGGAGACTCGCAAATAGCGGTAGCTATTTCTAGAAGCAGAAGTTTTGACAGATGAAAAGAAGCGGGAGGCACATACCTAGCATAGTGATCCCTTAGAGCACAAATCTCCCCATCTCCACTCCCTTGAAGGTAATCATCTCATACAACGCCTCCCGATCAAGATTCATAAGGGTAAAATCACAGCCATATGTCGTCTGAATCTCAAGCTCAGTAGGGAACTTCTCCTCGACCAAGCTAACACAGCTCATAATCCACCCTCCCTAACAGGAACCGCTGATTCGGGGATCCATTTAGCACAGAGAGCATATACCAAGCGAGGGTCTCTCAGATACAGATGCATAGCCATTTGCTGAATCTGATATCGAGGTACCTCTTACCCTGGAGGCAAGGTTGCAAGCAATGGGTGTCCACTTTGGGTCTGATACGCCCTTCATCACGACTGTTGTAGTCAATTATGACAGCTCACACAGATTCTTCGTACTGGTCAAGAATTTGCCATTTGTGCTTTCAACCTTGCAGTTGTCAATTCGACTCCATGTTCGAGCCGGAGTCAAGTACAGGTGGGTCCACTAGGTTGTATGGAGTAGTTCCAAAGATACAGATTGATCATAGACTGATCATGGATCAATGGAGCCATGCGATGTTCCTGCTTCTTGATGCCTCTCATCGTCGGTGTCTCGAGAATGATATTCCCTATCTTTCTGCTAATGCAATGTACACTCCGGAAGATGGTTGGTTCCTGAAAACCAGGGCACCCAAAGGTCACGTGATTAACACAGCGATCAGCCAATTGGAATTTCGAAGGCTTTCTCAAACAGTTTGATGAGTTCTCGAGGCATGGGAGATCATAGATCGATGGATAACATAACAATAATCGTATATTGAGGTCAGGCTGACGATCAATTGATTCGACAATTGATGGATAGATGGTATAGCGAGGAGTGTCGGTTAAGAGAGAGCCAAGCCATGCAACCGCGACACAGTGACACTGTAAGCAAGTTTAATTGCGTGATGAGAACCCAAGCAGTTAAAGAAAAGCTGAACAAGTTTATAAAATAAGATACTTCGTAGAAAGCGGAGCGAGAAGCCCTGGACCCGGTCAACGGTCAAGACAGGATCTGGGTCGAGGCACAAGCAAGCGCACCAACACTTTTTGGAGGCTGACTTTTCTAGCGTCATCACTAAAATTTATCCTCACGCATTAACCCTCCGAATTTCCCCTCTGCTTTTCACCGCGGAGCTTCTGCACCATCTCTATCCCAGTCCACTCGTGAGCTTCCTTTATCGGAAGTTTCTTTCCTTTCTCATACCACTCGACTTTCTCACAGAGGCGCGCGCAGGTCGTCCCGTGGCGCGTTTCCGATTTTCCATCAACCGCAATCATGGGTTCGTCTCGACCCCTCCCACTGCCCCCTCGCTATCACAGTGGCCTCGCTTTGACACCCAGATTGGTCTTCGGATACTAACAGATGGCTCCATACAGCGCCTGGAAAGCAAAAGGCCCAGAAGATGTCCCTCGGGAACTTCTTGGCTGATGATAGTGCGTTCCGAGACTCCCCCGCGCACACATGGACATGGCTGACCAACTACAGACTTTGGCTCCTGGGCCGACGAGATGGAGGACATGCCCTTGCCTTGTAAGTGACATTTATTCCCTTGCAATATTTGATAACCTTTGCTGATGTGACTGTCTTATAGCCGGTAAGCGACCACCTTCCTACGCACACACAAACACCACCCTATGCAATATATCGATCTAACACATTACAGTCCCTGCCCAGTCTTCCTTCGGTTCTCGTCAGCCTCTATCGTCTGCTGCATTTGGTGGATCCGGCGGGTTCGGCGGCGGCGGCGGTAGCTTCAACGGTATAGGTCGTTCCTTTTTATAATCAAGATGTGGTATTGACTTGTGAATAGATCGTGGATTTGCCATCAGGGAGCCCCTTCCCCTGCCTACGGAGCCTCCCTATACCGTTCACATTGGAAACCTGTCTTTCGACGCCACCTCTGCTGATATCTCGGAACTGTTCGCCGACTGCAGTGTGACAAGCGTTCGTGTCGTAGAGGATAAGTTGACAAAGGCCCCAAAAGGTTTCGGTTATATTGAATTCGAGACCATCGAGGGTCTGAAGAAAGCCCTTGATCTTTCCGGAGCAAGCCTCCAAGGAAGGCAAATCCGTGTCAGTATCGCGGAGCCTCGTATGTTCTCCAAATCCGTCGGTCTAGTATCGGAAGATTGACCTTTTACAGCCAAGGACCGTGATGTAAAGGAATTCGACTGGACTCGCAGGGGCCCTCTTCCCGATACTACCCAGCGCCGCGTGCCTGACCGCTCTTCATTCGGACGTAACCTCGACAATGTCTCCGATGCTGGCAGCGAGCCCCGTCGCCGCAGCAATTTCGAGAGCGATGGCAAGGTCCGCGATTTCTCGAACTGGGAACGCAAGGGTCCTCTTTCTCCTCCACCAGTGAGAGAAGGCCGTCCTCCCACCAATGAAGGCGGTCCCGGTTTCAGAAGAAGCTCCCCTGCCTGGGGCGAGGGACGCTCTAATGAAGCGCACTCCCAGGACGGCTCGCGACCTCCCCGACGCGAATTCGTGGAACGCACTCCTACCGCCGCTGAACTCGACAACCAGTGGAGATCTAAGATGAAGCCCGACCCTGCCCCCAAGGAGCCCAGCAACCCTCCTTCGCCCGCTTCCGCCGCCGCTACGCCTACTTCTCCCGCTGCCCCTGCCGCTCCCGCCTCAAGGCCGAGATTGAACCTTCAGAAGCGAACCGTGACAGAAACCGCACCAAGCCCCACTACCGGCGGTGAGACAAAATCCAGCATCTTCGGCGGTGCTAAACCAATCGATACCGCTGCCAGAGAGAAGGAAGTCGAGCAGCGACGCCAATTGGCCATCCGCCAGAAGAAGGAGGCCGACGAGAAGAAAAAGGCCGAAAAGGCAGAGAAGCAAGTCGCCAAGGATGCAGCCAAGTCTGAGAAGCCGGCCCCTAACCCCAACGGCAAGGACACAGTTGAGACGCCCCAGGGCGGCAAGAGCTTTGAGATCCTCCGGCGGGCCGAAGAGGATGAGAGTGGTGCGGCTGCTGGCCAGGAACAGGAACAGGCTGCAGCTGCCCCTGTTGAGGCGGACAAGGCAGCGGCCCCTGCTGATAAGGCAAATGGTTCGTCCTGGAGGACCTCCGGACCTAAATCCCCTGAGGCCCCGGTCGAGGATGACGGCTGGAGCACTGTTCCTGCACAAAAGCGAAACAACCGTCGTGGTGGCCGTAACTTTGCATAGATTCATGGATACCCCCTTTGAACCCACCATCACTCGACCCGAAGCATCGCATCATCTGCGGAGACGCTCTCCGCATTGCTGGGATGTCTTTTGGTTATGATGATAGCCATTTGTCTCTCAATTTGCTTGTGACATACCGCTCGCCTTTTCCCCCGTATTTCTTACTCCTTGTTTCTCCTTGGTTCCAGCAGCTCATCGTTCGTCGGCTAGATATTGATGTTTCCGTCTAGCCATCTGTATCGTCTTTACGCATGTCGAAAAGTTTACCATCTTTCCTTGCCTCTGTTTTACAAAGCTCGTCTTCTTTTCTCGGACGACATGTGATGCACCGACCCTTTGCCGATTGGAGGGGAAAGCTTTCCCCGTGGATATTCTCCCCTCCCCTCAGTTCTGTCTTGTTTGGGTCCTAGTGGGCGTGTGGAGTCTTGTTCTTTATCATCAGAGATGTCGCTTCACGAGACAGCCATGCGAATAGGATCACGACTCAATGCGATGTGTAAAGAGAATGAAAGGACACGATATGTTAATTGACTTACTACCTAATTTGGTTGCCATAGGCATCACGAAGCTATTGGAGTACTGTCTCTGTACATACCTGTAACGCCTAAGTTGTCTATTCGAATTCACTCCTCGCAGCAAAATACACGCACGTAGCCACCGAAATCGTAAATGACAATCATGCCATGCCAAGGTCGGAGATCTCGGATCAGTTCGTCATATCACAGTGATCGTCAATTCAATTGGATTTCTTCCTTTGCAGTTGCTGCCAGCCTGCCAGGGAATCCACCGAACTAATGCAATCATCAATCAACCAACCAGCCTTCGTCTCCAACTAAATGCCCGACCTTATTATGTTTATTCTTCTGATTCCTGCATCTCTTCCCCCTTTCAACCTTGAACTCTTACCATAGCTCTCAATTTGTCCACACAATTCCCATGGCCGTGCCATCCCAGAACAGTTCTTGTCGAGCCTGTCAGCATCATGACACAGGAGACACCGCATCTGTACAACCTCGGAAACTTGAGTTTCGCTCTTCGAGGAGCTTTGTGACATGGGTTGTGGCGATCGCTGTCTTTACGGTGTGTACTGCATTGCAGGTCGAGGTGTTTTCGCAGCTGATCGGTCTTCGTTGCAGGATGTTTTTATATATGGCATGGTGCGGCTCTACCACGCCTTTGCATGATTCTCTTTGTGCTGACTATTCTAGATTATACCCATTCTCCCCGAAGTACTCAGAACCCGGGTTTCTGTCCCTGAAGATGAGCGTATGTTTCATCATCCTGACGCCCTATCTATGACTTGAGCCGATCAGTGTAACCCAGCTAACAAATCAAGTCCAAAAATGGATGTCTATCCTCCTTGCAGCCTTTGGCGGCGCTCTACTCGTCGGATCCCGTGAGTCCCATCGCAGTCTCAACACTACAAGTCCATACCAGATGCTAATCCTACTTAGCTATATTTGGCCACTTCGCCGACAAGAGCTCCTCGCGACAAGCGCCTTTTCTCATCGGACTACTTGCGCTCGGCGGCTCAACTGTTATGTTCTGGTTCGCGGGAACCGTATCCGAGCTTGTCATTGCGCGCGTGCTGCAGGGCTTATCGGCTGCTGTTGTGTGGACGGTTGGGATGGCGCTGATTGTTGATACGGTTGGTAAGGACCAGGTTGGGACGGCGATGGGGATTGTTTCGATGGCTATGACTGTTGGGACTGTGTTTGGGCCGTTTGTTGGGGGGGTTGTGTGAGTTCTTTTCACATTTTTCCCCTTCCATATGTTTTGTGGGATTGGCGCATTGGGATTAGATAGGGAATGTGTAGCTGACGTTTTTGGGGGATAGGTTGTCGAAAGCAGGATATCATGCCCTTTTTGGGACGGCTATGGGGCTCATCGTTTTGGATATTGTTCTTCGGTTGCTCATGGTTGAGCGGAAGAGTGCGTTGAAGTGGATAGATGCGCAGTCCACGACTACGGAGACAGAGACAGAGACCGGGAACGAGGCAGTGGCAGAGGCAGAGGCAGAAGAAACAACCAGGCTTCTTGATCCGACTACGCTACCGAAGCCTCATCCAAGACACGATGGAAAATCAACAAACGAAGACAATCCAACTGAGCCAACCCACAAAGCGAAACGAGGATCCATGCCAGGCATCATGCGCATGCTCTGCTCCAGCACCCTCCTAATAGTCCTCCTAGCAACCCTCATCCACGCAATCTCCTACTCCTCCTTCGACTCCGTCCTTCCTCTCTACACAATCTCAACATTCCATCTGTCCCCGATGGGCATAGGGCTCTGCTTCATCCCGCTCTTCCTCCCCTCCTTCCTCTCAACGCTCATCGGCAAGGCAGTAGACAAGCACGGGAGCCGCAAAATCGCCTGTCTGGGATTCCTCCTCGACCTGCCGATATTTTGTCTCCTGCAATTCGTGACGGAGAATACAACGCGGGACCTCGTTGTCTTATATATCTTGTTATTCTTTGCTGGTCTTGCGGCTGCGCTTAAGACAGTGGCGCTTATGGTTGAGATTAGCCTTGTTGTTGAGGCAAGGGAGCGCGAGTGTCCGGGGATTTTTGGGGACAAAGGAGGGACTGCACAGGCTTATGGGCTGTTTAATGTTGCTTGGTCTGGAGGGCAGGTTGCTGGGCCATTAATGGCTGGGTGGTTGGTTGAACGGTTTGGGTGGGAGGTTATGGTGTGTGTTTTCGGGGGGTTGGGGGGTGCGATGGCGGGCGTACTGGGATCGAAGGGGGTGATGACGTTGAAGAAGTAGAGGCTGGCTTGCTGTAGGGGCGAGGCAAAGCAAGGTTTTGATAGTGGTTATATTGACATACTAATCTATAATCTCTCAGCCGGGCCAAAAGGCAAATAGAAGCTCTTTCAATACTCATACTAGATCAACGCAACTGCTAGAAGACCAACAATATATAGGGTTTTATTAAGCTTCAATGCATCAAGTATGCGCAAGGCGAGTACAGTTTCGCTGGAGACGCTGTTGGAGAGGTTGGCCGGTCCGGACAAGGGAGAAAACAGCTCCAACAGTTCTGTTAGATGAATGTGTATTGTATCTTGTGATTTTTTACTCCATTTCTCAAGTGCAGTATAAACCAGCCCTCGCAGACACGCTAAACTGTATTTGGAAAAAGCGTTACAGGCCCCGGGGCGAAATGCATGTGCCCCAGCCTGGCATGTCACTCTCCGTACAATTGAACACCGTAAACTGCTGTACAAGAAAGCCTTGCCCAAAACAATAATTCAGAGACCTGCTTGATCTGCAATAAAATCAAAGATGCCCATCCCTGGCTTAAATACTCATTAAGTCATACCTAACCGCGGCTATAATTAGTGCAGTGATTAAGGACCCTTTCATGTTCCAGATCCTTTCTTTCTTTGTTTAGCCTCCTTAAATCCTTCTCTCCTCCACCTGTCCACTTACTTACTTCTAGTGGGATTATTCTTATCTTGTTGTTCTTTCTTATGGCTTACGATGGCAACGACTACAACTCTTACCTCTACGATAGTTGGCGCTGTGACGCCGTTTGACATTTGTCCAACATGCGGTCTGTCGCAGGACCAGTACCACCAGCACTCGCACCCCGCTGAGCTCACCCGCCGCCGGGTGAAGGATTTAGAAGGACAGGTGGATTATCTGAATGAGCAGGCTGCTGAGATGGGTTCGTAATTTTTCTTATTTCCTTCTCAAGGCTGGCTAACAAGTTGTTTAGCGGAGAAACTGGCCGAATACGAAGAGGAATTGCGACGCCTCCGGTCTCAACCCACTACGACCGCCACCTCCACAGCCCCCCGGTCGTCGATGTTCAGTCCGCGGAATAACTCGTCGGTTTCCTCTACCAGTACTTCCTCGAAGGGCGGTCATCCCCTGTCACTTTCGAAATCGCAATCACCGCCCCCACCCCAACAAGCCACGCAAAGCCGTCTATCCTCCCTAGCCTCCCTCCTCCCATACCGCCGACCAAGCACAGCGCAAAAGAGCCACTCGTCGATACCACCGCCGCTACAGCAAACGCAGTCGCCTCCGCTCCAAGACCCTCTACCTCCACGCACCCCAACCCCCCGCCCTTCCTTCGAAGAAGCCCTCGAGCTGCAGAACGCACTGAATCGAGAACAAAGCCTCCGCAAAGAAGCGGAGAACCAGCTATCGCAGGCAAGCACGGAACTAGAGGAGCTGACGGCGCAACTGTTCAGCCAGGCGAACGAGATGGTTGCGCAGGAACGCAAGGCAAGGGCGAAGCTTGAGGAGAGGGTCGCTGTGCTTGAGCGACGGGATATCGAGAAGAGGAACCGCCTAGAGAGGTTAGAAAAGGCGATGGAAAGGGTTGAGAGGATAAGGGCGCTGGTGGGGAGTTGATTTTCTTTCTTGGGAATGATGTGGGCGGAGTCAGATTGCTTCGATTCTTTTCTTGCTTTTTACTATACCCGGACTTGGACTTGGTTTAGCGATTGCTTTGGACTTTTAGGTTGGATATCATACGCTTAGCATGGGCACGAGCATTGGCATTGGCATGGGTTATGATTTGCATGATTACGGTTTGATACATCACCTTGGTTTTTGGATACGAATGTGGATTTGGATTGGCTAGGCGTTTCAATGATTCTGATATTGAGTATCACGATCACAGTCAAGAGCTCTTGAATACCTCTAATCTCAACAAACTGTATAAAATCTAGAGTGTAGACTGCGGATTTACAATCCTGCAAATGATGACATTCGAACCCCACTTCTCCTAGTGTCACCGGGGAAATATATATATCTGTCACATCCCCTCGTTTCAGATGATCTCTACTCTGTACCCTCTCACATAACCATCTAGATCCCAGGGCGATATAGACAACAGCAAAAATGACAATCGGCGTCGCTATAATTGGCAGCGGAATCTTCGCTAAGGAACAACACTTTGTATGAACTTCATCCCCTCATAACAACTCTGGTCCACATCAGCTAACATAGTATACCCCGCGATAGCCCGCAATCCAATCATCGCCTGACCTCTCGCTAAAAGCGATCTACTCGCGGTCTCTGAAATCCGCGCAGGACGTAGCCGGGGTTCTCACCGGGGTTGATCTGTACTCGGATGACTCTGGCGAGGGGAAGGGGTACGATGATTTGCTTAAGAGGGCGGATGTGCAGGCTGTTATTTTGGTGTATGTTCTTCTTTTGCTCTCCTTTGCTAAACTTACCTGTTTGATCACGCTACGCTGCGATGTGCTATCTATAGTTCTATGGAAGCGCAGGAGCTAAGTGTATTGCAACAGTCTCCCCATCCTTGTCCAGCCGGCATATATCAAAGCGGCCCTCTCCGCGGGCAAGCATGTTCTCAGCGAGAAACCGATCGCCAAGGATATCGCTGCTGCGCAAGAGCTTGTAGCTTGGTACACCGACAGTGGCGTCGTCGACAGATCACAGACGCTTTGGGCCGTGGCAGAGAACTACCGCTTCATGAGCAAATGGCTTCGCACGGCCGAGGAGGTGCGGAAGTTAGGCGGGGTTAAGAGCTTCCGGGTATTAGTGCGGAGTAAAGTCCCGACGAACTCGAAGTATTATAGTGAGTCCTCCTTGCCTTGTCCTCAGTGTGGTTAAAGGTGCTGGGTTAACATGGTGACATGTAGACACATCCTGGCGCAAAAGCCCTGAGTACCAAGGTGGATTTGTCCTCGATGGTGGCATCCATACGATTGCCGGGTTGAGGCTTATATTGGGTCGTGGGGATGCGCTTGAGAGCGTCTCTGCGCATACCTGTCTTCAGCAAGAGTATCTCCCGCCGCTCGATACCGTTGATGCAGTCGCGAGGACAAGCTCCGGGGCACAAGGGTCGATTGGTCTCTCGTTTGGGTCTGAATTCAAGGATTTTATGCTGGAGTTTACGTGCGCGAATGGTGTGGTGACGCTCGTTGGTGATACACTGACCGTTTCGGGTGTTGCGACTGAGATCCCCTTCGAAGGGACAGGCGTGAAAGAGGAGGTCAAGGCATTCGGGGCATCGGTTGTTAATGGGAAGCTGGATGAGCGGTTACAGCCGGAGGAAGCGTTAGCTGATCTTGAGATTATTGAAGAGATGATCCAGAGCGGCGAGGGGAAGGGTGAGAAGAAGGTGTTGAAGCTACAGTAGACCCAAACAGCTAGATACGATTTCCAAATATAGTTAGGCCCGGAAATAATAAGCTAATCCCAGAATAGCAAGTAGGGCTAGAGGAAGCCCTATGGTATCACGTGCACACAGCGATCCGACCCTCGCTTAGCGGAGGGCACTAACCGTGTCCCGACTGCGGGCGGCCAACCTCAGCGCGAATTTTCGAGACCGATTCGACCGTTCGACAACTCCAGCGCCAACGGGACAACGACAAGGTAAATTCAGTCTTAAGATAAATGCTGTTAGGTGATTGCTAACTTTATCTCAAGATGGCTCTCGCTAAACCTCATGTCCCCATCGTTAAGAAGCGTATGTCACTACCTATTTTCTCTTGCCTGCCCTGTTCTGGATTGAAGGATTTGGAATGAAAGGGGATAAGAGGAGGATTCGAAAACAAGAGATCGATTATTCGACAGCGGATATCGGATGTGGAATTAGATTGGAATGGATCACGACACCGACAAGAGATTGAGACAGATTTCATCAAACAAGATTATTATGATCAAGTCAACTGATTGATCTCATATACAGGCACTAAGCGCTTCTTCCGCCACCAGTCCGACCGCTTTAAGTGTGTGCCGGAGTCATGGCGCAAGCCTAAGGGAATCGACAACCGTGTCCGCAGACGCTTCAAGTCGAACATCCCTATGCCCTCTGTGCGTTTCCCCGGTTTCCAGTTTTCGAGAATGACTTGAAAAAGACTTATCGGTTGGAAATTAACGGCGCTCGGAACGGTGCTAATACACGGATAGATCGGTTACGGCAGCAACAAGAAGACCAAGCACATGATGCCCTCCGGCCACAAGGCTTTCCTCGTCCACAACACCAAGGACGTTGAGCTCCTCCTCATGCACAACCGCACCTACGCTGCTGAGTGCGTCCCACGCTACCCACATCTCTAACGAACATGAAACTAACAAGTGTAGGATCGCCTCCGCCGTCTCCTCCCGCAAGCGCGTCGACATCGTCGCCAAGGCCAAGGCTCTCGGCGTCAAGGTCACCAACCCCCGTGGCCGTGTCACCACTGAGGCTTAATTGAATCAATTTGAACGAAATGAAAAAAAGCGATCCATAAATGATTCTGGGAATGAATAGCGCGCGGCACTGGACAGGACAGGACTAGTCGACCGGACGGACTGGACTGGACTGGGGTTGGACAAGGGATGGATTAGGTTTTACGAAAGGACTGGGAATGGTTTTTTTTTATATCTGTTGTTATACATACCTTGATTTCTAAACCTACCATCCATCCATTTCAGTTACCTTAACAGTACATGGGACCTGTCGGTGCGGTTTCTACCTACTCGGTATTCCGGCTCTTGGGCTTTACGGAATAGTACTCCGTATATGTAGTACGCTGCGGTGTGGTCTTGCGCCTTGATGGCAATCTGGCAAAAGTTCTGCGCTGTACTGGCTGTTGAGCGAGACTTCTGAATTAGAGGGCCCCTTTTAGGGTAGAATAGAAGTGATAAGAAAGCTGTAGATTGGTCTCAATATGGTTGGTATATTCTATACGAGAAGTCTATCACAATGCACCAAATCCCAACAATATGCAAAACAAACACTTTTATGCCCCATTTCCAGCAGCAGTAGGTTCCTGCTCCTGCTCCTGTCTCTTTTTCGCCGCCGAAATATCAACCAACCCAACCCCTTCCACCAACGCAGTCACCCCATCCTTCTGATCATCATCCCCCCCAATTTCAGGAATAACGCCATCCCCAATAACAACCTCCTCCTCAGACACACTCTCCCACCCAGGGACCTCCCTCGGCCCATCAAGCCCAGCAGGGGGATATCCCCAAGTAGGCATTTTACTCCGATATTTCCACTCGCCCAGCGAATCCGCATATGCAGCGGCGTGCAGGAAGATACCGAGCTCGTGCACACCGGGGTCTGTATACAACTCCGTTCCGCATACATCACATGTTTTCCCCGAGAGCCGCTCGCCTTTGCGTTTGTGGTATGATTCCACGGCGGCTTCGTGCTCCTTGGTCATGATTGCTTCGACGACAGAGGCGTTTGTTCCTGGGGGGAGAAGCGGTGGGGTCGTGAAGTGTGTTCGGTACGAGACTGTATCGGGTAACTCCGTGCGGCCCATTTTCATCAGTTGCTCGATTATCTCGTCGTCCCGGTCAGGAGTTGCATCGTTCTTGCCGAGGTCAGGCCCGAAAACCCGTCTGTTCGAGTAGATCGGGTCATTGCTGATCGGGTGGCCTAGGAACTGCAAATGGACGCGGATTTGGTGCGTCCGGCCTGTAAGCGGGAGGCAGTGGACGATACTGTATCCCTCGCTTTCATTCGCGTACGAGGTCGGAGGTGTCGCTGGCCTTCCTTCTCCTTCTCCCTCCGCCTTAGAGGCATTGGCAACTGGTGAAGCAGGCGGATAATACGACATCCGTTTAAACTTTGTCTTCGCCTCCTTCCCCGTCGCCCGCACGCGATTCAACCCAACCTTCGGATTAACAGACATAATCGGCTGATCGACGACAACGACCCCATCCGGGAACCGACCCTTCACGCGAGCAACGTACTCCTTCTGGACTGTCCTCGCGATAAGCTTCTTGGTCATCATCTCCGCGCCCTTGGATGTCTTCCCGACGAACATAACCCCCGACGTCAGCCGATCGAGTCGATTAGCCGGCCGCGGTATAAACTGAGACCCGTACTTCGTGCGTAGGATCTCGATCACGGAATTGTAATGGTAGCGCCCCGTCGAGTGGACAGGAACGCCGGCGGGCTTGTCGATGACGAGGAGGTCATCGGATTCGTGGATTATGCCGATGTCGTTTCCTGTGACGGGGGGTTCGTGCCGATGGAGAGTGTGAGAGACGACTTCGCCGTTTTTGAGGACCGTGGAGGGGGTCGCGGGTTTACCGTTTACGCAGACCTGGCCACGTTCGAGGGCTTTTTTCTGGTTGCGTTTCTTGTTAGTTTGCATTCATTGAAAAGAGATGGAAGAGCATACATACGTAGTAGTCTGGCTCGCGGTCGCGGAACTCAGAGGTGAATATGTCCACTAGTTCTCTGTTTCGCCACCGCTCTTTGCAGTGTGTGTTGTATGTGTAGTGATATGGGTGGACGCGGCGAAGTCCTCCTTCAAAAAAGTACCGTGTAGGTAGTCCTTCGCAGGGTGTGACAGCGACTTTGGGTGGTTCCTCGACAGGGTCCGGAGGGGTGGCTTGCACCGTGTTTTCGACAGAGACAAGTGACATTATCGGAGCCGGAAATCTACCTCGGCGTGCGAGGTATGCGGCGATTCGAGCAGAGGGAGCCACCGGCGGTTATAAATTATAGAGTAGGTAGAGATTGTGGAGGGGAAGAGGGGCAGCGTCAGGCAAATAATTTTGAAGTCGGTTCCTGACCCCGTCGGAGTTTTTATTTTAGTCCGAACCATTGAACTCTTCTACTTCATACGTATTCTCTCAATTTTCTCAACCACGATAACAATATCACTTTAAGACTATGAGCAACGAAACGGTTCAGGTGACTACGCATATTCAGAAACCGGCGCAAAATACGAAAACTTGTCATCAGGGTCGTACTTCCTCTTCAGCTCCTGCAGCTTCTCGAGTCGCCATGGCTCATATCCATACCAATTCTCTGGACCCTCGTTTCCAGCTGCATAATTAACATATGCATGGAGCTCTTCGGACCCTGACTTTTCAAGAAGGATTCCTCGCAGCATATCCCCGAAAGCTATGGCCTCAATCTCTGTCTCTTCGTCCGTGGAGTTCCAGGTGATGACAGGAGAGATCAGCAAGTCGTCTTGTCGATGGGGGAACGCGGTTGAATCTTCGGGGATGGCCTTGACGCCTTGCGTTGAGTACTGCTCTAGCAATACCATGGATGTCTTGAACGGCGAAGAACCGGAGATACCCTCTGCGAACTTGTCATAAAACTCGCGCAGTGCGTCTCGGTCGTATCGCGGGAACCCAATCGGGAACCGCACTTTGGTCGAACCCCTAACACAGGCTCTCCCGCCTCGCTCTGTGGATATCCACCTGGGTATATCGGTGTAGAGACCTGCTTGAGCGACCAGAGGGGCATCGGGGGAAAGATCGCGGAAGGAGTCTATCAACTCGCGTTCAATGTTGGTAACATTCCGTTGCATGAAGTTGGCCATAATCACAGGCTACAAAGTTAGCTGGGCTCGCGGAAGTATCCATGGCTAGACGTACATTTTCGCTATCAAGCTCTGGATTGTTCAGTATGTATGTCCAAACCAGGAAGTCGGGCGGCTGGTACTCAGCGAGCTCATTGAAGAGACCGGCTAGCTCTTCAACCAGATCACCAGTGAAATAAAGCAGCTCGTATCCCCAAAGGCCATTGTCTGGAACATCGTGAATCTTCGAGGTGACGGAAGTCACAATTCCGAAATTGTGCCCTGCGCCCTGCATTGCCCACCACAGATCGCTCTCTTCGCTTTCTGAGATGTGATGGATTTCGCCGTCAGCCATGGCAACATGCATCGACACAAACTGATCAGATATAAGACCAAACCGGCCTTGCAAAGCACCGTGGCCGCCACCTAGGCCTGGCCCCAAATAACTAGTGCATTCGCAGACACCAGAGACTACATCGTTAGCCCTGTCCACGTTGAAAGATGCATCCGGCTCACCAGTCTGCTTTCCCTCCTTCCAGAGCAACTGTATCAAATCCCCGGACTGGATGCCACCGCCGAATGTAGCCGTCTCACCATCTTCTGCGATACTAAAGGAGTTGAGTTTATGCATCCAAATTTCCAAGCCATGGTCCATTCTTGAGAGAGTTGAAATAGTGCCGTGTCCGCCATTTATCGCGAGGAACGGGAGGCCTGCGGAGTTGGCGAAGCGGATCTACATCGTCAGCCCTAACTTCGATGCCTGTGGTATACTCACTGCCCTGGCCACATCCTCTTCCTCTGCGACCTCCACGACAACAGTAAAGTTTGGTGCATTGAAATCCGACCACCTTTCCGTGGCTACATCAAACCACGCCTCATTAGGGAAGTAAATGTTCGCGTGCTGCGAGAGCATCGTAGTCAATGCGATGCTGGCATTCTGGCGACGGGTGACGACTGCTCGACTTCCTGCTGCGAACCATGCGATTGTACAAGCGAGACCCAACCAGCGAGTTGTCACACGCATGCTGAGAATGGAATTGGACAGAAAGCTGGCTGGCTCCTGTGGTGGTGGTCGGGTCTCAGCTATAAATCAAGGTAGGAATGTACCGGAGTATATTCCTTTTGCTAAATATGCAACATTCTCGATAATCAGGTAATAATAGGCCGCATTCTTACACCAGTATGCATTCCTAGGTCTGGTCGACTGAATTGAGTAAGACTGGATCATTTCTTTGTCTGGTAGTAGTAGTCAGATTTGCTGCCGTCCCTTGGGATACTTCACTCGGAGAAAGAACGATCAAGAAGAGCAGGCGATCTGTTCCTCGGAGGCCTGAGCAACGACACGTCACGAGGTTGTGACTCTTTGTAGTGGTAGCGATTGGTATGCAGGCCAACTGGGCATGAACTCGTGTTTCAAGTTCATGCCGGGTTTGGGGCGTTTTCATCGTTCATATCCATGTTTACCCCTGGTTACAATCTATACTCCGGAGTATATCCCGCATTGCCCTGGATGGAATTCCTGCCCAATGCCGCAACATACATATTTTCTAGGGAATGGACCGAACGACATTAATAGGATACCCCAGACTACTATACAGGAAAAGAAATCTTGAAACCAATTCACGCCCCGAGTCTCGGAGGATAGGGTAACGCTACTGTGGGTATCCTGGACCTCGGCTCAAAAAGCACCGAGGAATTGCAAGTGTTCAACTGCAGCTCTCCGCATCGCATCATATCGCATCACATCGTATCACATCGCATCGCTCCAGCTCACCACTTTCATTGCTTTTCCCTCCTCACATGTCTTGAAAACATCTCGTATCCTGGACTCTGAAACTCAAGTCCCACAAACTCTTTACCAAACCATTCAATCCAATCCACAATGCCCAAAGAAACAGACATCAAGCGCCGCCGCACCCGCGCCGACTACGTTTTCCACCAGACCTACCGAACACGATGGTACACAGATTCCTTTTCTCCCTTCCATACATACAAGACAGCATAATCCCTGAAGATCATAACCAGCTAACCATGCCAACAGGTTCGACAACGACATGTACGCCCACCTAAACAACACCGTCTACGCGCAACTCTTCGACTCAATAATAAACAACTACCTCATATCCAACTGTGGGATGGATCCGTTCTCATACTCTTCTAATTCCAATCCAACCTACACATCAGAGTCAGAACCCAAATCAGCAACACCGAGTCCCAACCCCTCCGGCCAAGTCGCCATAATGGTGAACTCCTACTGCGACTACTTCGCCTCCGTCTCGTACCCCGATATCGTGGAGCTTGGGCTACGGGTGAACAAATTAGGGTCTACGAGCGTGGTATATGAGGTCGGCGTGTTTAAGCAGGGGGATGAGGATGTTAAGGTTGTGGGTGGGTATACGCATGTTTGGTGTGAGAGGGGGCATATGCGGCCTGCGCGGGGGGGAATGGAGGGGGGGATTCGGGAGGCGTTGGGGAGGTTGGTTGTGACTGAGGGGGTTAAGGCGAAGATTTAGGGTTTTATGTCCTTCTTCAAGAAACAGAGATCTCTTGAGTGGAGATTGTTTAGATGTTGTTCGGAGTGGGTAAAGGCCACGATAGTGGGAGATATCAATTAAAAGGCGATAAGGTGTAAAGCTAATCTAATAAAAGGCAACGCTAACATGTAAGGAGATATAGTCTATCGCTTTTCTATCCCAATCCGACGCCATTATTGTAAAGCTGACCGGAATCGTTACGGTTCTAACAAGAGCAAAACGAAACAGATTAAACACGAGAAGGGAAAAAAAAGAAAACAAGAGAACTGTCCGTCCAGACTATTCCAGTCCAGCAGGCGTAGAGATCGACAGGTAACCCATGTCAATGTATTGTCGAAGATGCTAATACATCTTATCAGGGAGGACGGAGACTCGAGAAACATTCGAGCTCGGAGGGAAAGGAACCCTCTGCATCGTCTTGGTCTCTGCATCAAGGGACCAACGTTGGTACGGGCCGGGGATGAACTTCCCCTTTGCATCCCATCCGGCAACATAGGAGTATCCGTCGTCAAGGAGGAAGAACACAAGCTTCTCCGGCTTGCCTCCATCCTGGAGGGTGACGGTGTGCCACTGGCATCGGTCGTCTACCTCATCCTCAAATAGGTACCGATGGAGGATGCGGCAATAGACAACCGGGACTGGAACCTTCTCATCGTGCTCGCTGCCGTCCCGGCAGACAAGGTGCCATCCGTGACTGGGGATGTATTTATAGATGCCGGGGACTGGGGAGTCCCAATGTTCTTCTCTGTGGATAGAGCCCTGGATACGCTGTCCACGCTGGAACCAGTACGTAGGGCAGAAGACGGCCCGAAGGCAGATAAAAAGGTTGGGTGCCATGGTGATAGGTAGGTAGATCGGATCAGAAGACTACCGGTAGTTTCGAATGCGACTACCTCGAGGGCGAATTGAAAGAATTGGACGAGTTGAAAACGGTGGGTATCGTAGGTGTAATAAGAGAAATGAAACGCTCACTTTTCGAAACGCAAAGAATAAAGATAACGAGAACTGAGCTCGGCGAGGTTATATGTCGACGTCCATCTTGAAGGTATGGAATGAAGGTCTTGATATCACGAGACAACAAGAGGTATGTTTGACGGGAAACAGAACCGCTGCAATGCTCACGGTACGCCCGATAACGGTGTTTAGATGCAAGGAAGAGACTGACCACAGCCAAAGAATCGGAACTGTGGTGGGAAGTAGGGGATATAAGGCGAGACCGGGCCGAGTTTGATCGGGACAAGAATGCTGTGGACTTCTTCGGTCTTGGAACTCGGTCTGTTACACAGCCCCAAGAATAGACTGGATGTCAAAGACGTATGAACGACGCACGGTGTCCAGGGATGCAGCTGTTCGTCAGGGGCGCATGATAGGAAGCTGGGAGATAATTGGAGGAGAGGGACGAAGCATGCTGATAGATTTTCAGAAAAAGAAAAGAAAGAAAGAAAGAAAGTCGAGAGTCAGCCTTAAAAGAAGATGGAGCGGTCAGTCTCAGTCTCATGATAAAATCACTGATCAGGTGAATGTGTGGTGGAGGTGAAAATTTGCGGCAAAGTTTGGAACGGGAAGCGACTCCGTTTGGGAAGACCCATCATTCCACCCAGTCCATCTTGACTCCTTGAGCTTCATCTGGCCAATTCCATCGCTGCGAAATGAAATTTAATCAATTGAAAAAGCGAGACCCACTGATCAACAGTTGGATATTTTGTCTACAATCTGTGCCTGGCTGCCTAACGTTAACCTAACCTCCTCGAGTCGATAGTGATATAAACATCCCTCGGAGAACGGAGTCCCTACGGAGCCAGTCCACTGCCTGTGGCACTTGACTTCAGACTGAGACTCGCAGTCCGCTGATCCTTACGCAGTCTCCCGGAAGAGCTCCTGCATTTGAATTATTCTCGGTTACCTGGCGAGTGGCCACAGCTGTCGCCATGTGCCTGTTGGTGCGGCTCGAATTGGTTGGCCAAGGACCCAGGCTGCTGGGATCTGAATGCTAGCTCGATCCTGTCGGAACTGCAAAAGTACGACACACAAGACTCTGGTTGAAAGAAGAATCAATTTTCTATCCTTAGCTTTCTTGGCATCACCTCTCATCAGAGACTCATCCTGCAGGAATGATCCAGCCCTTCACCTTTATCATTCCGTCGTTATTGTGACCGCCAGACCGGCGCCACTGCGCCAGTCCTTTGCCCAGCCCGATTATTTCTCTAAATCGTCTCGGTTGGGTGGCTGATGGTCTGTGCACGTTGCTATCCTGAACCTTGATAGCAAGTGGAGAGCTATTAGCTATCACTCAACCCGAGATCGTCTTGAAGTTGACCAGGGATTCGAAACAACCTTGGCAAGTTACGTCCAACAAACCTGTTTTCGGCCACCTACATTTCCATCACAAAGAAGATCAAAGCTATGGACGCCGGACGGAGCACTGACAACCGAAACACGGCTGACGCAGAATGATGGACTGTCCTCAGATCATCATCCTCCATGCAACTAATGCCTCGAATGCATGCAACGCGATAGTTACTACTGAGTACGCAGATAAGATATGCACGCGGGTTCATTTCATATTGAGAAACTCATGTTTTACTTCGGGTAGACATACAACTTGCGACCACAGCAATACGTTGGCAACTCGAAGTGCAAGTAACTCATGCATGAACCACAGGCCAGCCCAAATGTCTCGATGACTCAATGGTTATGGCGGGGTATCTCACCAGTTTGAGCCAGTCGCTGATACTTGACCGCTTCTCGCAACACCATTCCCTCGTTCAACTGGCTGGTCTCCTTCCTGAAGAGCTCCTGCCACGGCGTTTGGCTTTCTGGAATACGGTACCCCCCTGTGGCCTGTAAGCTATCCCTTCTCTCCTGTAACTCGTCTTCCGAGACAAGGATGTCGACACGTCGTTTGTTGAGGTCGACGCGGAGCCTGTCTCCGTCTCGGAGAAGCGCAAGATTACCGCCAGCTGCTGCCTCAGGGCTTGCGTTGAGGATAGATGGTGACCCGGAAGTTCCCGATTGTCGGCCGTCTCCAATACATGGTAGCGACTTGACCCCCTGTCGCAGGAGGTGACCAGGGGGATGCATGTTCACCACTTCTGCCGCTCCAGGATACCCCAGTGGACCAGTCCCGCGCATCACTAAGATACTCCTATTGTCAATGGGAGTCGAAGGATCCTCCAATCGGCTATTATAGTCCTCGGGCCCGTCAAAACAGACAACCTTGCCTTCAAAAGCATTGAGATCGTCGGGATTTTCCAAAAACGTTTGCCGAAATTGTTTTGATATGACGCAGGTCTTCATGATAGCGGACTTGAATAAGCTTCCTTGGAGATGGACGAACCCCGCATCAGCCATCATGGGCTCATTGAATCTCTTGATGATTCGTCGATCCCAGGTCTGCTGTCCCTTTACATTTTCAGACATGGTACGTCCGTTGCAAGTCAATACGTCCGGGTTCAACATCCCAGCATCCAGCAACTCTGCCATGATAGCCGGAAGCCCACCAGCCCGGTAATATTCCTCACCTAGATACTCTCCCGCTGGTTGCATATTAAGCAAAAGCGGGATGTGGAACCCGATGTTATCCCAGTCATCCAAGGAGATCTCCACACCCATGTGCTTTGCAATCGCGTTGATATGGATCGGAGCATTTGTACTCCCACCTATCGCGGTATTTGCAACGATAACATTCTCAAAAGCCTTGCGCGTCATAATATCGCTGGGCTTTCGATCTGCCTGCACCATTTCGACGATCTGCAATCCTGTTTCATAAGCACATTGCGCTCGTTCGCGATAAGGTGCGGGGATAGCGGCCGAGCCTGGAAGGGCCATTCCGAGTGCTTCCGCTAACGCGTTCATGGTCGACGCTGTGCCCATAGTGTTACAATGCCCTGCTGATGGTGCACTGCGGACGTCAGTCGACAGATACAGTTTTGCTTTACCGACTTACCCTCGTGAGATGTAGTCAACCAGTTCCTCCTCGTTTATCTCGCCAGCGGCATGCATTTCTCGTCCAGCCCACACAATCGTGCCTGAACCAACTAGCTGGCTTTTGAGGTACCCATTGAGCATTGGGCCCACGTTCATACAGATGGCGGGAATGTTCTTGATTGACCTGCGTCAGCATGCCTTTAACGGAAGCTGTTGTCGGGGCTTACCATTGTGGCAGCTGCCATCAAACATGCTGGAGTGGTTTTGTCGCAGCCGGTCAACAATACCACTCCATCCAAAGGGTAACCGTGCAGGATCTCCACAAGGCCGAGATATGACAAGTTTCTGTCGATACACGCAGTTGGCCGCCTCGAGGTCTCTTGAATCGGATGCGTGGGAAATTCAAAGGCGATTCCCCCAGCCGTCCTGATTCCCTCTCGCACCCGCTTCGCCAGCTCTAGATGGTGACGATTGCATGGAGCAATATCCGATCCCGTCTGCGCAATTCCGATGATTGGTTTCCCGGACATGAGCTCCTGTCGCGTGACGCCATAGTTGAGGTACCGTTCAATGTACAGAGCGGTCATCCCCGCATCCCCAGAGTTGAACCAATTGGCCGATCGCAGCTTTCCGGCGGCTCTAGGAGCAGCGGTGACATTTTTTGTCGATGCACGTACTTTTTCCAGCTCGATAGTTCGACTCCGGAGGGCAGCGAGTTCCTTGTCCAAGTCTTCTATGTTGACCGTCCCTGGACTGCCGCTCCCCGCGCAGGCGCAACCTTCGCATTTCGATTGACAAGGCATATTGGCAAGCCCGCTATATAGCTCTATGTTCTCTCAGTATTCGAATTGTTACATATAGGTTGATTCTGGTAGGGCAGCGCTACCTTATTATGTTTAGCTGGAAATGGTGGGGTTCGAATCAATGCCGACGAGACCGGCGAATGTCCGATGGAAAGAAAGCCGTCCCGAGATGCTTGCCGAAAACCAGCTGGAAAATGCGGGAAAGACGACGTTTTAAATGGCGCCTGTCCAGACTTCAGAACCCCAGTGGCTAACCATTCTTTACAGATCAATCCCACAGTTTCCACTCTTTCACCTCGTTCTCGGCTCGGGTTGGTGCAGAAAACCTGGGACTCTGGGACTCTTTCCGAGCCAGACCCCTGTTTGCGGTTCTGCCCCCCACGCTATGCCTTGGCTCTGGAGAAAGCATGGGGGTCATTTGGAGTCGGACACTGATGACCGATCACTCAGCTTCAACAAACAGCCTTGTCTCTTCTACTCCGGAGTACCTACAGGCAACATTCGCCGACGGCTATGCCTGAAATTGCGTGGGACTTTCGATCCTTCTTTAACTTTGAAGAAAAAGCAAATACCCGATCGATCAATCAAAAGACGTTCCAGAAGACAGTCGATCAGTCGAAGTAACGCCACTGAGAGGCTGGAACAAGTGACCTTCAGGTTCCATATGGGGTACTCCGTACAACATGGGGAAGTAGTACCGGGCACAGCAGAAAGAAAAAGCCGCATGTACACCGGAGACTCGACCTGAGCCATTCATCAACTTTTCCCCACGCGACTCGTATACCCGGTGGTCCCCAGACTAGGTCCAAACCGACGTACTCTGTATAATGTCGACTTACAGAATTAACGAAGATAGATAAAACGAGATAGAGAATAGGGAGAGACAGATATAAAAGCCACGGCTCCATTCACCAGATGTACTCCGCTGCAGCCACGATAGCAACTATTAATGGAACCACCCTCCACCCGTATACTGACCCCTGATGACTCAACGGCACACCGAATACAGAACAGGAAAAAGAAACCAGAAGCAGCGCACATGGCTATTCTATGTACCTATCGTTCCTTCCTCCATCTATACGCGCCTTCGTCGGTGGTCATGTCGGGGAAGGAAAGCATGACGGAGGCGGACGGGAAGGAGCGATGAACGTTCGACCATCGCTGCTTCTTATTACAGCCGATCGTCCCTCCCTCTATCAGCGGTTGAATTAGAAGGAAGGTGCGGTGGGACTTTTTCTATGGCTCCTTCCGGCAGTGAACGCTTGCCCGTTGCCATAGCAGATTAGGGCAGCGTGGCAGTGATAGGGAAGGAGCGAATGCTACACCGTTGCTCCTAAGTGGTTTCCCATGCTACAGACCCCTTCTAAATCAGAGAGACTCAAACTGGCTGATATACTAGTCCATTAGGGCCAGCCGAACAATTTTACAGATCTGTGTACCGTTAAAGTGTGGCAAGAACAAGTCAAAGAAGAATGTGGATATGAATTTGCGGAAGCGATCCGTCATTGCATTGATTTCACTTTATGGCTGACTCAGGAATGTGTTCTCCATACACCGTGGTGACACCGCATGTATCCCAATACCTTAAGAAACAGTGCCATTACCAGCCCTCAGACTACATCCTAGCGGTACCCAGTTCCCAGATACCAATCCTTCCAAAATCTTCCTCTGCCTCACGAAGTGCTCTACCAACCTCCCGCCCATTCCTCGCATGCATAAGTCCAAAACTACTTATCAACACATAGTCTATGTCACTGAGAACACTCCGGGACAGGCGTGGCATCATCCAGGGGATATCTTCTTCAACATCTCGCTCAATAACCCGCAAGTCTAGAAGCGGGTGCGTTGCCTGGTTCTGGTTGTTGTGGAGGATGCTCTGCATGTTGTATCTCATCGTTATGAGTGTTATCGTGTATTCTCTTATCAAGGCGCGGGGATCAGTGCTTGACTCGGCTTCGTCCTCCATGGGGTTAGACATAGTGAAGTTGTGAGGGACCGATATAGAAGAGTAAGATCCGGGAAAGAAAGAAATTGAGGATACGTGTAAGAGATAGAATATTTAGGATGAGAAGAAGAAAATGCTCTTATAACCAATCTCCAAATGAGTATGAATCATATTAAAAACTTTGTTTTTAACTTCGATGACTCCCCAGAGCGCATCCTGCTACGCCAACATCTCCGGAATAACAAAATGCACATGTTGCCAGATAGCCTGCCAGTCCAGCAACGGATGAAACGCCGCTTCGTTGAAGTAGAAGTTATGCACCATGTTTTTCTTCATTGTCGTGAGGGTTAGGATGTATTGCATTTTATCGATGTGGTCCTGTTCAATCTGCATGGTAGCTTCGACCGGGCTTCCGATGGAGTAGAGGGAGGTGTTGGTGTTGAATCTTTCTGGCTGTGTCATACTGACGCTGAGTGGGAAGCGTGTGCGTTTCATCGGATTGCGAGCGCGATGTGAAAAAGGGAGAGAGACCTGTAGGTGCAGGTGGGAGAGATGGGGAAGGGGGCGGATGACGTTTATGTAAACAAACTTTGAAGGTTCGAGTGTGATCACAAACTTTGTTCGAATTTTCTTTCCTATTATCGTATGATCATCTAACTCAACACCTTGGAAGGTCTATCCTGAACAGAATCCCCCGCAATGACAACATCCTCATCCTTAAACCGCCTCGCAGACACCCCCCGCTGGAACAAAACATCCATCTCAGCAAACGTCCTCCCCTTCGTCTCGGGCAACCTCCAAAACGCCCAAAGGAACAGAAGTACCGTAATCCCACCCCAGAAGAACCCCGTCCGCCCCTTCCAATCCCACGCCGTCGGGTTCAGCATCCGCGGCACAATCACGCCATTCACAATCATACACAGATTATATACATTCCGCGCCAGTACAATCGTCTTGCCGCGCATCTGCGTCGATGGGATCTCCGCGACGATCGAATAGCACACTGGCCCGATTGTGCAGTCATATGTGAATGTGAAGAGCAGCAGGAGACTGCCGATTGTCCAACTTGCTGCCGTTGTATTGGAGAGGGAGACGAAGCCGACCAGAAAGAGGATGAGGCCTAAACATGCTAGTCCGGAGGCGTATAGACTGCGTCGGCCGAACCGCGACATAAGCACCCAGGAGAGGATTGTCCCGACGATTCCGAAGGCGTATTGGCCGAGACTCATGTTGAAGGATTGCGAGACGTCTAGGCCGGCTTGTTGGTAGAAGTAGGTTGAGTAGCCCATGAATGAGGATCCGCAGAGTGCTTGGATAGCCCAGGTTACACAGGTGATTTCCGTCCTGCGGAGGTTCATTCGCCGGAAACAATCTGTGTATGTATACCTCGAGTGCTGGGTCGATTGGCGGGTCTCGAGGTCTGTCGTGTGCAGGATCAAAGCGAGCGTGTTGTCCAGCTCTTCCGCCTTCTTTTCTTTTGACAGCGAGGAGGAGAGTCGGTCAAGAACGACCCTCGCCTCATCCCTCCTCCCCCGCCTCACAAGCCACCAAGGACTCTCAGGCCCAATCCACACAGCGAGGCCGATAACAGGAAGCCAAACCCACTGCAAGGCAAACGGAATCCGATAACCCCATTCGTCCTTTCTGTGCAGAAAGCCCCGTAGCACCCCCGTCGCAATGAACTGCCCGAGAACCCAACACAGGTTCACATACGTGGTCAGATACCCCCTCAACGCAACAGGACAGATCTCAGCCGCGTACACCGTCGTGATAGTCTGAAAGACACCCCAGGGCACGCCACACAGAATCTCGCCAACAAGCAGCGTCGGCAAATCCCCCGCGAAAAACAACACGGCTATAAACGCCGCGAGGGAACCCGTCGCACAGAGCATGACAGCCCGATACCCGAGTCGCTCGGAGAGGAGGCCCGTCAGGAAGAGACCGAATATTTCGCCGACGTAGGCGCCGTTTGAGAGGCCCGATTGCCATGCTGCGGAGAGTTCTGCCTCCCCTGTCGCGGGTTGTGTGTGCGATCCGGGGGACCCGTACTTCTGGACGAAGGCCGGGAACGCGAAGAAGGATTGCAGCAGGGTCGTGTCGTACCCCTCCATGATTATCGCGAGGGAGAAGAGCATCGACCAGAACACGGCTTTGCGGTAGGTGCGGAGGCCCTGCGTGAAGCTTAAGCTGTGCTCCTGCTCTGTTCCACGACGGGCCTGTTCGAGGTCGAACGTAGCGATCTCGATCTCGGTGCCGTCATTTTTACTACCTCCAGCCATGTCGATAACCTCTCCAGGATTCGTTATAAACTGATCGGGTACCTATGGATAGAAGGGGATGGATGGGTTCAAGGATGGGTTCACAGCATCCACAGCAACGCACTGCACCAGCAATGCAATCTCGGTAATCAAATGCTGTGCTTCTATAGTTGGGCAAGGACCTTAAGGCGTGGGCTTGTTAAGAGGGATCCGAGGACCGAGAAGCGAGGTGGTACAGCTTTCCTAGTCCGAAGATCTCGCCGGAAATCTCGCTATTGTTTAACTTTATTCTTCTTACTTTCTGGTTGAGTGTTCCTAGTCATTGGCTTACTTTCTGGCAGGTTTACATTCAATATCTCTGATATTCTACACAGAAATCATCTCGCAAGCCTGCCTCAACAAGTAAACACAGCGCCCTCCCAACGTCGACAGAACCTCTAAAAGCCCCCTCAAGATCCGCTCAAGATCCAATGGTCCTCTCGTCTGCATCACTGGAAGTAAGTCACACAAGCACTCGCAGATGTCGCACAGCTTTTCGTCCTACACAAATCCCGCAGGTCAGCCTCGACTCCTGGCCAGAAAGTTCAGATTAACACACCAGTATACTACCCCAGACACCCCCCAGCACCGAGCCTGCCCCCACCAGAATCCCGAGAATAGCCTTCCCGATAGATAAAGGCTCATCGAGTCGCCAGTGTGCGTTTTCGTTTGACGCCACGAATTCAGAACAGGATTGTTGCTGAACGCCTAGTTTCCACGTCTTCGCTCGGAGCCATTCCTTCGTAAGCGCATGGTCTAGATTTTGACTCGGGAGACCGGTCTCAGTGCCCATGGCGTCATGGTCATGGTCATGGTCCCGGTCGGCATGCGAAGTGGCAAAACCAAGCGTAATAGGTGTCATGAACCCCCCTGCTGTCCAACACCCCGAGAGATCAACGTCAACGCCCCGGAACAGCGTCACGAGACGAATGAACCCGGGCATAACGCCTTCGTCATCAAATGGACTCGGTAAGCGAGGTGGCTCTAGCCAAGGGCGGAGGGTGATCGGTTTATCGTGGAGGAGGCAGAATGTTCTTACAGTCCACGTTGTTAGCGTAACTCTGTATGTATATATAGAGCCCGGAGACAAGAGAGGTACCTCTCAGCCACGAAAACACTCCAGAATATTCTTCGGTTGAAGTCTGCTTCTCGCGGGTCGAGTCTTCTGTATTCGTCTTCGCGTTGTAGACGGGCTGAGAGGAGGAGGGCGATGCATTCGCGGAGGTACCACCATGCGTGTTTCTCCCGGCGGAGGGTCCAGTATGTCATGAAGAGGAAGAAGGAGGTCAGGAGGGTGTCTCTGCTCGTACTGTTGCTGGCCTCGGCGGTTTGGTCTTGGTTGTGGTCATGTTGGAAATGGACTGAGGGAAGATCGTAGTGGGATCTGGCTTCGAGGGAATCGTGGAGGTACTTCTCACATGCTTGTCCGTGGTTGTTCTCTCCAGGCTGTGTGTCTGTTGAAGAACGACCACTGAGATGTGCGTGTACAGCCGCGCGGAGAGAAGAGAGGAATGCGTATCTCGCCGGACTGTGGCTGTGGCTGTGACTGTGACTGTGGCCGAGACGAACAAGCGAAGAATGAAGAGAGCCATGAACCTCCCGAAGATCAACAATCGGATAAAGGGGATAGAGAGTCTCAGTATAAAAGGCCAAATCATCCCTAAGATCGAGATCTTCGCGACCCAATCCACCACCCCCAACACCCATCCCCGTGCCCCCCATCTCCATCCCAATCCCCAAATCCAAATCCAGATCCAGATCTAAATCCATCCCCTCCCCAACCTCAGAGACAGACCCAGTCCCAGATCCAGATCCAGACCCAGACTCAAAACCCCCCATATGCATAGCCATCCCCATGCCCATCCCCAACCCACTCGCCATACACAAATCTACCCTCGACAGATGCGCCGAACTCGGCGTAGACGTCGACGTAGAGACAGATATCGGCGTAGAAGTGTACGTATAGATACTCGGGTAGCTGTGCACGAATTTCGGGCCCTTTTTTCTGAGCACGTCGGTGTACGTGCATGGCTGGTGCAGACGGCGGCAGCGCGCACAGGGGGCGTGTCGGTCGCATTTCACTTTTCGCTTCCGGCAGATGTCGCAGGATTGCATTTTGTCTTGGTTTTCGTCTTGATTTTCTTCGTCTTGATTTTGCTTCGTGGGTCGGAAGGGAGGGGTTGGGGGGTGGTGGTTGATGGTTGATGGTTGATGGCATAGACAGACATGTGGATATTCTATTATCAAGTGATTCTATCTTTGGTACTCAGTCCCGTCACTTACTCGAGATTGTGTAGGCCGGTTCGAAACTCGCTTGAATTCTCGTTCGTTGTACTACCTACCTACAGGCTGGAATCGAGTATGCAACTTTGACCTCCTAATATATAGCTCAGTTCTTTGTAGATAGTACTGTCACCAATGCTTATCTGATCTCTGCATGAGTTAGTAGGTACGCGTTGAAGTCGCACGTAAGAGCGTAGTTTACTGCAGGATATGCTTACACTAGGTAGATATTAATTTAATGTAGGTTGAATACTCTCGGCAAGTGCTAAACTGCCATCTAAAATCCTACTAACCACCTTCATACTGTGGACGTCTTCACAGCAACCCAATCCAGCCCTAACCCGAATCTCGGTGAGGGGTCCAGACAGACATGGTTATTCCATGTATACCGCCGTCTATCCTTTGGGGATGATCCTTTCTCGAATGATCTACGGCTGCATGGCTAGGTCAGTGGCGCCGGCAGTCGGGTTCAGTTGGGGTTAGGGCTGCGGGGTGCATATGTTATAGATAATGCATACCTTAGCAGTATCTAGTCCTGTGATCGATATCAAACATCCTGGCATTAGTACTGATATCAAATAATTGAATAGATTAACAGCTTTCTAAGACGCTGTAGTGTTGGGTTAACCCCGCTTATCTCCATTCAATATGGTGCATGCCTAGTCAGATATATGAGACATTAACAAGGAACATTTATATCTAGAATCCTCTCGATGATCTCAGTGAGGCTCTAATGCATCGCTCAAATTCAACAGAGAGAATTGTTTGCGGGGTTGTAGACAGGGACCGGGGTGCTCATATAGGTAAACCAAAGCCATAACGCGGGGAAAGTCGGGGTAAGTACGTTCTAGCTTCGTTCCTGATGGTATATATGTATCTCGCTCTATTGTAGGATATAGTTCATCTGGTGATCTGGTCATCTACCAGTTTTCTAGCGTGCCCTAGCCCTAACTAACCCTGTCAAGAGAAACGGGCAAATACCGGTTCACCACGGCATTATCAACTTTCCTACATCATACTACCTAGATAACTTAATTTGTGATAGATTTAGATGAACTGAGTGGCCAATCTGACGCAGGTCCCAGCTTAGCTTCTGGAAATCAAGACGTCTCGAGAAGAATCCTGGCGGCTATCCCATACAATGCAACTAACCCCGCGACGTGAGAATTCCAGACAAGTGGTCAGGCGATGCTCCAACCAGCGATGATTTTCGCCGAAACGGCGAGGGATCTAATCTATTCTCTGGAAAGCTGCTTAGTTGATGCTGTGGTGGTGGTGATTGAGATGTTTGGTGCCTATATAGTAAGCGTAATGCCCGACTAGATTCTCACTCACACCCGCAGAATACTTCTCAGTTCTCAGAGAGAATCGACAGGATGAAGAATATCTTTTCTCGCTGCTGTGCAGCGCTAGCTCTTCTCAGCAATGCCCTTCCTGCCCTCTCCCTACCAAGCTCTGATATCGTTGCTCGCCAGGATACCAACCGATACGTCACAGCGCACTTCATGGTCCGTCCTCTATACCCCCCTTTCTCCCTCTACTAACACAGTAGATACTGCACGCAGGTCGGAATAGTCGAATTCTACACCCTAGACGACTGGAAAACAGACATGAACCTCGCCAAAGAAATCGGCATCGACGCCTTCGCCCTGAACTGCGCAAGCATCGACAAATACACAGACCCGCAACTCGCCCTCGCCTACCAAGCCGCCGAAGAAACAGACTTCAAAGTCTTCATCTCCTTCGACTTCGCATACTGGGGCAACGGCGACACCCCGCGCATCACGTCCATCATGCAGACATACGCCGAGCACCCGGGGCAGTTCCAGTACAACGGCGCAGCCCTGGTGAGTACATTCGTGGGCGACAGTTTCAATTGGACGCCTGTCAAGAGCGCCGTGAGTCACCCGCTCTTTGCGGTTCCCAATCTGCAGGATCCGAACTGGTCGAGCCATGCCAATACGGGGATTGATGGGGCGTTCTCGTGGTATGCGTGGCCGACGGATGGCGGGAATAGTATTATCAAGGGTCCCATGACGACGTTTTGGGATGATAAGTATGTGTCGAATTTGAAGTCGGTTAATAAGGTTTATATGGCTCGTATGTTCCGTTCTATTCTCTGGAAGATAAGACTGCGGTACTGATGAAGTAGCTGTTTCGCCTTGGTTCTCAACACACTTCAACACCAAGAACTGGATTTTTATCTGTGAAGACCAACCACAAGCCCGGTGGCAGCAGATGCTCGACATGCAGCCTGGTCTAATCGAGATTATTTCGTGGAATGGTACCCTCCCTCCCTCCTTCAACCTCTCTATATCAAAGCTAATAAACAGACTATGGCGAATCGCACTATATTGGCCCCTACTCGGAAGCCCACTCCGACGACGGCTCAGCACAATGGACAAAAGACTTCCCACACGACGCCTGGCGCATCATCGCAAAGCCGTACATAGAAGCGTACAAAGCCGGCGAGAAAGAACCCTTCGTCGACTACGAGCAGATCGTCTACTGGTACAGACCAACGCCGAAGGGCGTGCGATGCACAAAAGACCCGCTGGGTCCCCCAAATGGCGTCGATCTCATCTCGGATAGTATCTTCGTGACGACGATGTTGTGGGAGCCTGCGACGTTGACTGTTACGAGTGGGGGGAAGGCGCCGGTGAGTATTGAGGTTGGCGCTGGGATTGTGACGAGTAGTGTTCCTATGGGCGTTGGCTGGCAGCAGTTCTCTGTGAGTCGCGATGGGCAGGAGTTGTTTTCCGGGGAAGGGGGGATGGAGATTGTGGATCATTGTGATTATTATAATTTCAATGTTTATGTTGGGGCGATTTAGGGGTTGACAGCGGTTGTTGGTATGAGCCGCAGCTAGTACTAGGCATATAACCCAGGTAGTATATAGTATAGTATTCTCAAGCTGCGAGTACCTAATATGATTGGTTAATAAGGCATAGTTCAGTGCAGAAAAGTTAGATTAGAGTCACATTCTGCCACGACAGAAATCTTAGTCTTCTCTGCATGACGCAGCATCCTTCATCATCAACATTTCATCCGCGACTTCGAAACAGGCAGCGCAGTCAGGAAATCATGGGCAACGATAAATCCCCCAGTTGCAACAGAAAGAGGCGTCGAACGGAGAGTGAAGCTGAGCCATCCGATTACCTCTACTCCGTCTTAGAGGACTGCTGCCTGGCCCTGACGCCTATGAATACAGACGATGCACACTTCACCATGCCTGCCCAGCCCCGAGTCGATGTAATCCTACATCTAGCGCTAGCTCAAGTAAAGAAAAAGTTGCAAACGAAGTATAATTTGGACAAGTTGACGACGATTTTCTGGAGCTACGAGCAAGTAATAGCGCTAGAAGATCCAGACAATAGCGACAATGTCCTGGACTGCGCACTCGACTACGTTCTATGGTATGAAAACCGGCGAAAGCTCGAAACTAATTGTGTCGTTATCTGCGCGGAGGAGCCGATCACTGGTGCAGAACAATACGCCCCGATTATTGCTGCCATGGGTGAGTTGAATTGAATTATCATTCCTACTGAATTATCATTCCTATTGATGCTAACAGGCCACAGCAATCATCCAGAATAATCGGGTTGAGCGAGGCGTGGATAAGGGGACTTTTGGGATATTTACTGATGGCTTTAAATGGGTGTTCATTCACCTCAATAGTGAAAACAAGGTGGGGATTCTTCTGTTGTTGAGAAGGGAAGCTCATATTGTCTCTTGAATAGTATTCTCTACTCGTGCTGAATTGGACCGACGGCCAGGACCAAGCGATTGTCAACACAGTCAACACAATACTCTTGTTGCGACCATTGTATAATCAATCACCAGGTAACTGGAGGAAGCGCTCGTCAATATGGGATTGGAAAGAATTGAGTTTCCTGTATGAGGGCGAAGTGACTGACAGTTGTACGTATTAAGACCGGTATCTCTTCTTCTAAACACTTGCTCTCTTTTCCTTTCCTTCTTACTACACAGTATTTTCCACTCACTCTCAATTATCCGCCTTCTCACTTTATTCATCCCTTCCTAGCGTCCAACCCAAATACTCACTTCATCACGTACCTTCTTTGACCCTTTTACTCCCCACAGACACTTCCAGCCACAACTCCTCGTTCCGATCCTGCAAGATGTCTTGGTTCCGTACAGTTCACAACAAGTTGAAGGACTCGGCTAAGCACCAGAAGAAGTCCAAGCACTTGAAGAAGACAGACGACACCTCCAGCCTTGCAGCCCCCGTTGACGACAAAACCGACAAGAACCGTGGCAAAAAGCCCGATTCCAAGCCCGATTCCAAGCCCACCGCAAAACCCGCAATGAAAAAACTTCCATCCAAGGCTGTCACGGATCTCACCGACGATGACGTGGAGGACATGTTTGATCTCACTTTTGAGCAAAATCCTGGAGACATCTGGCACCTGAATGCCTCAGATCAGCGTGCTATTCCAGCCCACTTACGTACGTCATACTACGTTTACTATCATTAATCCTGACGGTCTGACACATCATATAGTCGCTATCTTGAGTAATTACGAGCTGGTTTTCGGAAACACCAACAGGAACGAGGCTGTCATCCGCGCCAGATTGAACGTTATACTATTCGCCATCCTCGCCGCGAAGAAAAAGGAAGAGTTCGGTCAGCACGGCAAGGGAAAGGGTGCGAACAAGCGTGTTTCCACCGAGAGTACTGCTTCCTACAAATCCCTTCACTGGGGCCTTGAGACCAGTCTGGCTTACCCTTGGACCCACGAGAATATCAGCAAGGCCCTCCGCGGCAGAATGGATTATTGTTTATGGTACGGTAACCACAAACAGGCCGAGATGAATATGGTTATTGTCGGGGTCAAGAGTAGGGGTAAATCCTCGGAGGGCCTGCACCAGGCACTATCTTATCTATGTAAGTTTGGCTTTCTCACCTTCCTTTGATAATAACGTTTGGATTATTCTAACATGTTGTCCCGGTAGCTATGATCATGCATGCCCGTAGGAGGGCTGGTCGGACCAGCTTTCCCCTTTACGGCATCGCAACCGACAGTTGGTTCTGGACTTTCATTAGACTCGATACCCAGGGAAAGGTAAGATAGCTTTTGCTTTGGCAGAATCATGCATTAACGTGGATAGGTCTCAACCCATACTCTCCACTGGAGGGAGGGGCGTCAAGTCGAAATAGTTTCGCACCTCCATCGTATCATGCAGCGCGCGGCGACTCTTTCCCCGGTCCAGAGCTACGCCCTCAGCCGCGAGCCCACTGTGGAGGAGGCGACCGGGCTCGATCTCTCTGACAAGTCCGATTATTGACGAGTGAGCGGCCGAGTATACCGTGGAGGAACCGGAAGGACTCGATCCTTTTCCCCAAAGATTACCGATGGACGAGGCAGTTTTGAAACATACCGTGACTTTGTCATGTTCGTCGTATGGAATTCATTAAAATGGATGGCTTCATCCTAATCAGCATTAGAATACCATTTCGCAGGGATCAAGTGTCCTTCGCCAATCAGGTGGCCACCGATTATGACTTTCTTTTTTTCTTTGCTTCCTTCGCCTCGGCAGCTGATTTTCGACCGTGGACAAACGCCACCCCTTAATCATTCCCTGCGAATTCTTTCCAATTTGCTCCTGTGACATCTCTAATCATGTCTGCATATCTACTGGATGATGCGGCCGAGGCCAACGATATGAGTAAGATCAAGGCAATCCTAGAGACAGCGCGTACAGATGGAAAGCTTGATTGGAGCCTCCTAGAACCCGCACTTTCTACGAGCACTAAAAAGGGCCATTTGGATGTCATGAGATGTATCCTGGTTGAAGCTACAGCGGTAATCCAGCCCGACAATCTAGTGGCGCCGCTTTTTGAGGCTATTGCCGGCGATCATGTCGGGGCTGTTGAGATTCTGCTCGATTCTGGGGCGCCGTTAGATGCCTTCTACAAAGGCGAGGACCCTGTTACTGCAGCAGCTCGTAGGAATAATTCCCAGGCCCTTGAGATGCTCATTGCTTGGGGGGCAGATGTCAATTCTCCAACCTCCCCAGTCTCAGAGACTGCTCTTCACGTCCTCGCCTTTGACTGTCATTGGCAGGATACGGACGGAAAAGTGCTGGATTTGATTTTCAAGCATTCCCGCTACATTAACATGAAGGACGACTTTGGGGACACACCGTTGCACAAGGCCTGTGGGTGGGGAAAGCGAGACTTTGTCCAGAAACTCCTCCTGAAAGCCGACAGTCGTGCCTGCACGTTTATGGCAACGTTAGACGGCTCAGGCAGGAACGCCCTTCATCTTGCGGTTATGGGAGGATACCACGGGCTCGCTGAGCTGCTTTTAACGCTGGGGGCGCACCCCAACATGCCGGCACGCCCAGATGAATGGGCGCCTCTACATTTCGCCTGTGATTTGGGGCTTGAGGATATTGTTCGACTCTTGTTGAAACATGGAGCGGATCCTAATAAGAAAACATCGCATGGCTCCCTGCCGGCTCACCTTGCGATCCAGTCAGGGAATTCTAATGCGCTAAAGGCTCTTCTGGAGCGACAAGTTCTGGAGATTCGCGACAAGTTTGGGAATCACGCTTTCTTCATGGCAGCGGAGCTTCGACAAAGGGAGATTATGGGATTACTGTCTCCTCCAAGTCTGGCTGGAACACTCTCTGGGGAGGAGACTTTAGCCTGTCAGCTATCGAAAGCAACCATTGTCTCCTTCAGAGAGACCCATGATTGGAGTCCTTGTCTCGAGAAAAAGTCTGTATACGATCTTCTTTACGAGCAGGGTGCCCTTGAAAGCATTTTAGAGGCCAAAAAGAACACTATCAGCTGGATCCATCTACCTGCTAATAACCCTGTTTGGATTGAAGCGCTTTTGATGAACTGGATTATCGGTGCCCGGAATGAGGTGGATGCAAAGGCCATGAAGAAGATACACGATCTCATAACCCATTCTCCCCGGGGCCAGTACCCTCACTCTAGCTTTCAACGACCTACCTGTCAGACACTCGGAAGAACCCTCTGGGCGAGTATACCATATTTGCATTTTGAATCGGACGAACGGTTTCTGGCGATGCAAGATGCGATCCAGCAAGCTCAGAAAGCCCCTCGTATGAACCTGACTAAAACGGAACTCTATCAACTGGACTACACGCTTGATGAGCTGTTGATCCGGGCCTATTTAAATCGAGGCCTGCATGTCCGCGAACTCTCGACCAATACTACTACCCAAACATGGACACCCGGGAACGCGATCAGGACCAGGTCGTTCAGCGCTACCAAGTTCGAAATGGATACCATTTTACCAAGCTCTACATGGTCGATGAGCTGTGGGTGTTGGTTCTCGAGGAAAACGTAGTTGTCACCAGCTTCCCACGACGATGGGAACAACCTAAGCCTGAGCACGACCGCCTCGACATCCTGACCGGAATCATTGACGATGGTAAACAAAGACCAATCCAGTCTGTCCAGGACTTAGTTTCTCGCATCACCGATCGTTGCTGTGGAATCTTTGATAGACACGCGCCAGTTGATAAGGACCTCCAGTTCCTTCCAATGTTTGAAGCCTCCCTGGGATCAGCAGCAAACCGTGAAGCCCATCTCTTCGTGACTCTGCGGGAAGCCTCTTTGGAAGCATCAACATGGCTGATGAGCCAGCGACAAACAGCTGATGACCAGGAGAGGAGAGGCAATCCACGTTTCCTCGATAGGTTCCTCGAATTTGGACCGGAAACTAGCCTACTCTTCGAGCTGAAGGACATCCGTGATGAATTGAACATGATTAGTACCGTGCTAGATCAGCAGCGTATGGTATTAGGGGAGCTTGGATCTCACATATTCCGAGTCTATCGCGAGCCACCCGAATCAAGGTTGACATTCCACCAATTCCAAGAGCAAGACAGAACCATCGAGATTTCCTTGAAAGACCTTCAGAGAATGGATCGACAAGCAGCTCATCTATATGACTCCGTGGCCAGCCTGCTAGATCTTAAACAAAAACACGCAAATCCCTTCGAGGCCCGTCTGGCTCGCGAACAAGCGGCTGGTACAGCGCGCCAGAGCAAAACCATCATAATATTCACTATTGTCACTATCATCTTTCTTCCAATGTCTTTCATTACTTCTTTCTTCACTATCAATGTAGCCGAGTTTTCTAATGCTCAGGGCTCGTCTAGTATGCCGTTGTCATCTGTCTCCAAGTACATCTTTGGTGTTGGTTTGGGGATTTCCATTCCTCTCATCCTGGTTGTTTTAACAGCCCACGACGTTAAGCTTGGCTTTCGTGCACGTCTCCTGCTTTACAGAAACATGCTAATCAGTATGTCTGAATATGGTGCTGCAGTCTCAGTTTTCCTCGCTGCACTGGGTTGGGAATCTCGTCCTCAGTCACCAGGGGACGCCTGTTGAAGTGGATATTATACAGAACCACGCGGCTTATATAGTGACTATTGTCGAGATATTAAAGACCGTGGTCAAATGGCAGTACTACCTTGTACTAAGCTGCCTAGCAGGGTCCTACTAACGGAAGAGTCCGTCTGGATTTCACTACTAACAAGGAGCTACACCTAACCCTTCCAGATAATAGGCTCAGTATATCAACGGCTCTTAAACCTATGTAAACAGCAAGGCTACTTTGCTCGCCAGTAACTCGCTACCTAAGAACCACGCCCGAGTTAGGGCTAAACAGCTAAATCAACCCTCCCAGGCCCATCAAGAGACAAATCCACCGCAAAATCCCTCTTCACCTCCCCAAACACAGTAACAGCCTCAATCCTCAACCCTGTCTGCATCGTAAACACCCCATCAAAACTCAACACCCCCTCCGCGTAAACAAACTCCACCTCCACCGTCCCCTCCTGAACCAACGACTCCCCGTCATCCAAATACAGCTCCCCTTGAGCATTTCCATCAACCCCAGGCGCAATGATGAGTCTGAAATCCTGCCTCCGTAATTCAGCCGTTGTATTCGCGCTCCGTGCTCGCACGGGGACGATCGTTCCCCCGCGCACATGCAACGGGATATCCGTATATCCAACCCCATCAACCCTCACCACCTCGCCCTTCCCCTGCACAGGAATCCCAAAAAACCAGTCATAGAACAGATCATCCGGAAAATAAACATCTACGCCCGTCTCGCCCTCCTGCGTAACGGGACTAACAAGCAACGCATCCCCAAAGAAAAACTGCGTTTCAACACCCGCCGCCCTCGGGTCACCAGGATACACAAAGAAAAGCGGCATAAGCCACGGCTCGCCCGAGAGACTCTGCCGATGGAAGCCTGTGTACATATAATCCAGCAAAGTGTATCGGATCTCGATGGCCTTGCGGGCTGCGGCGGCGACGGTTTCCCAGCGGTAGAACTCCTGGCTTATCATCCCGTATTCGTTGTGGTTTCGGTAGAAGGGGTTGAAGGCCCCCAGCATGGCCCAGCGCGCGCAGAGCTGTTCGGTTGTGTTCTGGGTGAAGCCGCAGACGTCGGAGCCGACCATGGGGATTTGGAAGAGGGAGGAGAAGGTTAGCATTTGGGTGATTGATGTGCGGTATTTGGCCCATGTGCTTGCATTGTCGCCGAGCCTGGTTCCAAGTGTTAGCTTTTGGATTTGTTGGTAACGATAGAGATAGGTACCAGTGAGCAACGTGGGCGCCGGCACCGGCGAATGTACTGCGGGTTATAACGAGGGGTCTCTTTTCCGGCCGTCGATTGAGCATTGCTTCTCTTGACAGGGAGCTCATCACTTATCACGTTAGTGAGTTCAGTATGAAAGAGGGCGAGACATACTAGTTCCATATAGATTATGCGTATCATACTCCGTAAGCCCATTAGCATGAACAAGATCCGTATTAATAGTCTTATTACTCAGAGACCCCGCCGCATTGGCGATCGTATACAGCGGGTCAATCAAGTTGCGGTTCTGGAGACCGAGTTTCTGACCATTCTCATACGCTTGCTGTCGACGGCGGACTGAGCGCTGTTCTTGGGTTGCGGATTGGAATTCCTGGGGGAATCCAGGAAGACTGCTCGGGTTTGGTCGGGAGCTTGGTGGTTCCGGAGGAAGGTTATTCTGCTGTGCGTAGCCCACAGGGTCTGAACAGGGCCAGTCGCAGAAGTTCGCGGCTTCGTTCATGTCAATCCACAAAGCATCGATATCAACCCCGTTCTCGGCGTCGAAGAATATGGCGAATTCGTTGATCCAGTAGTCTGCTGTATTTGGGTGGAACCAGTCAGGGAAGACTGTTGGACCGGGCCAGACGGCGCCTGTTCTTGTTAGATATGGTGATGACTTGGAGTAAAGACATACCCCGGTAAAGCGAACCATCTTGGTTACGCATAAACACATCTCTCTCCAGTCCCCTCGTGAACGGGGCGTCTTCGGAATGAGCAACCGCCGGATCAACCATGACAATGTAGTGTTGATCATTCTGGTGCAGGTAATCCACCAGAGCACGCACACTCTGCAAAGGGAACCGCTGCTGATCCAGAGTAAACACCTTCCTGTGGTCCATGTAATCGATATCAGTCCACATGGTCTCGAGCGGGATACCCGCGTTGCTATAGTTCGCCACGACGGCCGCGACTTCGAAGATATCGCGGTAGCCGTAGCGGCATTGGTGGAACTGATCTTGATTAGTATTGCTTGTAGATGTTAGGGCTCACATACCCCGAATCCCCAATACGGTACCATAGCTGGTAATCCGGCAACCTCTGCATACTGCATGCTCACTTCTTTGGGAGTCGGGCCGGCAAGGAAATAGAAGTCCAGAACACCGCCGAGGAGGTTATACTCCAGGAACTGGTTCCCGTTACCCTGGTCAATTTTGATGTCCATCCCGTTCGAATTCAGGAGAAACACGCCGTGGGTGCCGGTCTCGCGGTGGTCGAGATATAGAGGGTGCGCGCCGTACAGATTTGTCCCGGAGGGGATAGTATACGAATCCCGATTCCAAAGCGTCCGAGTATAGTCTGTCGTATTCAGCCGGAGAGAATCACTGTGTTCTCCGAGTCCGTAGAGATTCGGATTCAGCGGGAGGGATGTGCGCAGATTCACATATTGAGATTGGAAGATAAGACGGCTTCCGGAAGAGTTGAAAATCGGTTCGCCATTGCTAGCTCGCGAGATTACGAAGGAGAAAGGGTTCTCTTCGTAGGAGAATTTCAGCTCTGGGGAGCCTTTATTGTCGTTCTTGCGTGGACGGGGGAAGACTGAGTCCGGAACCTGGTACACGTTTTCGTCGGCGTCGTAGATTATCACATGGAGTCTGTTTTCTGCTTCTTGTTAATCGTGCTAATTATCCAGATAGAAGCGTACCTGTCTCATATTCAACCTCCAGCTTCAGATTCTCGATATCCTGCCCGAACGTGTTACATGCCTCTCCAGCGAGAGTCAAATCCGCCGATAATCCATCTGAGCGCTCCTCGGTATTGACAGCTCTGTATCCAGGACAATGATCCTCTGCAAGGGCCAGAAGCGGCCACAAGAACAAAACCGGTAGAACCATTTTGGTCGGCCTGGTTTTCCAATCAAACTAGACGCGGGCTTGTTCATATTTGTATCCAAATCGAAACAGTCTCGCCCGATTTTTGGGTCAAAGCGAGATGCTGAATGAGCTCCCTTGCGTGGCCCAGCAGTGAGTTCACTAAGCTGCATCTCATTTCCGCCCGGTTGTTCAGTCCGAAATGCGATTATTGGTTGAGTTTTGACAGGTCAAAATTGGACTCGGCGAGAATTCCGGCGAGACGACCCGGATTTTGCTTACTCTTTACAGACGCTGATCTGTCAATAGTATCAATTCACGAGCTATCAAGTACACTGACTCCGGTCAGTCTCATTTCGAATGCAGCTAAATCCCCGCCGTTTGCATGAATTCCAGAGCGAAAATATTAGCGGGCAAGATGAATCCGTACGGATCGCTGTATCCTGAAAGTCCATCTCCGCTCCCTGGGAATAACTCAGAAAGATCAGAAAGATCAGACTCCCTCTCTGCTAGCTGCAAGAATCCCTCTCTCAATTCCTCCCCAGACCATCCACATCGAGTTCGGCAGTCTAAGAAACTGTCGGCCTCGTCACACGGAAACATTTCATCGATGCTAGACACCACTTCAGACACCTGAGAGCATGTGTCGCTCTCAATGTCCAGCAGGGCTCTCCTTGGACTCGGCGTATAATTCAATTGGGCCATACGGTGATGCAGCTTATCGAGTCTCTCCGACTTTCCTCCAGCGACGAGACCGAGCAAGCGCTCCAAATCTACCACTGCATGTCGAGGACCCCAGTCACAGCCATTGTATGTCTTTTCCAGCGACGGTACATATACAAGAACATCTATTAACGAGCTTGCCAGTTGAAAAAGCTTGATCTCCTGTTTCCGTCAGCGGGTTCACCTGCGAGCCCAGAGAGACATACCATTCCATAACCATGCGGGCGGACCGAGTCGAGCGACGCGCCGCATACAAGAGAGAGAAAGTTCTTCGCGACCACAAAAGGATAGCTTGGAGAAAAAAAGGCATTCGACGACTCGGAAGACAGCATAAAATGAGACGCCGCGTACTGCCACAGCAGCGAGCTCAACCAGGCCAGGGTGATCCAAATGTCCACCCGCTGAACCTCATCTATAATCGGGTTCTTCGTCGCTCCAGTTTGAAGAGCCTCCTGGATGTCTGTTATCCTGGCTTTGGTGTATGTCTGATGCGGGGGCGATAAGTATGGTGCTTGGAGAAGAGGGCCGTCGATGCGTGTGAATAGTCGAACGAGGTTGCAAAAGCCGGTCAGTAAGGCTGGATCGGAGTCGCCGTCGTCAACGGGAACCGGTAGGTCATCGATAGTTTGTAGAGTAATGGGGAGGTCATGCTGCATGCAAAAGGTACTGGAAAAATTAGCTGGGATAGCCCTGAATACAGCGTCCACGGGTGTGTCTAGCCTACCGTTCAGTAACCAAAAGAATCCAGTAGACGCGAAGCCTAAGCTGCCGCTCCTCAGCATGCAGCTCTCTAGGAAGCTCCCCGCTTCCCAGTCCAAGGAGGTGGGCGTGCGTGATGGCATCGCGCAGTGCAAACGTCGCCAGCGAGATCTGATCTACATTGGCGTAGTACATGTGCAGGAAGAGAGAAGTGAGGAGAGACTCCACACTAGCACTCCCCTGGTAATCAAAATCAGCTCGAAAGCGCAAGCATTCGCGCACAAAGTCGCTGGAGGTGGCCAGAGAATCGTGCGGCTGAGTGTGGCCAGGAAGGCGCAATTGGGCGAGCGTCGCCGCACACAACGCCGCTGCCAGTGCGTAAGCCTCGATGTTCTCAATATCGCCCAGCTGAGCTTTGAGACTGTTGGTCGACACGATTGGCCACACGGTGTACAGCTGACTTCGGAAGATATCGATGTAGGTGTAGTAAGTCGACAGCGAGATTCTCCGTCGGGCCGGCTGGGGGCTGTCGATCGGCTCAGGAGACGCTGAATTCACGTCCGATGCCGGCAGCGAGCATTCTCTCATTGAGCAGCTCTTCTCGATGCCGAGATTCTTCTGCATGGCCTGAACCCTTGCGTTGGTGGACTTTCGTGGGCCTTTTGGTCCGCGTCGCTTTCGGACCTTTAGATAGGTGCACGATTGCTCCCGCCGCAGACATGTGCTACACGGGTTCTTGCCATCGCATTTAACTCGCCGAAATGAGCATGCGTCGCAGGGGAGGGTGAGGGGCATGCTGAGCAGAGTACAACTCCACGTAACGAGCATATGGAGTCTGAAGCTGCAGGAATCATGGTCTGGTCAAGATGACCACGATGAGGAATCCCATTGCACTAATACTACTGCCATCCCTAGACCGAGTGACGAGGGTGGGCTAGTCTTCGCTCGTATCTTCAGCGCCACAGAGCAGGATTTACAGGGTACCCAACAAGCAGGGTAGTATAGCACTCCTGATCGCCTGGGGCTTGCGGCGTCAACGACCATCGGGACTGTCAGGACTCAGACCTTTAGCGGCCAAGAGAGCGGGGTCGGAGGCAACGCGAATGATAGAACGATAATTCTCCGGTCACTTGCGCCCTGGAAACGTTGTCGAAACTCTGTTCATCTCGCTATTGTGTAACCGCACCCCGGCCCATAGCCCTCAAAAGGCGCGTCCCCCCGAGCCTGGCGTGGTCATTCTCCAAAGTTAATGCAGGCTGATCACCCGGCCAGGACGGGTCCAATGGCGGGGTGATGATATCCAAGGTTAAGCCTGTCTTATACACGGACTTGCTAGAGCAGCTAGGCATCCACATGAGCATCATCGCTTAAAGGCCGTAAATAGCCTCAGACATGCGTCTAGAAAGCCTCTAGAAACTCACAGAAGAAGTTTACTCTTTGTCAGGCCTGTAGTGCGCAGATGATGTCTTGGATATGTGTAACTGAGCGTTTTCTCACCAGGATCGACCTCGATACTAGACTCGATGACTAGCCTCAATGGCATGCAGTAAGCACTTGCCAACGCCTTCTAATTTCACTAAACTGAGTCTTCACTTGGCAGCAGGGTACAGTCACAAGCATGATCCTCAGAAGACACCCGAAGAGGGTTATTGCATTCTAGTATTTGGCCCAGAATTCTTGGCCCGATGTGCATTTTCCTCATCCATATGCCAACACCATTCCCAACTCTTGTTTCAGACTACACTGCAGGATCTTGGGCTGACATGGCTCAGGCAGGCGTGAGTAATTAAACCTTATGCGCGTTTGAGTGGATAATCCCCCTCTTTATGGTTGCAACGGCGACAGAACAAAGCATGAGTCTTGGCTTCGGCAACTCCGTTCATCAATTGTGCCAGATCGGATTGGTGTCTGGAGATATGCACCGGTGTGGTGGATAACACACTCTTCCATTCTATACATGCAGTTCTGCGAGACTATTCCTGCGTATGCACCCCAGTATCTCGGCGGAGTCAACCCATAATAAAACCCGGTATAGTAAGCTCTAGTTTCTACTAGAGCATCCTCCACACCCCAATCAATGGTTCAGATTCCTTTCCCGGTCTAGGGAGAATGAGATAGGTTCCAATGACAACATGAAGCATTCTGACAGATGGCTTACTTTCTTGCCCCGCGTCTTTTCCCACTAAACCTTTACACAGGCCGCGCAATATGGTCTGGATTTAGACCCCAGCCGTCCAGGACCTTAAGTAACACCCTCCCGATCTCCTCTTCTTTCCTGTTTATGGTAGATCAACTGATATCTCGATTCCTACGATGGCCTTCTGGACCATATCCATCCAACGCTGTGGCACCTCATCGGATACCACATGATCTTCATCTCAAATCGATCTGGAAGATCGGAGCCGTGTTGCCAGTGACGCTGCTGTGTCTTCCCCATCTGCATTGGAGAATATTTTCCTTCTCCACTAACCTTAATACCAGGTTTGGGGATTTACCCCGGGATCTGTCTATGGAGCTGTTAGACTTAGATTGGGGAGACATTGTTTGAGCATGTGTCAGTACTTAAATTGGGAATTAGCACGATTGGAGACGTGTACAGAGCAGTAATGGGATTCCCGTCGTCAATATTCCTGCCTGAGCGAAGTCAGTAGGTTACCGGTAGTGGGACCCTAGACTCCATGTGAAGGAAGATTCGGCATATTGAGGATGACCGGTCAGTACGCTCAGACTAGATAGATGAGTGATATTCTAAGTTTAGATCATGTGTCATGTCATCTATCCTGGCAACAGTTGTCACAACATTCATGGTGTTGACCGTTGAATAGTTATGCAGCTTACCTCAGCAATACATACATAAATCACGTGCAACACCCTAGCCAGCAAAACGACGAACCGATTACAGCAATCAGGAACCTGAATCCAAACTGATGGGTTACGGTGTCACTATTTCAAAATGAGTGGAAGCTCACCTCTTCGTAACGATTACAATGCGTTACTGGCGTCCTCCTTGAAAGTGGGTGCCCTGAGTGGTACGTCAACACCAACCCAGAAAATCTCTTGACCGTGGCCGATATTTCGCCTGCACGCAGCTGGAGGGAGAAGATGGTGGCGATTTTTCTAACCAGCCAAACATAACAACACAGGCTCTGCTGGTCTTGTCTATGGAGGCATTTCCGGCGTTATCCGCTCACCTCATCCTGTCATACATTCTATCTCTTGTGGTATCCACTGGTTTGCCTGTGGAACCTCCTTTTGGTGTTAGTTTTGGCCTGTGAACCCCTGAAACTGAAGCCGTCTTATAAATCATTTCAGATTCACGGAGTATTGGATTGACGTTTCTATTTTAGGGTTGAGGAGTAATCTCCTGACGCACTATTATGAGGATAAAGCGACCTCTAAGCAGCGCGGTTATGCTAGTACCGTGTCTGGTGGCGTTGCTGGGGGTGCTGTTACCAGGCTGATGGGTATGATTCCTTCCTTTATGTCTTACTGCTGGAATGTATTTGACTAACTGGACCAGGTGGCCGGCTTATTCCTGGAGTGGTCGTCTTCTCGCTTCTTGGCTATGTTGGACAGATCTCGTATAATGCGATTGATCGATGGCAGCTGGAGAAAGCAAATACGCCGTCCAAGCCGTTTCTGGAGCGCATGGCGCAGTCAAAATGGATTCCGCTCAAGTCTCTCTCTGATGATGAGTACAGGGGAATTTTGAGTGAAAAGGTGCTCAGCATCGAGGCCGAGATTGCGCTGATCGATGATAAGATCGAGGAGCTTGAGAAGGCGAAGCTGGATGCGCCGGTGGTTGAGGGGGTGGGTGGACAGGAGAGCTGATCCGTGATGAGTGTCTGAAGCTGGACTGAAACTCAATAATGTTTGAGATTATGGCACGCGTTTTGGGAGCTTGGAAGCGACAGGAAACGGAATCCGGACGCAGACCAGAGTATGTGCAAGCCCGTTGCAAATGCAAACGCGACAGGATCGTGGGACCGCGGGACCGGGTACCTGACAGATCGGCAGTGGCCTCCGAGCTCTTACGGAGTACACTGGCAGACCTATTGTAAAATATTGTACAGTATTTTGGCTCGGTTTCTGGTCATGCACTCGTAGATAACAAGTCTCGTAAAGGACAGAGTATGGATGCTCATTGCTAAAGCTTGCATGCAGCAGCCAAGCGATCGAGGTCTCGTCGACTTTTTCCGCTTCGAGTTAACTCCTCCATGCACGAAGATTGACGAACTAGTCTATCGATTGTCTGACAGGCTGGTGCAGATTACGGGCATTTTTGTTCATAAAACCTGATTAGTCCATCAAACTCCGCGTCATAAAGATCAATGGTTCGAACTTCGGGTCTGCTGGCGGCTCTAAGCTCAGCTCTAACTCCGGCTGTCTGGTTCACCCTTTCGGACTCCTCCCATTGTTCGCCCTTCGTCCATCCTCAACCTACGGCCCATCCTGCCTTTGATCTCTTCTTTTCTGTTCTTCTCTTGTCGTTAGCTAATTGATTATAATATTTTCGAAGCATGAAGGAGTCGCAGTTGTCCCGCTTCTTCCGCTGCTTTGTCTCCGGTGTGCGTGTCAAGTTCTCCTAATTGAGACTTGTCCTTGAAAGCCCGCGCAGGCCTTGAACGGGGATCTTCTTGTGACGTCGGTTGCACATACACCTGAAAGCGCTTTATCTAGGTTTTATTCTCATCGGCCTCTCTCGATGGTTCCTGCTTCGACGCCCGTTCTCCCCATACAGCAGATCAGTTCAGTTGGTCACGAGCCACGATGACGCTGTTCAACCCAACAACTGTCCTCGTCGGTTTCCTCCTTCTATACCTCTCCTCCTTCCTGATCTTCGCCATCGTCCGTATCGCGACCGGAATCTCCATCCAGCGGATCGGATACTTCTCGCTGCGCCGCATTGCCTACGTTCCTAGGGAGGGGATCCAAATCGAGCTCCGCGGACTCGGACTCTCATTACACCCACCGACATTCGCACAACCGACATGGCTCAGTCTGCGACTGACCGACTTGAAGGTGACGTTGGATCCGTCGGCTTCAATAAAAGGGAGGAATACCGCGGGCAAATCGGATTCCGAGGCGCAGAGCCAGTCCGAGGAGGAACCGAGTCAACGGCAAGATGACACCGCATCCGCGCGCAGGAACAGGACATGGGTCGCTCTCAACCGCGTCAAGGAGCGCGTGAAGCGGCTGCACCGGCAGATTTACTGGTTGAGGTTGGTGGATATTGTCGCTGTCAACACTACCATCAGCTTCGTTGAAGCCGGAACGATCCAGGTCGGCACGTTATCGTTGGGAGTCGATACGAGGCGTAAGATGGTCGATCGAGGGAAGGTGTTTCGCCGCAAGAAGGGCGAGTCTGGCGAGCTGCGTCCTGCGGAATGGATTTTCAACGTGTATAATGTCCTGCTCGCGGTCGATGGTAATGAACCGATTGAATTGTTGGACCATGTTGGGATAAATATCCACGGAATCCTGCACAAGCGCCTTGATGGCTTGAGGGATGCGTCGATCGCGTTCAAGATTGGAAGGATGCACGTCCCTTATGACGATCTGACCCTTCTAGTGCGGCGTATCAAGAAGTCTCGGAAACATTCCGCTCAGGTGGACATCACTGAACTCGATGAGGATATCTCGTTTGCAGACTTGGTGGAAGAGCTGGACAATCCTGGGACCCAAGATGAGGCAATTGTTGAAACTGTTACTGCGTCCAAGGAGTTTGCGGGCTCACTCCTGCGCGGTATTCATGAGATTCAGGTTGCGTTGAGCTTCTTCAGGCTATCTCGGGCGATCCAGTCCCCGTCACCTGGGCAAAGCTCTGTATACTTGAATGTTCTTTCTCACGAGATTGGCGTTGACCTTCACCGGATGGACCAGACGAGCCCGGCGCATCGGATGTATTTCCAGCGGAACGACATTGCTCACCAAGCCCTTCTCGCTGCTATCTCCCTGTCTGTCAGCTTGGACGACAGCCAAGGCGAAACGGACAATATTTTATATATTCCCATGGCTACTACGACTATAAAGACTACGTTACCATCGAAGATTATTAGTACGTTCGACGAGAATAATGCAGACGAGCGAAATACCAACATTCTGTTTGCCAACTTGGTGGTTACGTCTCCTGCGATCGACTTGGAGCCCCACCACGTTTCGCGCCTTTTGAACCTGGCCCAGAACAAGGCTTCTTCATCTCGGGGAAAGAAAAGGGCAAGAGGCCAGTTAATATCCCGCCTACTCCCAAAGGCAAATGTCAAACTCTCCATTCATGAGCCTGTCGTTCGATTTGTTCTTCCTATTCCCGACTCTCCCTCTCCAACTGAAGAGGACTATAACCTTCTCATATCCTCCATCTCTTCTATATCTGTGGATGTCGAATCCTCACATTCAGCAGAGGGAGGGGCCCACTACTCCTTGTCCTCCATATACAGGGTCGCCTCCCACAAATTCTACTACCAAACACCGTGTGGAAGCAAGCATAACCTGTTGACAACAGAAAATATGGAATTGAAGTTCCTCCTGAGCGCATCTCCCGAGGTGTGTGTCATGGCTTCGGGTACCTTGAATACTTTTTCAGCACACATGGTAAACAGCGAAGTAAATCGCGGAATCCGGCAAGTCATCGAGCAATTCCGAGCACAGATTCGCCCGAAGCGGAGATACTCCATGTCGGAGGAGCGGAAGCCCAGCGTTCTGCGCCGCCTTCCTCCGTGGCTGCTCCGGTTCCAATTTGAGGCTACCGGATTCAGCTTGGAGATTGCTGGGATTGATGAAGGCGTGTCGGAAGTGTCACGGGGTGTTTCATTGCAACTCCAGTCCTGGTCAGCTGATTACAGGGCTCAGAAGACGGAACCGAGCGTTGTCAACGTTGCACGTCGACGTACTCCCAGTCACTCCACCATTGGTGACGAGTCGCCGTTCAGATTCACTCCAACATCACCTCCAAGACAGCAAGCTAGAGCAGGGGCTGCAGATGGCAGACGGCTGGCTTTCCACGCACGCGGCTTCGAGGGTTTTGTTATCGAATCCGAGGACTACCTCGAATCCGAATCATTCTTCTCACTACCCCGATTCGAGGTAGCGCTCAGTACGGCGAGCGATCGCTTGGGGCCGATATTCAACATTAACTCTGTCTTAAAGGGAGTTTACATTCAATATTCCCTATACCGATACTACTGTCTCAGTGTTGCCGTGTGCGTTCTTCAAAAAGCCTTCTTGCAGTCTTCGACACCGGAGCAAAATCACGCAAATGACTTCTCATTTCCCTCGTCGCCTCGCCATGCTCCGAAGAGGGGTGAGATTACTGCAGTCGATGTAAAAGCCACTGTTCTTCAGGTGAAGACGTCCATGCCTGCCGACCCACCGATGTTGCTGCAGGTCTACAACCTTAGTGGTGGTTATCATCGCCATGCTGCTCCGTTCGTTCGAGCCCATCTTGTCCGATTACACGCCGAAGCACCTAAACTTCAAGGTGTTTGGGCAAGAATAGTCAGCATGAATAACTTCCGTCTTGATTTACGGAAGATGAGGCTGAAGCAGGGAAATAGCCTGGTAGAGGATAACTCGATCGATATCTGGACGGATTTCATAAGAATAGCCGTGCCGCACCATATGATCATGCATCATATTATCGACAACTTTATCAATACTTCGAAAGCGCTGAAGCAATTGCATCATCGTTTGAAAACCCAGTCATCAGAGTTTGTTTCCGTGCGGGACTCGGAGGGGCCAAAGAAAGTCCCAAAGATCTCATTTCGAAGCAAAGCACTCCTTTTTGAGTTGGAGGACGATGCTTTCGAGTGGAAGCTGGGTTGCATATATCGGACCGGTTTCATTGAACAACGCCAGCGCCAAGCAAGAGAGGATGCGTTCCACCTTAAACGTCAGAAGCTTAAAGAGACTGATCAGCGCCGAGCCTCTTCCAAATTACGTACGAGGTCTAGTCATAGAACGCTCCGCAGCGAACGAGTCAGCCAAGAGACGCGAAGGAGCAAGAGCGCGGACACGAAACCGCGGAATGACACGTCCGATGACGAGCGCGGGCGTAGCAGGAAATTTCGTTACGACAGAGAAGGTGCTACTGCGTTTACTAGTGAAGCCAAGGTTTCTACGGACCTTGCTTGGTATCGCCTCCAGCATTACAATGGCCGAGCTTGGAAAGCCAAGATCGATGCGGCTTTGCAGTTCCAAGGATCCTCGATAAAGGAAGTTCGCAATCTTTTCTCTGGAGCGGACGAACCCCCGGATGATGTGCAAGAAACCGAGACTGTCCTCTCCATTCCAAATAGACCCGGCCTCATGGCAGCGTTGATCAGTGACGTGAACCTGACCATCGATAAGCCGACGTTTCCTATTGAAAACTGCCCGCTTTTCCTTCACAATATTGGCAAAGGCATGCCCATGTCTACTAAGTATGCACTACTGATCCCAATGAGTATCCAGCTGGATATGGGCGAGGCTCGCGTCAATCTGAGAGATTACCCCTTAGATCTTGTGCATATCCCAGCGCTGCGGCCTGGTCAGTCGCCTAGGCTTCCGAGCTCTTCTCTTCGAACAAACTTTGTGATTGCTGAGGAGTACCGCGACTACAAATCTTCAAGACAGGTTAAAGTGGAGCTTGTCCCTTCAAGTGAGCTTTCTGATGGGACAACGAGCCCCCCTTTCTTGCTCGACGTATGGCGTTCTGTCAGCCCAGTCAAGACATACTCGGATCCCGTTCTCGAGATCAACACGAATCTTCCAACAAGCATCTCATGGGGCATGTCCTACCAACCCGTCATTCAGGACATGATGAAGATCATCGAAGGGTTCACGAAAATCGAGATCGACCCATCTGATAGGGTTGGTTTCTGGGATAAGATCCGACTAAGCTTCCATTCCCGCATACGGGTCAAATGGAAGGAGGACGGTGATGTACATCTTCGGCTGAAGGGCTCTCGGGATCCTTACGTGGTCACTGGTTTCGGGTGCGGATTTGTCATGTGCTGGCGCAAGGATGTCCAGTGGAATATCCATACCAGTGACGACCCGATGGAGTTCATGAGCGTCACGAGTGGAGAGTATGTTCTGGCTATTCCGGACTATAACCGAGAGGCCAGACACTTGGCTGAAGCCACCGTCGAAGATCTTGACAATCTTTCGATGTCAAGTGATTTGAAAAACGCGGCTCATTTCAAGAAAGTTATCATGAAATTATCTGGCGATGTTAAATGGGGTGCTGGGTTGGTGTTTGAACGCGATGTCAATGACAATGAGCGTTCGACTGAGTTTAAAAATCACTACGATGTCATTCTTCAGAATCCTCTTCATGTTGATTCTGCCGAGCGAGAGGTAATCACCCTGCAGCGATCCATAAATTCAGAAGCTAACCATGGCCAGGATTACGATGCTTATCGCGGCTTCCGAAGTAACCACATACATCTTTCTGTTGCGATTATTGCTCCTGTGAGCAGGAATTGGAGTGCTAATCATGAACCGCCAACTACGAGCTACAATACAGTTCACTTGACTCCGCGTTTCTTTACCCACTTCTTCAGCTGGTGGTCACTCTTCTCCGGTGTGATGTCTCTGCCTGTTCGACAAGGACGACTTTGGCCCGGTATCACGAAGACAAACAAGAAATTCAACCGTCACTTGGCAACTATCAAATATAAGCTGCTTCTGGCTCCGCTATTTGTCGCCCACATCTACAAGCACAAGGATTGTGAGGATTATGCAGAGGACGTTGTTACCGCTACGGGCATAAAAGTACGGCTGGACAGCTTGAAGTTGGATGTTCATCAAAGACGCGAACAGATCAAGAATCCATCGAAAGGAAGGCTGAAGCAACCCCAGGCAAGTGCGATCCGGATCTACAAGGCGGAGGTGGACTTGCAGGCGGCAGATTTCCGGGCTGTCTCGGCAAGCATCGAAGGGACAAATATGGATGATATCGAAAGGAAGAGGGACGATATACTGTCGTCTTTCCAACAGCCGGTGGCACCGGTAGATCTCTCGAGATTCACAATACCCGATCGTAACCTTGACTGGGTTGATATGGACGACTTTGTTGAACTGGACTGGATACTTCCTCAAGAGTCGAATCCCAGGACGAAGATTCTGCCTTTGGCTTTTACACCGCGGTTCACTTACTTCCGACAGACAGACCACGGACAGATACCGGCAAATCAAACGGGTTATAGTAGCTTTGGAAATGAGGACACGCACGAGTGTGTCATGTCTGAGAGAAATGAGCCCCGTCGAGTGCAGATGGAGTTAATTCGAGACCGGCTTGCCACTGTTGAGGCGAAGATGGAAGACTGTACTCGTGAAATCGGTGAACAGGAGCTACAGATGGCAAAGGATGTTGACCAAGATCCCCAACTGAGGGTTCAACACACCGAATACCTCCGACAGGCGGCTTCACTCGCCCGAAGACGAGCCTTCCTTGCGGCTGGTTTCTCGCGCCTGGAAAGACAACTTCTGCGGAGCAAGAGCACGGAACCGTACCCGAGCGACGCTTCGTCTCGAGCCGAGTTTGATTCGGATTCAACAAGTGACCCCAGGGAAACCGATTTCGATGGATTCTACTCGTCTCCTGATGATGATTTGAACAGCGACTTCAACAACCGATTCATGATTCACAGTATTCAGTTGAAATGGAACAATTCGCTGAGGAATATCATCTTGCGCTATATCCACCAAGTCAGCCAAAGACGTGGATTTGTGTACTACATGTCGCGGCGGGCTGTCAAGTTCATCTTAGATATCGTTGAGGAACAGAGCAAGACCCAAGGGGGTTATTCGAAGATGTTCAAGGGCGGCTCGTCAAGGCGGCCTTCGACGGAGGTTCGTGAAGACGATGATAGCGTAGAAGATCGCATTGAACAACTGCTCCATGATGCCAAGCGCTTCGTCAGTGTGGAAGAGCAAGATGCCCCCGATCAGAAAGATGTTCCGAATGTGAGATCAGATCCAAGTGACAACATCTCGCCCGAATTCACCGCGCAGAATAGTTACCATCTCCGGCTCATTGCACCTCAAATCCAGCTCCAGAGCGAAAAGAACTCCAAGTCAGTTATACTTGTCGCCGCAAAGGGCATGCAGCTTAAGGTGGTCGCTATCATGGATAAAGAGCGTGTCTCGGACGACGTGAGCGGACTTGTTCAGCGCCGATTTACCCTCAATATGGATGGAGCTCAGTTCTTTGTTGCGACGCAGAAGAACCTCATGACGCATTTGCAGTTTTATGCTGGAAATAAATATGGCAATGCGCCCGGGTCTGCATGGCCTCCGTGGTTGACGCTTGAGGCGATGTTTGATTTCGAGCTAAATCCGTTTGGCTTTTCAAGGATTATTCAAAAGACGTCTGCGAGTTTGCGATTCGACAAGTACAATAACCTCCGTTTAAAGTATAACGATGAGGTCGCCAAGGGGCAATCAGATGAGCAGGGGCATTCTGATTGCCAAGAAACTAAGATTGATCAAATCAGCGTCGACTTCCCCCAGTTCCGTGCTATTTGCGACTCTGCCGAGTATTACACGCTGTATATCATTGTCCTCGATTTGCTGCTCTACAGTGAACCTCTTGAGAAGGTCCGCAATGAGCGTCTTGAGAGGATCATGCTTACGTCCGACTTCAGTGATTTGAGAGGCGCTCCGGAGAAGGTATACAAGTTACAGTCCCAGATTCGACAACTAGAGGAGATCAAGGATCATTTCCAACTCCATGCCCAGTATCTGGACAAGCGGGGCTGGGAGGACCGGTTGATTCTGGAGAAGGATATTGCTCGGTGCGAGGATGAGCTGTTCTTCCTGATGAAGGCCATCACATCGTCGCAGAGAAAGGCCGAGCCCACCTCGACAGGAGCGACTGGCCTGTTACGTTGGAATATCTCTGCCACTGAAATTGTTTGGCACTTGATGAAGGACGAGACGGAACCCCTGGTTGAATTCCAGCTGCGGAATGCCGAGTTTGACCGAACTGATAACACCGATGGCTCTAATTACAATCAAGTTTCTGTCGAACGACTCTACGGTTTGAACCTTTTACCAGACGCAGTGTATCCTCAGATCATTGTGCCTTATCTTGACCAGAGCCGGGCTCTAGATGGCCCTGATGACTGCATGATCAAGGTTAAATGGCACATGCTAGAAGCTGTTGCTGGCATTCCTGTGGTCGACGACTTCGAGGTAATGCTGTTTCCTCTCAAGATCCAGCTAGAGCATGAGCTTGGTGAGAAGGTCTTCGAATACATGTTCCCCAACGTTGGCACGACTGCGTTTGAGAACGGTGGATTCTCGCCTATCATGATAAAGAATGTCAAGCCGTTGGAGGATTTCGATTCCGACGATGAATCGCCTTCATCGGCTTCTCCACCTAGTATTCATGATCTCAGTAAAGTTTCACCCGGCGAACAGCCCAACAAGAACCAGAGTGCACTTGAGTTGAGACTACAGCCTACAATGTCTTTGTCTGACAACCCGCGGGTTGAACGTCGAACTACCAAGCTTCATGGTCTTTCAATGACGCCAATTACCAAGAACGATCGCCAACCGACACGGCCCTCCATGGTCAAGAAGAAGTCTGCCGACAGTCTTCGCGTTCTTTCGCGGCAGCCTACGTCACTTTCAAGCACCAGCGTCAACGAAGAAAAGGGCAGGAAATTTGGCCTCGGTATTGTGGGCAATAAAACCGGCAAAAATAGAAAGGGTGTTGATGATTTCGCACAAATGATGGCCCGCGCGTCTAACTACATGACACTTGCTCATGTCAAAGTGCAAGATGTTGTACTCTGCGTCAGCTACAAGGGCAGAGCAGAGCACAACATTGTGGATCTACATGACTTCGTTTTCCGGCTTCCCGTCCTCGAATACAGGAATAAGACCTGGTCAAATCTCGATCTGGCTCTGCGGCTCAAAAAGGACGTCGTCAAGGCTCTTATCTCACACGCACCTGCCATTATAGGCAATAAATTCTCCCATCATCGGCCCTCGAAGCAGCAATTGCGTCGTTACAGGGAATATACTAGTTCGCAGCAGGTCCTGAACCAAGAGTCCGGATCCTCCATCGAGAAGGCCCAGAGTCCGTCCATGGTTAGTGCAGACTCGAGCAGTGGCTACAACTCGGAATCGCAATCGCACCGGTCGTCCCCTCTCGCACGGTCGAACTCTCTAGGCTCTAGCATGTATAGCTCCCAGGATCACAGTGGGATATTCGGGGATTCGCGATCCGCTAGTGAAGTTGACGTGGATGCTCGCTGGGAGGTACGTTTGTTCTATCTGTTTTAAATAAGTGCCCCATTAACTCGATTTAGCAATCACGCCGAGTTGTTAATCCTCCTACACGGCCCATGACCTCGGGAACTACGATTACACGCTCTGAGACATCCCGCAGGATAGATGGATCGGAAGATAGGTATGTAGACCCTTCCATAGACCCATTATAGCAATTCACTGACAAAATAATAGTTCCAAATCGACGATCCGGAGTTTCGGCCGCAAATTGCTTCCTGGTCGGAAGTAATCACTCTCGTCATATCACCCGTTCATTCCTCATCACCTCTATATCCTCCTCTTGATTCATTCTGAAATTCAACATCCGTCATCATGTTTAGATACCCCAGACAAGAAGCCGGTATACAGGCGTCAGGCTCTCGATTTTCGGATCACGATTCGATACTCAACATTCTTCAAGCCCTTCACGTTTCTCGCGCTTCATTAGCGTTGATTTTCTGAAATTCCGTGATTTGTCTTTGTTTAACATGTTTGCTTGGTCTTCCTAGACACAAGTCATCTCACTATATGTATAATTTCTTCATCTTTTGGTGTCATGGTTCGGCGTGCGGCTTCAAAATGATGGTTGTGTTATTTGGATAGATACTAGGGAGGTAGGAGGGAGGTTATATCTTTTGTTACTTGCTGTCTTACTTAGAACATTGATTTTCATCCCTTATTCCCTCGTTTGTATTCTTTTCTTCCATAGTACGGAATTTAGCAGAGAACTAAACATTAGTGTGTTATTCTTATTCAAGCCTGTCAACGAGTTTTGCGCAGAGCGACTACAACCCAACAGTACATACTCCGTACGGAGTATTTCAAAAACAGGAAAGATGACATAAATAACTAGGCAGGAACCTACGGTCGCGCCTTCCTTGATTCGCACATAATTCCTAAGGAAGGTACAGTCGCGGGTTGCTCTTTCCTTGGAGAGGACGTGGCATCTGGAGCTTTGATGCTGGCTCAGGTGGATTTCTTCTTCAGAGCTACGAAGGGAGAGAGAGTAGTCAGGAATGGACGAGGCCAGGGGTCCTTCAGAGACATGGCTTATATACAAAACGCAATTCAAAACACAGTAAGTATACTGAAACAAGAAACAGCAAACTAATGCATGTAACCTAACCTAAAACCATCCACCACCATTCCCGAACAGCCCACCCAGCCTCATCAGGATTACTAGCATCATCATCGTTGTTCGTCCGGTGTATAACTCCAACCTCAACCATCCACTCCAACATAAGTCTTACCTCCCAATCGTCCATAGTCGGCTTCAGCATCCCTGCAATTCCCTTTGCCGTGACCCCCGGCCTCGCCGCAACAGCACCAATAACAGCCACGAGAGCAAGATCCCATAGAAGCTGAATAAATCCACCATGGATATCCATCCAGAGGGGGAATTTTTCGGGGACAGAGAGTGTTTCGGAGATCTGAATAAGAGGCGGACAGGGTGGTTTCGTTATGGCGGTCGAAGATTTCTCTGTAGTCGGGTTTCCTGTAATGTATTGATTCGGTACGGGAAAGACGTCAACCGGGAAGCGGAGTTTATCTTTATCTATCATGCGCGTTAGATAGCCGCCATCTGTGAGGCCGTATTTATCGCGTGGCGGGTCGCGTGGGGATAAGATGATCCGACGCTCTGCGAAGAGGTTGATGAGGGCTAGGATTTCGCCGTCTTCCGCACCATAGGAAACCGTGTGCATGCCGCCGCGGGTGAGCGCCGAGTCGAGGGTATCTGTTTTAAACTTGGCTGCGCGACGAAGTTCGGCGATTTCGATGGGGCGGCGTTTGCTGAGGGTGAATATGAAGTGGTCTGTTATGTCGTAGTTGCGGCCGGGGACAGGGCGGCCTTTAGTACTCTGGGAGATGACGCGCTCTGTCACAAGGGACTGGAGGGCAGTGTTAAGGAGGTTGTCGTTGATGGTTGATAAGACGTGGCGGGCGTCTATAGAGCGGTAGACCTCTGCGGGCGTAAGGGTATTTGCTCGGATCCATGTCTTGACTGTCTTGAGGTAGGAGAGCTCGGATTGACGTTGTGACAGGTGGGTGGGTGGCTTGGGCGGCAGAGGGACAGCATAAGATACGTTCGAGAGCAGCGCTTTCTTGCGGTAGATGGTGACGCTGGGGTTCTGGTAGAACTCATCCAACGAACCTCGTGGTTCTTCGCGGAGCTCAAAGATTTCGTCGAATTGCTCCCTCGTGGCCGGAAGATCCGGGATCTTCTCAAACCTAGGAACATCCAGCGCAACTGTAGCCCACTCAATGACAGCAACCCAATCATATCCCTCTATATCGTTGTAGTTGATTTCGGGGACTTCGTCATTTGCGTATGCGTCGATGAATCGCTCATGAAAGTCGCTCTGCATCTTAGCTACCTGAAGACGGTTTCTGGACAGATAGCTCTTGCCCTTCTCTATTATAGTCTTCGTGTCTTGATCTGGGAAGCAATTTGACACCAAGAGCCAGTCAACCATCCTGCCATCGGAGCCCCCCGCTAGTGAGCGTACGACCACAATTGCCGTTACGAGTTTCTGGAATATCGAGCGTGACAACTGTGAAAAATTACGGTTGCGACGAAGAGGCTTTTGACTTTGCGCAGTGGTGGTATCATGTGCAGGTGCCATCATGTCATTTAATTTCTCTATGCGGCGCTGCTGTGGGGCAGCAGGAGCTGGCAGACGACGTTGGTAGTACAACGGTGTCACGGTGTTGATGGGAGGCGGGCTCAGGGCCCTCTGGGACCTCCGGTCGACATCCGAGACAAATCTCGGTTGAAGCAGTGGCAACGGCGGTGGTACGAAGTCAGGATACTCCTCGTGAACAAATGGTGACGAAGGGGGCTCCTGTTGCCGAGTACGAGTAGCTGGTCCAGGTGTGACTTCCCGTTCATCTTCGCTACCATAAAACCGAATGCCGCCCTCAATTGGGGCACTTTCGAAGTCATCCTGAATTGTCTGGTTGATATAATGAAGGCCTTCGCTTCTCTGTTGTTGGAAGAGTTCTTCATTCTTAAGCTCCCACCGGAGAATCCTATCATTGTCGAGGAAGAAGTTCTTTGACCGTGGATCTGTCTCCTTGGACAACCCCACATAACGTGTCTGTGCCTGGGTAATCAGATCATCTAATGACTGGGGCAAATGAGGATCCGGTTTTGGTAATGTCCGAGGGTGATAATTTCGAGCAACAATGATACCTGAGAGACCTGCATTGGTAGAGAAGGTGCCATTCCCTGGGTTGAAGGACTGCCTCGGGTTCATTAGCATTGCGTATGGTGCCATTGACGATATAGGTAGCTTAGACCGCTTCAATCGGCGAGAACCAGGATCAGTAGTGATGGCCCGGTGTCTCCTCGCTTTTGTAAAGGCATGGTCATCACCGAACATAGAAGTCCCCCCATATGTATCCGCACCGGGCCGCTGTATTGACAGAAGCCTGACAGCACCTGAAGGACGTGTAATCTGCATGCTTTCCCGCATCTTCTGTGTATCCATTCTGCGAAAGAGCGTTCGCTGTATACTTTCCCTTTTTCTCTTCTCAATCGCCGAGACCAACGCCGGCTTTTGATGTAGTTTCACGGTGAGGTCAGCCTCAACAGGAATCTCTGTATTTTGCTTAGCGCCCCTAGGAGTTTGTGCCTGCTTCGTGAGGCTAATATCGACCTCCACGTTCGGCGGAAAGTAGTATCGGCCTCCTTCTGAATCCAAAACCTTCTCCTGCATATCCTTGATAAAAGGGTCATCAGGCGACAGCTCCGGTTTGCAAACTATGGTCTTCGTTACCATTACGCCCTTCCTGTCTTTACCGCAGAATGTTTGTTGCCGGAGTTTGCCAGTGTCTACCAAATTTTTGACGGCTGTCCTGACCGTGCGCATGTCAGGCTTTTCTTTGTATCTGGTCTTCATCCATGCAGTCACGAAAGGATACCAAAGCTCTGGACCTGTACAATAAGCACCCCCAGCTTTCTCCACAATTTCCATAACAATCTTTTTTCTTATGAACGCAACAGAGCCTTTTTGGTCATAGAGCTTTGACCGAGAGCTCCTCACAGTTGATCCTTCGGGGGTCGCAGACACACTAGCTAGGCCAGGCTTGTTGGATAATTCGATAGGCGTGGCAGGTTCCATACTAGAAGTACTAGTGATGAATGCATTATCAAATGCCCTGCCTTGTGCGGCAGTATTTGCTTCTGGGATACGGTTATTTACCGAAGGATTTCCTGGTGTTAAGTTGCTTTCAGTTGGAGCAATACTTTCGGTTGGCGCCAACGAGTTCTCTAGATTTTGCTGGCCTTTGTCGAGGAGTTGTCCTGTGTCATCCCTGGATACCAAAGGCGTTGACGGCTCGGTTCCCACTGGACCTGCAGACTTTTGACGAGTTCTCTTCAATAGCGATTTATTTCCCCTGTCTGCTCTAAGACCGCTTTCTTGCGTCACATCCTTAGCCAGGGAAGTCGAACCTCCTGCGCCTCGTTTTCGCGCGGGCTGCTCAGACCCAGGCGACGCAGCCCTCTTTCTCTTAGTTCGGCTGCTAGACGATTTCGATGGTTCATCTGCTTGTGTCCCCAGTGCTTTCTCATGTGTACCATGTTCGGATTTTTCCTGGGAATCCTCAGGGCCGTCAATCCCACCGAGACGCCGAGACTTTGAAGCTCGTTGAGGCATATCAGTGGGCTCCATACCGGAACTCCTGCGATACGAGGATCTTTTCGTGCCTCTTGTAACACCCCGTCCTTGTGCCCTATCAATATCCATGGAATCACGAACGGGGGCCGGAGAGCTCCGAGGGCTACCCTGAGGAAACCGAGAGGCGCGATTTGACGAGTCGAGATTCTCTTCTCCGAACCACGGAAGGTCTAGCAACTTTGGTAACTTAAATACCGCAAGGCGACTGATGCGCGGCCGCCCTTTGAACTGACCAACCGCCCTCCGTCGTCCTCTTGCTGTAACATAAACTCCAGTAATTGGGCGGTCCATATAATGGATCATCCATTCAGTCCATGTCTCGTCCATCCCCAACGCCTCGAACTTTTCTCTCTCCGACATACCAGAGAAATCCATTGTCTCTAGTTTCGGTTTGTTTGAACCTCTGCAGTATAAAACGTCTGCATTGTCCGCGCTAATGTCAGGCAGTAATCCTTCGTCCTCTAGCTTCAAAGCTCGTCTCCCAGTAGATGCGTCGACGTCTTGTTCTGCGTGGGTGCGGGTGATTCTTATCCCATAATGAATTGCTAAAGGCATTTGGTTAATACAAATAGTAGAAAAACGCGATGGTGCACTTACTATATGTGCCATCTCTTGCTCTGACCGCGCTGAGGTCACTGCTTGAAACGTTGTAGTCCTTTGGTTTCGAAACCAACATACAGTCTAGAAGAGAACTGTCGCCATTCTTGAGCAACTCCTTTCCAGGGGGTATTATCGGTAGTCCGTAGGCATCAAATTGGGCTTTTGCATCCACTGGTGGGACGGACACGCTGTCTGACTTGGTATTCTTTGGGACAAATTCAACCGCTTCCCATGAAGATTCTCCAGCATCGACCAGCTTACCGAAGTGTTTCGTAGTATAATGGACGTAATGGGTAATAGTGCGTCTGAGAGCTGTATCGCGTACAATAGCCAGGTGGCGTAGATGGGGGGGTTGGGACAACTGCCAGCACTCCACCAAACGAGTTAAGGTATTTTCCAGAGGTCGTCGGTAGAACACTCCCAAACAGGACCTGATAACATTCTGCCGCATGCGTTAATTAGGGGCTAATATGGATGGGGTCACGGTAAACTTACAATATTCGTCGCGCCATCGGTCCCGGTTCGGTCGACCGATTCAAAAAGCTGATTGTGCACATTTCGATCAGGGGACCAGAGAGGGAGTATCCTTCCTGACATGTCCACCCCTTGTTCTCCTTCCACTGTTCCGAAATTCCCTGTGGAAGAAGGCTCTTTGGTTGTATCGTCGGCTTCTGCGTCGTCTTCGAATTCTGCATCCTCATCTTCGCCCATTTCTGAGTACAGTTGGTTGCTAAAATCGTGAAACAATTCCACGTCCTTCTCTGATGGGTCACGAAGAAGCATGACACAAGGATGATATTTCTTCATAGTTTTGGCATACTGCGACATTGCTCGCACTCGTTTGAGGACGCCTATACGCTCGAATTTCCGTAGAGCTCGCGAAAGCATTCTCCATCGCCAGCGATCAGAAAACCCCAAGAGCTCCTTGAGGTCAGTGCGGGCGATGATCTTGTGCTCTCGCATGATTTGAAACAAGGTGTCCGTGAACCACCTGAAATCAATCATTGTATCTGGTCCTGCCGCAGAGGTCCCAATGGCAGATGTTTCAGCGGGAAGACCGTCTGGGTTCAGGAACTTGCGTAACGTGCACAAGCTTGTACGAGCAGCTTTAACCTGAATGGCCCTCTTTTCAATGTATCCCTTTTTCTGCAGCGCGTCGGTACGCTTGGGGACTGATCGTTTGTCTTGGCCACTGAGCCTAATCAGCTCCGGCTGAGAGACCCCGCTTGATTTGTGCGATGCAATGATGGAAAGCAAGACGAATTCCGATGGAAGAACTTTGGTTTCATCAGGCCCGTGGCCAGTGATTGAAAGCCAGGTTCGTTCCTCCGAAACAAATACATGGATGGGGCCCCTGGGGGTGGGATCTTCATGCTCCTCTTTCGTATCCTGACGCCTCTCAACATCCTCAAGACTCAAGTCATTCCACTCTCGGTTTTTTCCCACGGAGACTTCAGGGTTCCGCCTAAGCCACTGCCATACTTTCTCTTGAAACCGCCTGTCAACCACATGGCTGCGGTTCGATGCATCTTTTTCAATTCTAGCATAGAATGTATCGATGAGCGAGAGAATGCCTGCAGGAGAGGCTCCTAAGCATATATTAGCTGGCTAATCTAGGAGGAAAAGATAAATGCGTGGGTGTAATATATAAATAAATGCAGCCTTATTGGACGGAAGCAGATGCAGGGATCGTCGTTGGAAGAAAAAGCTTCAATTCACTCACCTTGACTGCCGCAAAGCGCAGTCTCTGCGAGGAGAAAATCGATCAGGTCTCGTAAGCTAGGGGCCATGGTATGTCCATTCTTTTATTAGGTCGATTATAATTTCCCGCACTCAATTAACCACGTATAGGGGCCGTGCGACCTAGCCAGAAAAAAAAGATTTTGTTTTATGTCAAAGAGCGAAAGGCGCGATTCGAACGGGCGTCATGGAAGAAAAGTCGGACGAACATTTGAACATTCATGGTGGGGTATTTGCACGTGACATGTAGGATGCCTCAGGCATTAACGTTACTGTTAAACTATGAAGTTTGAACCATTTCTGGGACACAGTAGAAGTTGAGACTATGTAACCAGCTTGCGGTACTCCAATTATGGGCTGTCATAACAAAATAATCTTGGCAAAGGCGAAACCTTTCCGAGACGATGCGCTTACCAACCGGCTTCCAGAAGGCCTTGCGATTTGCTTGAATCCGGTTAACATGAGACCTCATTGACACCAACCTTGTCGGAGAAACATAGTCAAGGCATTAATGACCTCTAGACTGATCACGGTCCTACTTTGGAGTATGTATGTCGGAGTACTCCATACTAAGGTAATCTTATCCCGTTTTTAGTTTGATCAAGTCAATCTATGCACTGCAGATCGTCCGCTTGGCAGTTCGCGCCTTTTGTACATCTGAACCGGCCCGAGTATCACATGGATCATTGGATACAACTTGGTGCCTTTACCTGTTCTCTATAGAACATTGCCATGATCCTCAAGATACCACAGGAAGATATATACTTATGCAGCATGCTGACAGCCGGACCCGCTACGGATGACATGGTATCTCCGCTGGTTACAATGTTGAGGACTTGGCGTCATAAGTTCATGACTCGGCCGGTCCTGGGCTTAGATCACATTGTTCTCATCAACTTGGCCAACCTGCGTACTCCGGAGTAAGTCACAGGTTTCGGAACTGATGATCAAAATCGATAGATAAGAGTCGATACAAATAGATCTGTTTGTGGCGGAATGTCGGCATTGACATCACCAGGTTACGGTTACGTCAGAAAAGCACAATCAATCAGCAACCTCAGGCTCACCAGTTGAAAAACATGAGCGTCAGCAGATGAAGGCACCTTCTTTCCGTTGCATATTTCCTCCTTTGATCAGATTCTAGTAACTATCTTTGTCCCTTCTGGGACTTCTCCGTCTGTATTATCTTTGTTCAAAGTCCCTGCAGCCCGTAACATGCACGTATCTCTTGAATAAACTCAACCATCGCAACCGACTCACTTTCGCCACGTTTATCGCCTCTGATGGACCCTGAAGCGAATACCACACCCGCTGCCAGTGCTGGTTCATCAGAGCCTCCACCACTCCCATACTCTTTGCGAGATCGGAAAAAATCTATTACATTCTTTTGGACTTTGTTTGTCCTTGATTGTGTTGCCCAACCCCTCGGTCTATATTTCGGGCTGTGGTATGGGACGAATCTGTCGCATAACTTGGGTATGTGCTTGTCACTTCTTTGAAGGTAGTGTTCTCGCTAATTCGATCTGTTCCTTAGTTTTCACAATCGTCACGATATCCTTGGGTGGTATCTCCGTCTTCGAATACTTCTACCGACTTTACCATCTTTTCCGGTCCAATTCTCAAACCCGGCCGTTGAATGCTAGGAAATCATGGGTGCGCATACATATCGGTCCGAGAAGATTCTTGGATGCTAATTTACGTTCAGCTGGACTTCTTCCAAATCAACTTCACGATTGTATGGCTGATACTGGCGGTTGAGCTTATCACGTAAGTCACATGGGCCCATCATACTTTTTGATGCAACTGACATCATCTCAGAGGAACCGTGCCTGAAGAACCGTACGGTAAGAGAAGCATTCAATCAGGTTGACTCTGAACTAACTGGTGGTAGTGAGACTCGTCGCTATGGTCCTTCCGACGGTGATGTTCTATTTTGGAACCGTGTACCTCGCGTTAGATATACTTCGCGCTTGCGGACACAGGGCTCCTTTCCGGATTTCTTCAACTCCTAAAGGAGCGGTCATGCCCACAGCTTTGTATGTTCTGATCGAGGATGTGATTGCGGTGGATGGAGGAGGAGGGCAGATGTACCGATACGCCTTGCGAACACGATACCTATCCAGTCCATATTTTCGTCGGATGCTAGTGCAGATGAATTACTTTTGGGCGGGCGGTGCCATGATCTGGGCCGCTGCCATTACCGCCATGATCTTTACAACTCCCCAGGATGCTGCCTTCGCGGTAAGTCGGGCTTTTCATTTCATAATAGACAAGCAGGGCGCTAATGCAAGGATCCTCACTACAGATAGGTTGGTCAGTACCTTTTGTCTGGGCGGGTCTTTGGACCATTATCACCATACCGTGGGTTCAAAGCGATCTTCGACGCGAAAAGGAAGCGTGGCAGACCGATGGTCATCAAGGAGGCGAGCCATTTACCGACGACATCAATGCTCCTACTGCTAAGACTCGCATTGAATCCATACAGTTCCCGCGTCTCTTCTCTCGAAAGGGGATTCGAAAGGAGAACCAAGTCCAAGAGAAACCGACTTCTCCATCGAACATGTCTCGGGCTTAGAGGATTACTTCAGTACTCTTCCAAACCCCAGGGATAGTGTCTTATGATGTACCGACACTCTTTCCCCATCGGAGAAAAGCCACCTGGCCAGCCCCACTACTGCCTTTTTTACGATATAATTGATGTACAGCAATAGATACCCATGTTTTCTACCATTTGTTCACCATGTATGTAATACGATATGTTCTTCCTTTCTTTGGTTCGCATCTTTCCTATCGAGCGTTCCATTCCTGAATTTGTTGCCGGTTGCCTTTCTTTCGATGTTGAAGGATATATTTAGCTTGTTTGGACGTACAGGCGGAAATATAGAGTGATTTAGTTTTACACTTCAGCTTTTAGGTCGCAGTGCATAAAATCTAACAGGAAGCAAGTTGAAGTCTTTCGGGTATCCCAACTGTAGCTCAGATGCAACAACAGTAAGCCCTGCATCTTTAAACAGCGCCCTGAACTTCTCATCCGTCCTCGTCACACTACTATCCTCGTCATCGTACATATCCTTCCCAGCCCGATCAGTCGACATATTCTCCTTGACAACAAGAATTCCCGTCTCTGTCAGCGCATCCCGACACCGATTAAAGTATTCAACAAGTTGCACATCCGTCACATGTCCCACACAGAACTGCGTCCATATCAAATCATACTGCTTGTCCGGAACCCACGCCTCTATTCCCATAACGTAGATATCTCCTATCCCTGTCACGCGAAATTTCAATTTCCTCTCCTTTATCACATCCGTAAACTTCTCAACTGGCTCCACGGCATCAACCACGTCACATGCAAATCTCAGGAACCCCTCCGTCACTCTTCCCACCCCCGCGCCGCAGTCCGCGGCACGTTTCAGCTTTCCGTCCCTCGTACACCCCGGAACGAGTCGACGGACTTTCCCAAGGAAGTTTTTCGATCCACGGAGATCGATTCGGGTATACCAAGGGTAGTCGCCCAGCGCGGCGAGCATGGCGCCTGAGGTTGCGGGGACGCCATTCCAGTATTCGAGTGAGGCGGCGTGGTTGATGTTCGCATCGGGAGGTGTCTCTCCTGACTCGGAAGAATTCGATTCGGGGGATCCTGCGGACATGTTGGAAGATTTGTGGTGCTGATTGTCCTTCAATTGACTCTTTCTTGATCGACTGACCTCGCCGCTGCTAAGGTTGGAGGGACGATAATATGTTCTGCCTCAGGCGCCGAGAACCATGGGCCTTACATAAAGTTGATCTAACCGAATTAGGCTCACAACGACATCGGAGTCCGGACTGCTACATTTGCCACTCGATTGGCATGTGGTTCAATTACAATGGGTGACTCTCCAGGGGAAGAGCACACTAAGTTCACGCGATGGGCCGTGTCCCATGGAATCAAAATCAAGGGCATTGCTCCAGCCCGGTTTCCAGGACGGCGACTAGGGATGATTGCGACAAGGGCAATTGAAGTGAATATGTTTTCCTTTTGTGTTTCCTTTGTTTTCGAAATAAGAGCTATCTATATGGGTCAATGGGCTTACTGACTGTACCATAGAACAATGAGATCATGCTCTCTGTTCCTTTCTCTCTATTGCTGACAATTGACTCTGTCCCTTCGTCATTTGTGGACAGATTCCCAGAGGGAACATCGATACATGGAATCCCCGCAGCCTTTCTTACGCACGGGCATCCGGCTCTTCTATCAGAGCTAGATGCTTGGCGGGCTGTCTGGCCAGACTGGTCTGAGTTCGAGAACAGTATGCCTGTTTTCTGGCCAGGCCAATTACGTCTCTCAGATTCAGAATCACCAGCGCCAGAGAAGAAAGACAAGCGCAAAAACGCACAAAACACCATTCCACTCCCACCCTCTATATCTGGCCTCTGGAACACATTCGAAAAGCAACCAGTTACCGTCGAATATAAATACGAGACACGGTACCAGAATCTTCTACCCCAAATGGCTAAACGTATAAGAGACGCGTGGGAGCACGTCCTTGTAGCATTTCCGGAGACAGCATGGGAGACTTTTGCGTATAACTGGTCCATTATTAACTCGCGCAGCTTTTATTATATTTCGCCGGGAAAGGACGAGCCGGAGGATTGGAATGATGCAATTGGAATGGTTCCGTATGCGGATTATTTTAATCATATTGATGATGCGGTTTGTCTCTACCTGATTTTGTTACCCGTTTGTTTGAGGGCTTGGTAGGGAGCTAATGGATTTCGGGTCTGTAGGCCTGTGACGTGAGGTTCGACGGTAAGAAGTATACATTCAGGGCTACACGGCGTTATGGTTCGTACATACTCATCTCATCTCAAGTAACTAGTTAGTTGGCAACCCGCTGACAAATTTGGATAGAAAAAGGTGAGGAAGTATCCATGAACTACGGGTCTCATTCAAATGACTTCCTCCTAATGGAATGTATGGCACCTCTCCCTACGCCTCCCTCCGTCTTTCTCCAACCCTAACCACGCTACGCTTGATTGTAGACGGCTTCTGCCTTGACGACAACCCCTCTGACTCGATCTATCTGGATGATATTATCCTTCCAGAACTACTACCGGCCGAGAAGAATGAATTGGCCAAGTATGGTTACTTTGGGTGAGCCTACACTTCTCTTTCTACTCTTCTTCTTCTAACGCTTAAGTCTATTTACTAACACGAGACTTGTCAGCAATTTTGAACTCACATGCTCAGGTCCAAATGAGAATACAACCGCGGCTGCATGTATAAAGTATATGGGTCGGAGAGAATGGACGGATTATGCGGCTGGTAAATCGCAGCGAGGCTTCGATGCAAAGCTCACAGCAGACATGGTGCGCGATTGGGCACAGTCGTATCTGCATGAGTGCCATGTGACCATCGATTCTCTTACGCGATTATCTGAGTCTTCGTCTGAAAAATCAGGTCTTATTGGGACTCAAGATACGAACAAAGACAAGATCAATTTGATATCCTCTCGCTGGAAACAGATCCAGAAGCTTTGTGAGAGTGTGCTAGGGGCTAGTGCTACCTAGGCTAACTTGTATGGTCACGATGGCCCATACTAGAAATATGATCCGTCGTTAAGCAAGGTATCTAGGTATCAAGGTAATGCGAGCACACTATGCGTGGCACAGTAACAACGGAGAGAAGTGAGTACCGCTAGGAATCGGAGACAAGTGTGTATCCCTGGGAGAAGAATATAGGTAACGGGATACAATCCTCACGCCTTTAATGATAGTCCTTGGTTTTGTCTTCGCAGAACTCCCAAAACTGTTTCGCTTTTCCCGTTCCACCGACCTCTTTGGTCCGCATCGCATTCATCAGATGGGGGGCAACAGTGGTATGGATGCGACCCCATGGGATGACATAGCACCCATTATTCTCGAGGTTGATGTCCGGAGAAAGACCGGAGTAGAGCTCCGTGAGGGCAGCCATTCTCGGGCGACGGCGTACCGGAAAAGAGAATGTCTTGGTCCAACCCACATTTTTCAGGAGGTTCGTGTTTGCCGCTCCAGGATTTATGGCGACGCTGATGATACCGTGTTCATGGCCAAATCGGCGTGCAAGCTCCGTTGACAAAAACCAACACCCCACCTTTGAATTGAGGTAGTTGCGCAGAGGGTCCTGAGGTGCATTGCTCAACTCTGTCATGACAATGCCTTCTGGCGGCGAGTTGAGCTCGGCGACTTGGTCACTCAACCAAACTACCCTCACAGACCCTGGCGAGGATTCATTCTGCTGGACAGCTGCATCGAGTAAAGGGAGCATCATTTGCGTGAACAAGAAGGGCCCTAGGCAATTTGTCGCTAGCTGCAGTTCATATCCTTGCTTTGAGGTGCTGCCAATGGGCGGGTGAGCGATGCCAGCGTTGTTCCAAAGGACATCGAGCTTGCATTCCTTCTCTTTGAACGCTTCGGCGGAAGCTTTGATGCTGGCGAGATCGTCTAGGTTGAGAATGAGGTAGTCGATTTGGCCTTCGCGCTCTTTGACGGTTTTGAGTATGTCTTGGACGGCTTTCTTTCCAGTGTCCTCCGAACGGCCTGAGATATAAACGGTACCACCTCGGGCGTAAAGGATCTTAGCGAGTTCGTAACCGATGCCGGAAGTACCGCCAGTGACGAGGAACACCCTGCCTCGCTGGAATGGGATGTCTTTCTCGGTGAAGTTTGGGCTCGGGGGGAAGAATTGCGAGACTTGTGTGAACCGATTGTAGGTGGCCATGTCCAGGGGAGGAGGGGACCCGGAGAGTTCGCCTTCTTTTGTGTACTTCGGAGTAGCGAGGGCCATGGTGAAGAGAAAGAAGTAAGTATGCTGGAAGAAAAGTCAGGGGAGGTCAGCGAGAGAGGCTAACGCGTAGTGGAAGTTGGGGGTGTTACAGTTATCCCCAGGATGTAACAACCTTGGAAGGAAAGCACTCCCTACGGCAGCCACGACTCGGTCCGTGTCAGGGCAAGAAGTAATGGTTGGTCCCAGTCATACCTGCCTTGATGGATACACTTGCCAATTTTACCGATGAGTCGTCGTACAGTTCTGAGAAGAGCGTAACAGATGAGAATGAGACAGTGAGACAGACTTACTGGACTATATAGGGCAAGCGAATCTGCGAGTTGCAGCGCTGAAGGTACGATACCTCATCGCAGTCTCTGTTGGGTTACTCCCACGCATGCAAACGACTCGAAGATTCCCAGCCTGGCACCTGCACCGATGCCCATTGCCCGAAACAGGCTAGTCTGGTCACATCCCACAACTTCTCTATCTCAGAGCGCTTCCACTTCAACTCTGTGCTCTTACATCTTCATCTTGCTGCATGTCACCTGCTGCTGTCAGTGATGGTCATATGGTTTCACCGTTATTGGCAGGCTCTGCTCGAACCGTGTAGTAAACGTATATTCTACCTACGCAACAAGGCTCGCTCTGTATCACAGCTTCTGGCTTCTTTTCTTCCTAGCAGGGTTACTCTGGCTCCCTCTTCCAGTGTATCGCATTCATAAGTATCCACCCGCTCACACCTTGCCCAGTCGGACCTTTAAGCTATCTTCAACACGCTGTTTGACCCAAGAATAGGGCTTATTTGTCAAACTGGCTCCCGTCTCAATCAACATGCTAAATAACCACAGACAAAGATCTCTGATATGAACTGAGTCTAGTGAATGAGCACCCGGAACCCTTTACTCTTTATTGCTGGTAGCGGAACTATGAAATCATGCACGAGCGTTACATCACTTTCATCCGTTTCGAAAAGCTCGAGCCTCGGGCCACCAGGTCTATAAAGGACGGCAAGGCACAAAGTCATCTCTGCCATTGCTAAACTGCTCAATAATTAGCCAGCGCCACAACAGACAAAGCATACGGAGCGGCATACTTCAGTCCCAAACAATTCCTGGACCCGCGGGTGAACGGGACATAGTTCCGATTCATGGCCGGGGTTATCCTCCCCAGCCAACGCTCAGGGTTGAAATTGTGAGGCTCTGGATAGACCGTCGGGTCTGAATGCATGAAGTATGTTGACATACCCACAGGAACCTACAGGATTAGAGCCGAGCCGATAGAGATCCCCGAAAGACTTACTCCTGCCGGGATTGAATAGTTCTTGTACTGGATGGGCACGTCAGGTGAGACGCGAGGTAACCGGTGCATTATTCCGGGACTCATACTTCCCCAGTCTCAGCCTCTTGCGTTTTAAACGGAATGGTGAGCTTACCGAAGAGACTCTTTGATGATGGCCTGCAGGTATGACAATTTTTCGAGATCTGCCCATGTTGGCACATGCTGTGGCCAGTGTGCCATGATGTCCTTGAGTTCAGCTTGCAGCCTAGCGCGGATTTCGGGACGGGACAGAATGTAAAAAGAGGCGAATCCAATGGTTCTGGCAGTGGTCGCTGACCCGGCCCCTAAAAGTACTTGGGCCTCTTTTGCGAGACGCTCAGGCGATCGTTCCGACTCGGGCATGTCACCATAAGCCACGTCTTGAAACAACGAAGTTGACGTGTTCGCGCGTCGCTTGTTATCAGCAGACTTAGATTCATTGAATATTCTGGCTATGTTCTTTTGAACCCCCTGAAGAGCGGGGAGTCAACGATATACCGTCATAGGTGTCATGTGTACGTACTGTTTTGAATCTGTTCATGACATGGCCCGCCGGGAAGGCCCAAAGAAGGAATGTCTCAGGAAGGACACTTGCCATGCTTGAAATACTCAGTAAGGCCTATAATATGATGAGACTCGCATGAGCTTACTGCACTATCCAGGGAAATGCCATGAAAATAGGTATACCGCGAACTAATCCATCGCCGACATTACACCTATGGCAGTCAGCTTATCACCCGCGATATGGTGTTTCAGGCAAGAACTTACCAACCTGGATCAAAGTCTGGATGGTCAAGAAATTGACCTTTGTCACGCGCATCACCCAAGCATATAGTAGCGATAATATCGCTAGCATAGGCATTGCAGGCGTGGTCGAAGCGGACAACGGTATTCTTCCCCTCAAGGGCCAGAAAGCAGCGCTCGAGCTTCAGAACCGCCTCTGCCAGCATAGGCTGGAGCTTTTGAATGCTCATACGTGAGAAGAAGGGCTCCAAAGGCTTTCTCCGTTTGCGGTGAAGGTCATGGTCCACCGTGAGCAAATGAGAGCCTATACAATCAGCCTATTGGCATTTCTTTCCAGAAAAGCTTTCCTCCTTGAAAGTACATACCATCTAAGTCCAGCCCATGGGCAAAATCATCATATTGATTGGTCCGACGCTTGCTCTCGGTGACATAAATTTCGTTGTAGAACTCCGCGTCATTGATAGAGAGTTCGGTAGGGTTGACGCGGATAATAGGGCCTGCGGTTCAAGAGTCAGTTACCCCGGCATCGAAATAATGGTAATCGCAGAAGTAGGAAGTCCAGGGAGTCTTACCATGCTGCTGGTGCATACGCTCAATCTCCCAGAGATACTTTCCTTCCTTCCAAATATCAAAATAAGATTCATACCACCCTGTCGCAGCAGCCCACTTTGAGCCGGGAAACTTGGACAGCGGCGAAAAGTACAGACGATAGATTACCAGGGTGAAATTATAGACCAGGGCAACCACCGCTAGAGCCACCAGAATGGAGGGAAGTGTTGCGACAGCCATGCTCCACGGAATGTTATTCTTCTGAGGAAGAAAGGTACGAAGAGAGAAAGAGTAGGAGGGCGTCACTGCACCGGAAAGCAGTGGTATATGTATTTTTAATCCTGGCTCAAGAGCGATACGTTTCACGGGCAATTGTCGCCCAACGCTTCTCGTTCCCCGTCTGACAAAGGCTGGGCTGAGTTACCTTAAGTCTGGGAAAATCGAGAAAGCAGCCAAGGCACGGTCGGGACTGCGTTTGCTCTTGGGTCCGGCTCAGAGCTGAGCTTGACTGGTGTGAGTTTCAACTCCAGGACAGGAAAGCAGACCGGAAAGAGCGGCTCAGCAGGAGTACTGCAGCGACTGCACTGATATGGTATCGTTATCTCGGAGCAAGCAGGTTACACAATTCGTTAACAGTGCTAAACGGTCATAACCATCGGACTGGTTGATACTCCGTACAGACCTGGTACATCCGTTTCTAGTAGGCTACGTGCGTGTAGCTAACACAGGCTTCTTCTGCCCTCCTTTCCCCTGTGCATTTCATAACAACCAGCAAGTCACCACCTGACCGGTATCCCTTCTACCCCATACAAAGGCCCTGTGGTCAATCCGCAATTGTCAGGTGATCGATGTATTGCATCTTATCTTAACCTTAGCAAATCCCAACCCTCCAGTGACAACAACATTCCCTGCCTCGACCTGCAGCCACAATAACCGAAGACGGAGAACCTCCGAGGAATCGGAAATCTTCCAAATGGGATTTCTAGAAGAGGAGATGGCCGAGAAGAACTGGTGATTTTAATCGCACACGTCATGTTCGTGAACGGGGTTTACCCAGTGCGCTTCTAGATGCTCGGGAGAAGCCAACATATGTACAAGAGAGAAGGCATTAAGCTGCCAGCCTGCATAGATGAGATTGTATAAATCTCATATAGATCTTGAGAGATATAAGTATTCCAGCTAGCCTCTTCAAGTAAATATCATAAACGCCCGCCGCTATCCTTTCCATTCTAATAGCCAAGAGAAAAAAAAAAACCATAGCAAAGTGAAATATCAAGTCTAGTCCTCGACGTTGACGACGCGCCGTAAGATCATCAAGATCAACGCAACCAATACGCCAAATATCGCCCGGTCCAGCCATGCGCTATCTTGTGAGACTGGTGGGGCCTGTGTTGCTGCTATCGTCCGAGTCGGTGTGGGTTGTGGCTGCTGCAGAAGTCGGGGTTGCGGTGCGGATCCGGATGGGGCCGTGGCCGGGGATGAAAGCGACGTGGAGACTGCAGCTGCGAGTGGTTGTTGTATCGTTGTAGCTGGTGATTGAAGTATAGGTACACGCTGCACAGATGAAGTATTCTCTGTAGTTCTCGTCGTAGACTCCGTAGGTGCTGTAGGATTTGCTTCCAGCCCGGTGAAAGTCGGATCTGGAGGTGCAGCTGATTCTGACGTTGATGTCTTTACCTCTGTCTCCGCCTCTGTGTTCCCTTCCGCTTCTTTCCCCTTCTTAACACCAATCCTTAGTCCCTCCGGCACCCCTTCAACCTCCTCCTCCTTCCCTACATCAACCCCAACCTCCACACAGTAAGCCCTCCACTCGTCTAACAGGTCCCCATTACTTTTCGTCTTCCCATCCGCCGAACCCTTGCTACAAACATCACAACACCACGTCCGACTCTGCACCGCCCACTCCCGCTTAATCTTGTCACTAATCCTATCCAACCCTCCAACCTGCCCGGCCGCCTCCCCATCCATAAAACTCCGTATGGCAATCAACGACGTTCGAATCCCCCACGCCGGCTGCCATGACTCTTCATGGTGGCCCGAGATACTAAGACAGATCTCGCGGTTGACTTCGAAGCGGCCCGAGGGGGTCAGGAAGCGGAAGGACGGCGGGCGAAGCGGGTAGGCTGCCGGGAGGACAATGCGGCCGTGGTAGATTCCGCCGGCGTAGGGGGATGGAGCCGGCGGGCCGGAGAGGGTGAAATGCCAGTCGTAGAGGTTTGAGTCGGAGACTGGGCCTGCGTGGAAGTGGGGGGAGGGGGTGGAGGAGAGTTCGGAGGCTTCGCGCATTAGGCGGCGGAGAGAGGGGGAGCGGGACATCTTGACTAGGTTGTTTTAATGGCGGGCTTGTTGGATGAGGGTGTTTTTGGAGGTGCTTGTGACGATGCGGCGAGTGTAAGTTGGCCTTGAAGCTTCGGGTATGGATCTGCTGGTATGTTCTTGGTACGGTTGAAACAGAGTGTGGAAATAGTAACTAGGAATTTGGTATAGCTCCGTAGACCAGCTAGGATAGGCAAATTTACACGAGAGTTAACAGAGCGAGTGCTCGATGAGGTGGATGGAAGAAAGATGGACTCGAGATGCGATGACTGAAACAGTTATCTGTCATTCATGCCTGAATTCTCAGGCCCCTATTACTACAAGCTTATCCGAATGCCCCAACGCCTGCAACAAATACATACAATGCTTAATCCCAATCACGCCAGTCATCTGTTCCCTGTTTTCGACTCTCGTTCCATTGACTGTGTCCTAATTCAAAGTCACGGTTCTCGTCGAAATCATCTCCGTAGTCGGTCTCACCTGGACGCGGTCGCGGAGACATCGGAGGTAGCGTCTTCATAGAAACTCCGGTAGTCGGCCTCTCCGGAGTGCGTAAGCCATTCAAAGGCTGGTCCGGTGTCCAGTTCGGAGGCATATCTGAGCCGGTCCAGCTGCGGCTGTTGTTCATGTTCCGCATATACAAATTTCTGTCAAACTCTCGTTGCTCTGCTATAGCTTGTTCCCGTCGCTGACGTGTTCGCTCTTGTGCTTCCAAGAACTTCGGACTTGCCTCCCAGATCCATCCATCGCCTGTCGTCGTGGCCAAAGGGACTGGCCAAAGGAGAGGTCGCTCGCCGAAGAGATGTAGCAGATTCCGTCGCCAGCCTAAATCAAACGCATTGGGCATTTTCTCATTGTCCTGGTCCGCTAGATAGTCCTCGTATCGGTCATGTTCACGCTGGCGTTCTAGATCGGCGTACGAGCGAGATAACGCTTGCTGCGCGGGTGTCATATTCTCGACCCCGGAGTTGAGGTTGATATCCTCGCCCTCTTCCGGCCGGGTAACCCCGGGGATAGCATTTGCGTGTGCATCTAGAATTTGATTGCCGTAGCTCTGTAGCCGGCCACCAAAGCTGTCTGCGTTCTCGTCGCCATGCTGAGTATCGTTATTACCTAGTACGCCTTCGTAACGGCGGCGATCCAGCGCCCTCCGCACCGGAGAGACGTAACGAGTCCTCTCCAAACACTCTATCGTAGTCTGGCCACGGACGGCAAGACTAATATGCCATGCCGTGAAACCCGTCAAAACCAACCCGATAATACCTCCTAGGATAGAGAGCAACACCACATTCACAGGCAAGATACCATCCATATAGTGCTGCTCGCTGAACACCTCTGTCCATATCCATATAGCCGACACAGCAAAGTCCACCCAGCAAAATAACGATGTGTAGATGAGGAAAAGGAGAAACGCTTTGTAGTTGTGAAGTCCGACGCATGTCGCGAGCCACGGACAGTGATGATCCATCTTCAGCACGCATCGCTTACATGTCGAGCAATGGTGCGCTCGATCCGGCTTTGGGCACTGGCATTTCTTGCAAAACCGAGAGCCACCGGTAGAGTTCACTGTGTAGGAGGTATATTCAGGCATTTCGGTTATCGGCAACGCGCTGTAATTATGCCGGCTGTTTTCGCGTCCTTTGCTCCCGAGAGGCGACCCGGGATCGGTGAAAACGGCAGTGGTGTATGAGAAATTTAGACAGAGGTAGAGGACGACCCCGAGCGTTGAGCTTGGTAAGCCTGCAATATGGAAGAAACATCAGCAACAGACAAACCACGTAGGCTATATCCAAGCATACCAAGCCAAGCACTGCTCGTAGGCCTTAAGCCTACACTGGCTTCAACGTAGACGGCCCATGTCGTCAAACCATATACAAATGTTAAGGGGAAGTATGTCGCGGCCGCGCAGCAGTATCGTTCGCAGCGCAGAGCCCATGCCTTGGGCCGGCGCTTCGGGAAGGATGGTGATGAAGGAGTTGACATTGCCAGCGTGGCCATCGCAAATCGACACAGTTCGGATTGTAAAAAGAGCGTACAATTAAGTTCATAGAGCGAGCGATATCATTGCGAAGACTGTATACTCGGATCTGCGGGGATGGAGGGAACGGCCGAAGGGGATGACGGAAGACCGCAGCACGGAATACCAATACAGATATACGGGATCGTTGTACAAGAGACGGAGGCTGTACTGCACAGCAGCAAGATACCCAGGTTGCAGAAGAAGCGAAGATGAGCTTCGAAGATGAGCTTAAGTCGAGGTTGACTTAAATCCGATCGATTCGTGATATTACAGCCGCGCGTAACGTAATTACGTATGGCTGCACCACCACGCGGCTGATGCTCCCGAAATAGCGATAATACCCTAACCTGATTTGGCTCTTAGATCCCTCAGGCACGAAGTGGAAGTATAGTCAGTCAACGGTAATTTCATGCAGTCAGATCTCATAGCGCTGATGATTGGGAGGAAATTAGTGATATCAGTGCAGCAGGAGACATTTTGTACAGTATCACCTCTTGGCAACGCGGCTCTGGCTGATTATCTGGTTAGGTATACCCCTCCAGTCATAACTTTAACCTGGTTAGTAGGTAGATCAGCTAGTTAACTAGTAGAATATGAATATGTCAGCTGATAGCTAGTTAAGGTAACTAAGATCACCGGCCTCGGTCAATTATTTATCAGGGCTGGTTTTCTTCAGTGAAAACACCACTTCTCGAAGAATCTTCTCCTCATTCATGGAGATGAGTCGTCTGACAGGTTGGTATGGATTGACTTCGATGTCGCCACGACCTTTAATGGTCTTGACCCTAAACAGCTGACCCGCTGTGATTACGAACCCAAGCTGGAGAGCTTTGGGGGTCATCTGGTTCGTATTACTATAACGTTCGCCATGTTAACCGAGATGCTGACGTGCTTATTCCGGCTTTTAGAAACAGGATCAAGACGAGGGACTTCCTCCGAATACAAAATTCTATTGAGGATTTGACTCTGTACTTGCAAGCTGTCTACTAGTGTTTGAGGGTGTCTCTTAATAGCGTTTGTTTTGCGTGAACTTGAGAAGAGAAGGTCTATTGTCATATTACTGAGAAGTGGAGCGAGATCATTTGTTGTTTGTACTCTCAACCCAGTCAGTAGTAGTGGTATTCGTCAATTGCATTCATAATTTGATCTCAGCATCTGTTAGCTGAATTAGTATAGTACTGAATACCTTCAGTAGACATGCGGCCTCGTCATATGTAAACATCGTAGAGACCTGCTGTGCTCTGGAGAGGAAGCCGCCAATGTGCAAAAGTAACCAAATCAATCCGTTTGAACGCTCACGAGAACTTGGCCATGCGAAATAGAGATATACCGGACTGGTGAGCAAAAGTATGGAAGTACACTTGATGATAGAAACAAGAATAGTATGGCTGGGTATACTCTCGAAAGGATAGTAAAGGTAGGCAGACTTCTGTATCAAGAGTCGCCGCTGCTCTGGAACAGATTCCCTTGGTCACACCATCCATTGACCGGCTATTTGATACCAGTTAGCGAAGATCAAGCAAGAAGGCTGAAGAGGAAACTCACCAGGCAACTGAACCGGTAACACCAGGAACAATTCGAGCTGTGATACTTGTAAAAGTCCACAATGAGCAGGATGAACCCGACAAGAACAGCAACCAGAGCACCTAAGCGGACGAGCCACCAAGCCCACCACAGAGGCTTCCGGCCGGCGAAAAAGCCCTTGGGGCTGTACTTGCTGAAATTACCGAAACTGTGAGGGTCTGATACTTTGTTGGGGTTGGGGTCGGTATTTTGAGATGCAATGCCACCACTCATGGCCACGTACGGGCTGCGAGCGAGTCCAATCCGCTCGCGCAGTGCATTCGGGGATCTCATGACGCAGAGACCGAGTGCAAGACCCATGGTAAATCCTCCAAGATGAGAAAAGTTGTCCAAGCCTGGGAGCAATCCAAGCACGAAAGAGACTCCAATACCGAGTATCATGATGATTAACTCAACCCACGGGCTCTGACGCTCCGGCCACGTGTATAGAAGGTCCAATATGAAGAGCGCAAGAATTCCAAAGAGCGCACCGGAGCAACCACAGGATGCTTCGCCCTGACCGGCGTAGTTACCTCCAAGAACAAATCCCCAAATGCCGCTGCTCAGGTAGACCAGGCCATACCGCCACCATCCAATCATACGCTCCATATCAGCTCCCATGGTCATCTGCACAAGTAAGTTGAAACCGATATGGATGAATCCACTGTGAAGGAACATTGGGATAATAAAACGGAACCATTGGTTAGGCTCGGGCTTGTCGTCTAGCGACCCGTTAGGTACTGGATTTGGAACTCCGTTTATCCCGCACAAATCGGACAATGTACAGTCTGAATCGGTTGTGGTTGAATTCGGACAGGGGAAGTTGATTCGTCGAGTAGCGTTTTGCACTCCGGGGACGTTCTTCATGCAGGGGGTATACCTCGCACCCATATTGATCTGGACATATGCGGACGGGCCAATCATCGGATTGAACGAAGGCTTCGTTTGGATCGGGCTTCCGGTTAGTTGACCTGTGATGGTTATTAATAGTCCCCGTGAACATCCACACAAGCGCACTTACCAGCCTTTATCAATTCAACAATGAAGACGATAACCTGAGCCGCTGTGAGGATATACGTCACGTAGGCGATCTTCTTCTGTAAGAATCCCTTCTTCTGCGGCCGCCCGCGAGGTGCTTGTCTTTCCATCATTCCGGGCTCTGGCGCATAGTGCGTGGGTTGTTGCATCCATGGCTGCTGCGGGGGTTCGTTGGAGTAAGGATTTGGTGATTTCAGCGGAATATTCTCTGCATATTGGTCGTGTTCATTCATCCTCCCTCCAGCGACGTATGCTCCATTGTCTGAACCGATGGATTGGTGACTGTAGCGGAGGTCATGGGGATCTGATTCCGGGGTCCCGTAGTAGGGAGCGTTATTGTGAGTATATGGGGTGGGACTCGGGCGCGGTGAGACTCTGTTGAGCGGATCTGTGGCATGGTCGGGGTGTTGTTCATATGCAGGAGGGCTATTGTAGGCGCCATTGTAATAGCCTTGGGCGGCCATCTTCGCAATTGGTGGATGGCGGCAAGGGGTGGTCAAGGCTCTGGTTGTTTCGACTTGAAGTGAAAAGAAGTGTTCAGGTTCGACTATTGGATCACGATTAAAGATAGCAGTCGTGGATATGATAATCTTCGATGACCAGGGGCCTCAAGGATAGGAAATAAACAAGTTCCGAGGTTAGGAGGGGACCTGAACCGGATAAACGAGCGACACCACGCGAAAAGCGGCAGCACGAGCCAGAAACGTCGGAGAATAAAGGGAGAGATGAAGAGAGAAAGAGAAGCGAAACAGTCAAAGAAGTGACGGTGGTGATTGCGCGGTGGAGGCTAGGCAGTCGTTTTGCTGTCGACTATTTTTGGGTGCCGATCGAGCAAGCTTCGTCAGCATCTTCGTTGGCACTCATTCTTCGCAGCTTTTTAGCTTGACTTAACAACTCTAAACATACAGAGTACGTACAATTATCTTCACTACTTACATACAACGTACGTATAGCGTACGTACGATTATGGGGATGTTCATGGCTGAGCAGTGGCTGGTGCTGTCAGCCAGAACGTTTAATTTATTTTTGTCGTTCAAGTGGCTGAGGCCGAACATCCAACAACAGCCTCAATCATGGAGCAAGTACGGAGTGGATACCCCGATCCTACGACGTTCAGAGTCTCAGTGGTAAACTCACTGTCATTATTAAGAATTATTGGACCTTCCATCCTTGAATAGTGATATCGCCAATCCAAACGGGCGGATCAACCCTACCAATACGGCAACCAAAGAATAGGTATTGAAAGCATGCAATAGCATAAGAATTTCAACCATCCTCCTCGAGCGCTAGGTACGAAAATCATCGGGTCGTTAACAATATCAGATAACGGGGTAGAAATGCTGGATTTCATTCTTTGGCGTGGGCGACCCAATCTCCCTGCTAGGCCATAGAGTCGGTCATGATAATTGGCAGTCGTTTTCGCGGTCTAACCGGTATCAATGCGAAGTTCCGTCATTCAGGTATGAATAGAAGAACTCCAGAGGCGCCAAATTCGAAGTAATGAATAACGGTTGTTCCTATCGCAAGGCGCTGCGAGTTAGCCATTTAAGTTGAATCAGTTCAATGAGCAAGTGCTATACCTCTGACGGTAAGCCCTAAGCCCATAAGATTACCAGAATGTAAATGACACCGGAGCGAAAGGAACAGCCGAAAATCTGAGAGGGTGAATCATCCGGTGAGCGGAGTATCGCATACTGATGTCCAAAAAATCACAACAACGGCGTGTCAGCAATGAATCGCGGCAGGTTGCTACCGTGTGATTCCATGATGCCTAACGCAGCTCCCATTTCCCCACTGTTGTGGCCAGTCAACAGCCATAGGAGACGAGACAGCTTCTGGTAGAGTAAGGCCGGGAAGTAGACAAGCAAAGCCCAAAAAAGAAGACCGAGGACTACCATCACAAAGCTATTTGCGAAGAGCTTCTCGGCTGGGGTCATGACGTAGAGGCCGAATGTGACCTCATAACGATAGTACTCCAGACGAACGCGATCCGTGGCACGACGAAAAACATCACGACGGCTTTTGCGAAGGGGGCCAACGGAGGTTGTGGTAAACATGCTGGAAAAATAATGCGTGATCAACTCATCGAGCGCGACTGAAGCTTGAGCCGTCGTTGGAGTGTAATAGAGAGACTGCACCTCGGTTGCCATTTCCACGCTGGGATTCCTGCACCGGGGTCGCACCTCCCGGTTTCTTGCTTTCCTCTGCCTCGAGGACTTGCAATATCTAAACGGCTTCCTGGAGGATGATAACGAAACTCTACCCCGTAAAGATGCCGTTCCTTTCTGCAGTTAAGAATGCAGGATGGGTGACGCTAAATGGGGGTCAGACAAGTGTAAATCCGGAAATTGATGATCCACGGGGCTGAATAGGGCTGAAGCGACGGGAACAAGCAGCTCAATGCATAAGCAATGACTTGCAATCAATGCAGAATAGAGATAAAGGAAATAAAAACATGAGGGTGGAGGGTAAATCAGGAAGAATCGAAAGATCGGTAAGACGCGGATGCTGCAAACGTCTTGTGAAGACCAAAAATCAAGCAACAATCGACGATTTACTGTTCCTGGAATAGTGGCATGAACTAAAATGAAAGTTTTGCTTATGGACCCATCTGTAACTTTCTTCAATTCTTGTTTGCTTGACTCTTGAGTCATGATCAACTTGGAACCCAATCATCGGCTAATCCTTTTCATTCCCGGGTCAACCGGCAAATCCCGTAAGGTTCAAAGTGCAGGTATCACCACATGTCCAAGTGACATTCTGTATACTCGTGCCGGAGTATATAGATGTTGCGAGATCTGCGAACGTCTTCTTGTCTGCTGTCTTGTGTGGTTGTGACCTTGTTCCTTGAAGTCGACAGATCAGATGCTTTGCGAACTTGCATTATGATCAACATATTTTGTGCAATGCGATACTCCAGGGGTTGCAGTTCGAGACCTCGAATAACGGGTTGAGAACTTGAGAGTCAGGTCATCAAGATCGTTCTCGTATGTGATCAAAATTCCCTTTCAGGCAATATAAATAGATACTGGAGGCTCCAATGTCGTCCATTGAATTTCAGTCGTGTCGAATTTGAACGGCCGAAACAATATCTTTGGTTTTAGGTAGGTATCGATTCCACATCGTCACAGGCGGCAGGACGGTCCACTTCTACCTCAAGGTCAAAAACAGATAGTCTAAAGTGTTGCTCTTGACTCTGGGCTTATCTAACTGCTCCCTTCGGCTTGCTGTCGGTCATAGCTGGTCAATCAGCTTCAGGGCGCGTCCTTCAATTGGACAGAGACCGCGCAAATTCCCGAGACAGCATTCTTGTCCGGCACTGAACGGACACTTGCACCATACCATAACTGTCACTTCAGAACGGGAAGCATCGACTGGCGGCAAATCAAGAATAAGAAGACATCTTCAACATTGATCATGCAATCTCGATATCACGCGGATCGCCGGCTTAGCTTCATCACGTGGATCCTGGGCAAGATGAGATCTCAACTTCGCTGTTTGAATCTGTCTGGAGTCTGACTCACTCTGAAAAGTAATCATATCGAGATCTATAGTTTTGGGAATTCCTTGTCATGGATCCACTATCAATCGCAGCTACCTCGTCGGCGCTCAAGGAATCATGTAATGAGGTAGGCTGCCCAGCGATTTGCAATAATGGAACTGACTGCGTGATAACTTATCTCGTTCACTGACAGCCTCTTCCAGGACTCGAGTTTGTCCTCCAAAGTACAGTTATCCGTTGTATTGGATGAGGTCAGCAACACCTGGAGGTCTCACTCAGCATCTCTAATGATGCACCCATCCGCTAGTTTCGGCATGTGGCCGAATGGTCGGAATACCTTAGAGCGCTTCGAGATAATCTTCGGAAGGTTGAAAGAAAAGTTAGATCCAGTGGTAAAATTGATCGAAGCCTCAGCTCTTCCAGATCCATTGAGGTTGATATCTGAGTCGGATATCCAGGTGTCGATGCTACCTTGAGTCCAACAACAGGTCGTTAAAGCTTGGCGCGAACATGATGATAATGTGAGTCTATCCGCCAATTCGGTTCAATTGGGTCCTGATCGTTATGCCTTGCGTAGGTGTATACGACTTGAGACTAACCATTGCCCAAGGATGGGCAATCATTCCTCCCTGTGCGTGCTGGATACAGAGACCGAGCATCTTGAGGCGGCCACCAGAAAGCTGTCAACCATATCTAGCAAAGACAATACTGAAAGGCATGCGCTCATCGCGTCGATGGAGAATCTGGCCAAATCTGCAAAGTCATTTAGTTCGTTCATTGCCACTGCTCTGTTGGCAGCTAGGGCGCAAGGAGACGGCGGGAGCTCTGTCGCTCCTCCATCATATGCGCAGGCTATGAAATCAGACCCTAAGGAGAATGGGGCAGGATACTATGCGGTTGGTGGTTTTCATATTCAGGGACTTTGGTGATCGACGGTGCGTACGCGTTCTCGTCCAAATATAGAAATGTACCTGAAAGGTCAGTGACGTCATGGATGCGCCCCGCTTCAAGGGACGCCAAGACACGCTCTCTCTTCTTTCAATGAACTCTTCCCAAGTCCCTGTTCTCTCTCCCCACAACCTCCCTCCGCCTATTCACCATGTCGTCTGTAAATCAATCAATCTTAATGGCTGCAGAGGATCCCCTCATCAAGGCCCTCCCCCCGGCCACAGACTACTTGACCTATCTCACTTTACTCGAATACCAGTTGACCCCCACCCGCCTCCCGACCTTGCACAAGCTCCTCCAAGATGAGGTTCTCACAACGAATATTGGCTGGGACCTGGTGAAACTACTTCTCCCTATGCTTCCCGACTCCTTGGACTGTCTTCAAGATATCGCACGATTGGGAAATCCCAGAGAGGTCATCCTACGGGTTTCCGACGCTCTCATGCAGTTGCACCCCGCGGGAGATGAAGATGAAGATGAAGATGAGGATGAGGATGAGGATGAGGACAAAGAGCCAGAAACAGAGCTTGATGGAGTTAACATTGGCGCCGATAGCAAGTCTACCGCTGCATCTGGAACAATCCCACTTCATGTGATGCAGTTCAACACCCTCGTCGCAATGCTCTCTGTTCTTCACAGGCGAATCCAGACGAAATCCCCGAGCCGATTCCTCGCAACGTCCCTTCAAGCCGCACTGGAAGCTTACACGTCGATGCCGACCAACGAAACTACAATAGCGCTTTTGGAATTCTTCAGAGATGTCGCTCCCTCGAAAAGACCTCCGCCGCCTCCTCGAGCTGCCAGCGATTCAACCGTGTTGCGAGTCGCGGAGGCATCTGCGCCAGACCCTGAAGCGGAGGCTGCAGTGCCTGACCCGACTGATAACGGGGAGGCATTGATAACGAAGAGATTCTTACAGTTTGGTTTGATCGAACTTCTCAAATCCTATTTGTTGAGTTGCTCAGGCCCGATGGACCCTGGAATGTCTTGGGCTATCCGGCTGCAAGAGAAGTTTCATCCAGAAACCCGCATGCCTGGGACTGGCTCGCCGACCAATGTCTACATGAATACAAGCCAATTGGGAGAGAGGGATAGCATTGTTGCAAAAATCACCGTGGGTATCCTGGTCGTCTATTTGCATCCTAGTTAACACTGAACAGGCACTATCGCTAGATTTCGGCTTGACTGATGCTGAACTGTTGGAAGTTGTTACACAATCTCCAGAAGTACAGCCACCGCCTCTTGACTTTGAAGTGCACCCCAAAAAAGCAGAGGATATCCCATTGGAACGGCATGCGTCGTTACTCCTTCTCGCTGCCCGGGCTGCGAGTGCGGAATTGTTCTCCTCCGGAAACACCCCGCCGATTTCAGTATACCCCGATCTCGCACGTGTTTTCGATAATTTTGTTGGGAGATTCTCCACTCTAGATGAAGTCGCCTTTGAACAGCCGCAGGTTTTGCTAGACTCTCTGCTTGCACTAACTGTCCTCTCCTTACGACAACCCACCAATTCTCCATCCAATGATACCGAATTCTTGACTTTTATTGTATCGTTGACAGCTTCTACCGTACGCCAGACATACACCACAGTTCGCAGAATTCCTAGTACTATCATTCACAGCAACCCCTCGCAAATCGCTCGCTTTAAAGTCATCCGCAAAGTATTGGAGGACGACTCCTACCGAACCGTCAAAGATCGAGCGATCGACTGGCTGAAGAACGAGATTCTGGAAGCGGCCAAAGAACCCTCCGGCGAATCCAACATCTTCCTCAACCCTCACTACCTATCCGTCCTCTTCCCTCTCCTCTACAGCTCCCCAGCGCTAGAATTCGACGTCTCAGACCTCGTCACATCCTGGGTCCGCTTCACCCAAACTTCCAGCCCATCAATCCACTCTGCCCTAAACCTCTACTACATCCTTATCTCCTCCAACCTCCGCGCCCAGCTCCAGCTCGAAAAGACATACGTCTACTTCCGCAACCGCTTCCTAGACCCACTCAAGTCCATCTGCTCCGCCTTTACATCCGATTTACCCGAAAAGGGCGGAGACGGAAAAATCGAGGCCTCAGTCGGCGAAGACATGGTTCAGATCGGAATGGCGCGTTCCGTGACTCTAATTTTGCACGCCATCGATCAAGTAGAGGACGCCGTTAGTGAAACGTTTGTTCATGGAGACGCAGAGCTGAAGGAGCCCAGTGCTGATGATATTGCGCGTGTGGATAAGGTCCGCAAGGAGACGGCTGTGTAGTTCCTCGTCGAATTAGTATGGCCTGTTCTATTCTGTCTTAGATATTCTGTGTATGAACGACATGAAATGATATGATATGATATGTTACATTAATTAGCACCTTTAAGTACAATAATTCCGGGTTTTGTATTCACGCGTCGATATAAAAAATATATATTTCGGTTTGTTAGCTCACCTCACGTAATACATAAACCGCAGGGTATATTGAGTATTTACCATTTACGCAACATAGCCAGTCTATTTATATATCTACACATTGTATTTGAAACGCTAAATTTGCTGGTCATTTCGTGCCGCTTAGGTAGTTTGTTGATGGGGTTGCGGTTGAGCGGGCTGCCCTGGTACCTCGCGAATTCGACTTGCTTCGTTTGAAATTTCGAGAAGATCGGTACTGATGCTAAGGAGATCCTGAGGTGCTTAACAGAGTCTAGTGTGTCCTGCAGATAAATAACTAAGTCACAAGGGACGTTACAGATACCCATCCTCAAACCTGGAAGAACCCGAACTACGATACAAGGAAAAGCAAAGAGAGAAGAGAATCAAAAGCAATAATACTTGATATTCCTAATATATAAGTATAGTAGAACCAGACCTATCCATTCTGATATCAAGCAAAATACGAGAAGGTATAACAGATATAAACATGACCCCCGGAATCTCAGCACCCAACCAAGGTGTCATCATTGTTGCCTTGAAGTTCCAGGAAAGAAAAAAAAGACGGACTCTCCAACAGCTTGCTCAATAGTAAAGGCGTTTCCAACAGATAGGCGGGCATGGTTTGGAGGTTGATTAATCCATTCGAAGTCGAGTGAATTGGTGGTTAAAGAGAGTGCGAGCCAGCAAGTGTGGCATTATACTGTTTTTGATGGACAGTTTTGTGAAGCGGTTTTTTGCGGTAGTTGATTTTTTTGTGAGTTTGAGGCGTGGCAAGTCAAGGCGTCTCGCGGTCATGTTGCGATTGGAGAGAAAAAGGCGATGGTCAGAAGCAGAGGGCTGTTCATCGTTGTTGTGCTTGGTTGGGTGGTTTTTTTGAGAGGAAGACTCGGGGTGCGAGTGTCTCAATAGATCATGATAATTTACTGAATGACACAGCCGACGGTGGGGTTGGCTGTTGGTTAGAGTGTCATGTTAGCATTTTGGTTTGGACCTTGGAGATTGATGAAGGAATGGGCTTACCCTTAGCGATGGGAGCAGCGATGGAGGGAGACATATTGATTGAAGTTTGGGGGTTTGCGTTAAGCAAAAAATTGTAATAGTAGTAGATTGGGTAGATTGAATGATTGGGAGTGGATGAGGAAGGAAAGAGAGGATGTTGAGAGAGGTTTCGAGGCCTACTTATACATTTCCGGTCCGTTTTGATGAGTCGAGACCAAGACCTCCTGAGGACTACCGAGAACTAGAGTCGCAGATAGTTTGAGATTGAGCAAGAGAAAGAACAATCACACGTGGTTCATGCATGTGGTATTCTTCCGGTATGTTGAATGTGAGTTGTATGGTAAGCTTGGATCTGGCACTTGATATTGTTCCTCAAGGGAAACCAATTGTCATCAGGGAACAGATATCGAGTCCAAGAGAAGAATAATTTCGAGTCTCCATCATAAGCTCTAGGCTCCTCCTGGTCTCTGACTGTGTTCTGTTCCTGACACGAAGCGATAAAGGATATCTCCACGTGCCTGGGGAGAGTGGGACGTGGCTAACTTCAAGCCGTACTGATGCACACATTGAAGACAAAGATCGAGGACTAGTTTGAGAACAAGCAGAGGAGTGAATTGTGTCGAAGTCGAAAACCGACGAATGGTTCGAGGGCTGTCGTAAGATTGACCAATCAGAATGCAGGAATTCATATTGTTCGCGAAGAACAATCTTAAGCCAACGTCCAAAACCTTCAAAACAACGTTCAAGAAACATCAAAGAAAACAAGAATATCGCCACTAATCTGAGATAACAAAAGAAGCACAGACTATATGCAAACTATATCCAAAGCGGAAATGACTATGTGTAAAGTGGCTCCGTCAGATCGTTAAGCGTCAACCCAGATTCAGCCACATCTTCTTCGCATAGGAACATTAAGGGCATCTCTACAAGTGTCCCCTTCACCTGACTGAGTAGTTCTTTGACTTTGGTGACACCCTCAGGCCCGGGGAACATTTCGGAGACTACATGGCCGTACTTGTACGGGGCAGGTGGGCCTTCGAATTTCTCACCAAATGCCTGCTTGTCCGCGTTCTTGAAGTAATAACCGTAGAACTCCTTATACGTACTCCAGTTTCGGACCGTGTCGTCTGGAACCGAGTGGAAGACCTCACGGAAGATATCAGTGTTCGTGTGGGCGCGCGTGTTCCACAGGCTGAGGAAGGTGTCAGCTAGAGGATCAGCCACAAGCTGGCTCTCCGGCGACTCAAACTCGAATTGGTCATTGACGTGTTCGTAGTTCTGCAAAGGAAGCAAGCCGAGATGCTTCCGGAATAGCTGGCGCCGAAGCGAGGACGCGAATCGACTCGCTGTCCACGGCTGTCCATTCATCTTGGACTGGACAGGGGTAAAGTCTTCGATAACAACGGCGATTTCCGAGTCGTGATCTCCCAGTTGAGACCTGTCATTGATATTGGCGGATCCGCAAATCACGATGCGATCGTCGGCGATCATAACCTGTTCCGTTAGACATGTTGCCAAAGGGACGAAATGCGGCTTACCTTGGAGTGCACGTAGAGTTCTTCTGTAACAAAGGCGTCTATCTCCGCTTCGCTTGGACCGTCCCAAGGAATGTTACGAAGGTCTGGACCGTTGAGCATGTAGCAAGCGCTTACACTATTCCACTGCCCAGATCCTGACTTGGGGACCGGTGCAGGAGAAGAAGGATAGGATTGAGAAGCGGAGGATGTGTCAAAGGCGGGACGATGAGCTGGTCCAAAGCCCCCGCCTCCCTGAGGGGTGGATCTGGGGACGGTATATTTGATCCGGTCGTAGTTGCGCAGGTTGTAGAATCGAATATACTCCATAGGGTTGTACCCCTCTTTAGCAATTAGCTCCATAATACTGTTGCCCCCTCTGTTGATGGAGTTGTATTGGAACTCCATAATAGCGCGGGTTCCCAAAGCCGCCTCGTCGCCCAAGTCTCCGGCGAAGCAGGGAACGCTGGGGATGACAATAATTATCTTATACTTTTGACCTGCGCGAGCTGCCCGGAGAATGCGTTCGACGATGGCAGCACCGATCTTATTTCTCACTGGCTTCTGCGCATCACCCGTTGCTGTGATAAAGAACTGGTTCTCGATATAGACAAAGTGTTGGCTGTTGCGGATTATCTCTATGTAAGCGTCCTGGATCGAATGCTCGGTAGGAGTACCGTTGCTCCATTTCCCGCAACTACGCAAGATCTGGCAGGACATGTTTCCACGCTGCTGCGGTCGTCCTAGAGTACCGGTTGTGAACCGGTCCTGATATTGATGGATTTGACCAGCTAATTCACCACGAAGCGAATCGAAGTTCTTCCGGAACCGTTCTGGTACATAACCGGATGCGGAGCCTGATCCTGGTTTCGAACCGAATGCCCTGTCATGGCCGCCCGTGTTCTCGCCGTAGTAATCTGAAAGACCCCGAGTGTTGGAGTGCGAGGTTTCCTGTGTAGGCGGAGGCGCGAAATACTGGCTTTGAGATTGATTGGGAGTCTGGGTCGGCGGTGCGCTATTAGGAGGGGGCGGGAAGGATTGATCGGTATACGTGTAGCTCTGCTGCTGAGGAATTCCGGAATGTGATTGTTGATCAGGTGGATGTTGGCCAGGCTGATACGAAGCTTGCTGCTGATTCCAGCTGGGATGGGCCGACTGGCTAGGAGGCTGTGGAGACGGGGTATACGAGTGCTGGCCAGCCGGATGTTGGGAGCCAAGCTCGTAAGGAGACTGTGGAGCTTGCGGCTGAGGAGTTGATGAGTACGGCTGCTGGCCTGATTGTTGACCATGTTGATACGAAGGTTGCTGCTGATCCCAGCTCGGCAGGGATTCAGAAGCAGGCTGTGGTGATGGCGAATACGAGGGTTGACCAGGCTGCTGTTGGCTCGGTTGCTGTTGGTTCCAGCTCGGCTGCGATTGAGAAGAAGGTTGTTGAGCCGGTGAGTACGAAGGTTGCCCTGGTTGTTGTTGTTGTTGCTGCTGCTGGTGCTGTTGCTGGCCAGGCTGGTAAGGAGCTTGCTGGTGAGAACCCTGCTGGTTGGGGCCTTGTTGAGGTTGTCCGGGAAGCGTCAATCTCGAGAACCGGGGGTCATTGCGAGACTGGTACTTGCTATCGTACAGGAAATTCCACCGCTCCACGAAAAGGCGCCGGAGATCCCCGACAGCCGATCCATGGAAGCTCACTGCGACGTCAGACCAGCCCATGCGAGAAGTCTGAGCCCGATCGAGCTTGTTTTGCTCAGGATGCGCAACATCACCGAAGTCGAGGACTCTGGCGTTGTTGTAGTCCTGGCCGGGGAATACGATGTCAGCGGGGTTGTCGTGGACGTCCGAAAGGGAGTGGTGGTGGGTGTCCCAGCGTCCGTAGCACATGTCGAGCCCGCCCATGAATGCATGCATTCCGTCGATGAGGCAGAGCTTCTCATGGTGAGCCCAGTAGAGAATGACGCCTTCGTGGATGCCGTAGACACCCTTCATAGCGTCGACTGACATTTGACCGAGATTGAGTGCGTCAAGAGACAGGCTCTGAAGCGAGGAGCTGATTGAAGCAGCCAGACCTTGTCTGTCAGGAAGGTGGTCCGGGTGGCGGAACACAGCAATGTTGGGATGAAGGTCTTCTAGGTGATGCTTTGTGTGGTGCGAAGAAACTGCATCACATTAGCGCTGCTCTGCTCTTGATCGGGGTGGACGTACGAGTCAAAGCCTGAGTGACCTCCTTGTATACGATGATGTTGACCCGAACTCCGCGCTGCGCGGCAGCCTGGAGCAATCGATCAAGTCGATACTGCTCATTCTTTGCTGGCGGCCGCCTCAGGTATAATTCCGGCGATAGCCACCCTAAACCGCCTTATTAGTTCATGCTCAAGACTAACGTTTGAATTACTCACAGTCCAGGATCCAGATCGACTCTCTAGCCGTCTCCAATGCCTTCGAAACAGCATAGAAATACGAGCAACCATCCACATACCACTGGACGTCATTCCCTTGGCGATCCGGAGCAAAGCTACCGAATCTATGCTGCGCCTGCGACTGCGCCTGCGGCTTGGCTCCGTACTCTGCATACCCCTGAGGATCGATAGCAGTCCCTAAACGCTGGGCGACATCGCCTCCAAGGTCCGCAACAATATTCTGGAACTTCCCGAACAATCCTCCTTGTTTTGGCGGTTTGCCCTGAGAGTCCGGCGGTCGGTTGCCCGAAGTTTGGTTCGAACCGGGGTTATTGTACGACGGGTAGTTTTGAGCGGTCTGGTCGTATTGGCCCTGGCTCTGAGGAATTGTTAGTAAATTGTCTGGATGTTGACGCATTAGGCTTGGAGTAATGGGACTCACGCCATATGAGCCTGGGTTATAGCTCTGAGAAGGTTGGTTTTGGGACCCCGGGGCCTGGTTTCCTGGCTGCGAACTTTGATGTGTCTTGTATTTGTTCTTCAACATGCTGAAGGTATCTCCTACGAGACTCCTCGCACCGTCCCCTTGCCCAGCACGATCAGAATCTTGTCCATGATACTGGCCATAGGCCATGTGATCCGGGTTGTTGGACATGGCGCTCCACAAGAATAGAGAAATCGGCGAAAATAGAAAAAGGAGTCAAATGTCAGACAATGAGGGATCGGCCCCTCTTATAATTCCTATAAATATGCAACGTCGTCGAAAAGAGTGAAATAAGACGCTGAGTTATGATGAGGGGAAGTCAGCTCCCTTTCTAATTAAATCGGCTGCCCCGCTATCCGGATGGATTGACCTCGATGGATCCCGAGTCCCCGACAACAACTCAGCCAACTCATTTGTCCGAGTTGACGGCTAATGCACGAGGTACCCAGCCAGGCATATGAGCCCTACGGAGTATTCGCTGCTGGTTTGTCTCCTGCTCAACCACTCCGCGCAACTTTGCGCCGTGCGTTACGTGGCAGCCTAAACCACGATCCCCTCCTCTACTTCCACCGTCGCCACAAAACCACAACAACGTCAGCCACGTAAGAGTGGCCTTTTTAAGAAGGCGGCAGAATTCAGCCTGGAGTGTGAATCCGACGTGGTTGTCGCAATTCGGATCCGGAAAACTGGCCAGGCATATATCTTCGATTCATCGTCTCAGAAAGAGTGGTTAGAGGCACTTCCTAGATTAGTGCGCACCGTGATATTGCGTTTGAACGCGCTAAGCCTCACCTATTGACTAGTTTTTGTCACCATCACAGGGTGAGAATGTAAATGGACACTCAGAGCAGGTAGATTTGGTGTATAAAAATCCTGGCTGGAACCCCCTTAAGAGTGTCCTCAACAAGTATCTAAGTGCCAGTAATCATTTGTTTTGAGAGGTAGGCGTTTCTACTCGTAGCTTACCGATCACCAGTCACCTAAGGTCTTGAATTTAAGGGAAAATAGATATTATCTCTTCAGAAATAAGCACTCAAAGCGCTGTTCCTCTAGTGGAACCGACGACCATGGCAGAGAACAAAACAGGCCCCCTAGAGCTGGATTCCCAATACCAGTCTATGGAAGATGATGGGTGCAATGTTCTGGATATGTTTCTAGCTATGTTACACATATTTCTTCCGTGTATTGCATTGGGCTGCCTGCTGGCGCACCCATAAGCGCTTTAATTTGCGTTTCTTACACGAATATCAAGGATCTTGCGAGATCATACACGTATGACTTTTCTGATGTCGAACCCATCTTTCGACCCCTTCGAACCAGTCCACGGAAGCACATACCCCCGTTGATTTGCAACGACTCGGATTCCCTTATTTCTGAACTCCGTGGTATAGTGTGTGTGCCCAAACACCCAAACTTTGACGCCACTTGACTTTGAGATCTGCGAGATGATATCAGTTGCAAAGGCGGAGCTCCAAGGGTTGTTCGCCTGCTGCAGGTTGGATGTGCCCTGGAGGGATGGGGCATGGTGCGTTATGAGTAGTACAGATTGCTTTTTGTTCTGTGCCTTTTTCTTGCTTTGTATTGGCTCTATCTCGCTCAGAAGCCAGGCAAGGTCCGCCTCATGACATCCATTATGATCATCAACAGCCCAATCTCGAATTTTTTTTGAAGTCTTGTATCCTCGACGAGACAATGTCCCTTGCTTTATCTGGAACTCTAGACCAGAGTGTACAGCCAAGGATAGCCAAATGTGTCCCTGAGATATTATAGCGTCCCTGGTGGAGGAGGATGAGGCGCCTGTTCAAAGAAGGTTCCTGCTCGAGTTGCCTAGCCCTTCGTAGTCCTGCTGCAAAGGTACCATTATAGAACTCATGGTTTCCGAGTACTAGAAAGACAAGTTCGAATCGGTCTGTTTGCTTTTGTAAGAAACAGCGATAGTTTTCGTAGTCCACTAATCGCCCAATATCACCCGCGAGGATAAGATGTTTAGCGCATGCAGGTATCTCAAAAGATAGGTATTGTTGATTAACCTCAAGATGGAGGTCAGAGAGAACTTGGAAAGAGGTGGAAAAGCTATCGAAAACCGAGAGTATTTTCTCAAACATGATGTCTATCCATCCCTAAGGCTCTAAGAAACACGGGGAAAGGGGTGTTTTAAGCGCTGTGCCAAGAATTTACTAATGGTGTCTATGGAAGACCGGACGGATTATTTAAAGCAACAGTTGACGCTGCGTTGGTCTCAAGATATGTCATTCTGCAAGAAACAAGAGAAGGAAAATGGAACTTATCTGCTTCGTTAAGCAAATCCTGTTCGCCCTCAGGAAAAGAGACATACCGATCTGTGTGATTGGGGAGATAGCATTGAACTACTACAATGTTCCACGAGTAGTTCATGTGAGCCTTGATAATATAGTCATCCAGAAAGCCTTTTCTAACTGTTGACAGGATCTTGAAGTTTGTGTTCCGGAGACTTCACTATCTGAGGCTATATCCATAGTCTGTTCGACTGGCGAGTTTCAACGTGTGGAAATATTAGATTATGATCTATTCACGGAATACAAAAGAGGATTTCCTACGTTCGAGACGCCAAATTCAGGTCTTCGATTGCTTCTTTTCCCGGATTACTACTTTGGTCTTTCTCCTCTGCACCAAAATATTATACCGAATGACAAGAGACTGCCCAGTAACTGCAGTGAGCAGATACTAGACTTATTCTCCAGGGGCGAGATTCAGAATCTCCCTGTACCTCGTCTGCCTGTTTTCTTCATTGGACTCTGCTTGAGGTTCGTTGAGTCAAACGATTGTATGGCTCGGATCGCTGTGGAGCAACTGGTGGATGGGATGAACCTGGATGGCGATTGGATGGAAAGTAACCTGGGCGGTGCGACGCTCGAAGTGAGAGAATTAGCCGCCCAGCTCGTTGCTGAAAAGACTTGGCGGTATGATGAAAACATGGGCCTGGAAGCAATGTCTTCTGGATTTGGAGACGCCAGGATGCAAGATCTGAGGTCAATACCTGGGTCTGGGTTTCAATAACTGTCGAACTATTTGGCCTGTATCACAGACTCCCGCTCATTCCGATGATATTACTTGTTCCTTAGCGCTGAGTTTTAGATATCCGTATTGCAAAAAGAGAAAGAAAAAAAAAATCTAACGGTTAGGATGCGTTCATAACTCAGACGCTAAACACCTGTGGGATATAGCCGCCGTTGGTCTGGCCTGTTGCCCTGTTGGTGGATTCGCCGCCCACTTGAATATCTATTTATGGACACTGTCAGCGCCAACTCGGCCAATGCTAGCTTTCTCATAAATCTTCCTGGAGTATCAGGAGGTCTTAGCTGGTCTGGCGCGCCATGGTATGAAGGTCAAAGCACTCGTTCATGGCTCAGGAAATCTAGCATAAATATGAGCTGCTCCCAGTTCGTTAGTTATGGACGACAGTTTCTGAAATTTATCCCAGTCTTCTCTCTTTCCAATTAACACTATGCTTCAAGACCGACTTAACGATGCAGCTATTGCTCTCCACCGAATCCTGGCCCCGGCCAACATTCGTTTTGGCATATTCGGTGGCTATGCCATTGGTGTGCTAGGCGGCTCCCGGGAAAGCAAAGACATTGACTGTCTCGCCTCTGTGTCCAAACAGCAGATTATTGATCTCCTGGATGGGAAGGGTGGATTGCTGTAATCCCTCAGGGTCGACAGGACTATGTTGCTTTTTTGTGGTCCGATAGACCTGACCGAGGGAGCGCTGTGCTTGTGGAGATCTTCTGTGAGCAGTTTACGGGTTAGTTTCACCCCTTTCCCTCCTATCCGAGGTCGGTTTGCCCTAACCTATCCCCAGGCGCCTAGTATAGCATGAGCGGCATGCAAGCCGCTGTCCGCACAGTTAGTGGGCAAAGACTCGGCAACGGCCCTTCCAGCTTCCTCGACCCATTCCTGTCGAAATTCCACGACTCTGCTGATCTCCGTTGGTTAGCTGATCGACATAGCGCTGCTATTCAAGCACGACGGGCTGAGCTGAACATACAGTACATTGGCATTGCGTTGAAAAGGTACCCCGAGCTTGAGTTTCTGTTTAGCAGGTTGGGGGTTGATATTACGGGAGCTAAGCACTCTGTGCGTGACCTGAGCCCTTCTCGACTTCCAGCGCCGGCGCCTGGGGACGTTCAAAGAGGACTATTGGGATAGTTGTTTGAGTACCAGATACTCGTGAATGTTAAACGGATCTTGCGTTCTATTCTGCCTTAACTCATTGATTGATTCAGACAATAACTAAAACACTTGAATCTCGCGCTTACGTATTCCGCTTACCTCCGAGCCTTCCAAGGCTCCCCAACCCACGTGATTAAGCGAATTGAGAGAGTTGAACCGCAATTTCTCGGCGATTAGCCTTCATGACGAGAGCGGGCCTTGTGATTGAGACCGTTCGTTGCTGGCGCCGGGGGAAAAAACACGATTACTTTGAGACCTGCACCACACGTGAGCCTGAAGAATCTCGCAACCTCGAGGCCAGGCCATAAAATCGCTTTTTCATAGCTTTTTAGTCGAAGCTCTTATGTGAGTGTGTTTTTAAAATGACAACCCATCTACGTGGGATGTTTGCCAATTTCTGCCTCTCCCCTCAAGTATCCTCGGGTGAACTTTTCATCAACCAATGAAAGCTCTCATTTAAGCGTCCGAGCTTGACTGTACAGTGTAAACGACCTTGAATATGGACCAGTCAGAGTTACTATTACGACTGGAATGCGTCCGTTACCTGCTGAAGGATTCCCTCCAATGTGATCTTGCTTCGTCTTAGTTTGGCGTCATTTTTTAGGTCTGCATCAGCATCCAGATAATCCGGGTCAACAGCGTCGTGTACTTGTACATAGAGGCGGGTAATATACTCGCCAGTAGGGATACACTCGCGCGGAATGACCATAATAGAGCCAGCAGAGGAGTGAATGGCACAGCGCCTGCGAAGGTGATCGCCACTGTATCTCGTACAACGGCGTGTTTTCCAGGTAATTCTGAACTATGTCGTCTGCTCTTCGATAGCTATAGAGAGTGCGGATGCAAATGAATGGCAGATATCCCAGCGCCCGACACGATTAAGTACATCAATCAAACGATGTACTTGGTTAACATCTGCGAAGGCAGAGTCCCCGAATGCCTGCCCTTTCGCCTCTAAAGAGCTGGTTACTGCCTAAAAGTTGAATCTCCGCCGCATCAAACGCCTTCAAGTTGATCGCTTGTTGGCCTCCAGTTCGGGTAAAGCAGAACCAAGATAATGCTGCAATGAAGAGGGCACGGGGTACGTGGATTGCTGGCTCCTCCGAAACTCGCATCTGCTCCAGATGGCGCTGGATTAGCAAAGTATGGACCAAGCATTTACTGGCATCTAAAGGAGGTTGACCATATGCGAACTTGAGAATAAGTTAGCATAGCAGCTGATTGTCCGTCACGGCCAATGGCGCGCTCCAGCAAATCCATGTCTACATAGATAGCCATTGTACACCGAGTGCCACAAAAATTTTAAACTGAAAGGATCCTCTTCTGTATGCCCACGAAAGTGTGTGCTATATCTTCTCCACCAACGCATTAGCATGTTTGAGGGCCTTTTGGATTCATGCTCGTCAAACGAGCTTGATTGACGACTCTCGACAACGTATGCATTGATACTCTCCAGGACTCCGTAAGCCACGAATTTGGAATCCCCGATCGCTTTCTGTAAGGGATCATCAAGGTTGGCCGGGGAGGTAGCATGATTTGATGTTTCCCTGTAAATTTCACGCCACTGGGATGCCGTTGATGCCATGAACAAAGCATCAGGGGCCAAACGGGGATACTGCTCCAGGCGATGTTTTTGAATGGGCCCATGATGCAGAAGACTGGTTAGTTCTGCGTCATGCACATCCAGGGCGATCTCCACTCTTTTTCTCTGTTCTTGATCAATCCAGCGGATCCATTGCTCGTCCAAGTCATGTCCATTCGAATCAATGATGCACGAATGGTGCGGGGCTGGAAGTGAGCTTTTCTTTGATCCCCGGGCCCAGGCCATGACTGTACCGTGCAGGACATCCGCCATGACAAGATTCCTAGGGCGTCTGGATAGAATTGCGAACGTTTGACCAATGATGGCAGCCTGAACCATGGTCAGCGCATCGGAGCAGCTATGAGACAATATAGATTCCCAAGACGCCATAATAGCTTTGTTTAATCTCTCAAAAAGTCGTGTGCTCTGTGCAATTGCCAGTGTTAACCCCACAAAAAGGCTGCCAACAGAGCAGACCGACACGAAAAGTAAAGAGGTTTCCATAGTCGGTTTGAAGGATAGAGCATGGATGACAGGGAACAAGGAATGAAATCGATTGAAGAAAAGTTTAGCAAAGAGGTTAAGCTGCTCCGACGAAGGAAGGGCCTCGTCATGAATTCAAGGCTGTGGCTTTTGTGAGAGACCTGCGCGGTGATTCTCATCGGCAACGTTTCCCTGGCCGAAAGAGCTACTACGGTTGCTGATGACAGCTCCTGAAGACCGCAGCTCTTCTGAGACAGACAATCGCGTGAACCAATTTCGCTTCACGCTATCCACTGGTGGACTAAGAGCTTCTAGACGTACCGACCTACTAGGTGTAGGGGTTGATGCAGTAAAGGTGCCAGAGTCGGCGAAGCCAGGCACTCACGGCATTGGAGGGAGCTGTGCCCATTCGGATATAGCAGAGTTTAGAGTTAAGTCCAACGCGTCCACATCAAGATCTGCCCCTAGACACCATGTACTCGAGCCGGCGCGGAGAATGGGATCGTGCAGGTTCATCCCTGGTACACCTGGTATATTGACGTTGGGAGATGCCTCCGGCTGGAGAATATAATCAAGAACATGCACGGGTTGATCAGTCATCATTGCTGACTGCGTAGGTGTCTCTTGGAACAAGGGCGTCAGTACAGGCATGCCCCCTTTACATGATTTGGTGCCTGAGGCGAGCTATTTTGATGGCCCCTCTCGTGTCGACGTGATACGTCACTGACCAAGAGAGTCCGACCCTTTGGGTTTGCGATAGGGGGAGAGTTTTCACCTTCGAGCGTAAAGCTTGCCGCAAGTTAAACACTCATACGGCCTCTCTTTTGTATGGATTCGGAGGTGTCTAGTGAGATACTCCGCCTTGGGAAGGGATTTGTCACAGGTAGGGCAAGTCCGCCTCCGAGACTCGGTCATATTTGCGCTTCTCATCGCGTCGTCGTTTGAATATCGACGTATGGTTCATCCTTTCTAGCCGACGGTGTTGAATTGTGGAGAGTATCAGGAGCTCTGCGGAGAAGTTCAGCCCCCCTCACAGTCACGTGCTGCTACAGACGCGAGCCTTCCTAATTAGGGAATTACGACAACGCGCACGCTGAACAGAAAGTTGATAGGTACTTGGTAGACATCTTTGAATATCAGATGCTCTTCAGCTTGTACGCATTTGTGTTATAAATACTACATTTCTGATTTATAACATATGACAGAACCACTGCAGATTCTCGGGTGAAACTTTAAATACTCAGCAGTCAGCCCATTCCCCTTGAATGTACTTTATCAAATAGTCTTGTAAGATGATACCACCACCTCGCAAAAATACATGAAGGATGGCCAAGAAACCAAAACAACGAAGATTGATGGAAGTACGTCCTCAAGAGCCCCGCTTGATTGCATGAAAGATTGGAAGTGCTCTTTGCTTTACGCCTTGTCCTATCACCGAACAACACATCGCAGCAGAATCTATCATACCCCGCGTACCTACGTATTTTGCCTTTACCAATTTTTTTTGAGTTTCCTTCTGACAACTATCTACTGCCCTTTTCCCCAACGCCATGCTCTGCTAATATCGCAGACTTGGGTGACAGAAATCACGCTTCAGGCCGGAATGGCGGACTCCACAAAGATATTGAAATGGTGAGCTCTTCTCAGAATTTCTTATTCAGTTAAGAATAACATTATCACAGGTTCGAATCCCTTGACTCCCGGACTTTGGATCTCATTGGAGACTACGCTGGGGACGAGCTTTTCCTCATCGAAGGAGATTCCATTCTGTTACAATGCTTCTCCGACGATAGCCTGGACTTTTCCTATGGCTTCCAACTCCTCCACGCGACCTCACTTGTTGAGAAATTCCTCGCACAACTGCACCAGAGAAAGTGTATCTTCCACATCGTGTTTTTTGCAGATCATGCCCAAGCTTGCATTCCTGCAGATGCCCCGGAAAGGCTTTGGCCCAGATATCGCCTCGCGCGTGAAATGATCCTACAGCACATTCTGCAGAGACTTATGGTTGCCGTCCCGTCAATCATAGTGAGATGCTTTGACACATATCGGAGCGATGATTTCCAGGAGTACCTCCATGCCGTTGGCGCATATTTTTTGATGTGCCATGACGGCACGTCTCCAGTGCTAGATAAGGAAACAGAAGACATGGACATCCCAGATGAGTCTGACATTTCACTCACAGACGACGATGGTGAAGAGTTGTGCGCGGATGAAAGTATTGACAATATGCCCTCAGAGGTGTGGCCTACAAAAGTTATGCTACGATCGATGATACACTGGTTTATCTGTCATGGTTACAACATTTCGATCTTGAACAGCTTGGACTGCCGAGACTCAAAAGTAAGAATTGTTCTGGCTATGCAAGCGGTGCAGGGGAGCTGACACTTCCAGGTTATGTCGATGATTCTCGAGGGTTCAGCCTCGCGCGCTCGTCAGCTATACAACAGCAAAACGTCAACCTCAGAGATATCTCCTGAATCTCCTCTTTTATCGCCTCATATAGACAATGATGTTCCGAATGTGGGTTCATTGAATCTGCACACGGAACAGACTGTAGCCGGAAATACAAACGCCCACTCGTCTCGTTCGATGCTTGAGGGCAACGATGACTCTGAAGTACTGGGACAAAAGCTTCTCGATAATATAAGCATGGTGGTCAAAGAGAAAAAGATTGAGTTAAGCCAACGTGAGTGGGCTGCCGTTGTTACCATCGGAATGATGTCCCAATCTCCGCTTTTTGGAGGGGAAGACATTCTGGGAGCATGTGCTATTCTGTTGCACACAGTAATGATGCGCGAATGCAAACTATCGGATAGGGCGATTATTGTGAAGCTGTCCCAGGCCAGCGACCCGTTCCTGGACAGATATGCCACCGCAATGATCAATGTCATTACCTCCGAATTCTGGCAAATTATGATGGAACAGATGCCGTGCGACTGTGATTTGGCGGACGGTATTGACGGGAGGCTTTTCCTTGAAACGCTGAGAGTGTTACATTGCACGAACACTATTCCATCCTCTGCCTTTGGCACTTCGATACTAGAACGATTCCATGCGATAGGAACTGTTCTCATAAACCTGTTTGACATTAGCCTGCCGTCAATCGCAAAAGTAAGCTCTGAGTCGTACATACAGAGAGCGCCGAGTCCTCAGTCTGTACAGACCGGGAAAAGATTGAGAAAAAGAGACATTATTGGTGTTCTGCCCTTCAGCAATCCGATCATAGACCTCCATCTTCGCCCTGTCTCCGTCGTTGTCAACAGCTCTTCTAATCAGGAGATCAGCAACCGCATGTCAAGAGTCTTCCAAGAGCTAAGCCATTGGCACAACCATACGCGTCTACTCAACAACCAGCGAAGCATGCCTCCCCTTACCGATTGGCAGAAAATGAAAATCAACCGCCGTAACCAGTCCTTTATGGCCGATGTTACACGGTACGCCGGAAGCCTTACCAACGCTGTCGGCGGATCCTTGATGCCGGAGTCAGTGTATGTCCAAAGTCGTAAAAAGCCCAAGCAGACTCTAGTGTCACGATTAACTAGTCAGCCAAAGGCGAGCAACGAGCAACTCAGCAACAATGATTCCACGAGGCAGAACAAGAGTGTTCCGCACCGTGTCCGAGATGAAATCGCAGCTGGGATGCAAGTGATGCAGGATAAGGCAGTCAACAAGCATTTGGCTGCTTGGAAAATTGTAGTCTCGAGTTTCGACAAAGTGGAAGATCCTGTTACGCGGTACATCAATGTGAAAGAGCATCTGTCAACCTTGTCTGCTGAACGAAGAAACTCCACCGAGGCGGAAATCTTGGCTTACGTTGTAAGCACTTTGGTTAAGGCTTGGAAGGAGAAATGTGATACACATCACAGAGGCTCTTCCATCCAAATAGTCGCACTTATCTGGCATAATGTTCAGCAAATCGCAAAACTGAAGCAGGGCGTTACGCAAGAGATAGCCGAATGCATTCAAGATACAGTACGAGCACTCAACCTTCCTGCAGTCGACGTGGCCTACCAGCAAATGCGAAAACTGTCGTTTGAGTTTTCACATTTCATAGTCACAAACGGTGATGTCGGTGTTGCTTTATCGCCAACGGAGTTCCAGCTGATCCACGCAGGCCCATACCTGGACCGTGATATGGGCTCGCTACCTGACCCTCGCACTCGTGATTTTGAGCCGGATCAATGGCAGCGGGACGTTCTAGACCAGATCGACGCCCGAAAAAGCTTATTTGTCATGGCTCCAACCAGCGCTGGGAAGACATTTATATCGTGAGTTGACAGTAATCAAGGCGCTTGGGAAGCTTGACTAAACGTACAATTTGCAGGTTCTACGCCATCAAACAGGTTCTCGAGGACGACAATGATGGGGTATTGGTTTATGTCGCTCCTACGAAAGCACTTGTCAACCAAATTTCCGCTGAGATCCAGGCAAGATTCTCCAAGTCCTTCAACAACACACCAGGAAAGTCGGTTTGGGCCATTCATACTCGTGATTACAGAATCAATAACCCTACGGGCTGTCAGGTCTTGATCACAGTGCCGCATATACTGCAAATTATGCTTCTTGCCCCAAGCAATGCGAAATCTTGGTCTCCTCGCGTCAAGCGAATTATCTTTGATGAAATACACTGCATCGGTCAGGCTGAAGATGGCGTGGTCTGGGAACAGTTGCTTCTTCTGGCTCCATGTCCCATCATTGCATTATCTGCGACTGTTGGTAATCCGGGGAAGTTTAAAGAATGGCTCAATATCACACAGAAAGCCAACGGCTTAGAGTTGAAAATGATCGAACACAAAACTCGATACTCTGACCTGAGGAAATATGTGTATCAGCCTCCAAAAGAATTCGTGTTCAATGGACTTTCACCCTCGCCTCAACTCCCGCCGCTTGGTCTTGACGAGAGCCCGCACATGGCCTTTGTCCATCCTGTTGCAAGTTTGATTGATCGCTCTCGCGGCCTACCGGACGATCTCACTCTGGAACCCCGGGACTGCTACACACTTTGGCAGACCATGGATAAATATGCCACGACAATGTATCCGGTTGATGAATCTTTAGCTCCTTCCATTGCTTTGCCGAACATCATCAAAAAGTCAGATGTCATAAAATGGGAAACCCAGTTAAAGGCCCTGTTGAGGCATTGGATGAGCTATAAAGACTCCCCCTTCGAAACAGTCGTCCAAGATCTTTCCGAGAAAATATCGAGCCGCAGTGGTAAAAATGTTCAGGTTTCTTCAGGCAAGCTGGATCAATCTACCAAGCCGGAAAAACTAAAACAAAATAGCATTCTTGCAACGACGCTACCATTGATATGCTCACTCCATGACCAGGGCGCCCTCCCAGCCTTGTTTTTTAACTACGATAGAAGTTTTTGTGAAAAGATTTGTGAACATCTCGTGAGAGAGCTTCAAGAATCAGAAGAGCGGTGGAAAGCATCTGACCCAGGTTGGAAAAAGAAAATGGCGAAGTTCCGCGAGTGGCAGCGAGTTCAGGAAAAGAAGGCTGCTATGAAAGACCAAAAGAAGACCAAGCTGAAACGACACCATAGCGATGACGAGGATGAGGATACCCCGTCGAGGTTGTCACAGCAAGAGCAAGCACAAGAATCCGCCTCCAGAGATACCAACACCTTTGAAACATTTCGCCCAGATGACCCCATCCCGGGGTTCCATCTTGCCGACGAGAAGAGACTCACGAGATCCGAATTTGAGGAATATGCCACAGAACTCAGACAACGCGATGTGCCTAAAGGGTTGATTACGGCTCTCAGACGCGGAATTGGTGTCCATCACTCAGGTTTGAATCGCAAATATCGCCAGGTTTGCGAGATGCTTTTCCGAAAGGGATATATACGCGTCGTTATAGCTACCGGGACACTGGCCCTCGGTATCAATATGCCTTGCAAGACTGTAGTCTTCTCTGGGGATTCGGTGTTTTTAACTGCTCTTGGCTTCAGGCAAGCAGCCGGTCGAGCTGGTCGTCGTGGATTTGACTTTCTCGGTAATGTTGTTTTCCAGGGTATTTCCCACATGAAGGTATGCCGTTTGCTTAGTTCCAGATTGCCGGACCTCAACGGACATTTTCCGATCACTACTAGTCTTGTTCTACGGCTGTTTATCCTGCTTCGTGAGTCAAAGACGGCTTCATACGCGATCAAGGCGATCAACTCAATCCTATCCTGCCCTCGCATATATCTAGGTGGACCGGAGTCGAAACACACAGTACTCCATCACCTACGGTTTTCGATTGAGTACCTCCGCCGCAACTTGCTCCTCGACAAAGACGGGACTCCCTTGAACTTTGCTGGGACAATAGCGCATCTCTATTACACGGAGAATTCCAGCTTTGCCTTCCATGCGTTGCTGAGTCAAGGGTATTTCCATCGGCTATGCAAGAATATTCGGCGGAAACCAAAACAAACACTACGTGTCCTCATGCTTGTCATGTCACATCTGTTTGGCCGCTACCATTTGAAACCAAGCATACTTGAGTCCTGGAAGCTCCGGAGCAAGGGCACGTCGGTTGTCGTTCTACCATCATTGCCGAAAGGTGCAGCGAAAAGTCTGCATTCTCACAACAAAGAAACGTTGAGAATTTATTCAGCATATGTTACAACTTTTATTGACCAGCATATTCATGAACCTGAATGCATGCTTCCCTTGACAGGCGTCCAGTACGGGGGAGACAAACCAGCTAAGGACGTCAGCACTTCAATGGAGTTCCGGAGCCCAACGCAGGTCACTTCTGCCTTCGCAGCACTATCAGGCCACGAGGACAAATGGAACAGCATCCCAGAGCTTTGCAAAATGGTTCGGAGTGGAGTGTGGCTGGAACAGTCCGTCATTCCGCACATCCAAGTTTCTCCAGAGAAAGGCCAAGCTCCTCTGAATGCCTATCTGTACGACTTCTACAAGCATGGAAATAGCCATGCTTTGGCGACTGAGAACAAGATACGGAAGGGGGACCTCTGGTTCTACCTCAACGACTTTTCTCTTGTCTTGGCTACCATCATAACCAGCCTAGAGAACTTCATGAAGCTCTCACCTGGCGTTGATCCTGACATGTTGGAGACGATGGGTAGCGGCGACTTGTTAGAGGAAGATCTAGAAGACAAAGTGATCGGAACAACCGATGCACCTATGAAACTACCAATTTTGGCGGCAAGGGGGCAGCCCAGCGCGCCTATCAATCGTTCGGTGAAGGTCAAAAAGGCGCCAGTGGCCGAGAATTGGGACGACAGCTCGAGTGGCGATGGTGAAGATGACGAAGAAAATAGGACCTCCGACGCAGGTGGTAGCAAGGAATCACAGTCACCGAAAACGATGGCCAGTAGCGACACGGACGCAAATCTGAAGGACCAAGGGCTTTTGCAGGTCCTCAAAGCCTTCAAGATGCTTCAGGCGGAATTCAACATCAAATTCAAGGAGATTTGGGCATAAATTGGACTTTGATGGGTTGGATTCATTTGGGAAACATTAAAATGTGTTGGTAGGTGACCTTGGCAATTTTTGTCCCAGGCATGTTTTGTTTATTGTAGATTTCTGTTTTCAATAGCGATGATCAAAGGTGTAGAAATAAAAATGGATCCTGATCTTGAACCCCTCGCCAGTACAACTACCCCGCACGGCAATTGGAGAAGTGACAACGTCAATGTTATAAAGAGGTCATCCCCGCTGCTTTTTAATTTTATCTCAAACAAAATCAAAATCCATCATGTCTCTCGCTACTCTAGACGTAGGACTCCCTCAATCTCAATATGCGCACAATCTAACAACAACAGACCACCCAACACCCCTACCTCCCCGCCGTCTCGGCCACCCTCTTCAAAGCAAAGGCCACCAAAGCCTTAAGCTTCGAACAAATCGCCCAGCACATCGGGCGCAATGAAGTCGCCGCGGCAGCAATTTTCTACGGCCAAGCGAAGCCTTCTCCCGAGGACATCGAGAAGCTCTCGTCTCTTCTCGAAGTCCCTCACGACCTCCTGAAGGAACAGCTGTCCGGCTTCCCGGATCGCGGCCGGACTGTCGAGATGCCGCCCAAGGAGCCGTTGATTTACCGTCTGTATGAGATTGTGCAGAACTACGGGTATGCGTATAAAGCAGTTTTGAACGAGAAGTTCGGGGACGGCATCATGAGCGCGATTTCGTTCTCGACGAAGGTAGAGAAGGAGACGGATAGCGATGGGAATAATTGGGCTGTTATTACCTTGAGGGGGAAGTGGTTGCCTTTCTCCAGGTTTTGAGCTGCTTTCAGCTCAGTTGATTTGGGTTTTATGTCAGAGGTTGGATTCTAGAGGTGACAGATTGAATTAAATGGATATATTTGTTGTTGTAAGGCTTTCAAAAAAAACTAACTTTACAGTTGCCTCACTGGATTTCGATTCACTGACAACAAAGTGAAGACTTGTCTCACTTCCTGTCTTAGCACCTAACTCAGCCCAGCCCAGCTCCTCTACCGTCTTCTTTCTTCCCCTCTTCTCCAGCATCGTACTCCATCCATCTCCACTCATTTTCATCCATCTTCAACACCATAATCCATCATCAACATCATAATCCGTCATCAACCCCCAGCATATATCGCCCTATCCTCTCTGAAAGTCCCAATCCACACGACCCTCCGCTGAGCGTAGCAATGTCTAGCTCAAAGCCACCGACCGAGACTGAACCCCCCCTCAAAATCCCCTGCAGCTATCGCAGCTGCAAGTTCGAATTCAGGACCATCAATGAAATGAAAAGACACAAAAACACCAACGCAAACCATGACTACTGCCCAAAATGCGATGAGGACTATGACACAGAGGAACAGCTCCTTGTCCACATGATCAAGAGCGACAAGCACATTGTCTGTCCCATTTGCGGTAATGAGTTCCGCAGCGAAGGTGGCCGTGATGGTCACATCCGCCAGGTAAGTACAATGCTCACTGATTCATGTTTTATCTGATGGCTGATTGTCTCTTTGCGTAGTTCCACCGAAACTCCCAGAACCTCATTTGTCACGGTTGTAAAGCTACCTTCCGCAGCGCGGCCTCTTATATGCGCCACGTCGAGAACGATGAATGCCCTGTGATCCGCTCAGATCGTCTCTTGGTCGAACAGAGGAAGAAGCTTATGATCAAAGAGGCCCTGGGTATCTCTGCTACCTCGGATGCGCCAACTCCGACGGTAGACGGCGAAGATGACGGGGGCGTGCCGATCTACAAACTAGCCGAGTACAACCGCGAAGCGATGGGGAACCAGCCGACCCACGGAGAAGACCTTCTTACTTCCGTTCCTGCTGAGCTGGTCGAGAAGCACTGGCCAGCGCTAGCCAAGACCGAGTCAGGGTCTAAAACCGGGCATGAGGACGCGATGAGTGATCTGATGGGCTTCAGTGAATCCTCCGCTAGCGACGACAGGAACAAAGAGCATGCTGGCTGGAAGGGCAAGGGGAGTGTTGCATCCGTTGTGCGCTCGAAGATCTCCTATACCACCATGTCGGAAACCGGGCCAAAGTCCCCTGCTACAGTAGTCAACCTATCTGACGAGCTCCGCAAGATCTACAGGACCTGGGATCCTGAGAACTTCTTCGATGGATTTAGCGGGCAGTATGTATGTGCCTGCGGAAAGTCCTGTGCCACCCTGCCAGATTTCGAGAAGCATGTTCTATACGAGAGCAAGGGGGCCCGCAGAATGCAGTACGCCGCACGCTCCTTTTGTTTCAATCCCATGTTTCGTGCTAATTCGTGTGATCTATAGGTGTCCCGGATGCCTCCGCATCTTTAAGTCGACCGCCGCCATGATCGCCCATTGCGAGTCGGCCACGACCCGGTGCAATGTTAATGAGGGGAATGAGTTCGCGCAAATCATGGACGAAGTAAGCGGCGGGTTGATCCAGATGGCGGGTTACCATGAGGATGGGACCCTGAAGTACCAGGCCGCCGACATCGATGTCCAGAAGAAGACTACCATTGGGGTGGACCTGGACAAGGTCGGATGGTGAAGAAATAATTCACGGAATCAATTTTTCAATTCGATTCGGTTCATTTCATTCCGCGGGGCTATCTAGGAAGGTAGCAATATCAATTTCAATTGCAGGGTATAACGAACAAAACCACTAAATCATATAAGTATAACCAGTCTCAACAGTCCACCATCGAGCCGAATTCCGAGTCATCGTTCACGATTCATCGTATTCAAAGAGCGACATTTAACAGCAAATCTCACAGCACTCGAAACAAGCAAGACCGGCGCATCTATCAACCACGAGTCAGCCAACCTAATCCACAACTTTCCACTTCCCAGTCAATAAATTCCAAGAAGAAAGGAATAAACTCACAGTCCACAGCAAAACCCACCACCACCACGGAGTTGCATCTCCTCTTGACGAGCCTATAGTCATCCAGTCAACGAATGTCCTCTATGTATTATCCTGCAACACCGTAAGAGCATAGATTAGGGGGAGGAAACATACAGGCTGCTCAGCAACAACCCCATCGCGCTCCATGCGCGGCGCATTCGGGCTACTGGGCTGAACCATCGTCATTGTATTTGGGTCGAAGGTTGGGTTGTGGGTTTGTTGGGTGTTGGTTGAGGGAGCGTCGGAGGACTTGAAGAGGGATAGGGGGTTGAAGGAGACCATTTTTATTTTGTTGGTTGGGTGTTTGGTATTTGATAGGATAGATTAGATGGAGAGGTTCGACGATCGGGTTCAAGAAGGTGGATTTGAAGGAACTCGTAAGGCTGAGGATGAGTGAGAGGTAAATAAAAGCATTCTGGAGCGGGAGCTCAGCTGCTTATATAGCGACGAATGAATAAAATAGTCACCTATCCGTAAATTAATCTCCATTCTCCAATAAATGCGTAAATTACATACAGCCTGCGCCACGGTCGAATCAGACTCGAATGTCAGTAGAATCAGAAACGGCCACGCGGTTATCGGCACGTTGAGACTTGATCTGCTTCAGCCCAGCTGTTGGACGCTTCGAAGATTCGACGGAGCTCCGCGGGTCCACTCGCTATGCGATTTTAATGCTTGTGGTTTGCTGGCTGTGTGCTTCAGCCTCGCGTGTCAGAGATCAGAACTCATTATGGGTGATCTTGCCTCGTCTCGTCAGCCACTTACGGTGCTATTGAAACATGTCTATAGTACAGCCGTATGGGACTTCCAGATGGACTCTGATGACATCGCAAGCATTATTGTTGATAACAAAGGTATCCATACTGCTGTATAAAAATAGAACAAATATACACGTAGCCTGTAGGGCTGCACAAGTTCTAGGCAGCATCATTTCCAGTCCCATTCGGGGCGATTTACGGAGTTATTTTGCGGACTAAGCTTCGGTTAAGCTTCAGTTGTGGGCCCCTGGCTGTATTGGCATTACATACGGGCATGCCGCATTTGTGTATTCTCCGTATTCGTAAAGAGATCAACTAACTTAACAAGGCGCAGTCAAGTTATGTGTTTCCTCCGTAGTTCAGCCGGCCGATGCCTCGGATACAATTCCAACTCTGTTCCAACCTGGAACACAATGGAAACAAATTACCCCGTAAGAGTCTCAGGAACTTCGGTCTGGTTGGGTACCAGGTCAAGCGCTGAGATCCAGCACGAACCTCATCACGCGACTGGTATATCCTTGTCTGCTGGTAGTAGCCAGGATCAAGCTGCTACTTCCCAAAATCTTGATTAAAATCTTCATTTCCTGTTCCGCTACGCCAGTGAATGAAAAGTGTTATGGAGAGTATCAGGTGGTACAGAGGCAGCAGGGAAGCATATACATCGCGTTGGTGGTGATACTGGCAAACCTATTTTCTCCAATAAGTTATAGATTGTCAAGATATTTTTACAGACTACTCATCGTCTCTCAATTCAGAGAATTGTAGCACACATGCCTTAAGGAACTTGTCAATCTCTGCGGCCAAGAACATACAAGCACTCCTGCGGTGAAGAAATTGGTGTTAGATGCAGCTACGACAGGGAACCCTTGCCAAGGACAAATATACATGGTAAAAAGAGCGCTTTATGTAGTACTGTTACCCCTTGCACATAACATCAGCACTGCTTGAAACGTTAATTCTAGTAAAACTGCAAAGAACCCAGTTATCCCACTAAGAACCATCATTCCAGGCATCGCAATCCTGGCAGTGGTTCACCTTGAGATGGCATTGCCTCAACCCGCATAAGCCGGACCGCAGGGCTGCGGGCGGAATCCTGAAGGATTTAGTATCCTGGGCTGCTCAGCATGTACTCATATATGGACGACAGGATTCATCGTCGGGTGTCGTAAGTAAAAACACAAATACCTCCTAGACTATTCGAAACCATCTTGTCTACTTCCTGTTTTACCTGATGAGTGGAGTATGATCACATCTCGATTGTTCCATGGACGTTGCTTGATCCCAACGAGGCAGACATAACTCTTTCGAGTAGGACCGTTTGATAGGCACTCGAGTAAAGCGTTACTTGGCTCTTTCAGTCGCTGGCGCTTAGTAGCATACTCATCCTCAACATCGGCATGGAATGTGCGCCCTTGGCGCTTGGCAACATGTAATTCCTGAGAGGTGGCCTGGAAACCTGCTAGATATGGCTGTATTGCCTCGACAAGGTCTTTGTCGGTCATTTTGCCAGGCTCTCTGACCTCGTCGAATGCAGATTTATCGCACTTGATACATTCAAGCTCTGCTTGTAGGCAAGCGACCTTTGCTTCTAGGAACTCGGTAACGGTAGTTTCACACGACACTTGAGATATCTGGGATAACTTCGATATTACACTCGCCGACCTCTGCTTATGCGCGATATTGTGGTGTTCGACGAGATAGAGTAGCGGCAATGTGGAAGTGATATTTGTCCATGTTCCCGGAAGGACTTCATGGATGATTGTGGGATTTCTATAGTGGAAGAGGCGACGTGGGTTATGATCAGTTCGTTCCAGCGGGAAGCCGACAGGAGCGACGACACTCTCTCTGGGATTTCCGGGCGATGATGATGCATTTTAGAGGCTGGTACTGTTTGATTGTTATTGTATTGGAGGCGGGCAAGACAAGATTGAGATTATGTAGAAGGAATACGTTGTGAAATCAAAGGAAGTGGGAAAGGTTAAGTCTGAGTCACATCTTAGAAGAAGGTATTAGCTATTATCAACAGTGTTTCCGGACCATTGGTGACAATAAGAGAAGATATATTCCTGTAATACTTTTCCTAGCGGACCTTCCACACGGCAATGCTCGGCCCGGCCACAATTCCCGCGTCCAGTAGAAAAGCGCCAGCGCGTCCCCTGTGTAGAAGGGGGTTGTACCAGTCATGGTGGTGTCATGGTCTCTATCAAGTCCACGCATCCCGGCGGGAGCAAGAGGAGCTTGATGAGCCTTTTAAATACTGTTCGGACAGCGGTGATTTGGAGGGCGGAGCTCGTAGTTTTGAATCCAGAACTCGTGGATAGACACCAAGTGGTGGTGCTTCCGCCATCTCAACGTCCGGTGCAATGGAGTGGTTGCACTGGTCACATACCAATTGCAGGGCTTCTACCTTTCCTTGCAATTCTCGCAATTGCTTCTCCAGGTTTTGAATCCGGAACTCGTAGCGCTGGTCCCATACCAGCTGCATGTCCTCTACCTTTGCTTGTAGTTGTCAGGCGCAGTTGAGTGGTAGCGTTGATCCAACACCATCTGCATCTCTTCTACTTGAGCTTGTAATTCTCGTATTTTCTGCTCAAAGTTGCGAGTGGGCTGTAGAACTGTTAGCTAACTGTCCTCGTCCATAGTCCAACAAACAACAAATAGCCTGACAAGACAAAAGACTCCTAACCGCAGGATAAGCTTACTCTGTAGTATGATTGATTCCGGAACTCGCGGTTGCGACGTTCCTTTTCGAGTTTTTTGGTGTTTTCGTTGTGTCGAAAGGATGTGGAATAATGCTTTTGAAGCGGTAAAGTCGATGATATTAGTGATGGAATAACTGCACTGATGAAAGTCTCTGTGATCCGATCGATGAAGACGGTAGAAGACTATCTGTCCCAGCATTGTAACCTGATCGCCAGAAGAGGTAAATCGCCGCAAAGACGGGAACTTTGGCTCCTGAGGGAAGTTTCCACAGTAGAAGAATGTGAGCAACAAGCATAGCCAACACGAGAAGGTCAGAGAGGTCCTTTGGCTCGGAGGGCGACAAGAGCTCGGTGACCATGTCATGGGTTTGAGGTACCGTGAATACTGTACGTTCCGGAATGACTCCTGACACAAGCATAAACTCGTAGTCGGTGGAAACGTGTTGAAAATGTGCTGGAAATCATTCTGAAATTGGTCTCTGCCATGATAGGCGTAGTGTGGTATAACAGAAGGCGCTACCTATGTTTCCTAGGAAGCCACGACCAAGGGTATGATCGTATGGAATCGTAGATGGGCTCTGAGCCCGAGCCGCCGTTTTCAATTATATCCGGATGGCTATTGTTCACAAGGTGCTTTTCCTAGAGTAGTAGAGCATGTCACAAACCACGCAGCAGTAACCCGGCGACTTTCATTGCCCCGGTTCAAGTTCAAGGCTTGTATCTTCGTACAGTGCGATGAATTTTATTCCTTCCACTTGAAGTTGTCCAAAGGATATGTGACTTAACCATAATTGCAGCCTTCGCAATTTAGTCGTTCGATGATTCAATTAAAAGCAGTGATAGACCTCTGAGCAGACTCATAGTGATCCGATCGATAAAGACGGTAGGTAGTAGAAGACTATCTGAGGAGAAACTAAGATAAGAGTTCTAGTCACATGATCCGCGGCGCCCTCCACGTGATCTTATCAGTCGCAATCTCCGAGATGACGCCGAACCTTTTTCTGAACGCCGAAGTCATCGTCAACTATCACCTCAAACAAATCAACCACCCAGCCAATTGAATCTGTACCTCCACATCAGAGCGCAAACAGCCAAACGTGGAAGTCAACGCACTCCTAGAAATGTCTCAAGAAACACCCACCTCATCGGCACCCAACCGCGAAGCCGACTTCGCCCGTTTCAAAACCTACGCCGCCTACAGCTTCCTCATCGCCAGTCCAATCCTAATCGCCGCCCCACCGCGAAAATTAGACCATCTCACTGTCCTCCTTGGGGCATCTTTCTGTTTCTCCGCAAACCACCTGACATACGAACGCACAGGCCGAAGCATAGTCGAGCGCATTGAATCGCGCATTTCCTCACGCAGCACACATAATCCGATAGGTGCAGGCTTACCATCTGAGCGGGCGCGGGAAATTCAGGAGAGGGTGAGAAAGTCTAGGGAGGCGAGATTGAAGGAGGAGGGGGTTAGCCAGCAGGAGATCGACATGTTAAGGGCGAGGCAGATACAGGACCAGGGTGTTGTTGAGAGAGTTTGGATGGGGGGCGAGACGGCGGACTGGAAGGAGAGGCGGTTGAGGGAGGAACAGAAAGCGTTAGAGGAGGGAAAGGGATACGGGGATATGATCAAGGAACATATTTGGGATGTTTGGACTTGGGGGGAGAGTAGTAAAAAGGGGAAGGGCGACGAGGGCAAGAAGGAGTGATGCTACTTGCGTCTGTCTGTATGGTTTTGTATAATATTTGGTGTATTATATGGCTCTAAAAAGGTACGGCGTTTCGTGGGTGTGATATCCTCTGTTTTTTCTTTTTAGTTTATCGAGTCCCGGCATTCATCCAGGGAGAATCCATACATTTTGGTTTGTCTGGCGGTATCATCTGCTTATAAGTGCTTCTGAAAAGCAGGAAGCAGGCTACTGACCAGTGATGATATGGGTGGTTGACATCTATTTTTTTTTTAGATTGCGTCAGCACAGATTCATTTTCAACCCAGACCTTGTATTACCTGTGAGCTTCATTCTTCCGACCACGCCGCCCCCGGAAGAGACAGCATACCAGTCTCCAGCAAACTGAACAGGTTCATCTTGTGCCGTGTAACTACTGGTTTTGGTGGTAAACTAACCGCTGTTCTCAACGCGTTAGTTCCCTTATAGTGATTTCTGACCTATACTATTATCATGTTTTTGTCTGTGACTACAGACTATACCTGCGCGCAGTTTTTCAACCTGTTAATGTCTGTATATTGCTTTTTTTAGTTCTATATATACATCAACTATGGTTCCTTTCTTCCTCACCCACCTGAGCGAAGCGAGGGCATTAGGCTGGTCAGAATAAAAGGGAAGGTATTGATTGAATTAGAGCGCCATGGCGTGGTTAGTAAAGGGTAGAAAAGGAGAAGCAGAGACTTACACGGCACTGAAAAGAATCTTTCCAGGAGAGCGCTGCGTGCTTTCCGGTGTTCTTCACAAGACTCTAAAATCTTGCCTTGCTCTGCGATGCTGACTCCTTGTAAACCTTCCAGGAGATCAAGAACCAAGCCCCGCTGTTGCCGCGGTGATGTAGAATAGACTGGTGCTTGCCACTCGTTGCTCGGCCACACCTGGTTGACGAAGAACGGAATACTAGCATCTCGTGCTGATCCAGCATAGGGCGCTGGTTTGCAGGTTAGGAATGGTCTTTGGTAGGTGTTCTGAATAGCTGTAAAGAAGTGGAGGAGAGACTTGAAGATAAGAGGTTAGTTCCGAATTAGGAAAGAGTCGCCTGGGATGTTCCTTCCATAGATTGGAAGCTTTATATCCCCTCTCAGATAGTGTTATGAAAGCGCCTCAGGGGAATGGGAGCGATAGATGAAGGTATAGCGACTGCAATACGTTGCCGATAGAACTAGGTGGTAGAGAACAACTGAAGGGGTAATCATATTGAGATAGATGGAGAACCTAGGATCTAGATAAAAGCAGAGGTCTTATATAGACCTCGCAGAGCTCCGATATCGATCCCTTCGGAGTTGCCGTTGGAGTTGTACGACTACTGCAATATACCGCCACTCCCAAGAGATCTTCCCCGACCAATAGCTTCACCTAGTAGCGATACTGCAACCTCCGGTCCTAGCCCGATAGGTAGCGATTTGCCACACTCCCCTTCGTTCAATACCCTAAAGCGAATGAAATGAGGCTATACAAACCTCGCAAAAACAGGACATAAAGCAATGCACGGTGTAGGGGTGTTGAACGCCTTTTTCTGTTCAATCTAAAGGATCTCGATGTTAGATCGCGATGCCTTTGGTATTTCAATTCAACCTTAATAGCTGAATGACTCTTTTCAAGCCCTCTGGTTTAAACGCTTTCGTCAGGCCGTCAGCGACCATATCGCTTGTAGGAATATAAAATGCCTTTATATCACCGTTCTGGATGAATTCACGGATTGCGTGGTAGCGGATCTGTATATGCTTGCTGCGTAAATGATTAACTGGATTTGAAGCCAGGGCTAGGGCCCCCTGGTTATCAATTCCTAGTTGAATTGGTCCATCCTTTTCGAATCCCAATTGAATTAGTCCCTTAGGACCCTTTCGGACCGCTGCAAGGAAGTGTCGGATCCAGATCGCTTGCTTCGAAGCTTCCGCGGTGGCAATATACTCCGATTCAGTTGTTGATAGCGCGATGATTGGTTGTTTCCTGCTACACCAACTGACAGGTCCATTTGACATCATAAAAACGTAGGAGCTCGTTGAACGGTGCTTCGAGGCATTGCCGTACGAGGAATCTAAAAAGCCCTCTGGCGTTGCACTCCCCTTGGCTCTATATAGGATTCCAAATCGAATAGAGCCCTTTATATAGCGTAGGAGGTGTTTTGAAGCTGCTAGGTAGACTTCGCGCGGATCTGCCAGGTACTGGCTTAATCGGTTGGTCGGGAACGTAATATCAGGCCTAGTTCCGCCTGAGAGGTAGGTAACGCCTCTAATTATCATGCGGAATTCCGTGTGCTGGGCGCGCGATAGTTTACTCGAATTCAGATTGTCTAGATCGATGCTGGGATCTAGCGGGGTCTTTGCAGGCTTGTAGTCTGTCATTCCGAATTGCTCTAGAAGCGTTCTGGCGTAGAGTTCTTGATCTAGGTGAATAGATCCATCAGGTCGTTGCTCAACGCGGATCCCTAGAATCTTCGTTGCTAGTCCAAGGTCTTTCATCGGGTGAAATCCTTTCAGGTGGTCCTTGGTAGCCTCGATATCCTTTGAACTTTTGCCAAAAATTAGCAAGTCGTCGACATACAGGGCGATAATTATCCCTCGATTGTTGATGAAGACGCCAGGGTCGGCGGTGCTTTGCTTGAAGCCAATCGAGGTCACAAATATCTTTATTTTCTGGTTCCAGAGGTAGGCAGATTATCGGAGCCCGTAGAGAGATTAAAGGATCTCGCATACGTCTTTTGGACCATGAGAATTCGGATCGACGCCTTCGGGGATCTCTATGAAGATTTGCTTGTCGATTTGGGAGCCTACGTAGGTATTCGTAGCATCAAGTAGATGGGCTACCAGTCCTTTGCTTGCTACTAGGGCGAATAGAATTCTGAGGCTTTCAAGGCGAATAACTGGCGCGAAAGTATCTTTAAAATCGAGTCCTTCGCGTTGTGAAAAGCCTCGAGCGACGACTCTTGCCTTGAATCGATCGATTCGGCTATCAGCGCCGTATTTGACGTCAAATACCCATTTTGTTGTCACGACCGACTGATCATGAGGCCGCTTGACGTATTTCCAGGTCCCGAATCGCAATAAATTGCTTAATTCAAGCTTAATCGCTTCCCTCCATT